>CM075981.1:18203125-18231186 GCA_038087875.1 Malacoraja senta | reverse complement strand
TCGCAAGATGCTCGAGGGTAACGAGCGAGTATGTCAGCAACATGCATGTCCTTACCCTTTGTGTAGGTAATAGAGAAGTCGTACCGCTGCAGCTGCATCATCATGCGCTGCAAACGAGGTGGAGCGGCATGGATAGGCTTGTTCAAGATTGTCACCGGTGGCTGGTGGTCCGTCTCAACCATGAATGTGTTGCCATAGACGAAGTCGTGGAATTTGGAGCAGGCAAAGACGACCGCCAGCAGTACCTTTTCGATTTGCGCGTAGTGCTGCTCCGTGTCGGTCATGGTGCGAGAGGCATACGCGACAGGTGCCATCATCAGACGGTTGCAGGCAGGCTGCGCCGAGCCCGAATTTCGAGGCATCGCAGGTGATCACCACCGGACGTTTAAGGTCGAAAAAAGTCAGGGTCGGTGCACTGGTCAGTTTTGATTTCAGAACATCGAAGGCATCCTGATGTTGCTGGAACCATGACCATGCAGTGTCCTTTTTTGTCAGCTGCCGCAGTGTGGAGCTTAATTCGCTGAGGTTTGGTATGAACTTTCCGATATAGTTTACCATGCCCAGGAAACGTTGCAGGCCTTTCACGTCAGTGGGTGCAGGCATTTCTGTGATGGCAGTAGTTTTCTTCGGATCCGGTTTGAGGCCGTCAGGGGTGAAGATGTGGCCGACATAGGAGACCACTGGAACCCTGAACTTGCACTTGTCAGGATTGAGCTTGAGGTTGATCTTAACAGCACGCTCCAAGATGAGCCTGAGATTGTGGTCATGTTCCGCTGCGTCTTTACCATAGACAAGGATATCATCGACAATAATGGCACAAGGCAGACCCTCGAATAATTGCTCCATAGTTCTTTGGAAGAGTTCACTGGCGGAGATGATCCCGAATGGCATTCTCAGAAACCTATATCTGCCGAATGGGGTGGCAAATGTGGTGAGGTTTGATGACCTCTTGTCCAGCGGTATCTGCCAGAATGAGTTCTTTGCATCTAGGACGGAAAATAGGGTGGCCGTTCCGATCTTTGCTGCAACATCCTCTACTCTCTTCATGGGATGTTGTGGGCGCTTAATGGCAGTGTTCAGGTCTTTGGGATTAATGCACAGGCGGATTTCCATCCGTTCCCTTCTTGATTGTGCCAATCATGGTCGAGACCCAGTCGGTGGGGTCGCTGACTGCTTCGCCTTTGGAGACCATGTACTTCAGCATAGAGTGAACCCTGTCAGTCGTGGCAAATGACAATCTGTGCGGGTTGCGGTCTACGGGTGTCACATCGAGGTCAATAGTAATCTTGTAGGACACAGGCAACTTGCCTAGGTTGATGTTGAAGAGACCAGGGAAGTCACTCAGTGGATCAAAAGAAACTTGCAGTTTGTGGACAGTTTTATCAAAGGAAATCAGCCCCAGTTCCTGACAGGCACGATTGCCAAGCAGGGTAACCGAATTAAAGTTCAACACGTGGAAAGTCAATTCCCTCGTTGTTTTCTTCAGTACACATTTCAAGTTGGTTTTGCCCAGAGGAACTAGCACCTCCCCACCAAAGCATGTAAAGTGGACGCGTCCTTGACAAGTGGCTCGTTAGCCCTGATCTTGTTAAAAAGGTTGATTGACATTGTGTTGACTTTCGCCCCCGTGTCAGTTTCGCACCAAAAGCAACATTGTTTACAGATATCGTCACTGTAGGATCAGAGTTCTTGGCAGCAGCATGCTGTAACATGTAAACAGTAGGGTCGTCCTGCGAGTCAAATGGAACATATTCGGGGGCGGCTTCGAGCTGGAAGTGGGGAGTCAGTATGTTGCTGTCTCGTTGTGAAAAAATGAGAATAGACTTGGGACTGGGCGCATTCTTTCCTCGGGCCCTGATAGCAGCCCGACAGACTGAGGCAAAGTGATTTAGCTTTTTGCAGTAGTTACAAGCCTTCCCGAGGGCGGGGCCAGGTGGATTGCCTGTAGTGTACATAGCCGCAGTTTGGACATTTCTGTGGAGGACCACTGAGAGCTGCCTGGCTAGCTTGGGTCTTAAATCGGCTGTTATCTGTGTATGTCCGCTGCCTAGTGAGGGCCCGTCAGATTGATGGTATTGCTTTCATGCGAAATGTCTATGGGATCAACAAGTTCCGCAGTTCTGCATGCATGCACCGCGTCCTCTAGCGATAACTCTGGCCGTCTCAGGAGCTCTGATCTGAGCTTTTGATCGGTGATACCATTCACTAAATATCCCTCGTTAACTGATCACTCAACTGATCCAATGGCATTTCCTGAAATCGACTACGTTGGGCTAGATACATCAAAGAAGGAATAAATGAGTCAACTCTTTCCCCGGGGAGTTGACGACGAGAGAAAAACCTTGCCCTGTCCAAAATGTGATTTGAGGGCAGGTCACAGATCTGAGCCAGTTTACGCAGCAAAACATTAGGGTCAGTAGGAGACTCCGCCGGTGTAATTACCTGGTCATCGGCATCACGGATAGCCGGAGCATAACGGAATGTTCTGGATCGACGAAGGGCACCAGGTCCCGCAAGGTTGAGCAGGAGAGAGGCCTTGACAGCATCTGGTTCATTTCGATGTACAATGTTCATGTAGTGCTGGTAATCAATTTCAAACGTGGCCCAGCGTTCGCTGATATCGGCATCAAAGACAAGAGGCTCAGGCTTCCGACAAGAAGTAGCCATTGTGAAGTAAAGCAAAACTCACAAAAGATAAAATAAAAACCTTTATACAAAAGGAGTCGATAAGACCACTTCTGACACCATGTAAATCACTTCAAACAGTATAAGATTTACACACATCTTTAATCAGCACATTAACTTGGCAGCATTACAAAACGAGGTGTTGTCAGTTCATCCTGGCTGCTTGAACTAACGGTGCTGGGAATGGGCGTTAGTATAAATGTTATAATGGGGTGGAGTTAGTGATGCTGGCTAAGTGTGATTGATTCACATGCATCATCAATCTACAATGACTATGACCGTCAAAGAACAGGAAACGTCAGATCAAACGTTCTCTTCCTTCAGAACTCCCTTTCAGCGCACAATCCGAGTTCAACGGACAATATATTTACCGCCATGCCCATTCTTCCCAAATTGTGTTAGAAAGTTATGTGGAGATATGAAAAGACGGAATGTTGCAATAAACAACGTGAATGAGTAAAATGTAATAGATGCAGGTTTCATTGTTTGAAAAAGCACACAAAAACTGCAGTCACATCTGATCTGCAAACGACAATAACACTATTTCCACGTTCCCTTTATGATTTACAAAACAGAATTTCAATCACTTGGTTCTTTAACTCATTGTGCCGAACACAATGGAAATTGCGCAATTACATTTTAGTCTGCAAACGATAATTCTCTCTCAAATCCTTGGCATGCACTGTACCTCATGTCCTGATAAGTATTTGGTAAAACGTTTATCATCCATTCTTTGCTTTCCACTTCCAGAAATGCAAGCATTTTCTGAACTTGTTGAAGAACTAGGTGAGGCAGTCTTCATATCACTCTGTAATATTTATATAGGGCATTCTCGATGTGGAACCATATCTGACGTTTGATAATAAAATCCATAAACTGGGTGTCGGCCCACAGGGTAGTCTGAAACCCCCCCTCCCTCTCTCTCTCTCTCTCTCTCTCTCTCTCTCTCTCTCTCTCTCTCTCTCTCTCCCTCTCTCTCTCTCTCTCTCTCTCTCGCTCTCTCTCTCTCTCTCTCTCTCCCTTCCCCTCTCTCTCTCTCCATCCCTCTCTCTCTCCCTCTATCTCCCTCTCTCCCTCCCTCTCTCTCTCTCTCTCCCTCCTCTCTCTCTCCCTCTCTCTCCCTCTCTCTCTCTCTCTCTATCACTCTCTCTCCCTCCCTCCCTCTCTCTCTCTCTCCCCCCCTCTCTCTCTCTCTCTCTCTCTCTCTCTCTCTCTCTCTCTCTCTCTCTCTCTCTCTCTCTCTCTCTCTCTCTGTCTCTCTCTCTCTCTCTCTCTCTCTCTCTCACTCTCTGCCTCCCTCCCTCCCTCCCTCCCTCCCTCTCTCTCTCTCTCTCTCTCTCTCTCTCTCTCTCTCTCTCTCCCTCTCTACCTCTCTCTCTCTCTCTCTCTCTCTCTCTCTCCCCCCCCCCTTCTCTCTCTCTCTCTCTCTCTCTCTCTCTCTCTCTCTCTCTCTCTCTCTCTCTCTCTCTCTCTCTCTCTCTCCCTCTTCAAATAAATGTCAGCTTACCCTCCCGAACACCCTTATTGTGCAATAATATAACTTCTCGAAATCTATGTACACGAGTTGCCTGAAATTGACAATAAATCGATGCTCATGACATTGCTTTTACTTTCTGCAAACGCATATTACATGGAAAGATAAAAATGCGCTGGTACAACAACGGGTCACTCAGTATCCTTAGAAGCAATAGAAAGATTTGCGACCTTAACGCTCATTTATTCATGTTCCCCAGGGATATTGCCTAACCCGTTGAGCTACTCCACCATTTGTTGTCTTTTCCGTAAAGCAGCAATTTTTACTTGTCTCTGTTCGCTTCTGTGGTGCCCGTCTCCCAATTGTTCTGGATGAGTCCCGAATGAATCTACAAATTACCCACTTTTTTCTGCCCTATCCTCCTGTGGCTAATTCCACCTGCTCATTATCCCCTTCGTAGAACGCGCCAACTATTTAACTCACGTCTATCCGTCTATCAATGACTTCCGTTTTCCAGGCCCCCACCCACCAATTTACTATGTATGTACAGCCACTGTATACCTGCAACCCCCACCAGGAAGGTCTTAAAGCCCTTTTCTTCCTCGACCGCAGAACCAGCCTATTTCCGTCTACTGATACACTCCTCCGCCTAGCAGAGCTGGCCCTTACCATCAAGAACGTCTCCTTGGACTCCTCCCACTTCTTCCAAACCCAAGGCGTAGCTAGGGCACTCGCATGGGCTCTAGCTATCCGTGCCTCGTTGTAGGGTACGTCGGACAATCACTGTTCCTGGCGGGCACTGGGTCTTTCCCCGAGCTTTATATCAGCTACATTGACGGCTGCATCGGTGCTACCTCCTGCACCCCTGCAGAACACACTGACTTCATCAACTTCATGACCAATTTACATCCTGCACTCAAATTCACTTGGCCATCTGGGGCATCTCCCTACCGTTTCTAGAACTCACCGTCTCCGTCCACAGGAGACTGACTATTGACCGACATCTACTACAAACCCACTGACTCTATCCAGCCAACACTTCTTCCCACCCTGTTCCTGTGAAGACTCTAGCCCCTACTCCCAATTCCACCGTCCACGCCGCATCTACGCCCAGATGTGGTTTTCCATACCAGGACATCGGAGATTCTTTAGGAAACGGGGTTCCCCACTTCCATTATAGATACGGCTCTCACTAGAGTCTCCTCAATATCCCGCAGCACCGCTCTTTCTCCCCCTCCCCCATTCGTAACAAGGACAGCTTTCCCCTTGTCTGCACCTTCCACTCCATCAGCCGTCGCGCAATGCATTTAATCCTCCAACATTTTCGCCACCTCCAATGGGATTCCACTACTGGCCACATCTTCCCATCTCCACCCCTTTCTGCTTTCCGCAGAGTCTGTTCCTTCCGCAACTCCCTGGTCAACTCGTCCCTTCTCACCCAATGCAACCCCTCCCCAGGTACTTCCCCTGCAACCGCAGGAGATGCAACACCTGTCCCTTTACGTCCTCCGTCGACTCCTTCCAAGGACTCCGACAGCCGTTTCAGGTGAGGCAGAGGTTCACTTGCACCTCCTCCAAACTCATCTACTGTATCCGCTGTTCCAGATATCAACTCCTGTACATCGGCGAGACCAAGCGCAAGCTCGGGGATCGTTTCGCTTAACACCTTCGCTCAGTCCGCCTTCACCTTCGCTCAGTCCGCCTCCCAGTTCCCAGGGCCTCTTTACTCTATATTGCAATATTGTGTACATTTCAAAATGAGCTGCAGTTACACATCGCGGTTCTTCTGATAGCAGTTTTCAATCTCACTCCAGGAGAAACGAAGATTATAATCACATGGAAATTCTGCCATTCCTTGTTCACGTTATAGTCACACATCGCGATGACTGGAAGATTACTACTTGCATGCTGCCAATTACATTATTAAATAAATATCGTCATGACGGCTAAACATGAAATGGTATAATAGGTTGAAAAAGCCCCACATGTTGGAAGATGCAAGCATCTGTTAGGGCAAATGTATAACTTTACCGCAAATGTTCCTGAGAGTAGAATATGGGTAAAGATTCGATAAGATCGTCGAGATATTATGGGAGCAGAAGTGTCCGGGAGATATATATGTGAGCCATAGTATGTAGAGCAGAACAAAGGAGGAACAGGCACTCGGACCAAAATGCCTGCGCCGAACATGATACGAATCTAAACTGAACAACCCTGCCTGTACAATATCCATATCCCTAACTTTCATGACTGTTCACGTGACTATTTAACTGTTTCTGAAAATTTGTCATCGCACCTGCTTCTTCTAGTTCCCGATGGCAACGCGTTCGTTGCACCGAACATACTTTATGTAAAAGTTTGCCTTGCAATCTTCTTACACAGCCGCTCAACTTAAACTTATGCACTGTAGCCTTTGTAAAATGCACTCTGCGTATTTTTTTGACCATCTAAGCCTCTCACACTTTCTCATACTTCTAGCCTCTTGTGCTTGATACAAAATAGTATATATTTATAGAAACGTTCTGATAGCGATTACAATCGAATGCAGAAAACATATTGGTGAACATTTGTACCTCATCAAAGGCTCCACATTCATCCTGTTATCTGACGGCTGGAGCTGGATATAATTCTCCAAACGTGGCTCAACCGAAGTTGTTTAAAGATGCAACATGAGTTGCTATTTGTCATATTTAATGACCCAACCGTTATCAGAAAGAATGTCACATACAGTACTTACCACGCTACTGATTGGTATTGCTACTTTCAATGTTCTTTTAAATTGCACCCCGATCCTACCGTACTTCAATGCTCTGAGGAATTCAGTCATTTACTGCACACAAGATAAATGTATGATGGGACACAACGTTAAACGGAACATACGCAGTATAGTTTTATAATAACCAATATTTTGCAGCAGAACACATTTCTAAAGGGATCAGGGGGTATGGAGAGAAGGCAAGTACAGGATACTGAGTTGGATGATCAGCCATGATCATATTGAATGGCGGTGCAGGCTCGAAGGGCCGAATGACCTACTCCTGTACCTATTTTCTATGTTTCTATTTCCAACACCCCGCTAATTCTAACGATGAATGGAACAATGACAGGGCGAGCACTTCTTCTTCAGAAAGTAAAGTCTGGGAGTATGAATAGTATGGTGCATAAAATCTCCGAACATATGTTTCTGTTTCTGTTATGGCTGAGATCAAATAGATTATTATTTCGCATTCATTGAGATTGAGAACAATAAACTCTGGAATATAGTGGCTGATGTCGATGTTAAACCTCAGGAAAATGTGGCTCACATCCACAGTTATTTACATATTTTTCTTTTCATAGCAATAACCAAAGAGAACAAGAATAATGGTAACCTTAGCAAACTATTTGATAAATTGTCCACAATATGCATCCACTTGTTTCTTGTTACTTTTCTGTAATGCGTTAAATTCTGATTGCTAAAACATATTCAACTATTAAGACATCGTTTGAAACCAATAAACAATGAAATACGATTGAATGAAAATGCCACAAATCGGAAACGGTTATCTTCAAGTTACATCTAGCTGTGAGGAGGATGCTAGGAGACTGCAAGGTGACTTGGATAGGCTGGGTGAGTGGGCAAATGTTTGGCAGATGCAGTATAATGTGGATAAATGTGAGGTTATCCACTTTGGTGGCAAAAACAGGAAAGCAGACTATTATCTAAATGGTGGCCGATTAGGAAAAGGGGAGATGCAGCGAGACCTGGGTGTCATGGTACACCAGTCATTGAAAGTAGGCATGCAGGTGCAGCAGGCAGTGAAGAAAGCGAATGGTATGTTGGCTTTCATAGCAAAAGGATTTGAGTATAGGAGCAGGGAGGTTCTACTGCAGTTGTACAGGGTTTTGGTGAGACCACACCTGGAGTATTGCGTACAGTTTTGGTCCCCAAATCTGAGGAAGGACATTATAGCCATAGAGGGAGTGCAGAGAAGGTTCACCAGACTGATTCCTGGGATGTCAGGACTTTCATATGAAGAAAGACTGGATAGACTTGGCTTATACTCGCTAGAATTTAGGAGATAGAGAGGGGATCTTATAGAAACGTACACAATTCTTATGGGGTTGGACAGGCTAGATGCAGGAAGATTGTTCCCGATGTTGGGGAAGTCCAGGACAAGGGGTCACAGCTTAAGGATCAGGCGGAAATCTTTTAAGACCGAGATGTGAAAAAACTTTTTCACGCAGAGAGTGGTGAACCTCTGGAACTCTCTGCCACAGAGGGTAGTTGAGGCCAGTTCATTGGCTATATTGAAGAGGGAGTTAGATGTGGCCCTTGTGGCTAAAGGGATCAGGGGGTATGGAGAGAAGGCAGGTACTGGATACTGAGTTGGATGATCAGCCATGATCATATTGAATGGCGGTGCAGGCTCGAAGGGCCGAATGACCTACTCCTGCACCTATTTTCTATGTATCTATGTATCTTGGGATAAGCATTCAGATTAATGAGGATTCCAAATACGTATTGATTTTACATGCCGTAGATTCCCAACGTAATACCATGAAATCCAATCGTGTCGACAAAGAAGGTCAGGAGTTCCAGCATCAGTTTCGAAACCGGCAAATCTCTTGGAATGGGACAGATTAAATTATGTAATAATTTATCGTATTTTATTCCGACGGTGGGATTGCGAACAAGACGGTATAGGTATAGCGCGACCAGAACCAGATGGGTTGCATTCTTACCTTTGTCTATCATCCATTAGGTTCTTGCTCACTTTGTGGACAAGGTTAACAATAGCAGGATGCTGCGCAATCTGTCCAAAACATCATGGCAGTGCGAACATTTCAATGATGCACTCCTGCATAAGAGACAGGTAGCAGAGTAACTGGTATTTCTTTGGTGATGCGGAACGTGGATTTGAAGGAGGAGGAGGATCAATATTTCGTTGTCTTCATCGACATCGACAAGAACGATATGTTGAGCAATAGGAAGGGATATTACAAGCTTGTCGTGGCAGATTGACCAGGTGAAACAAGAAGGAGGTATTAAGACAAGACACGTGGAGATTGTGAAATGGTAAATGGGATCAAGCTTGCAATTGTTCAAGGCATAATGTGATAGTGGGGTATTACAATCCTTGAGACACTAGCACCAGTACTGGGACATAAAACTCTGCTCCGTTGTAGTAACATTCACCTAAATCGCAGTGGGAAATAGTATCCAGGTAAATCGCAAAGCCATGGATGTACGCAAGGGAAAAGACCGAAAGAAAGTGACTTTTATTGAATCAACAGGAGACGAGGGAGCATTTTCACTTGATATTTTTTGGACAAAATGAGCAACGAAATGTGCCAAGATGAAGGAGATAATATAAATACAACTATGCAGTTCAGAGCTAATAAAGAACGGATGAAAATTAGAAAAGAATACAAGCTGAGCTATTAGTTATTTCGTTTGAGGGAATATATGTATAAAACATAATTAATACCTCTATCAGAGATATTGGGGACATGTATTTCAGATTATATGTTGCAAAAAGAACAGACCAAAATTGAACAAGAGCGTGATGGACGTGTTAATCAAGTAAAATATCACAGCGAAGCTGATTGGTAACACAGAGGCAGTGGAGAGTAACGCGGAACCTGTATTTGTTGAAATATTAAATTAAGGCGTAGTCGACTATAGCCCACCTTGATATAACCTCTCGACAGAGCACAGCATACATGACGAAATATTAAAGACAATTACGGTGGGAAATGACCGTGGCATGGAGACGTTCGTCGATATGGATTGGACGAAACAATTTGCAAGGGAATAATTGAAGAATAATTTGTTGAATGCGTTAGGAATTTCTCCCGCAAACAACATACATTAGCTACGTATCAATTCACCAGTGAAGTTCTGTACATGTGCAGCGCCGAAGAATCATGAACATCCATTGTGGTTACGGCTCATCTAATGACTGCAGAATAACTCACTTTCAGGTAATTTGAGTGAGAACACCTCAGGAGCCGTCAACATCATAAAAGACAAATGTAATGAAATGAAGGAATAGTTGACAAAGGCGGAATGTTAAAATCAGCTCAAAAGATGAACGGCTGCAACAAATCGTTAACGGGGAGCAGGTATTTATTTATTACTGAGGGAAATTCCTCGAGAATGAAGAACTTTTCGTGAATAACGCAGACGTTGAAGGCCAATGTCAAAATATAATCTTAGGCGTCCAATTAGTTAATGTTCCTATGCATCTATGAATAGGTTAAGTGGCCAAGATAAATGTACAGCCTTAGGTGAGAAATAACAACATGGCAAAACAAAGAAGGAGTAATACAAAATCTAAGACTAGTGAATTTCTAAATACATATATAAAAAATACTAACATAACAGATGTATGGAGATCTGCTAACCCAGCAGGAAGGCAATACTCGTTTTACACTTCGGTACATAAAACACACTCAAGAATTGATTATATTTTAGTGGATAGGAAATTAATGCCATATATAATTAACCCAACTTACCATATTAGTAGTATTTCTGATCACTCTCCATTGACTTTTTTAGTAAAATTTGAACGAATGCCGGGAAATATTTTTTTTTGAGGTTTAACACATACATATTAAATGACTTACAGGGTTATCAATATTTGAAACAACAAATTATATCATTTTTTGAGATAAATGATACACCAGGTACCTCACCTTCTTTAATATGGGAAACTTTTAAAGCATTTATTAGAGGAATTATAATTTCATATGAAATTTTTCAAAATAAGAAGAATAAAACAGAACAGATGCTGTTAGAACAAGAAATAAGACAGTTAGAGTTAGATAATGCTAAAGATCCCACTATAGATAAACAAAATAAAATAATACTACTGAAATTTAAACTTAACCGAATTCTCTCGGCAAGAGTAATAAGATTATTCCAAATTACAAAACAGGAACATTTTGAGTTTGGTGACAAACCACATAAGCTGTTGGCGCGTCAATAGAAAAAACAGGAAAAGGAAAATACTATAAATAAAATTAAATCCGAGAATGGTGAATTACTAACACTGCCTAAAGATATCAATAAAAGATTTGTTCAATTTTATCAAAATTTATACACATCAAAAACCAAAACAGAAGATAGTAAAATTACAAACTTTTTAGATAAATGTAATCTACCAAAACTTGACCTTTTGGAACAAGAAGAACTAGGAGCGCAAATTACAATCGAAGAAATAGGTGAAACAATAAAATCGCTGAAAAATGGTAAGACACCGGGACCAGATGGTTTTAGTAATGAATTTTATAAAAAGTTTCATGAGATAACGACCCCCTATCTATTTAATTTATATACTTACGTTTTTAAAGAAAATAAATTACCTGAAACATTAGCATAATCAACTATTACGCCTATTCCAAAGAAAGATAAAGATCTAGAGGAACCGGGCTCATATAGAGCTATATCACTTTTAAATACCGACCAGAAAATTCTAGCAAAGACTTTAGCTAGAAGACTAAGCAAATATATTAGTAAATTGATAAACCCTGATCAAACGGGGTTTATACCCAAAAGATATTCATTTAATAATTTGAGACGCCTGTTTAATATAATGTACTCACATAAAACGGAGGAAAAAGACTTAGCAATTATTTCTTTGGACGCAGAGAAAGCATTTGATCAGGTAGAATGGCAGTATTTATACATAGTATTACAAAAATTTAATATGGGAGAGAATTTTATTGCATGGGTGAAATTATTATATGATAAACCGATGGCAAGAATATTAACTAACAGCATGTTATCTCAAAAATTTCAATTATCAAGGGGTAATAGGCAGGGATGTGCTTTATCACCCCTGCTATTTGACCTTATGATAGAACCTCTGGCTGAAAGTATAAGAAGCCATCCGAATATTCAGGGTTATAATACTAGGGACTCAAATAATAAAATTTCATTGTATGCAGACGATATTTTGTTATATATAACAAATTCACAAACGAGCATACCAAATTTATTACATTTAATAGAGGAATTTGGGTCCTTTTCTGGATATAGAATAAACTGGAACAAAAGTGAAATTATGACGTTAAAACCTCAAGAATCCACACACTTATTGAAATTCCCCTTTAAAATAGCAACAGAAAAATTCAAATATTTGGGTATTCAGATTACTAGAAAACATAAAGCTTTATTCAATGCCAATTTTATACCCTTAATAAATAAACTTAATATAATGATAAAATTTTGGAAAACACTCCCTTTATCATTAATAGGCAGAATAAATGCTATTAAAACGAGCTTCCTACCACAGTTATTATACCTATTTCAATCTATACCAGTATATGTACCAAAATATTTTTTTTCTAAACTGAACGCTAATATTACTAATTTTGTTTGGGATTAGAAATCACATAGAATTAAAAAAGAACACTTATGTAAACCAAAAGATGTCGGGGGACTTTCACTTCCTAATTTTTTGTATTACTATTGGGCAATACATATTAAGAATATAATTTACTGGTTGGATAGTTCAACTCAACAGACAGAATGGATAAAAATGGAGAAAGAGGATTGTTATCCTTGTAATATAGGAACAATCCTCTTCTCCCCGAAAAAAATGAACAATACAATATATAAGAAAAACCCAATTATACAAGATACAATAAGAATATGGAAACAAATAAAATTATCCTTAACATTAAGAAACCTATCATTGTTAACACCGATAGCGAATAATCCTTTATTTAAACCATCTATGATGGATAAAATATATAATCAATGGGAAAGTTTAGGAATTAAAAGGATCGGGGATATGTATGAAATGGGAGATTTATTATCATTTCAACAATTACAGTAAAAATTTAAACTGAAAAACACTCATTATTTTAAATATTTTCAGATTTGTAATTTTTTGAAAACATACATACAGGGATATCAAAAAATAACTCCTGATTTACTAGAAGAAGTAATGAATATAAATGCTGATACACAAAAATTAATATCATATTTATATAATAGTATCTTAAATATAGATTTACCTGTGACCGAGGTAATTAGAGAAGAGTGGGAACGGGATTTATTGATAAAAATTACGAAGGCTACATGGGAAAAGTATTTGACATACATTCACAAGTGTTCGATTAACGCAAGACATAACCTAATCCAATTTAAAATTTTACATAGTTTATATTACTCAAAAACAAGATTAAATAAATTTTATCCAAATATATCGCCCATTTGCGATAAATGTTTAACCCAAGACGCAACTACAACACACTCTTTTGTTTCTTGTATAAAACTTCATGGATTTTGGAGTGATATTTTCGAAATATTTGCAAAATTATTTAAGACAAAAATGGAACCCAATAATGAATTGATTATATTTGGGGTAATGGAAGAAGGGAACAAATTGAGCTCATCTGAAAAGTCAATTTTAAATTATGGTTTAATAATAGCAAAAAAATTAATATTGGAATTTTGGAAAAATACACCAATACCAACGCTCAAAATGTGGATTGCAAGTATGTTGGATACCGCACATCTTGAGGAAATGCGATTCCTCCTAATAGATAAATTTGACCAATTCATAACGAGTTGGTCTCCATTTGTCGTCTTTTTGGAAACATATGGTGCAAAGGTGTAAAAGCTAATCCGTGACTGCGGATGGTCAAGATTATAAATGATCTCCTTCTATTTTCTTTTCTTCTCTTCTCTTCTTTTATTCTCTTTCTTCTATTTTCTATGTCTCAACTTTCTTTTTTCGTTCTTTATTTTTCTTTTTCACACACTATATATCTCACATTTTTCTATTTTTCATTATCTAACTTTTTTCTTTTTCTTCTTTATTTCAATTTTTTTTAAATAAGCTGTACATAAAAGGTATTATGAAAATATGATTGTATACAATTGTACTTACTTCTAATAAGATAAAAATATTTTAAAAAAAAAGAAATAACAACATGGCAGATATGCCAACTCTGTGTGTTGCATTCGTCCTCACGACGTGAGAACGTACAAATATCCATAATAAAACAGTTGCTTTCATGCAAATAACGCAAGGGATAAAGTATATGAAAAACCCATAGAGGTAAAGGCAGACAAATGACCGGGACCGGATAAGCTGCAATCAATCATTTTAAAAGAGTTGGCTGCATAGATAGTTGCCCATTCGTTTAACTTTTTTTTTATTACCGCTAAATTACCGATGGCTACCGATGAATACAATCGGTAGCCATCGGACTCCGTTTTTCAAAAAGTGTTTGTGAAAAATTGAGCATTTTGGACAAATTGGCTGAGGTTCTTTCGGATTTGACACGGAAAGTGTGAAGAGGATGTAGAATATTTACAGATATTTTAAAATGTGTATGCAAGTTGTCACATAAACAGTTGGTGCATAATTAAGAGACGTTATTTGACCGTATTGGTATGGACTGATATGGAAAACAGAGGTGGAATAAATTAGTTATTTTGATGTTGACGGCTGTGAGTTTGTGATTGAGGTGTTCACAGTAAAATGACATTTGAAATTCTGTCCTTCTGCAGTCATTAGATGACCCTTAACCACAATGTATGTTTTAATTATTTTCATTGTCCATACAAATTTGGTACCCGAGGTTGTTTGTGGGCTATCAACTGTTCACTAATTACTTTCAGATCTGGAATAGAAATGGAAAATTAATGTCCCTAAATTGGTTGCTGCAACAAATATGTGGGCGGAAATGCTTTTTTGAGGACACTGCAACAGGTTATGAATGCAATAAACTAAAACATAGCAACCGATATTTCATATGGAAAATTGTGGGAGCATGCACTTCGCCAAGAGGATTCAAAATGTGGTTTAGCAACTGAAAAGAGTTCTACGAATTCGTCAATTTCAGAGAGGTCTATGTTTCAAATTCCATGAATCATAAAACATGAGCAGGTAGCTCCAAAACGTAGTTAAAATGGCAAACGGCACTCCCCTTTTATTACCAATGGGAGATTTAAAACAATGACGTCTAATTAATGATGTAGCGAGTTGGTGAGAACAATCTTGGGGTATAGGCATGTTATTCGAATTCTTTAAACTCAAATTAAATATACAATATGATTGAAACTTTTCATTGTACCTCGGTACACGTGACAATAAACTAAACTAAACTAAACTGAAGGCCGTCGAAAAATATTCACCAGACAGACTGCTGTCTTTCCTATTGAGCGAGCCCAGGCAGGGGATTTGCGTTTCCTTGTTGTTGAGCAGAAATGTGAGTGCAAACCATATTCAAACGTACAAGAACATTTAGGTGCTGATATGATTTCGTTGGTGTGAAAGACACAGACTATGGGGTGAAATTAAGAAATAAGTGATTGACTATTTAAAAGTATTTCTTCAATGCCTATTACATTTCTTCTGACTTGTGGGCGCTGGAGCAGGTAGAATTAGATGCATTTAAGGCGGAATTCGCTCTTAATCTTGTACACAGCTCTTTCCAAAACGTTTTAAAGATTTAAGTAAAACGATTTAAAGATTTAAGTTATTTCAACTAGTGCGTGTTTAACAGAGAGCGACTCATTTACTGCAGGGATCTTCAGCGCGTATTTCAACATGCAACAGGTGCTACCGTGATGCGAATAGAACCTTTCGGCTCCTTATGATCTTCCGACGTCCGCGAGAAAATGCCAAGTCTCCGATAAATGCAAAGAAATATGTTAACGACGACGATTGATTTTGACAAGGCATTAAGACACGCTTTTCCGCTGTTTACATGAGTACACATCGTTATATCTAAAACAGTAAGGTCATTATTACGTTTAGATTTGCATTTAGATAAATTATTTGGGGCTTACATAATTCATGACAGATGAAAACGTTGCGAAAAAATATGTATTATACGTGTCGATGATTACAGCATTGGGACGTATTTGTTAATTCGTAGGCGTAGCGTCAACAATGACATCCCAATAAAAAATAGTTACATATTACAAAAGGAAAAAATATTCACGCGTCCGCGCAGAATGAACTGGCGTGGCGATTCAAATGCTCGCGTTTATTATTGTGCCCAATTATTCCATGATTCACAAGCAGAACACTGATATTGAGTTAATATAGAGAAAACAACTATGTCGATATTTTGCTGTAATTCCTGAATAGCGTAAGGATGTGAATATAAATGCTCATTTTGTTAGTTGAAGAAAACTTACATAAATCATATACCGTTAAAATGGAACATGCGGAGCATTTCTAATCACGGTGTGGCATATTGCCTTTATAAATCTATTGGCTGCATTCGACACAGTGCAATGTACTAGCAATTGAGATGCTGGACATATTGAGACTATTTAAGATTATTTAGACTATTTTCAAATAAGTGAAATGTTGTTTATAAATTTATGGGAATAACATGTATCTTTTAACATAAAGCCTTTCACTTCCAGAGATACGCAAACTTAATGACGCTCTCGAGTATACAGGTATGAATATAATTAAATGTTTTAAGAATACGTGAATGGAACGACCAGTGTGTCATTCTTGCCTATCTCTCAAAGATACATCACCAAGATGGCTACACTAATAGGTGGACAAAAGTGCTCGAGAAACTCAACGGGTGCAGCAGCATCTATGGCGCGAAGGAAATAGGCAACGTTTCGGGCCGAAACCCTTCTTAAGACTTCGATTTTCCAGCATCTGTAATTCCTTCTTAAACACTTTGGTTACACTAATATCTGTGCCCAGGGTTGGCCTGTCGTCTATTCGAAAATTACCAATGAGTAGATGAAGAGAGGACTAGAGCTTGTTGAGATAGGGGTGCAACTGCGACAGAAGAGAGGATCGGTAATCCCGGTGAAGATTGTTGACAAGGGAACGGAGCGTACAAGGTAAGGCATTGTAGGGGTGACAATGCAATAAGTTTGAAGGCATAATGGAAATGCTTTGCGAACACTGTGAATGCTGGTTTGGAATCAGGATGTGGGAGATCAGTTGTATGTTTTAAGTACATGGTATTCTCCCGTTCCTCCTTATGCTCTCTGCAATAACAAAGACCGCATTTCTCTTTTTCCCGATTTTCCGATATGATACGTTTCTCATTGACTTTATCTGAGTTATTCATGAAACGATTCACGCATATGCTCATATGCCATATCAAATCCACGCGTCATCATATGCATGTTGAACTCTATTTACCAAACCCAATCGGGGTAGCAACTATACTTTCCATGTTGCCACGTCTGTTATAAAAACCATCGATTTTTGTCAAGTTTCAGACATAAAATCGCACAGTCACGGACAGCCTTATTAATACCAAACCCTCGCTCACATTTGAGCCGTATCAGTTACAGTTAAATGTATCTATATCTTACCAGCAGCATTATTGTGTTTATACTGTCCCTTCTGAACTTACTTTTTTGGATTCATGTCCTCACAGTGGTGACAGCGACATTCCCTTGCGTATTCTAAAACGAATTGCTGTCCCGAAATGACGATCAACTTCGCCTTCGCTAATGCGCTGACTTCTGTGATCCAAACTCTTCACACCAGTCTATGGATGTAGTTAGGTATCTTCTTGCCTCCTCTTCCCCCTTATAAATCTAACCATTAATAACTTATTTATCGACAATGATGGTGTTCATTTTTTCAACCTCTTGCGATGATCTCCTGCTTCATTCTGACGTTGTGGGGCTAGGTGCACCAGAGAAAGTTGAGATATTCAGCAAACTAGTCGTCATGGCTTGCTCCATTTTGATCTATTGAACAGTCCAAATATATTAAAGTCCTCATTGTGAAGTGAAACTGGTCCTCATTCACCTTGTTCGAGCATGAAACAATAATTACATATAAGCATTTATTTCCCAGGCTTTCACGAACATTATCACTCGGCAGACTTTTCTTCTCTTAGTTTCTACCCCTGGAGCGTCCGAACTCGCACTGTCACTTCTACCTCTTGGGGCGATAAAGAATGGAACTGTCGGGCAGTCCCATTATTTCATCGTGCTTGGAATCTCTGGTCTTACTTGTTTTTTTTTTACCATCTTTCTATCCATTCTCAGCTTGTTGGCAACATTCACAATCGCACTGCGTCAACCCTGATCAATTTTGTTGCCTAGATAGTTTCAATTTAAGTGATCAAAATACCTTATTTTTTATTATGGCCGTTAACAATGGACAATGTCCTCACATGCGAGGGAGGACTTTTATCTTAGTCTGCTTATTCCTTGATGCACAGCGAAAAAACCCTCATTTTTCAACGCACTCGCTACCTGATTGAACTCGCCACTATTCGGTTTTCATTTTCACAACATGTGGGTAACAATTTGAACTCACGTTGGTCGAAGCTACATTTGAATTTGTATGGCATACTTGTATATTTCTTGTTCCTCACTGACCAATGAAATGTGTTGGGTGTTAAAGAGTATTAAGGGGCAGCAAACAACAGGAATGACCACGTGCATTTTAGGTCGTTGTGGGCAGCTAGGGAAGAAATTGCGGAGATCCTTGCAGAGATATGTGCATCATCTTTAACCTCTGATGCAGGAAGACTGTAGCGTGTCTAAAGTTTAAGTATTATTCAAAAATGTGCGACAAGGTTAAGACAGGGAACTTACACGCCGTGCTCACCAAATGCCATGATGGGAAGGTTGTGTAGGAATGAAATGCAATTGCCGGTTTAAAGCGAAGATAGAAACAAAATGTTGGAGTAACGCTGAGTTCAGCATTTTGTGTCTATGGTGAGAAGGTTTTTGGAGGTTATGTTAAGTGAAAGAATCTGAAGGCATTTGGATATATACGGACGGATTAGGGATACCTTGCACGGCTTTGTGCGTCGGAAACCGCGTATCACCAAGTTAATACTGTGTTCAAGATGTCACCAAGAGGATTGGTGAGGGCAGGGGGTATGTGCTGTCTATTAGTATTTTAACAGGACATTTGACAGGACATGGTAGTTCAGACCGGAAGGTATGATAAAAAGGAATCCATGACAAGATATGCAAATAGAATCATAGAATAATGGAGTGATACAGTGTTGAAACAGGCCCTTCGGCCCAACATTCCCACGCCGGCCAACATGTCCCATCTGCACTAGTCCCACCTGCCCGCGTTTGGTCCGTTTCTCCCCAAATCTGTCCTATCCATGTACCTGTCAAACTGTTTCTTAAATATTGGTATAGTCCCTGTCCCAACCTCCTCCTCTGGCAGCTTGTCCCATATACCCACCACACTTTTTAGTCTTGTTTAGAGTAGATATGCTTTTGTTTAGAGTAGATATCGCAGAAACAGGCCTTTCGGCTAACTGAATCCGCATCGACCTGCGATTCCCGCGCATTAAAATCACCCTACACACACTAGGAAAAATGTACACCTATACCAAGCCAACTGACCTACAAACCTGTACGTCTTTGGAGTATGGGGCGAAAGTGCAGATCTCTGAGAAAAGCCATGCGGTCAAGGGGTGAACGTATAAACTCTGTACAGACTGTCGTCGGGTTCGAACCCGGGTGTCTGGCGCTGCAAGCACTGTAAGACAGTAATTCAATAGCTGCGCCTTTGTGTGAAAAATTTACCACTCATATTCCTATTAAATCTTTTCCATTTTACCTTAAACCTATGTCCTCTGGTTCTCGATTCACCTACTCTGGGTAAGAGACTGGTGCAAGGAATGCAAATGCAATTTAGCTATGCAAGTGTATGGCGCAGCACTTTGATACAGCAATCCAGTAAAATACGTGCACAAGAAAGTGTTTGGCATACATGCCTTCATTTGGAAGGGCATTGCGTCCTATAGTCGGGACATTTCGATGTGGAAGTAGACGTTATTAGGTAGTCCACACTTGGAATATAGTGTGCAGTCCTATTCGCTCATATTCAGGATCGGACTGGGACCTATTTTAATTTGAGTATTAGAGGCAGCGCTGTGATCTTATTGGTGTGCACACGATCATGAGAGACATAGATGATAGAGGATGATAAATCCAGCGGAGATAACCTTAACGGGAGACTAAAGATGTCAGTGATCTCAAAGGCAAATGGTTCACTCAGAGATAAATCCATATTTGGAATGAGTTTCAGAGGACGTTTTATGGAATCGGATACAATTACGGCTTTTCAGTCATTTGGATGGGAATGGTTGAAGGGGCTATGGGCAAACTGCGGACAAATTAAAGTAGCCCAATATGTCAACCTTGGCGGCCTGGAGAAGATGCGCCATAAGACTTTCTCCGTGCTCAACAATCGTATGATTCCAACACTCGACTTTGGGTTCGCCGTTGATCCTTTATTTCCTGTTCGAAGGCCACTGCATATGCTTCTTTTGTATCGAGCGCTTTTACACAATGCCTCCTGTGCGAACGCAATAGGACGCACAATGCCGTTCCCATTGAAGTGGAAATATTGAATCAAAGGGGTCAGCCTGATCCATGACAACCTATTCTCTGCAATTCCATATGACCATCTAAAGCCTCCCATTATCGTATCCGCCTCTACCACCAAACTTGGCAAAGCTTTTCAGGCCCCAGGTACAAAACTGGCACAACATATCTCCAACAAACATACGCCCTCTCATTTTCTATCGATGCTCTCTAGTGCTTTACATCCTGAGATGAAAGGTTCTGGCTAACTACCCTATCTATGCCTCTCATACTTTTATGTGCATTTCGCTTCATTCTTTGTGAACCATGACGTCCCCTGTACTTTATTAGACGACTCTGTGGCCTGTATCTCACGGTTTTCGCTCATATTTGCATTCAGTCTTCCAGGTAGACACGTCCGACTGCTCTGCATTTTACAATTGTTTATTAGTATCCACAGTATGTATTCTTAATCCCTGAATGCTTTAGCCGTTTAGCTTTCATTAATGAACTTTCAATATGACTGCGCTCTTTAACATGTAGCCATCATGATTTTATACCCAATATCCAATGCTTATCCAAACCGCACCATTCGTGCTTCCTCCACATGTGCAACATGAAACTAATTTGCTTGCTCCCTTGCTGGCTCTGACAATGCGTCTGGGAACTTAAACCTTATCTCTACTTATCCTACCATATTCTTACATCGCACGTGCTTTTGCGCTGCCTGCCGTGGGATATATTGGCAATTAATTGGAATATATAATATGGGGATTCCTCATTGGACGCCTTTTGTACATTTTAAAGAGGAAAGACTACGCCAATATCAACGGGGTAAGGAACTGCAATATCAGCAAATGTTTAGTATTCCTTGTATATAAGCCAAATAAATATTTCTGCCAATGGATTCCCAAGAATTCGGAAGAGTTGCAAAATGTTATGGAACAAAACATTACACCACTGTCATATTATTTCCCGCAGAGCTCGATGACTGCGAGAACAACGACGGTAAGTTAAGAAGAACGTACAGTACTGAAAAAAAAGTGGAGACTTGCTCTCTCTCTCCTATCTCGAGGCCTATGTAATATATACATTTTGGTCAGGTGGCATATTTCATTTTCTTCATACACTTCATCAATGATTTAGCCCGCAATTCAAGCTTTTGTTGTACCTGTATGTCGGCATGGCAAATAATACAACGAATAATTATTAAGATAAAATAGTTTTCTAATGCTTGGTATGCATAAAGCTATGTAGGAGATATTCAAACATACACAAAACGTTGATTTCATACCTTGGGAATCAACTATGTATATTATTGTCCGGAGGCAACACTCAATACTTGCCGTATGCAACAGAAAGCAATGAATTAAATGCTTCAGTGCTGCAGCTTTACAGTGACATTTGTACAATGAGATAAACGTTAACAGGGTGAAATTTTCCACAGCATTGTATCCATTCTACGTAAACCAATAGTCGCGAAACGGATGTTACATAGCTTGTGAACGCAAGCTTGCTGAAAACTAAATCAAGGTTAGAGATTGTTTAGGAAGTTGGAGTGTGAACATGTACTGATGAGAGGAGGGTTTTCGATAGATTTATTGCATTTGCTTAAGAAGGGTGGCATGGCACCAAATAATTGACCAAGGAGAAATTATATTGGCAAAAGCAAGGACAGCAAAGACGTATTGGAAGTCTTTGTTGAAAACAACGAGGACAATTTCAAAGGACGAACTATAAAACAAAGTTAAATAAAAACTATATTATAGTAAGGCATCTGCAGTCTTCTCATTAATACCCGACGCAACTTCCTGAATAAAAGTGCGTAAACGTATCTTGGTAATTGCATAATGTGTAAAAGGAATTGCAGATGCTGCTTTAAACCGAAGATAGACACATAAAGCAGTAGTAACTGAGCGGGAAAGGCTGCATCTCTGGAGAGTAGGAATGGGTGACGTTTCGGATCGTGACCCTTCTTCAGAATAGTTAGTGGTGAGGGGAACGAAAGATATAGACGATGCTCTGCAGAGAAAAAGAATATTGAATGAAAGATATGCAAACAAGTAATGATGATAAAGGAAATAGGCCATGGTTATTTTTGTTACTGTTTGCAGGGTGAAAACGAGAAGCTAGTGCGACTTCGGTGGGGGAGGGATAGATAGAGAAGGGACGCCGGGGCTACATGAAGTGAGAGAAATCAATATTAATACCACTGGGCTGTAAGCTGCACAAGCGAAATATGAGATGCTGTTCCTCCAATTTGCGTTTAGCCTTACTTTGACAAAGGAGGAAACCTAGGACAAAAAGGTCTGTGAAGGAATGGGAAGGAGAAGAAAGTGACCAGCAAGCGGGAGATCAGGTAAGTTCAGGCGGGCTGAGCGAAGGTGTTCCGCGCAAACGTGTGTCCAGTCTGCGTCCCCCCCCCCCCCGATGTACAAGTGTCCATATCTTGAACAACGTATACAGTAGATGAGGTTTGAGGAGGTGCAATTGAACTTCTGCCTAACCTGAAAGGATTGTCGGGATCCCTGGACAGCGTCGAGGGAGGAGGAAGAGCGACAGATGGTGCATCCTCTGCATTTTGCAGGGAAGGTACCTCGGGAGGGTGTGGTATGGGTAAGAAGGGATGAGTTAACCAGGGCGTTGCGGAGAGAAGCCGGAACGGGGTGTAGATGGGAAATATGTCCAGTGGTGGAATCCTGTTGGAGGTGACGGAAATTTCGGAGGATTATGTGTTGTATGCGACGGCTGGTGTGGCGGAAGTTAAGGACTATGTGAACTTTGGCTCTGTTGCGACAAGGGCATGTCCTAGTATGGACAATTTCATCTTGGGCGCAGATGCGGCGTACACGGAGGAATTGGGACTAGGGGATAGAGACTTTGAAGGAAGCAGGTGGGAAGAAGTGGTCGAGATAGTTCTTGGAGTCAGTGGGTTTGTCATAGGCGTCAGTCAATAGTCTATTTCTTGTGATGGAGACTGTTAGATCTTAAAGCCCGTTTATTCCTCAGCCGCAGAACCGTCCAATTTTCTCTACTAACATTCTACGCCTTGCGCAGCTAGTCCTCATCCTCAACAATTTCTCCTTTGTCTCCTCCCACTTCCTTCAAGTCCAAGGCGTAGCTTTGTGCACCCCAATGGGTCCCAGCTATGCCTGCATCTTTGTAGGGTACGTTGAACAATCCCTGATCCAGACGTACACTGGCTCTACCCCGAACTCAATCTCCGTTACATTGATGATTGCATCAGTGTCACCTCCTGCAGCCATGCAGAACTGATGGACTTCATCGACTTCACCATCAATTTTTATCCTGCACTCAAATTTATTTGGACCATCTCTGACACTTCCTTCCCTTTCTTGATCTCACAGTCTCCATCACAGCAAATAGACTATTGACTGACGTCTTTCACAAACCCACTGACTCTGACAAATATGTCGAGTACACTTCACCCCACCCTGTTTCCTGCAAAGACTCTATCGCCTACACCCAATTCTGATGTTCCGTTTGCTGGACTCTTTAATTATCCTTCTCATTCCTACACATAGCTTTCTGTCCGAGGTCTCATCCATTGAGAGTTAGGCTGAACGCAAATTGGAGGAACAGCATGTCATATTTCGCTTGGGCAGCTTACAGCCCAGTCGTATGAATATTGATTTCTCGCACTTCAGGTAGCCTCGGCATTCCCTCTCTCTCTATCACTCCCGCACACAAGTTGGACTAGCTTCTCGTTTTACCCAACAAACAGCTAACAATGGCCTGTTTCCTTTATCATCGTAACTTTTTTTTGCATTTCTTTCATTCATTGTTCTTTATCTTTCAAAGTTACCGTCTCTTTCCCTTATCCCTAACCAGTCTAAAGAAGGGACTCGACCCGAAACGACACAAATTCCTTCTCTCGAGAGATGCTGTTTTTCTCGTTGAACTACTCCAGCTTTTTGTGTCTATCTTTATTAATCTTTATATGATGCGAAACGTAAGATGTACCTCGCAAGGACGAATCACGGCATCAAGATCATGGATAACAGCGAGACCAGATTTATGAAATTAATATCTTCTAACTATTCATCTGTAACTAATATCTTGAGTTATGTTGTACTTAAACAATAAGAAACATGAGCGTGTATGTATTACATTTAGTCCAGTTAATTAAATTTCAGCGACATAAATCTCTAGTCCATTTCCATTAGAATGAATTTACTTTATTCATCGGCTGCATCCAGTCTATTTATTTTGAGTAGGAGGATTTCCTTCACCGTGGCGGCGATGTGCATATGTGTTTCGTTTACATCATTCACGGAATGTTTTTAAAATCAAATATAATTGTCATTGGGCCTGCAAAAGTTCTTGGCTTAATAAGTTTCAAAAGAGGTGCGATGTTATCGGAGAGATAGAGAAATGACACATTAGATCAATTAACTAAAACCGGAAGCAATAAGCCGAATAGTGATATCATTGTACTACTTACGAAAATGAAGATGGAGCGCTTGAATTAAAAAATATATGCTATCCTGATTGAAAGTGAGAATCGTTCAGTATTGTGCAAGCACCCGAGATGCATAATTGCAGATGAATCGTCACATTTACATAGGAGTGCTTAATGCCCACGGGAAATTCATCGAGACAATTTCAATACTAATCCTTCAAGATAATTTGGCAGATCGCTTTTTGATATTTATGAGTACTCTGATGAATTACACGTTGTACGGACCATAAGCTCCTGATAATCGCAGACCGATCGCGGTATCCGTTTATTGCAGCTTTTGGGAAATTCGATAGATATATTTGGAATTTGTATGCACTGCTGTATTGTCAGTCACGCTTTATATCATGTGACCTTGCATGTTACATCTACGCAATTATGGATTCATTACTTTACAGCAAGATCAATTATTGCAAAGGAAAAGGGTAAATACGTTGCCGTTCTTTGTCTACCGGTCATTTTAAACATTAGAATCCAATAATGTGATGAATGATAGCTTCCATAGTCTACATGGTGACAGACGATATAGAGACTTGTACAGCGTTATGTGCTTCAAAGCAACAAACGTTTATTTTGTGCTTTGTTAACTCCAGCCTTTCATTGTATTCAATAGACATTGCTATTAGAAGATTACAGATTGAACAGAGAATGCCATTTCACTTTGCTGAAGGCTAGCGCGTCCCTGGGATTTCGTATGAAATAGCATGAATAACATTTTAACGTCAGGATGATATAACAATTGGAGACGAACATGCGGCTTTGAAGGGGTTCGCATGCAATGCCCACCGTTGGTCTACGCTGGACGCATAGGACAGCATTGACTCTGGGGACTTTGCAAATGAACGTTGAAAACTTTCTGCACTTTGCTCAGTACTTGATGGCTTTCATTAGACCGATTTTCAGTCACTAGCACTCCTGAGAAATTCCACGAGAACAGTCTAGTTAGTTGTTTTGTCTATTTGTTTGTCATACAAGTGCACAAGGCTTGACTGCTATTTTATGAACTCGACAGATTCCTATCAGAATTCCCCCCACCATATCCTGCTCCTCCTCCCCACACCATCCCTATTCAATCTCCATTATCGTTAAACACAGCCCTTCGGACTAGGTAACGAGTAAAGTTTTTCGTTTGTGTTCGCAGTTTAGACATATTATGATGCTATCTTGATTTCTCAAGACGTGGGCGAATGAAATGAAGGGAGATGGGGATTGTATTGTCGTGAAAAACATTCCCGAACCATGTTTTTTAATGGTATGCCGTGATTTTGATCTAACATTTGACGTACTTTGCAGATGCGAATGATTTGATGAAAAATAACTTCTAACAAACGCATGGGCTTTTTGATTGACTGATTAAGGCAGACGAGTTTTACTACCAAAAAATTCTCACTTTTTTTGTAACAAATCCTCACTTTCCAATGTAATACCCGTGAAATCGTGCACGGTAGAAACAAGGAACGGCAAATGCTGGTTTACAAAAGAAGATACAAGTGCTGGCGTAGGTCAGTGGGTCGTAGAATTTATTGTTTAAAAGCATAAAGCCAGTATCATAAAATATCGCACGCTGATTCCAATGGAAAAAGTTGAAACCAGCTACTGTATATCTTGAGAAAGCGCTCACAGAAGAACGGGTTAAGTGCATTGAATAAAATACAGAACTAAAGTGAATATGTGAAAACGTATCAAATTATTTTCTCTGCTTCGGATGACCTTACAGTGATTTTGTCAATTTCTGCTCTTGTAGAAATACTCAGACTCAGAAACGTTCTGGAAGAAAATGGTGAGGAAGTTTATGAAAAATGTAATATTGTTGATGACATCTTTATTACGATAGGATTATTTGGGTCCGACAATTCATGATTGTTCTTAATGATAGACACATGACGAATTTCTCTGGTATCGATATGGGGCAATGGAGTATTTTACATTAAATTCAGCGGGCTAAGTGTGTTTATATTTGACTAGCGTTGAAATAAATTAATTCCATTCGGTCTATTATATTGATAATATTCGAAATAAATTTCGAGAGTCCACACATGAGCAACTAGGAAATGCACAATTTATAAGATAAGGCGGTATTCAAATTTAAAATGCCAACTCAGTTTTGGAAGTAATACTCCATATACATATAGTTGCTTTCTTTTCTATTACATTTTGTCTGTTCATTTAGCCTAACGTAAATTAGGCCACAAAAATTCGCGAATACCTGTTTGACGCATGCGTAACGATAATGTTGCAACGGATGCTACAAGTATGCTAAATGTTTCAGGAACATTTTTGGGACACCAGCATTGAGCTGGTTTTGTTCCTCTGTCGTCGGAGAAAAATCTGGGAACATGTTTCTGCTCATACTGTCGACACCCCACGTTTTCTTCGTAATCAATTAACAATGGCAGTGGTGGCAAGCAGGATTATGTAATATTTGCTCCGCGCAAGTGGTCGATTTGCTGCTCTTAGCAGCTATGAAGGAAATGAATCATGGACAACGTTAATGCTTAATTATTGACAAGAAAAATTGAAACAAAAACCATGAAAATGAAGGTGTGAACCAATGAAAGCAGCAAAGGAAAAATTATCCTGATCAAAAATAATTTGCGTAGAGCGAGTAATGTTTCTCCTATGTTTACAGATCTGCGATTACTTGCACGAGAAAACGGTAAAAATGTACTCGCTTAATTTATAGGCATTTACAAAAAAAACATTAACAGTCGTTGAATATCGGTAGGAAGAATGGGGGACAGAAGATTGATGTGTGCAATATGTTCAATTGAAGAAGCGTTATGATTCAGCATATCGAACTACAGAGAGCAGTAACGCAGACAATATTGGTAAATATGCGTCACATTGATATGCCGAGAATTGCTCGCTTTTTATTCTGATTAATATTATGATTGACAAATTGTATTGCAAAATTCATTGAAGTCAGCGGACGGATTGTCACTCGATAAGCATTGTTTGCAAAATGTACTTTTTTTTGGTACCGCTTAGTGGTAAACGTAGAAAACAAAGCGCATTGAACGATATCTGGGCTTCAAATTTACATACTGGAAAACGTTGACACGTGAGAGCATGCTGGTTATTAAAGTGCCAGTGGCGCAGGCACTGCCCCTGTGCGGCGCTGGGATAAAGTC
>CM075981.1:18098174-18202925 GCA_038087875.1 Malacoraja senta | reverse complement strand
TATCCCTAACCCACGCCCTCAACACATACTCTCACCGCCTATTCCACCAGTATGCATTACTAAACATCTCACTCTGTATATACCTAGTCAGTAAACGCAATGAATGACCATTACATCAACATACAAACAAATGCTGAACACTTGCATCTTGTCTTACACTTATCCAAACCCACCATTGAGCAATCGTAGCCTTCACATATGAAATCGGTATACAGTTAGACGGATTACACTTACAAAGGAATTCATTTATCGCGCAATACACATTTTCCTTTCCGCTCCCAAATGACTCTGTTTCGTCTGCAACGAATCGACCTATTGCCTTGCCCTGCTGCCTCTTACAATGCGTTTAAGGCCTGACGCAACTCTGGCACTGAATTCGTGGCTCTCCTAATAGCGACATAGTACATCGAACAATGAAACCTCTGCAACACAAATCTACCGGACCTACTCTTGCTTTAACCCTCGCTGCTCACCTTCTGCTGCTAAAGCTATACATCTTTCTTCATTAGGATGGAGAGTGACATTGTTAATTCAGAAACAAGGGCTCTGAACTTAAAGAAAGGTAACATTGAGGGTATGAAACGTGAATTGCCCAAGATTGACTGGCAATTGATTCCTAAAGAGTTGACGGTGGATATGCAATGGAAGGCATTTAAAGACTGCATCGATGAACAACAATTGTTCATCCCAGTTTGGCAAAATAATAAATCAGGGAAGGTAGTGCATCCGTAGATAACAAGGGTAATCAGGGATAGTATCAAAACAATAGATGAATCGTACAAATTAGCCAGAAAAAGCAGCCGACCAGAGGAATGGGAGAAATTCAGTCCAACAGAGGAGGGCAAAGGGGTTAATTAGGAAAGAGGTAATAGATTATGAAAGAAAACTGGCAGGGAACATAAATACTGACTGCAAACGTTTTTATTGATATGTGAAGAGAAATAATTTTTTAAAAATAAATGTAGGTCCCTTGCAGTCAGAAACAGGTGAATTGATCATGGGGAACAAGGACATGGCAGCCCAATTAAATATCTACTTTGGTTGTGTCTTCACTGAGGAAGACATAAACAATCTGCGGGAAATAGCAGGGGACCGCAGGTCAAATGAGATGGAGGAACTGAGTGAAACCCAGGTTAGCCGGGAAGTTGTGTTAGGTAAATTGAATGGATTAAAGGCCGATAAATCCCCAGGGCCAGATAGGCTGCATCCCAGAGTACTTAAGGAAGTGGCCCCAGAAATAGTGGATGCATTTGTGATAATTTTTCAAAACTCCTTAGATTCTGGAGTAGTACCTGAGGATTGGAGGGTAGCTAAAGTAACCCCACTTTTTAAAAAGGGAGGGAGAGAGAAAACGGGGAATTACAGACCAGTTAGTCTAAAATCGGTAGTGGGGAAACTGCTAGAGTCAGTTATTAAAGGTGGGATAGCAGCACATTTGGAAAGTGGTGAAATCATAGGACAAAGTCAGCATGGACTTACGAAAGGTGAATCATGCCTGACGAATCTTATAGAATTTTTCGAGGATGTAACTAGTAGAGTGGATAAGGGAGAACCAGTGGATGTGTAATATTTGGACTTTCAGAAGGCTTTCAGCAAGGTCCCACATAAGAGATTAGTATACAAAATTAAGCACACGATATTGGGGGTTCAGTGTTGATGTGGATAGAGAACTGGCTGGCAAACAGGAAGCAAAGAGTAGGAGTAAACGGGTCCTTTTCTGAATGGCAGGCAGTGACTAGTGGGGTACCGCAAGGCTCAGTGCTGGGACCCCAGCTATTTACAATATATATTAATGATTTGGACGAGGGAATTGAATGCAACATCTCCAAGTTTGCGGATGACACGAAGCTGGGGGGCAGTGTTACCTGTGAGGAGGATGCTAGGAGGCTGCAAGGTGACTTGGATAGGCTGGGTGAGTGGGCAAATGCATGGCAGATGCAATATAATATGGATACATGTGAGTTTATCCACTTTGGGGGCAAAAACAGGAAAGTAGACAATTATTTAAATGGTGGCCGATTAGGAAAAGGGGAGATGCAACGGGACCTGGGTGTCGTGGTACACCAGTCATTGAAATTAGGCATGCAGCTGCAGCAGGCAGTGAAGAAAGCGAATGGTATGTTAGCATTCATAGCAAAAGGATTTGAGTATAGGAGCAGGGAGGTTCTACTGCAGTTGTACTGGGTCTTGGTGAGAACACACCTGGAGTATTGCGTACTGTTTTGGTCTCCAATTCTGAGGAAAAACATTCTTGCCATAGAGGGCGTACAGAGAATGTTCACCAGACTGATTCCTCGGATGTCAGGACTTTCATATGAAGAATGACTGGATCGACTTGGCTTGTACTCGCTAGAATTTAGAAGATTGAGGGGGGATCTTATAGAAACGTACAAAATTCTTAAGGGGTTGGACAGGCTTGATGCAGGAAGATTGTTCCCGATGTTGGGGAAGTCCAGGACAAGGGGTCACAGTTTAAGGATAAAGCGGAAATCCTTTAGGACCGAGATGAGAAAAAAAAAATTCACACAGAGAGTGGTGAATCTCTGGAACTCTCTGCCACAGAAGGTAGTTGAGGCCAGTTCATTGGCTATATTTAAGAGGGAGTTAGATGTGGCCCTTGTGGCTAAAGGGATCAGGGGGTATGGAGAGAAGGCAGGTACAGGACACTGAGTTGAATGATCAGCCATGATCATATTGAATGGCGGTGCAGGCTCGAAGGGCCAAATGGCCTACTCCTGCACATATTTTCTATGTTTCTATGTTTCTATCTAAGCCTTTTCCTTTCATAACCCTCATCACATGAGTTCTCCCAAGGCAACTTCAGTTCTATAAAATACACTATCCGCTGAGTAACTGACCACAACACCATATCTGACCTCACACTATTACTAATTAATTTAGCTGTGCAGCAACAAGCTTTCCTCTCAAATCTACCTTTCCTCGCAAATCTAACTGCACAACCATGGCCCCCCACCCACCCCCCTTTGCTGGTCTAACCCATGCCTTTCTGAAAACTCTCCTCCGCTACATTTCTCTCCCTCATGGGCAACATGTATAGCTACACGCTCAGTCCGAATGCGTAGTGAAACCATTGTGCTCTCTATCTCTCGATTGTTGCAGTTACATATTTCAATACCTGGTTATGCCGACAGGTATACCGACTTTGGAAGACTAGTTTTACATCCTGACAAAATGCGCTTCAATGTTGCTGCCTCTGATCGCAGGGTACACGCGGTTCCCCAACTAACCACTGTTTGAGATTCTGCGATGATATTAGCAAGTGATAAAATAGCCTACATGACCTGCCTCCGTCCACCACAAGTCCCTCCAACGAAACCTCCTTTATTCCACACTTTCACAATTGAATTAAATCATTCATTTAGATGTACACATTGTCTACAATAGCAGGCCACTTACCTGGTTATGGCATGTGAATTTGGTAAATGTGGACTGCATTTCCCCTTTCCATTTGGACTGCAAATTGTATTTTTCTGAATGCGGAATTCAGAACATATTCCCCGAATTTCCCATGAGACATTCTTGCTGGATGTAGACCATTGCCACTCTATGGAGGCTGAAAATACATTATTTTCAATGCTTTACTGCAGCAGATATTTAGGGAAATCAATTATATCAGTTACGTTGTTACTTATTTTGTTTAATGACTCAGCATGACACATATAAACTTAATTTGTTTATTGTTATTTTCTTTACAGTTTTTGTTTAACAAATCAATATCCTTCGAGCACGTTAGCAGTATTATTTGGTTCGATGAGACCGACTATCATTCCCCTAAGTTGATGCGAATACAGCAATAACCTACTTCGATTCAAAAGTGATATATCCGAGATGGGTGGAACCGATATAGTGCACTTCCGTTCTAACCCGATATTGGGTACTAAATCATTTCATATCTAAGGGTACTAAATTCTATATCATATGTCACATGTTCTCATTAAATTCCCACGCAACTGCAATGAATTGATTACTCCTGTGATCACACGGTCCTATTATATTGCTAACACACCTTTTAACCATCTCAAATCAAAGGCGATGTGTATCTTTAACAGGCCTATATTGGCAAGTGCAAATGCACACTCGGCGAATTTGTGTAACAATATGAGACGGTATTTCAGAACCTCAATTATAAGAAATTGGATAAGCGAACAGTTTCCCACTCTATATCATCGGACCTTTCTCTCGCCTGATTATTCAGTTTGTCTATGCCCCGAACTCAGTTTCCAAGTTCACTACCATTACAGTCTCCATCCGTTTATTATCATCAACATAATTTGCTGTTGAATTGCCGCCACGATTTGCTGTCCATCACATTATTTGATCCAGTGTGGTTTAAACTGGATATTTTTAATTGTCCATGGGAAGGACAGGACTGGCAGCTTAATGTTTAAGGGTACAGATACTAAAATTAAACGAGGCGGGGATGAAATATATATTTTGTTGATTAAGGAGAACCTACATCTCTACTCCGACATTTGATAAGAGACGGATCAGTCCGTTCAATGTGTCTGCAAGGGTGCACCTGAGAAATAAAGCGGTGATTGCAGTGCAGGCTACGAAGTAGTCAAAGGGAATATGGGGAACACAAGTACCGGGAGATAAACGACCAATAACATTGTCATATTAGGGGATTGTTAACTTTCCCAATATTGACTGGGACTGCTGTCGTCCCAAGGACTTAGGTGCAGTTGAAATTATCAAGTGTGCTTGGTAGAGTTTGTTCAGGCCATATCAAGAGGGCACTATAAGGGAGAGGGTAACATATGACCTTCTTTGGGGGATTTTGAATGGCAAGTTACTGAAGTGTAAGTGAGCGAGCCCTTTGAAATTAATGACCACAGGCAGACAAATACTATGGTTACGGACAGGGACGTCCAATACCACGTTTATGTTCTAAACCGAGGCATAGCCAACGTTGGCAGTATTAGAAAAAAAACTTGCAAACATTGATTTGGATAGGTTATTTGTGGGGAAAAGAGGCTTTGGAAATTGGGATGTTATATAAAATATGGCAGCGAGAGTCCAAGATACGGACGTTGCTTTTAGAGCAGATAGCAGCTGTGGCTAAGAAACGATACACGGCGAGAGAAATTGGGGCACTTGTCAGGAAAGAAAAGTAATGGGTCTATTATAGTCAGCTGGAAGCAATTGTAACACCGAATAATTAGAAGGAAAATAGAGCCATGCTTAAGTAGGAAATACGGAGGGCAAAACGGGGCATCAGTTAGAGCTAGCAAATGGATCAAGTTGAATCCAAACTGATTTTATGTATATTAAGAGAAATGCGATAACTGGAGAGAGAGAGCCAGGCCCTTCAGAAATCATAAAGTCACCCATACCGCGGGTGATGAGGAAATACATCAATGAATATGTCACCTCTGTCTTACTGCGGAGGTGAACATGAAGACCATGGAACCCGGTAAACAGAATGATGGATATGTATTTTGGACAGTCCGTATAACAGTCGATGAGCTGCTCTATGTTCTCAGGCTTAGGTTCTTAGAATATTCAATCTCCCGCGCCTGATTAGCTTTATTCAAGGAGACTCGGCATATAGGGAATAGATTGCATGATTCCTGACCGTAATATATGAGTCGTGAAAATACCCACTCCCTTGGGTGCCGCTTTGATACCTATCACTCTCGTAGATGCCAGGAGAGGCCGATCCGCAGCAACGTTGGGAACAGCAGGATTCAATAATGATTTGTCCACCTGAAGCTTGTCACCCTACTCCCTATAAACCAAGGCATTCTTGGCAAAGGGGAGAAGGGTAATGGTGAGGGAGGAAGCTGATAAGAAAGAGTAGGAATGTGAGAAAGAAGGAAGAAGGAAGAGAGAGAGGAAGGGAGAGGACAGGTTGCACTTCCTGGTAGCCGTGTTCCCATGTCGCAGGATCGAGGATGACTGAACCACTGGGACAAACCCGAGACTACCTGTGCCACCGTGAGGTCAAGAATTGGCTGATCGGAAAAGCCCTAGACAGCAGTCCTGGACTGCGATTGAATGAGTGGCCGTGGCACTGAGACGCCGGTTCCTCTTCCTGCCCACCGACAATTTAACAATACGCCCGCACATATAGGCAAAGCCTCAACCGCATGGCTAATCCAGAGAATGCCAGCGCCGGCTCTTCAAGCCCTAAAGATGAACTGCCAGAATATACGTGAGATCGCCAGCCTCCCAGCTCTCCTTGGATAAATCTAATCAGGGACGGCAACAGTGACGCAGCGGTAAAATTGCTTTCCTGCAACGCCAGAGACTAGCGTACATTCCTACATCCGTGTACTATCTCTACAGAGCTTTTACCTTCTTGCTGTGACCGCAGGGGTTTTCTCCTGGCACTCTGGTTTCCTCCCACGCTCCTAAGGTGTGGAGGTTGTAGGTTAATTGACTTGGATTAAACAAATGTATATTGTCATTGGTGAGTAGGATAGTACTAGTGTACTGGATGATCTGTGGATGGCGCGGACTAGATGGGCCAAATGGCCTGTTGTCTCACTCTATCTCTGAAACCTCCTCCTTCGAAGTCCAGCAATGAGCTGCTGGGACAAGCCGGAGATCGCCAGTTCCAGATGACATGCGCCCTGACGGCGCGGGTCAGCGCCGATTTGTGGCCTGGGACTCTCTTATCATTGAAGAAAGAAGAAGGAAGAGAGATGGGAAGGGAGTGCAAATGGGGCGCCCCCTGCTAGCCATGTTACCCTGCCGCAGGTAAGAGGGAGACTGAGCACAAACGTAAGACGGCTGAGCCACCATGTTGTCAGGCCTGGGCTGCCAGGAAGAAGCCGTAGAGCGCCAGCTCCTCTACCGCGGCCAAGACAGAGTGGTCTGGACATACCTGAGACCCAAATGCCATTTCCTACCCAAGAACAACGAATGTCTGCGCTCACATACAGAGGCAAATATTGAGTCGCCTGAAAAATGCAGAGATTGCCATTGTATTCAAGTCGCGAAGCTGCACCGCCAGGGCACGCCTGAGACCGCCAGCCGTCTATCGAAGCAAGCGCGAACTGCAAGTAGACACCTGAGATGGACACGCCTCCTTACTCGAAGTTGAGGGCCGAGCTGCTGCACAAGCCCAGGATCGGCCGGGCCGCTGCACATGTGTCCTGACGGTGATGGACAGCGCCGCCAAGAAAACAAAGCCCAAGGCGCTATAGGTCAGTAATCTTAACATCAATGTTAGAAACTTTACTAGATTGGATTGCAAAAATAAATTATACCTGTATTCGCAAAGATGGGGGTTGATGCTGGATAGCCAGCGTAGATCTGTGCATGTGCAATCATCTCAGTAATTCGATTGAGTTTTTGAAAAAATCATCAAGAGACTTGACAAGGGGAGAGGCGCCTAAGCAGTGAAACCGGACTTGCGTTGTTGTGTTCAATTCAGGTTAACTTTCTATAGGAAAGGTAACCTGAATTGAACACAACAACGCAAGTTGTTTCTCTAGGAAAGATACCGTTAACCTGGCAAGAGAGCAGAGACGAGTTGCGTGGATGTGACCAGGAAATGATCACCTAACCTTCAAGGTGAGGTAAGAAAGACTGGGAGTTTCTTCTTTGCAGCGTAAGCAGTGGAACGGCGATCTTATGGAGATGTACAACGTCATCATAAAAATGGAAGGTACACAAAAATACTGGAGAAACTCAGCGGGTGCAGCAGCATCTATGGAGCGAAGGAAATAGGCAACGTTTCGGGCCGAAACCCTTCTTCAGACTGATAGGGGGTGGGGAGAAGAAAGGAAAAAAGGAAACAAATCCGGAGGAGGAGCCGAGGGCTGGGGATGGGAGGAGACAGCCAGAGGGCTGATGAAGGTGAGGGGACAGCAAGGGCTAGCAGAATTGGGATAATTCAATGTTCAAGACCCAGGATGTAGACTGCCCAAGCGGAATATGAGGTGCATTTCCTCCAATTTCCGGTGTTGCTCGTTGTGGCCATGGAGGAGACCCAGGACAGAGAGGTCAGATACGGAATGGAAGGGGGTGTTGATGTGCTGAGCCACCGGGAGGTCAGTTTGGTTATTGCGGACAGACCAGAGGTGTTCGGCGAAACGATCGCCAAGCCTCCGCTTGGTCTCACCGATGTAGATCAGCTGGCATCTAGAGCAGCGGATGCAATAGATGAGGTTGGAGGAGATACAGGTGAACCTCTGTCGCACCTGGAACGACTGTTTGGGTCCTTGAATGGAGTCGACGGGGGAGGTGAAGGGACAAGTGTTGCATCTCTTGCGGTTGTAAGGGAAAGTACCCGGGGAGGGGGTGGTACGGGAGGGAAGGTAAGCATTGACAAGGGAGTTACGGATGGGAGCGGTCTTTGCGGAAGGCAGACATGGGGGAGATGGGAAGATGTGGCGAGTGGTGGGGTCACGTTGGAGGTGGCGAAACTGACGGAGGATCACTTGTTGTATGTGACGGTTGGTGGGGTGAAAGGTGAGGACTAGGGGGACTCATAAAAATCGAGCTTTTTTCTTTCTATCTATCTATCTATCTATCTATCTATCTATCTATCTATCTATCTATTTATTTATCTATCTATCTATCTATCTATCTATCTATCTATCTATCTATCTATCTATCTATCTATCTATCTATCTATCTATCTATCTATCTATCTATCTATCTATCTATCTATCTATCTATCTATCTATCTGTCTATCTATCTATCTATCTATCTATCTATCTATCTATCTATCTATCTATCTATCTATCTATCTATCTATCTATCTATCTATCTATCTATCTATCTATCTATCTATCTATCTGTCTGTCTGTCTGTCTGTCTGTCTATCTATCTATCTATCTATCTATCTATCTATCTATCTATCTATCTAACTAACCAACTATCTATCTATCTATCTATCTATCTATCTATCTATCTATCTATCTATCTATCTATCTATCTATCTATCTATCTATCTATCTATCTATCTATCTATCTATCTATCTATCTATCTATCTATCTACCTATCTATCTATCTATCTATCTATCTATCTATCTATCTATCTATCTATCTATCTATCTATCTATCTATCTATCTATCTATCTATCTATCTATCTATCTATACATAACTAAATATCTGATCTTGTAGTCTTCGGGTTTGCGCGCAAACACGACGCGATGGCGATAGGATTTTTCGCCAGCTCAGTCGCCGTTCTCTTGTGCTGCGAGTGCAAAAGGTTTCGTTCCGATCGGTGGTGTAATGTAAAAGTTAGCGAGGTTGAAAAATCGTGAAAACCACACGTGCGCAGATCGATCTCCTCGCCTGCCAATCAGCGCCGCGCGGATTAGTCCCTTCTCCTATCACTCCCTTCGACGGTCCGCCCCTTCCTGCTCCATCGGGTCTTTACTGGAGCTGCGGGGGGCCGGCGGAGGTTTCCAACCGTACACAGTTTTCGGCGAGACCGGTAGCGGCCCGTCCCGGCCCGTCGATGTCGCCAAAATGAAAGCGGTGATTCTGATCCTGGCGGAAGAGACCGTCCAGCGCCCGATGTGAGTCCCAAATGAACCGTCAACGCTGCGCACCGCAGCTCCAGCCCCTTCCCTACTGGTCCCCCCGCTGGCTCCTCCCTCCTCCTACCCCTTCTCTCCCATGGCTCATCCCCCGTCTTTTCTCCGAGCTTTACCCCCACCCCACACCCCCACACGCCCACACGCCGGCGCAGCCGTAGCTGCTGGTGCTTTCGGACCGACCCGAGGCCTGGCTCTTAGAGGGCCGACGGCTGGTGCTCCTCCGGGGCACACAAGAAGGGAGAGGAGCAGCAACCTAGAGATCCTGGGGAGGGAGAGTGCGGCAGGAGAGCGGACAGAGGGAGCGGAGAGGAGTAGGGGGGGGGGGGCGAGGAGTTATGGAGGGAGGCGCTGACTGAGGGTGGGGCAAAGAAGAGTTGAGGGAGGTATTGGGTGAGGGTAGGAGAGGGAAAAGAGGAGGGAAGAGGTGAGGAGGGAGAGTGGGGGTGGAGATGAATAGAAGGAGCGGAGGGGGATTAGAGGAGTGTGGGTGGAAGGGATTGTTGGATAGAGGGAGATGAGGGCAGTGGGGACGTGAAGAGGGATAATTGGGCGGATAATCATATTCCCCCTCTCTCCAGTCGCAAGAGGAACAGAGTCCTCCTGTTCCTCACCTTTCACCTCATCGTCCGTCGCATACAGCACATAACCCTTCGACATGTTCGCCACCTCCAACTGGATCCCACTACGTCATATTTTCCCATTTCCACCCCTTATCGCTTTTGGCAAGAGACTTTTCTCTCCGCAATTCCCTGGTTAACTCATCCTTTCACACAAGAAAAAAACACTCCCTACCCAGGTACTTTCCCCTGTAACTGCAGGGGATAGAAACATAGAAACATAGAAAATATGTTCAGGAGTAGGCCATTCGGCCCTTCGAACCTGCACCACCATTCAATATGATCATGGCTGATCATCCAACTCAGTATCCTGTACCTGCCTTCTCTCCATACCCCCTGATCCGTTTAGCAACAAAGGCCACAAGCAACAATAACTCCCTCTTACATATAGCCAATGAACTGGCCTCAACCACCTTCTGTGGCTGAACATTCCACAGATTCACCACTCTCTGTGTGAATGTTTTTTCTCTTTACGGTCCTAAAAGGTCCCTTATCCATAAACTGTGACCCCTTATTCTGGACTTCCCGAACATCGGGAACAATCTTCTTGCATCTAGTCTGTCCAACCCCTTAAGAATTTTGTAAGTTTCTATAAGATCCCCCCTCAATCTTCTAAATTCCAGCGAGTACAAGCCGAGTCTCTCCAGTCTCTCCTCATATTAAAGTCCTGCCATTCTAGGAATCAGTCCGGTGAACCTTCTCTGTACTCCCTCTATGGCAAGAATGTCTTGCCATAGCAACACGTGGTCCCATACCTCCTGTATTGACTCTGTCGAGGGACCCCGACAGTCCTTTCAGGTGAAGCAGAGGCTCGCTTACACTTCCTCCAACCTCATCTATTGTATACGTTGTTCTAGTTATGGACTCCTATATATCGGCGACACCAAGCACAGACTGGGCGATCATTTTGTTGAACATCTACGCTCACTCCCCCTTGGCCTATGCGGTCTACCGATTGCCAAACACTGGAACTCCCTTACCTATCCCCATATTGACCTTTCTGTTCTGGACCACTGTCAAAATAATGGTAACCGCTAATTGGAGAAATTCAAGTAACACTTGCATCCCTTCTCTCTCCCTCTCTTACCTAAACTAGCCGTCGAACTAGTTCCACTGTCGACCGGCTGAGCTTCCCTATTTGTATCACTCGTTATCACCTTCCCCACAGCCAACAATGGACCATTGTTGAGTCCTTGATCATAGCTGCTGGCTTTGATTTTTTCTTTTATTTGCATATGTTAGTTTGACGTCAGTGGTGGGCAAATTAATGGAAAGGATACTTAAAGATAATATATATAAGCATCTGGATAAGCAGGGTCTGATTAGGAACAGTCAACATGGATTTGTGCCTGGAAGTTCATGCTTGACTATTCTTCTTGAATTTTTCGAAGAGGTTACTAGGGAAATTGATGAGGGTAAAGCAGTGGATGTTGTCTATATGGACTTCAGTAAGGCCTTTGACAAGGTTCCTCATGGAAGGTTGGTTAAGAAGATTCAATTGTTGGGTATTAATGGTGGAGTAGCAAGATGGATTCAACAGTGGCTGAATGGGAGATGCCAGAGAGTAATGGTGGATGGCTGTTTGTCAGGTTGGAGGCCGGTGACTAGTTGGGTGACTCAGGGGTCTGTGTTGGGTCCACTGTTGTTTGTCATGTACATCAATGATCTGGATGATGGTGTGGAAAATTGGATTAGTAAGTATGCAGATGATACTAAGATAGGTGGTGTTGTGGATAATGAAGTAGATTTTCAAAGTCTACAGAGAGATTTAGGCCATTTGGAAGAGTGGGCTGAAAGATGGCAGATGGAGTTTAATGCTGACAAATGTGAGGTGCTACATCTCGGCAGGACAAATCAAAATAGGACGTACACGGTAAATGGTAGCGAATTGAGGAATGCAGTTGAACAGAGGGATCTAGGAATAACTGTGCATAGTTCCCTGAAGGTGGAATCTCATGTAGATAGGGTGGTAAAGAAAGCTTTTGGTGTGCTGGCCTTTATAAATCAGAGCATTCAATATAGAAGTTGGGATGTAATGTTAAAATTGTACAAGGCATTGGTGAGGCCAATTCTGGAGTATGGAGTACAATTTTGGTCGCCTAATTATAGGAAGGATGTCAACAAAATAGAGAGAGTACAGAGGAGATTTACTAGAATGTTGCCTGGGTTTCAGCAACTAAGTTACAGAGAAAGGTTGAACAAGTTAGGTCTTTATTCTTTGGAGCGCAGAAGGTTAAGACGGGACTTGATAGAGGTCTTTAAAATTATGAGCGGGTTAGACCGAGTGGACGTGGATAAGCTTTTCCCATTGAGAGTAGGGAAGATTCAAACAAGGGGACATGACTTGAGAATTAAGGGACAGAAGTTTAGGGGGAACATTAGGGGGAACATCTTTACTCAGAGAGTGGTAGCTGTGTGGAATGAGCTTCCAGTGGAAGTGGTGGAGGCAGGTTCGATGTTATCCTTTAAAAATAGATTGGATGGGTATATGGACGGGAAAGGAATGGAGGGTTATGGTCTGAGTGCAGGTAGATGGGACTAGGGGGAAGTATTTATTTTTAATTAAAAAAAAAAAATAAAAAAAAATGTTCGGCACGGACTTGAAGGGCCGAGATGGCCTGTTTCCTTGCTGTTATGGTTATATGTTATATGTTATATATCGTTCATTCATTCGTTCTATATACATTTCCTTATCTCTCGTTTCACTTTCCCCTGACTCATGGTCTGAAGAAAGGTCTTGACCCGAATTGTCACCTATTCCATTCCTCCACAGATGCTGCCTGAACTGCTGAGTTAGTCCAGTTTTTTGTGTCTATCTTCGGTGTGAAACATTATCTGTATTTCCTTGCTACACATGGTGCTATTTCTGCTCGATTCGTTTTCTTAGGTATTGGATCTCGGTAGACACTGCTATCGCTAATATATGTATAATGTTTTGCAGGATCACTTCATTGATGTGAGGAAAGCCGGATGTTTACCTCCTTAGCTATTTCCTTTATAACCTCTTCGATCTCCGCAGTCAGGCGGTCTTCTTAGTCCTAGATCGATGGGGTATGCCCTTGAAGTTCATTTTTGGCTGATTGATAGCCCGTTCTTAATCTATCTGTTTTACCTTGCTCAACTTTTGTCGATAAGTGAAATATCCCATTTCCTCGAAATTGCAGTTGATTAATTTTTTGCGTTTCATACCTTGCTGCGCTTTAATCGTTTATCATCTTTACTTATCAAGCACAGATGAATGTTGTTTTCATTTTGAGTTTTGATGACTGAAATAAATATAGTTAGATAGAATAGTAAGATTAAACGAGAACTTACCAGTTTGAAGTTTGATCTTTATTTTATGGGGAGTAACGTTGAGGGATTACGTGAAGAAGACCCGGTCCAGCCGCACACGCGTCAATCTTTCAAAGCAGCGGAGTGACAATCACAGACGATAATTACTGAAGTATGATAGTAAGATGCATAAAGACTTAGAACTACCAGCTTGATCCTTTTATGAGGGTGGGAGCGGAGGGCACGTAATCCCTCAACGTTACTCCTCATAAAATAAAGATCAAACTTCAAACTGGTAAGTTCTCGTTTAATCTTACTATTTTACTTCGGAGTCACGTGAGTAACTACGTGAAGATTTCAAAGCTCTGTGATTTCACACCGTGGATTAAAATCCAGGTGCTCACTGCACTGATTGACTCTATTTGAGTAAGCACAATCAACAATGCATAACCACAACATTAAATGTAATCAGTTAATGGTTCTATTTAGTTTAACAAAAGTAACAAATTAGGCCCATTTATTATAATGAGGGATTTAATACTGAATCCAGCACGGCATCACTAAACACCCCGAGATCTTTAATCTCCTTATGGTAATACTTGTGAAACATCTGTTCACTTGCACATCCTGCGGCCGCGAGGATAAGGTCTATTGGCACATCTGAATCCCTGGCCGCCGATGATGATGCCTCCCTGGCGGAATGAGATCTAAATTTATCAGTATCAATACCTGAATAAATCCACACCTGTTTCAACCATCTTGAAATTGTCTGTGTTGACACTTTCTTATGAGGCTTTTTATGACTAATAAAAAATGCCAATTCTGTGCCTCTTAAGATTCTTGTTGTTTCTATGTTACATTTTACATATGTTACTACACATAGCCGTGGATCTGTAGGATATGTTGAAAACTCCAACTTACATCCCGTGAACCCAGGTCTACTTTGCTTCAGTAAATCATAGACATAGAATGTAACGGCATTCGCCCCTACCTTCATTCTGTCAATTCTTAGTTTCTGCAATGTTTGAACTCTCTGAGCTGAAACTAATGCCATGAGCATAACCAATTTCATGGTGATTTTGGCCAATGACAGAGTTTCAATGGGATTCCAATCCATCAGCAGCATCAGCACATCTTTTACATTCCAGATTTCTGTATACCTAGGTCTAGGAGGATTGGAGTTGAAAAATCCTTTCATAAACCTACAGACCCAAGGATGTGATCCTATTGGATTTTGTTCTGATTCACTGCTTAAATATGCAGAGAGTGCACTTCGTGCAGTATTGATTGCACTATAACTTAATTTTAATTTGTAGTATGGAGTTTAAAGAAACTCAATTAGATCTGAAATTTCTGCTGTGTTATATGCAATATTCTTTCCTGAACAAAACACCTCCCATTTCTTTATATAGGAAATGTACTGCTTCTGGGTACTATTCCTCCAGACTGCTGTCATAACATCCACCGTACGATCTGATAACCTTTTCCCAAGTTATGGCCTTCTTAGAATCTGCAAATAAACAAACCAATACGATCATGTAAAGGATGTGGTTCATCAGTTACAGGGTGTACAAGCAGTTTTATCTGCTTTGGAATAATCATAAGGGTTTTTTTGGATCATTTTTAACACCAGTGGGCACCATAGCTGTGTAGGCCAATCTGGTACTACCAAAATCCCTGAGGCTGAGTCTTGTTTAATTTTCAGTATGCATCTGTTGATTAAACAAAATGGTGGGAATGCATACAGAAACATACCACCACAATGTAGCGAGAAAGCATCCACCGCTACTGCACCAGGAGGTTCCCATGACACATATTTAGGCAATTGGTGGTTTAGTCTTGATGCAAACAAATCAATCTCTGGCATTCCAAATTGTGTTACAATTTGTGTAAATATTTCCTGATTTAACATCCATTCTGTATTATCATTAGATTTACGTGATATTTTGACTGCAATTAAGTTAAATTTCCCTGGTAAATATATTGCTGACAGCCAAATTTTTCCTGGCAATACATCAGGTCCAAATTTCATTTGCCAATCTATCACATGATTCTCATTTGATACCACCCATGTGATTTAGGTATGCTACAGCTGTAGTATTGCCAACCTGTACCTGAACATGCACATTTCCCATATTAGTGCAATAAGCTTTAAGGCAATGAAATGCTCCTAACAGCTCTAGGTAATTTATTCCTTAATTTTCAAGCAAAGGTACTTCATCGACATTCCACCTACCTCCACAGCTGGAAATCATGTTAGTTGCGCCCATCCAAGAGCACTTACATCAGTCTGTAGAATGACGGAAGGTGTTTCTACCAGAACTTTTCTGGAAGCATTAGAGACATTGTTAATCCAACATTCTATTTCTGTAATGGGTCCAATTGTTAATTTCATTGGCTGTCAAAATGCCCTGTATTCATTTTTAATGCTTGTACCTTAGCCCTCTGTAAACATTGATAATGCAATGGTCCAAACCTGACAGCTGGAAACCCAGCAATTAATTTGCCCAGCAAGCTTGCCACTTCTCTAATTAAAGGCTTGTCCTCGTTTATGAGTTTAGTGCAATCTTCAATTAACTGCAGCCTTAACTTTTCGCAAGGTGATTACCATATGTTCAGAGTTAATTGTGAATCCTGGCTAATCAATTATTCTTGCTTGGTAACAATTTTGATTTTTGTAGGTGAATAATGAAACCCATTTTTTCAAAATGTATTTGACTCTAGATACTACCAATATTGCAGTAGCCAAAGTGTCCCGCACAATCAGAATATCCTCAAAATAAACCATTAATACATGGCCCTCAGCTCTTAGCAGAGCTAAAATTGGTTTGAGTAATTTTAGTGTATAATCTTGGTGCTGATGTCAGGCCATTGGGCAATGCTTTAAATTGCCATAACTGACTCATCCATCTAATTTTCAAATATCTTTGATCATTACCATGCATTTCCACAGAATAATATGCATTTTGCAGATCTGTGCTTGCCATGTAGCAATCCTTTGTGACCAGCTGAATGGCATTTAGTAAATGTTTCCATTTTGGAATGTTTCTATTGTACATAAAAGGTTAAGATTTTTCAGATCCGAAAGGATTCTACATCCACCATCCTTTTTTTTTTTTAAATATTTTTTTTTACTTGGAAATTATTTGACCCAAACTTATGGTGTTGTTCTACTGACTTTTCTATTACCTCCTTTCCGCATACAATTTTCAATTCTCCCTTGATCAACTTATTCTGTTCCTTTGAGAAAATCCGTGACCACTTTGAATTATGCTGAATTGGAGGATCCAAAAGTGGAGTGAACTCAATTTTGAACCCTACAATGCTACATAGAATAAATGAATCATTTGTTATTGATTGCCATTCTTTTAGGAAGAATCGTAACCTTCCCCCTATTTGTGAGTGTGAAACATTTGTTGTGTTTCTTACCAGACCAAGCCCCGCTACCTCGGGGTTTGCCACCGGCAATTGTTGTGCCCTTCTAGTAGGCACATTGTAACCTCCAGGTATCCTTGGGGCAGCACGTCAACGCGTATACGAGAATGATAGGCTTGTTGCTTCTCCTGCACCAGCATTTCGCCTGTAGGGATACTGCCTTCGCACCGCTCTGCTCAGCATAGGTAATCATTTAGCTTCTTTGCTAGATTTTCTCCAAAAAGCAGATTTAGGCATTTGTATACTGGATGGTTTGCAGAGCCTGCATGCTTAGGATGAATATTTGGTCTTATATTATTTTGGTCTTAAGATATAAGATTTGGTCTTATTGTATTTTTACGAATACAATTTATTTCAAAGTGCGCACTACACACGAGTGCTAAGGCATTTTGTTGTGAATCCGATATAAAATCTTCATCCAATACCTCCATAGTTAATTCCTGGGGCTGATGGGAGAGTAGATAATTTATAGTCATAGCTATTTCCTCTCTCAAAGGTTCCCCTGTTACTTTGGGAACAGCAAACTTTTGTGTCAGCCTTGGAATATTTTAGCTCTGATAATGGACTCTGGTCCTGATATAAATCATCATTTGAATCTAGATATTCATCTTTATGTTGGGTAATTTCTGGCTCTCCTGTTTCAGGTACGTCTCTGCCAGATTCCACCTGCGCTGGCTCTCTTGTAGGCCCACGGATAGGCAGCCCTGTTTCAGGTGCTGGCTCAACTGTAGGCCAACGCTTCATAATTTTTTCTTTTGAAATTGTCGGTGCTGGCACATATGTACGTTTGTACTGTCTTTGCTCAGACATTTCTGGTACTGGCTCCCCAGTAGGCCAGCACATATATTGCCTTTTTACGGGCATTTCTGGCACTGGCTCTCCTGTAGGCCAGCACATATATTGCCTTTTTGCAGGCATTTCTGACACTGGCTCTCCTGTAGGCCAACCACTGTAATAGCTTTGCACAGGCATTTCTGATGGCTCTCCTGTAGGCCACCCTTGTGCCTGTCCCATCCAAGGCACACCCTGTGCTATCCTTTATTGGCCAACACGGACCTAAATCCTCCTGTGGGAGAACTTTGTCAATCATTTCCCCCCTCAGGAGCTCTAAGCAAGCGACCCTTGCAGCCATAACATTTTCTGCTTCAACAGGGTATACCTCCGGGACTGACTCATCCGAGTGTACAGGTCGGGCCGACCTTTGTCCAGCCTTGTGCCCCGCCGCCGGCGGTTTAACAGCACATTCGACCGCAACGGGAATTAATGACTTCGATGCCACTGACTCCTCTGCCTGACGGCCGCTACCCTTAGAATCTGGGGTTTTACCTGCGGTGCGTCCCTGTCCTCTCCTTCCCCTACGCCATTTTTCCATTGTAACTTGTGTGGACGTCTACCAACACGTCTGAGCGGGAAGAAAAGCACCCTGTAAGTGAAAATGAAACCACTTACCTTCCGACTTTTACTTTAACTTTGCTTTTTACTCACCGCCTGGAGGAGCTCCTTCTCCTCCACACACGGCCATGAACGCTATGAGTCTGATCGATATGACGCGTGTGCGGCTGGACGGGTTCTTCTTCACGTAGTCACTCACGTGACTCCGAAGTAAAATGAAGTAAAATAGCGTCCCTTTTAATTATGTCATTAAAATCTATTATCTGTCTATCATAGTAATTCGTGTTGCGTTTCAGAGCATCGCTGAAGAGAATCAATGGATAGTATTTTACTTCACAAACGTCAATTCTCTGCGTAGCTTTTAGGTAGAAATGTAATGAATGGTGTGTTTGAAAATCGGATTTGAAAACGGCTTGGCAAAACCATTTTGCCAATCCGTTTTCCCCTCGCCTATCATTTTAAGTGACCGCGCTTATTTGTTCCTTTTTCATTAACTGTATTATGCAATTATGATTGTTCTTATTAGAGTCAAGTTTGAAGCAGTCTGAGCAAGGTAACGATCTCCAGGGTAAAATCTGTCCATCTAATCAGCTGTATTTATGCCACACGCCGCGTCGTTTTTGAACCTATAGCATATTTTTTTATCAGTTGAACCAAGAGAATAATTTACTTAAATCTGCCAGTAAATATGTAATGTTGTTCTTTCTCATAAAAATAACTTGTCCTCTTGAGTTATCTACATTGAGAACAAATGGCAGCGAATGACTTACCGAACTTGACAAATAAATCTCTCATTACACGCACACCTCGCTGTATTCATGCTTAAAATGCAAAAGATGATCAGGTACATGAGCCGAATGTGATTATGTAAGGATTAAACTTGAATTTTCCTCTGCTAGTACGACCATACGAGTAACCTTTAGGCAGCGTCACGATAATTTATGTCATACCAGATACACAGACTGTGGATTTTTGCCTGGCGAGTGCAGGACGTTTTTGCCTTGCAGATCTGCACGTGCATATAAACAAAACGTCATGAATAATCAGGACAACAAAATTCAAAGGAAGCTGCAGGTTGTCCGGGTAGAGAGCTATATATATAGTCCTTATATATATATATAAGGACTATATAAAGAAGGAATATATACATTTGTGATTTAATTTCATCCATGCCGACGATAATACAGGAGCAGCTATAGCAACAGATCGAAGAAAACGTAGAAAATTGAAACGTTCCGGAAAGCACTCTCCGTGGAGAGAGAAATGCATTTATTACTCCCGCTTATGCACCCTTTTTATTTCCAACAATGATAATTTCCAGCTTCGTTTTCTGTCTATAACTGCAAGGTCAGTACAGACAATAACTCATATTGCGACATGACACGTATCTTATATTAGAGCTTCATTCAATATTTTCCAGATTAGTTGGCACATCGAATCACTTCTATTCTTGTCGTACTTAACCTATGAACGTTCCATCCTCTGCGTCCAAGACAACTGTAATCAGTCTGAATATTTATATACTCATCAATGTCCATAAGCTTTGTTCATTAATGATGTATAATTGAAACTGCGAGCATCACAAGTGAAGTGCTATGAGCAAGCATGCTTCATCTGTACGGATAATCTCTTATGATATTTTGTGCATTGCTATCTATTATTCAAAACATATATTTTTACTTACTCTCTTCCATTGTAAGTTTTCTATCATACAATGCACAATGCATGATACAGAATCAATTGGATATTCTTAGTCCGGTTTAAACAGAATTATAAAAACGTGCACTGATGAAACGTTCTCTCAAGGCCCACCTCGCTATGCCGACCAATCTGTCTATACCTGTCCCGAATGAGACTCGTATGACTATTTACCATTTCTACGCGCCTCTTTAACTTGTATCCCTCTGTAAGGTTACTGCTCAGCCACCTACCTTCCAAAATACGTTACTCAATCGAATCTCTCCTTATAACAGCGACCCTCAATTCTTGAAAGAACCGTATCGAATCTTTTGAGCAGTCTCCCTCTCACTACGACTCCATGACTTGGCGAGTAAAAGTATACTAAATATCTCAATACTCTATTGACATATTTATGAATTAATTTATAAAAAGGAGATCGTTAATTACAAAACGTTTAATGAGCCAAATGCCTGTACAACAAATATTATTATAACTATTTTTAGAACAGGGAATGTTGTCTTGTTTTATACAGAAATCAAACAAAGAAGATGTAAGAGAGGTGAGTGCACACATCGTTGACGTAAATTCAAAACATTCTACCGTACCATTTTAACGGAGTAATCCGATTTATTTTGGGTATTTTACTATTTTATATGTATAGAATTAAAGGAGGGCCCAAGTGGAGAAGGTAAGATTGCACGTTATTTATTCATATCTTTAGTCTCTCCGAGCTAGTCATAAAATGAGAGCATAATGGCCATCCATTACTGACATCGAGAAGACTGTAGTAAGACACGTTCTTGAACGCTGCAGTTCTGAAAATGTACTGCTTGAATTACATTAATTAGGATGTCGCTATATTTAAATCCATCGGTAGACGCAAGCAAAAGAGTAAGATGAACGTACATATTTCCAAAAACGAACATATTCCAGACATTCACCTTTTCCGCAAATTGCCATTGCCCCGAGAGAGCGACCAGCGCTTTTCAGAGGCGCGCAGCGCTACGTGGCGTGTAGAGAAGCGAAGTTGGACAGGTTTCCGAAGCAGCAATCCAGCTTCCACATATCATTCGATGGAAACACTGCTGTATCCATTGCAGGACATGAGCAGCTTTAGAAGTCCTATTTATTTCTTATTGTTGCTTTCTATTGATGCATTCTATCTCTTGAAATGAGAAAAAATCGTTGAAAGTCCTTCACCTTTTAACTTTATATGGCAGGTGGTAGGAATAGCTATGGGGTCTTTGGCTGTCCGTAATTCTGTGCCTTTCAAATCAATCTTAGCGGATGACTATAATTCCAGTGGTTATCTCTTGCTTGTAATCTCTATGGACCCACAGGGGGTGATACATTTTCTTTATCTCAGTTCCTAGAAATACCAATATATTGTAAACAAAATGCCTGTTACGAGACGAAAATTATGCGGAACAATGTTTCAGGACACTCAATGTTTTGTGCTATGATTTATTACACATTTTGATTTCGGTTCATGATTTTAAAAAAATCATATTGTAAAATATGAACATTAACCTGATATTAATATGATGTTTTAAAATATCTATTTCACTGATGGACTTAACACTGCAATTGGTGTTGCTCATCCGTTGCGAGGAAACTCCACAAAACTTAACAAAGCATATTCCAGAATTATGTCCAAATACCAAGTAAGAATCAGCACCCTGCTGGAATAAACACTGTATTGTCAGCTCAATCTAGCACTATCATCCTTATTTTACATCAGACAACACAAGCAGATCCAAAACCAACAATTGGGATGTTATGATAATTAGTCTTCTTTCCACAGCGAATGTTGCTAATGATAATATAATTATTGACTGCCAATTTCTACATGGAAATCTTTTTGGTGTCATTATATTATAGATGCGCCGTGAGTTCATCGACATATCAATGAATTATCTATGTGATATTAGAAACCGCTATTAATAAAATGCAAACAAAGTTTTGTTGGTATTAGTGTTGTTATTTTTGGTGTAGTTATTGCTGCTGCTATTGTTAATTTTTGTTATTGTTCTATTACCACGATTATTACGCAAATTGAGGGAGGACAGGCCGTGCGCTATTTTTTGTCATTGTCGTTTTTAAATAATTATTGTGTTTATTATTGTTATCATCACAACCATTATTATTATTATTATCGCTGCTGTTGTTGTTGTCACCATGTGTTGTGAATATTTCTCTTCTACAATCAAAGGATTCAAATATGATAGAGAAATATTATAATTATTGTTATCTCCGGCTAGTAGCATTCAACATATTGCAGATGCACTAATCATCAAATTTGCAATGCATCAGGAACTTTGAAGTACGGAAATCTAACAACCATGTCTTTAATAATAAACAGTAGTTACATTTGTGAGCAAAATGACGGCAATGCATGACTAATAGTGAAACATCAATTATTCATTTATTTCCGAAGAAAATAAACCCAGGCGGCTTCCGAAAGGTAAACATTTTCTGATTTTACTTATTTTTTGGTCGATTGGAAACCTTTATGTGCGCTACATATATTACTGAATAATTACATGCTTAAGTTCAAATTTGTACTCTGTCTTTATTTAAACTAGACCCCAGGGCGAAGACTGCTGATAGTGGTAAGTATAAAATTACGCTCAGGATTATCTTTTCCTCTCTTGAACCGCGATTTGGGCGTGCTTTATTTTAAATACGTGAGAAAATCTATGATCACAGATAGACCAAGGTAAAGGAATCATTGCATAAGTTGTGAAGATGCGCGGAACCTGAAAGTCAACAGTATATTTAATACATAGAGATGTTCTTAGTTGGCGATATCTGGCCACAATTGGGCGGGGTGACAGCCAAAGTAAATAAGGATTTAATTTACTCTCTCAAATTCTATATTGGAAATACGCGATGTCGAACTCAAATGGTGATTCTAGGTAAGTTGATGTATTTCGGTGATTCTGTAATTGTTTTCAGTGATGGTCTATGAAAGCATTTAGTATTGTCATAACTGCTCACATACAAAGCCCATCCGTCAAATTACGAGTGCATATTGCCAGTACATCATCTGTGGTCTGTTCAATGATATATAAGTCTTCGTTGCTGTGGAGGAGATTGTCCGGTCAATATTTGTGAAACATGTGCATCATTACTTGATAGCGGTGAAAATACCTCCTTCTACTGATATAGTACTTCAGGCTAATGTGCTCCTATATTGCTCTTCGGTGTTTATATATGTGCATTCCGTGAGTATTCAAATGGCTACATCATCACCTCTCATGATATTGGGTGACGTGCAGGATATTTGCATGTCGTGGGATGACAGTGCTTGTATTGCCCTCATTCACCATGATAATATCCTATGTAGGTTTAGTCTATCAATGTTACCAGAGAGAATCATAGGGACAAACTTTAGATTGCGCGCTATCTAATAAAACGAGAAAAGAATATTCACGAATGGTATCACATTCCATAAAAAAAACAGCACGTATAGGGAGCAAAGAATATCAGCGTGAAGAATGTAGCGTCTTCTGCATTTTGTCGTAACAATTCCAGCGAAAAGGCCCAATTACCCCAACGAAATAGCTTGGAAAATCTGGACACTACCCCGGTGTATGTACGATTTGTTCACGTCTAATAGCAGAGGGAAATACGCTGTTCTTGTGTCTCGTGTTATGCACTTTCAACCTTCTGTTTCTCCTGTCCGACAGGAACGACAAAATTCCTTGGTTATTTTCATTGTTTTTCCATGGTAGCTTGAACTATAGATGGGATAAATCGAGGGATAGAAACATAGAAAATAGGTGCAGGAGTAGGCCATTCGGCCCTTCGAGCCTGCACCGACATTCAATATGATCATGGCTGATCATCCAACTCAGTATCCTGTACCTGCTTTCTGTCCATACCCCCTGATCCCTTTAGCCGCAAGGACCACATCTAACTCCTTCTTAAATATAGCCAATGAACTGGCCCCAACTACATTCTGTCGCAGAGAATTCCAGAGATTCACCACTCTCTGTGTAAAAAATGTTTTTCTCATCTCAGTCCTAAAAGATTTCCCCTTTATCCTTAAACTGTGACCCCTTGCTCTGGACTTCCCCAACATCGGGAACTTCGGAAATCTTCATGCATCTAGCCTGTCCAACCCCTTAAGAAATTTGTACGTTTCTATAAGATCCCCCCTCAATCTTCTTAATTCTAGCGAGTACAAGCCGAGTCTATCCAGTCTTTCTTCATATGAAAGTCCTGACATCCCAGGAATCAGTCTGGCGAACCTTCTCTGTACCCCCTCTATGGCAAGAATGTCCTTCCTCAGATTAGGAGACCAAAACTGTACGCAATACTGCAGGTGTGGTCTCACCAAGACCCTGTACATGTGATGGATATCAGCAAATCTTTGCATTATTTTGCAGATTTGGGAAGGGCTGTGAGCTGTGATGTAACTCGACGTTCCACGGTGCATTGCAAAGGTTGATCAGAGTACTTGAAGTCATGCAGAATTACCTCAGTGTCCTGAGTAGGTAGATACGATATGTGTTTGATTTGGTTGTATATTCGACGTTGTTGTTCCTGCAAATATTGTTAGTGATTCCTACCTCTAGAATCCCGACGTTTTCACATTTGACCATTTTCACATCGTTGAAATTTGTGCTCTGGCACCATCGTATATGCCCTGGCACCTCTCTATATCCTTCCTGTACTTTGTCTAGTCGTTTTTCGAGATAAGGCTCAAAACTAAATGCATTTACCCTATTTATGCATGTCATGTTCGTATACACCTCTGTAAATCACTCCTTAACCACTTGCACTGCAAGGAATAAATGACTATTCTGCTCATCCTCTCTTTCTATCTCAGGCGCTTTCGTCTTGGCAGCATCCAAGTAAAATTTCGCTGCTCCAAAACCGAAAACAAGACTTTAATTATGGCCTCACCAATGTGTTGTACACTGTGGCATGATCGCCGAACATCAATTCTCAGTTGGTGGACACAAAAAGCTGCTGTAATTCTGCGGGTCAGTCAGAATATCTGAAGAAAATTAATACGTTTCAGGTAGCGACCATTTTTCAGACATGGAATCAGGGGAGAGGGAACCATCTCTGAAGAAAGGTCTGGACCCGAAACGTCACCCAAACCTTTTCTCCAACGATGGTGCATGTCCCGCCAATTTTCTATCCAGGCAGCTAGCTCACCTTAGATCCCATGCGATCTAATCATACTGGGGCAGTTTACCTTGCGGAGTCTTGTCAAATGCCATGCTAACATCTATCTATCTATCTATCTATATACTTTTAAAACTCTGTGGCTGTCGTCCGTCCGTGCGGCTGTACGTCCAACGTTCTGCTTGCCGCGTGGCCTTTGACACCGCCCCGCGCCCACACAGCGCGCGGAAAGGCCCATATTTTTGACCATTTCCAAAGAGATTACATTTATCTTTACAAAAAGCCACTCCTGATTAAATTCTGTCCTGTTTATGTACACGTTTTTTTAATAAAATCCATCCCCCCCCAACCCCAATGTGATTTTCTCCGATTGTCTCCGATTTTCTCCGAAAACGACGCCATCTTTTTCCCCCCGATTTTTTCCAAAAACTACGCCATCTTTTTTTCGCCGATTTTCACCCAGGGGTCTGAAGCACGTTCGGGAACAACACCCCGGGGTGTCATCCATCCCCCCACCAACCCCAATTTGATTTTCTCCCATTTTCTCAAAAAACGACGCCATCTTTTTTTCGCCGATTTTCTCCGATTTTTCCCGAAAACGACGCCATCTTTTTCCCCCCGATTTTCACCCAGGGTTCTGAAGCACGTTCGGGAAAAACACCCAGGGGTGTCAAGCACTTTCGGGGACAAGACCCAACGGGTCTGCACTTGGTCTAGTATACTTTTAAAACTCTCTGGCTGTCGTCCGTCTGTGCGGCTGTACGTCCAACGTTCTGCTTGCCGCGCGGCCTTTGACACCGCCCCGCGCCCACACAGCGCGCGGAAAGGCCCATATTTTTGCCCATTTCCAAAGAGATTACATTTATCTTTACAAAAAGCCACTCCTGATTAAATTCTGTCCTGTTTATGTACACGTTTTTTAAAATAAAATCCATCCCCTCCCCAACCCCAATGTGATTTTCTCCGTTTATCTCCGATTTTCTCCGAAAACGACGCCATCTTTTTTTCCCCGATTTTTTCCAAAAACGACGCCATCTTTTTCCCCCCGATTTTCACCCAGGGGTCTGAAGCACGTTCGGGAACAACACCCCGGGGTGTCATCCATCCCCCCCACCAACCCCAATTTGATTTTCTCCCATTTTCTCAAAAAACGACGCCATCTTTTTTTCGCCGATTTTCTCCGATTTTTCCCGAAAACGACGCCATCTTTTTCCCCCCGATTTTCACCCAGGGGTCTGAAGCACGTTCGGGAAAAACACCCAGGGGTGTCAAGCACTTTCGGGGACCAGACCCAACGGGTCTGCACTTGGTCTAGTCTATACATAAAAGGTCTGCAGCTCTGTCGTCATTTACCTTTGGCTCACATCTTCAAAAACGTGAATTTGATTTGTGAGACACGAGATCCTAGTACAAAACAGTGATGATAATCCCTAACCAGCCCTTGTCCGTCTAAATACATGTTTATCGTATCCCTCAGAATACTCTGGTAATTTCGCCACCACTGATCTAAGGCTGTGTGCAGGTGCTTTAGACCTGCACGGAAAGGTAGACGCTCCCGCCCCCGTGAGACTCGGGCAGATGGGGCTCGTCAGCCTGGGAAGGTAGTCCATCTAGGAGAGGGAAAATTCTGATTTAAAACCTCTACTGCCTTGTGGCCATATCCAGTCATGGAAAAGGCTCCTGGAGTAAACCTCAAGAAAATCCAGAGTCGGAGCCCATAAGGCCGTTCGTCGTTGTCTACAACCTCGCTCTGGCATCTCCTGCGACGGCGCTGGTGCCAAACTGTTACGGCCCTAATGTTCCTTTGGATCGATCAGCGACGTGGAGAGGGGGGACGTGCTGCATGGGGAAAATTCTGTCCTCCATATGACATCGCCCAGGCTTGCATCCGACCACACATCACCTGCAAACTAGGAAGGTGAGCGAAGGGGGCCTACCTACTGATCTGAGGCTGAATAACTTGTATTTCCCTGGCATTTCCCGGCAACCCTTCTTAAGAAGAAATAAACTAGTTACCAACCTGCATTCTTTTGTTTCGCCCAAATGTAATGATGACTCGTACATCTCAGCTAGGTTACCTGTAATTTCCTCTCTAGCTCCCTACGATGTCGCTGGCGTTATCTGATCAGGCCCGGTAGAGGTGTCTACGTTCATACACGTTAGGCCTTTCAGCACCTCCTCGACGATAATGTTGAATGCTCACAGGATATTTCCACCTGCTGCCCCCATTTCCCAGTTCGTCATGGATTTCTCCACATAGAAACAGGAGAAATGCTCATTGAGGATTTTGCCCATCTTCCGTATCTCCACACAGATTTGACTGCTTTGGTTCCTGAGAGATCTCATTCTCTCCCTGGGTAGACTTTCGTCCCTCGAGTATTAATAAAACCTTTTCGTATTATCCTAAACATTTTTTTCCAGATCTATCTCCTGTTCAGTCATTGACTTCCTGAGCCCTTTTAGTGTTCTCCACCATGTGCCAACGGACGAGAGGACGAAGCAAAGAAGTCGAAGCCAAAGAACCGAATCGAAACGAGGCCGAAACGCCAATAAACGGAAAGAGTACGAAGCCGAAACGCCTACTAACCGAAAGGATGGGACGCCTAATTGGAAAATAACCGAAAGGACGGTACGCCTAAAAGCCAACGAACCGAAAAGCTGCGTCGCCTAAAATCAAACTTACCGAATGGCCGCACTGTCGGAACGCCACCTACCAGAAAGGCGGCGTCGCCTACAAGCCAAAGGACCGACTGCCGCTCAACAGAAAAGTCCAATAACGGACATGACGTTATGGGGGGCGGGACCTGTCAGCGATTGGTCCAGACCCCCGCGTCCATCACATCACTGTGAAGGCATGAACATTGTCCCAAATCTCCGTTCCACCCGACCCGCAGCCCGCGGAGGGTGGACGTGGGAGAGTGGGGGATGTACACCTTCGGCCGCTTTCAACATGGTGCTTGGGTTCAGATTGACCAGTCACCTATGGCTTGTGTGGGAAAATGAACCCCTTCGACTTCTTTGTTTCGGCTTCTTGTCTGTCGGCGCCACGTCCGGGTACCGTTCTCCACAATCCTGAAACTCCTCCAGGGATACAGTTGATCACAACTGCATTTACCTGCCTCATGCCTCCTTCTTACTATTGACCAGAGCATGAAATATCCCGTCATTCAAGCTTCCTTACGACCACCTGTCTTACATTTGTAGTGAAACGGAGTTGATCAGGGACATCAGGGTATACGAACCACTATGTGGAAGCGATCACAATGTGATGAGATTTAACCTGAAATTTGAGAGGGAGAAGGTGAAATTGGATGTGTCTGTATTGCAGCTGAGCAAACGGGGCTACAGACGGAATCGTACCTTTCGGCGCCCACGTTTCGGTACCGCTGTTGCGGCGCCGTCGTTTCGGCGCCGCCCTTGTACCAAACTGTTGTACAATATTTAAAATGCCCTAGCAGGAATTACGGTGAAACAGCAACGGCAAGCATTTCTGGGGATAATGCGGAAGATGCAGGATATTTTAATTCCAAAGCGGAAGAAGGATTCTAGGAGGAGAATAATGCGAGCCAAACTGACAAATGAAGTTAACAGCAATATAAAACTAAAATAAAAGGCATATAACACTGCAAAGATTTGAGGGGAGCCAGATGATTGGGAACATTTTAAAGAACAACAGAAGGTAACTAAAAATGGAGTACGGGGAGAAAAGATGAAATACTAACTAATAACATGAAGTGGTTAGCAAGAGTTTCTTCAGTTATTTAAAGAAAGAGGCAAAGGGGAAGTTGGACCGCTGTAAAATGATGGAAGGATACGTTATAATATGGAATATAGAAATGGCGGGAGAGATGAATTAATTTTTCCATGTCTTCACGGTCGAAAACACCAGCAATGTGCCTGAAATTCAAGAGAGTCAACGGATGGAAGGTACTGGAGTAGCTGTTGCTAAGTAGAAGGTGCTTGGGAAGCTGGAAGGGCTGAAGGTGGATAAGACACCTGGACCGCATGGACTGCACACTAGGTTTCTGAAAGAGGTGGCTTTATAGATAGTGGATGCATTAATAGTGAGTTTTCAAGAAACATTAGAGTCAGGAATGGTTCCAGACGATTGGGATATCGCCAATATTACCCCGCTGAATCAGGAGCAAAGCTGAATAATGGGAAATATAGGAAGGTTAGTCTGACTTCAGTGGCTGGAAAGATTATAGTCCATTATAACGGACGAGTTTACAGAGTACTTAGAAGATTATGATAAAATAGGCCGAATTCACCATGGATCTTACCTGACGAATCTGATGGCATTCATTGAAGAAGTAAACATTAGGACAGACAAAGGAGCCACACGTAAGTAAACATTAGGACAGACAAAGATGCCACACGTAAGTCTGCTAAGGAAGAAGAGACCATATGGCATTAATCGCAGATACTAGCACGAACAGCGGGTTGTTTGAATGGCAGAAGGAAAAGAGTGGCAATAATGGGGTCTTTTTCTGGTTGGCTGCCTGTGACTGGCGGAGTTCAGCATATGTCGGTACAGGGACCGTTTTTCTTCACGTTGCATATTAATGATTTGTATGAGGGGATTGAATTCAATGTGACCAACTTTGCGGATGATACGAACATAGGTGGAGAGGCAGTTAGTGCAGAGAAATTTTGGGCTCCGCGGAAGGACCTGGACAGGTTGGGAGAGCGGGCAGAAAAGTGCAGATCAAATTTAGTGTAGCATGGTGTGAAGTCATGCATTTTGGTAGTAGGAATATAGGCGTAGATTTTGTTCTAAATGCGGAGATAATCCAGAAATTAGAGATGCAAAGTGACTTGGGAGTGCTGGTGCAGGGTTGCCAACAAGATAATCTGCAATTTTAGTTTTAATCTGCATGTTAATTTTGCTGAGCACTTTAACTCCCACTCCCGTTCCCAATCTGACCTTTCTATCCTGGGCCTCCTCCATTGTCAGAGTGAGGCCTAGCGCAAATTCGAGGAACAGCACCTCATTTTTCGCTTGGGTTGCGTACACCCCAGTGGTATGAACATTGACTTCTCTAACCTCAACTAGCCCTTGCTTTCCCTCTCTCCCCATCCCTTTCCCCTTCCCAGTTCTCCCACCAATCTTACTATAACCATATATAACCATATAACAATTACAGCACGGAAACAGGCCATCTCGACCCTTCTAGTCCGTGCCGAACAAGTATTCTCCCCTAGTCCCATCTCCGAGTATATTCTATCCCTGTCCCGCCCACTCCCCTGATATCAGTCTGAAGAAGGTTCTCGACCCAAAAAGTCCCCCCATTCCTTCTCTCCTTCTCTCCAGAGATGCTGCCTGTCCCGCTGAGTTTCTCCAGCATTTTGAGTCTACCTTCTGCAAGTCATATCGGTGGTGAAGAAGGCAATGCAATGTTACCAATTATTTCAAGAGGGCTCGAATATAAAAAAACAGTGATGTAATGCTGAGGCTCTATAAGGCGCTGGTCAAGCCGTATTTGGAGTATTGTTGGCGATATTGGGTAACATTTCCGATGAAGAATGTGTTGGCCCTGGAGAGGGACCAGAAGAGGTTTACAAGCATTAACCCAGGAATGAGTGGGTTAACATATGATGAACGTTTGACGGCATTGGACCTGTTCTCGCTGGAGTTTAGAAGAATCAGTGGGAACCTAATTGAAACGTACCGAATAGTGAAGGACTTGGATAGAGTCGATGTGGAGTGGATGTTTCCACTAATGGGTTAGGACTAGCGGTAATCGCTTCAGAATTAAAGGACATTCATTTAGGAAGGAGACGAGGAGGAATTTCTTCAGCCATAGGGTGTTGAACCTGTGGAACACTTTGCCACATAAGGCTGTGGAGGCTAAGTCAATAGATATTTTTAAGGAAGACATAGATAGATATTTGATTAGTACGAGTACCAGGGGTTATGGGGAGAAGACGGGAGAATGAGGCAATGCGCGAGAGGTAGATCATCATTGACTGAATGGCGAAGTTGTCTTGATGGGCCGAATGGCTAATTCTGCTCCTTATTTCACTCAGGGCCACGTATGTCATCCACACTTTTCAGCAGACTTTTACATTTTACCAATTTTTGGGAGCAGCCTTTTCACCCAAATAACCTGCCCCAATCAACGTGAGCGAGTTACTTCCTAATACCGTTAAAATTGTCCTTATCCCAATTTAGAATTGAAACTCGTGGACTGCCCTGCCTCTATCCATAACTATCTTAAACCTCATGGAACAGAGGCGCTGGTTCCGAAAGATTCATCTGCGAATAATTCATCCACTTGTCCCTCCCAATTTCCTGAGACTGGACCAAGCATGAAATTCTCCCGTGTAGGACCCTCGACATAATGTCCGAAGAAAGTTTCCTGATCACATTTCACAAATTTTGCCCCCCTCGAAACCTTTAACACTATACCATTCCCAATCAATATTGGTATTTTAATACCCCGCGATGCCGATCAGACTAATCAGGCAGATAGTTGCAATCTCCTGGCATATTTGTTTTTCAAATCCCTTGAATTATTTGTTTGTCTGTAGTACATTCCCGACAAGGTGATCATAATTTTGTTATTTCTTAGCTTCACCCACATAGTCTCAATTGACGAACTATCAGTAATGCCATCTCTGCCTACAACAGTGCCACTCTTCTTAATCAATAAAACAACCGCCTCCGGGTTTACCCCCCCCCCCACACACACACACCTCTATCTCTCCTGAAGCACCTGTACCATGGGATATTAAGCTGCACGCCCTGTTCCTCTAATAACGAGGTATCTGTAATGGCTACAATGTTCTAGTCGCACGCCGTGAGTCAATCTGCCTTACCCGTCAGGCTTCTCGCAGTCAAATACGTATCATTCAGATCAACCATCCTTCCTCGCTCCACGCCTTTGTCCTGTCTTCTTTGTGCACTAAACTACCCAGTAAACTATCCAATATCTCAACCTTATGAATTGCTTCATTGTGTGATAGCTGGTTGTGCGATGATCTTGCTGTGGTGTACAAAATTATAACTGGAATAGATGGGGTAAAGGCACAATTTCCCCAGAGTACGGAAATCAAAAATCAAACAGTATAGATATAATTTGAGATGGGAAGGATGTAATATGGAATTAAGGGTCATATTTTTCACTCAGTCGTTGGCGAGTACAGGAAACGAGTTGCCAGAAGTTGTTGTGGCATGTAGAATAACAGCGTATACAAATCTTTTGCACAGGGCTTCTGTTCTGGCCCCGTTCCTCTTCACCCTGAATACTGCAGAATTCAATTATAATTCTGACACATGCCATGTACATAAATATTCAGATAACACAGCGATTGTGGCATGTGTAAGGAACGGGCATGAGGAGAAATCAGGGACTTGACCAGTGCCTTCTGTGCCTGGAGTAAAGAGAACTGTCTCATCCTGAATACAACAAAGACTAAAGCGATGGTTGTTAACTTTGGCAGGTCCAAGCTTCCCCTTCAGCGGTTCAACGCTGCAGGGGTTGACATTGAGTTGGTGCAGACATATAAATACATTGGAGTGCACACTGATAACAAACTGGACTGGTCTGTCAACTCGGACATCCATCCCAGTGGACTCTGGGATGGATGTGCTTGAGAGGCGTATGAGGCGCTAGGTACATGTCATCCTGGAAAATCCCGGGCATCACCTCCATGTAATTCTGGAGAGTCAAAAGAGCACTCGGAACAACAACCGGCTCCTCTCCTTGCGCTGTAGAACAGAGCGGTTCAGGAGATCCTTCACCACTGCAGCCATTAGGTTTTATAATACGGACCGCTAGGCTGTAGGGGGATGGGTTTTTGCATTTTTTAATTGTTAATTATTGGTCTTTTTAAGTATTTCTTGCTCTCAGGTATTGTCCACATTGTATTTTATGTATTTCCTCTCTGCTTTCGTTTTGAATGTGTGGGTTTGTTTGTTGGGGGCTTCTGGACATGTGAATTTCCCCGAGGGGATCAATAAAGTATTTATAATTATAATAATAATTATAATAATAATTATAATAATAATAATAATAATAATAATAATAATAATAATAATAATAATAATAATAATTATTATTATTATTAGGTACATGGGTCGAAACCTTTAAGGGGAAATGGGGCAAATGGGACTCGCTGAGGTAGAGCATCTTGGTCGGCATTTAGGAGTTGAGTCGAAATGGCTATATCCGCGTAATATCACTCCATGAGTCAATGTGAACCGTATAATTTATACAGGACGAAAATGGTTCGTTCACTTTCTTGTCAGTTAAAAATATAACGTCATCTCACCTTTTGTTCATTGATCTGCGCATTGTAACAACATCTGAAAGGCCTGTAAATCAGTGTTAATGTATCCATTTATTTTTTGCAGCCGTTGCCAAATTAATGCAAGAACTGGAAGACACAGGTGACGTGTTTAGTTTTGATTGGCACGACAGATGCACCTTGGCTTAGTGCCCCCCTACCCCCCTCCCCACATTTTTGGTTTACCTAAAACCTTCATCGATGTGTAACCTCTGAGATGTTCACATATGCATTGTTTTAATTAGCATTGACGATGGAAAACAACGTATCATCATTTACAAAAGTTACAACCAAGACTAAAGAGATGGTTGTTAACTTTGGCAGGTCCAAACTTTCCCTTCAGTGGGTCAACGCTGCAGGGGCTGACAGTGAGGTGGTGCAGACATATAAATACATTGGAGTGCACATTGATAACAAACTGGACTGGTCTGTCAACTCTGACGCCCTCTACAAAAAAGGCCAGAGCAGACTATTTTTCCTCAGAAGGCTCAAATCCTTCAATGTGCATAATGACATGCTGTACATGTTTTACAATACTGTGGTTGCAAGTGTCATTTTTTTGCGCTGTTGTCTGCTGGGGCAAAAGCATCAGTGCGAAAAACAACAAAAAGCTGGACTAACTGGTAAAACGGGCTAACTCAATGCTGGAGGGGAGAGTGGACTCTGGGATGGATGTGTTTTAGAGGCGTATGATGCGCAAGGTGCAGGTCATCCTGGAAAACCCCGGGCATCCCCTCCATGTAATTCTGGGGAGTCAAAAGAGCTCTCGGAACAACAACCATTTCTTCATTTACAAAAGTTAATAATGCGTATAATTCTCATGCATGGAACAGAAATATTACACTGAAAACAACTACAATTAAATGTATTTGTTGTTTATTTGAATTCTGCTGTTCATCAATGGAATATAAATAATTGGTGATTATCGATCTGAATCATTGATTGAATATTTCCGAATTATTAATGACTTGTTAAGATTTTTATATGATTGAACACAGTTCGGTATACATGGGGTATTTTTCAAATGCCAACAATATTTCTTATATTTTTTAATGTATCATTGATCATTATATTTTTATTATTTGTAGAAGGGGCGCTAAAGCAGTGTGCGAAAGGTCAATTTGCGTTTTACTTTTGCGTCTTGTGGAATGCCTTTCATTTCTCAATTCCTGTGCTTATGACGCAATAATCCTCCTATATTCCGCATACAGAACTGAATACCCATACGCGTGATGAAGGTGAGGAATGTGTTTCAGGGTGATCTAATGCAACGAGAAAGGATAATATCCTCCAACTCTATTACAGGGATAATCAAATATATCAGCATTGGCCTCTGGATAAACACATTTCCTTTTCCCTTCACGGAGGCTGCCTGAATCGCCGAATTCCACCAGCGGAAAGAGTTTACTCAAAGTTCAAGCATCTGTATACATCGCTAACTTCGAGAGGCATTTCGCATCGTTTTCTCGAAAAGTCTCTGCAACCGGTGAGATGAATTCCGAAGGTGATTGCTCAAAGGGAGTTTTCAGTATGGGATATTTAAATCAAGGAGACCGAGTGCCGAACAGGAACATGTAATGTATGGATTATTGGCCTCCTCCAGTACGTCTAGCGACTTTGGAATACATTGCCTATTTAGTTTTCAAAATCGAAATCATTGAACGCATTCGAGTCAGAGACTGAAACACCTTTATTTCGCAAGCGGTGCGACGGCACGTTGGCGCAGCGGTAGCATTGATGCCTTGCAGAGCGAGAGACCCGGGTTCGATTCTGACTACGGATTTCTGTCTGTACAGAGTTTGTATGTTCTCCCCGTGACCTACATGTGTTTTCTCTGGGATCTCCGGTTTCCTCCCACACTCCAAACAGGTAGAGGTTTGTAAGCTAATTGTTTTGTTAAAATTGTCAATTGTCCATAGTGTGTGTGTGGGAAAGTGTTAGGGTGCGGGGCGCACCGGTCGGCGGGGCCTCCGTGAGCCGAATGAGCAGTTACCGCGCTGTATCTCTAAATTAAAATGAAAAGGAGAGACAAGCGGTCAGACTTTAGAGAGGGATACTTATTGAGCACGGCATTTGACGAAGTACGATCCAATAAACAAAATGAAGTGCTGGAGTAACTCAGCGGGTCGGGCAATATGTCTGGAGTTAATGGGTAAAGGAGTTTGGATTCGGGCCCCTATTTCCGACCCAAAACATCACCTATCTATATCTTCTAGACCCAATCATTCTATGTCCAGTGAACTAAGCATTTTTGATCAAATTCATCAATTTCCCCAAAATCATGATTTGGCTTGCCATCAACATCGGCTACCGGACAATAGTTTTTTGAAAGATGTAAGAATACAACAAATCGGTGGTAAGAATGTTGAGCCTGTTGGCTTTGGTTCTGATTTGAATTTTGGTTCTGTACACGTTGATTCCGAATGTGCACAGAAATGCAATCCTTCATTAATTTTTTCCTGGGCGGTGATGCTCTATTTGCCAAAACAGTTGATGCTTCTTCCTTCAGTTTGCAGTATTGTTTTTAAGATAAATACAAGTTTGGCGGTATCAGGGAACTCTGCGTTACTCGTTAATTGCTGTTCCAGTCACGTCCAAGAAGGAGACTAGTATCAGTTCTAAGTATCAAGGGACCAGCAGAAGCATGGGGGGGGGGGGGGGGGGGGGACAAGCTTGACGGTGGAGCAGCAATGGCAGGAGTTTCTGGGAGTAATTCCGAAACACCGAATCTTTTCATCCTAAAGCGAATGTCTGAAGGAAGAATGGGATCACCGTGGCTGACAAAATAAGTTAAAGAATACATTAAAGCAAAGTAAAAGGCCTATAACATGGAAACGATTACTGGGAACCGAAACAACGGCGAAGCTTAAAAAACAAACAACAGAAGGCAACTTAAAACTAATACGGAAAGAAAAGGTGAAATATAAAGGTATTCTAGCCAATAATATAAAACTTGATACCAAATCGATAAAGAGTAAAGGAGAGGCATTGAACCGTTGGAAAATGACGTTGGAGTCATACTAATGCGAACGTTGGATCGAACGTTATTTTATGCGTCAGTCTTCACAGTGGAAGACACCAATAATGTGCCTGAAATTGAAGAGAGTCAAGGGGGAGGACTGAGGATAGAGTTGTTATATCCGAGGATAGAGCGAAAGGGCTGATGGTGGGTCACCTGGACCAAGTATCTACACACCGCGATTCTGAAATAGGTAATTGTTGGGATGGTGGAGGGATTAATAATAATCCTCAAGAATCACTAGAGTCAGGAATGGTGCCAGGAGTCTGGAAATGTTATTCCAATGTTTGAGAACGAGACAAATTAAAGCAGAATCACAGATCACTTCTCTAAACTTTGTAGTTGGTAACATTTTAGAGTCCATTATTAAGTAAGAGGTTTTGCGATACTTGGAAGCCGATAAGAAAATACGCCGAACTCAGCATGGTTTGCGAAAGGGAGGTTATGTATGACAAATCTGGTGGAGCTTTTGGAGGAAGGAATCAAATACACAGGACAAGATGTTAAGAAGTCCCTTGTGCCAATAGGTGGGGAGCATTTCACGACATTCGTTGATTGTTGAGAGTGGTAGACGCTCAACATCGGGGGGGTGGGGGTGGGGGGGGGGGGGTAACCTTCAGGACAGTTGGGCACAGGACACATCATCAGTAGTGTACCCTTGCATCACTGGGTGTTTCGGCCTTTTAACACTATTCACCCTCCACAAGGGCGGCCCGCTGCAGGATGATCAACCCTCAGCGCATGTCCCGTGTCAAACCGTCCCAAAGATTCACCCCGACATAAGTAACAAGCAGGAAAAATAAAAGACATTCAGTGGATATTGTTTCCCGGGATTTTCAAATGTTATGCTAACGTGCATAGGTAAGGCTTCAATAAACGCCAATGGTACAAGCAAGTATAGAGGATTGGCTGACTGGCGGAATACAAAGTGTGGAAATAAAGGGGACTTAGCAGCCGGTTACTCGTGGTATTTCGGAGGGTTCGGTGTTGGGTCCACTACATTTTACGTTATATGTTAATGATCTGGTTGATGGAAGAGATGACTTTTAGTCGGATCTGCGGGTGGTATAAAGACAGGATCAGGGGCAGGTTGCAGGGAGTGTGCAGAAGGATTTAAACTGGCTTGAAGAGCAGCAAAGAAGTGGCAAATGTAAAACAGCATAGTAAAGTGTATGGTCATAATAATAATAATAATGCATTTTATTTGCTGGCGCCTTTCTGGACACCCAAGGACACCTTGCAGGACATAAAATCACAATACATTTATCAATATTAAATCTAGTCGATTAAAAACAAAAAACAAAAAAAACAGAAAATACACAAAACATTTTAAGTCATCAAAATCAGGGTGAATATGGTGAAAGTTATGTCGGGTATGCTAATCTAAACAGGTGTGCTTTGAGTTGTGATTTGAATTGATCGATAGTGTCCAGGTGACGAATGGGAGGTGGCAGAGTGTTCCAGAGACGTGGGGCAGAGAAGCTGAAGGCTCTGGCACCCATGGTGCTGAGTCTAAATGTGGGGACAGTTAAAATTGCAGCCGAGGAGGAACGAAGTGACCAGGAAGGAGTGTATGGTAGCAGCAGGTCAGAGAGGTATTGGGGAGCAAGGTGGTGTAGGGCTTTGAAGGTCAGCAGTAAAATCTTGTAGTTAATCCGGTGGTGCACAGGGAGCCAGTGGAGCTGAATGAGGATGGGTGTGATGTGGTCCGATGATCTGGTGCGGGTGGTGATCCGGGCTGCAGAGTTCTGAATGCATTGGAGGCGTTGAAGAAGTTTATTGGAGGTGCAAGTGAGGAGGGCGTTGCAGTAATCGATGCGGGATGTGACCAGAGCGTGGATGAGGACTTTTGTATTGTCTTTGGAGAGGGAGGGGCGGAGTTTGGAGACGTTGCGGAGATGAAAGTATGCAGAGCGTGTGATATTGCTGATGTTGGGGCCAAAGGAATGTGTACTGTCCAGAATGACGCCGAGACGTTTGACATGGGAGGAGGTGGGTATGGGTGAGCCATCAACTGAAATGGTGAACGGGTGGGTTTTGGAGAGGGTGGACTTTGAGCCAATTAGCAGGATTTCTGTTTTATTTCCATTGAGTTTTAGAAGGTTGAGTGATATCCAGTTGCTGATAGCTTGAAGACAGGTGGTGAGGGCAGTTGGGGGAAGGGAGGTGTTTGGTTTTGTGGAGAGGTAAAGTTGTGTATCATCGGCGTAGCAGTGAAAATTGATTCCAAAATGACGGAGAATATTGCCAAGAGGTTGAATATAGATCATAAAAAGCAGTGGCCCCAGCACCGATCCCTGAGGAACACCATGGGTGACTGTGGCAGTTGTGGATGTGACTCTATTTCCCTGGATGAACTGTTTTCTGTCGTGTAGATAGGACCTGAACCAAAGTAGTGCATTGTTGTTGATGCCGGTGGCAGATAGAGGTTCCAGAAGAATTATGTGGGAGATGGTGTCAAAGGCTGCTGTGAGGTCGAGGAGGATCAGGATGGATCAGTGGCCGGTGTCAGCTGCGAGAAGGAGATCATTTGTAATTTTTACCAAGGCTGTTTCAGTGCTGTGATTGTGGCGAAAACCGGACTGAAATGGTTCATAGAGGTTATTGTTTTGAAGGTGGACTTGAAGTTGTGTCGCTACTGTCCTTTCCAGAAGTTTAGTGATGAATGGGAGGTTGGAGATGGGGCGGAAGTTATTTGGATTGTTTGGATCAGAACCTGTTTTTTTTAGAATCGGGGTGACAGAAGCTGTTTTGAGAGATGTAGGGGCAGTAGCAGTTAATAGGGAGGAGTTAATTATGGACGTTATGATGGGTGAGATAGAGAGCAGACAGGATTTAACCAGGACAGTAGGGATGGGATCAAGCAAGCAGGAGGAGTTCTTGGACTTGGTGATGAGTTTAGTTATTTATTCGACTGTTGGAAGCTGGAAAGTAGATAGGGTGGAGAGTGGGGAGTCCAGCGTGGAAGTCCAGGGTGGGCTGTTGTGAGCAGAAGCTGAGAAATAGTTCAATTGGTGATTTTGGTACTGAAGAAGTCCAAAAACGTATTACACTGAGCAGTGGCGGTGAGGTGATTCGAGGTTTCAGGAGGCTTAAGTAGTTTGTTGACAGTGGAGAATACAGTCCAAGTGTTATTTTCACTGTTGTTGATGATGTTGGAGTAGTAGGAGGATTTAGCAGCAGTCAGTGCATTTTTATATGAGAGAAGATGATCTGTATGCATTTGTTGGTGAATAGTTAATCCAGTTTTCTTTGTAAGTCTCTCCAGACGCCGGCCCACCATTTGCATATGGCGGAGTTCAGGAGTGTACCACGGAGATGATCTGCTAAAAGAGACTGTACGGGTTTTCAGAGGAGCCAAGGAGTTTAATGAGTGGGATAAACAGTCATTGTAGTGATCAACAAGGTTAGCAATGCAGAGTGGGGGGGGGGGGGGGGGGGAGTAGGATGAAGAGAGTTACTGATTAGTCTGTTGAGTTTCACTTGATTAATGTTTTTCAGATTACGGAAGGATATGGTGCGCTTCAGATTGCGTTTAGGGAGTGGCAGATTAATATCAAAAATGACAGTTTTATGGTCTGAAATGGGAAGCTCTGTAGATTTAAGATTGTATGGTGTCACTCGAGAGCAACAGACTAAATCTAAAATATGGCCTTTATTATCGGTTGGGAAATCGATGTACTGAGTGAGGCCAAAACTATCCAGAACAGAAATAAAATCTTTGGTAAAAGTAATGCACTTTGGTAAAAGTAATAAAGTCGCAGGCTATTTTGTAAATGGGAAATTAATTCAGAAATAGGTGCAAACAAACTAGGGAGTGCTGATGCAGGATTTCCAAAAGGTTAATTTTCAGGAAGTAAAATACAAAGCTAGCATTCTTTCCGAAGGGAGTAGAACAGAAAATCAATCATGTGTTGCTGAGATTTAATATGGCGCTGGCAAGGCTACATTGAGAATAGTGTGCGCTGTGTTGGGCTCCATATCTGAGGGTGGATGTGCCTCTTTGGAAAGGATCCAGAGGAGGAATACGAGAATGATCACGGGGATGACTGGGTCAACGAAATTTTGATGGTACACCATGTTACAATAGTACCATGATACAATAGAAACCAAACATGTAATAATGTGTGCAAGTATGGTCGTCACCTTGTAGGAAGGTTGCCAACAATTTAGAATGAATGCAGACACAAATCACAAGTATTCCATTGAGACTGGAGAGTCTGGATCTGAACGAAAACCTGGATACACTGAGGCATTTTATCCTGGAGCGTATGAGCCCGAGGGGGGGTTTCGTTTGGTACAAAACTATGCGTGGGATAGATAAGGCCAGTTTCTCACTTCTAGATTAGGTGTGTCCAAAACCACTGGGAAAAGCTTGAAGGTAAGAGACGAGTAATTTAAAGGAAAATTCAAAAGCCATCATTTTCCTAAAGATAATAGTGTGTATGCTTGAAGAATTAAGTGCTGTGCAAATGCAAGTTTGAAGTGGAATTCCAGTGGGTGCATTGAAACGAACCCACTTTAGTAGGATATAGCCAAACGTTCAGTAGCACAAATTGGGCTGTATATGCTAGTTGAGACAAAGGGCTAGTTTCAGTTCTGTGTACCACCATGAGTCCAGATTGTACTCCATGGAAGATTTATGGCAATATATAGCAAAGTTACAAAATTTTGAGATTAAAAAAATAAAGTCTGCAATTTATCCCATCAGATAAAGCATAACAATAAGTTTAATTTGACACCTAATTCACTTTCATATCTTCAGTATTAAAAAGGTTATTGCAATTTTATACTCGGAAATAAGCATCTTGTTCCCTATTGCTTTTCCATTGACTTAACACAAAAGCTGTAATCGAGGACAGTCAAAAGCCCATAACTTTCTTAAAAATTAAGAGAACTGAAAGATATTTTCAGTTATTATAGATTGAAGCATTCTGAAACAAATATGAAACAATCTTACTTAGAAGACATGAAATTAAAGCATATAATTAGTTAGTTACCTAATTGTAGATAATTACAAAATTCAATTACTAGATCTAAACATCTATCAATTTCTTAAGAATAGATTAACATTTTTAAATAGCCTGTGTCCAAATAACGTTCACACAAGAATTCACAATATAACATAATTTTTAAATCTCATTGTCATGGATTTACAGGCCAAATGGAAGGAATTGAATGTTTAATACCTGTAAATTAATGTCCATTTAAATAATCTTGCGAGTGAGGTTTTCTGGAACGCGATCATTTGGAACGTTGATTTGCAGTGAATTTAACCCCGTATCGGCATGAAAGATTCTGCCGTTAATTCGGGGAATAAAATCACCGTTTCGCATGAAAAAATGTGAAATAAAGGCTTCTTAAGAAGCACTTTTATACATTAAAATAAACCACATTCGTTTACCTGTCCCGTGTGTGAAATCCGTCCCCGTTGTCGGCGTTGACGGCTTCAGAAGCTGTTTTTAAAATGACTCCAGCGCTGACATTGTCGATTTAATAAAAAATAAAAAATACACAAAACGCCCCTAGGAACGATTTTTCAGCAAACAGCAAACTCCAACGAAATATAATACAGGACAAGGTAGGAGAAACCCGCGTTTTAACCCCGCCCCCCCTTAAAGGCGCCAAAACCGCGCACACGGCCAGTGGCAGAATTGCAGCGCCGCTGAGGGTAAGTATTGTAACATACCTACAATATAAGCTTACATCCCAAATAACAAAAAAATATTGTTCGTCACATAATATCTGGCCTTTTTATCATTCCAGTTGATAAATTGCTCTGTTCCGCATAAGTTAATTTCAAGCTTTAATACCATCGTTCAATTATTCTTTGCGCACATATCCCTCGGACAAATCACGTTTATTCTATAGCCACAATCTATAATCTGTAATCTATTTTTGATCTATCTATATGTATCTATCTAATCCATCCATAACACATATAATTAAATTTGAACATTCCGAGACAAATAAAATTATATTTCTCGTGTTATGCGGATTGCAGTTGTCTTCCTCGGGTTACACTAGTTAATTCAGACATAAATATATGACCATGTATTCATTTAAATTCCTTAGATACCGAATTTCGACCATATTTTATTCGACAATTGCAGCGCATTTCTACAGTCAATGATCTACTGCAAATAAAATAGCATAAATATTATTTTCTGTTTATTTAATTAAACAGTCCGCATCCGCGCGCACCTCCACTCCCTTCACCAAACTATGTTACACTGTGAATCTTTGACACCGCATACATTAATAGATGAAGAGATACCTGAACAACCACATCTCCGTTACTGCATTTTCACTCTTCAGTGCAAACCAGGGGTACGCACGAAAAGCGCGTGATTGTTTTGGGCCTAGACTAATTGAAATTTGGAATAATTAGCGGGGATCTCATTGAACCCGACTTAATAATGAAATGTGTAAGAAAGAACTCCAGATCATCGAAGAATGACACAAAAAGCTGGAGTAACTCAGCCGGACAGGCAGCATCTCTGGAGAGAAGGAATGGGTGACGTTTCGGGTCGAGACCCTTCTTCAGACTGGTTATGGATAAGGAAAACGAGAGATGTAGAAAGTGAAGTGGAAAGATAAAGAGCAATGAACGAAAGATATGGAGAAATGTAACGATGATAAAGGAAACAGGCCATTGTAAGCTGTTGGTAGGGTGACAATTAGAAGGTAGTGTGACTTGGTTGGGGAGAGGGAAGGCTGGGGCGACCTGAAGTGAGATAAATCAATATTCATTGCATTGGGCTGTAAGCTGCCTATGCGAAATATGGGATGCTGTTCCTCCAATTTACGTTTAGTCTCTATGTGGCAATGGAGGAGACCGATGACAGAAAGGTCAGTGTAAGAATGGGAAGGAGAATTAAAGTGTCCAGCAACCGGAATATCAGGTTGGTTCAGCCGGGCTGAGCGAAAGTGTTGCGCGAAACGATAGCCCAGTCTGCGTTTGGACTCGCCGATGTAGAAGAATCCACACCATGAACAACTGTTACAGTAGATGAAGTTGGAGGATGTGCATGTGACCGAAAGGACTGTCGGGGTCCCTGGACAGAGTCGAGGGAGGAGATATAGCGACAGATATTCCATCTTTTGCGGTTTTTAGGGAAGTTACCTGGGGAGGGGTTGGTTTTGGTGGGAAGGGATGAGTTAACCAGGCAGTTGCGGAGGGGACGGTTTCTGCGGAAGGCGGAAAGTGGTTGAGATGGGAAAATCAAGTCAAGTCGATTCACTTTTATTTCTATAGCACATTTAAAAAACAACTCTCGTTGACCAAAGTGCTTTACATTGGTGGATGTACTAACGTTATACAACAGTGATTCGTAGATTTACATACACAAATACATACATATAGCACTCCCTCAGAGGACGTCAAGAAAGGCTTGAGAGTAAAGATGAGTTTTAAGTCTCGACTTAAATGAGCCGTGCCTTTGATGGGAAGAGGAATGCTGTTCCACAGTCGACCGCAAAGGCGCGGTCGCCCCCTGAGCTTATGCCTAGACCGCGGGATGTTCAGTAACACCAAGTCGGCCGATCTGAGGGACCTGGAGGTGGTGTGGTGGGTAAGCAGAGTTTTAATGTAGGTGGGGGAAAGCCCGTTAAGGGCTATGTAAACATAAAGAAGGATCTTGAAATTCATTCGCAACCGCACAGGGAGCCAGTGGAGAGAGGCCAGAATCGGGGTGATGTGGTCCCTTTTTCGGGTGCCCGTCAGGAGTCTCGTTACGGCGTTTAGGACCAGTTGCAGGCAGGACAGGGAAGATTGGCTGATGCCAGTGTAAAGGCAGTTGCAGTAATCGTGGCGGAGGAGATACATTTGTGGACGATCTTTTCGAGGTCGTCAAACTGGAGGAATTGTTTTATTTTAGCTATCATCCAAAGCTGGAAGAAGCTAGCTTTTACCACGGCGTTGACTTGTTTGTCAAATTTCAATGCTGACTCAAATATCACGCCAAGGTTTTTGACGTGAGGTTTGAGGAATGGGGTAAGGCTTCCAAGGCTGACTGCTATCGTTTTGATTGAGTCCGAAGGGCCGAGAAGGATGACCTAATACTTACTCTCGTTTTGTTGGAGGAAGTTCTGGGCCATCCAACACTTTATACCCTCGAGGCAGTGGAAACAGTTAAGTAGATTTGACCGGTTGTTGGGCTTCAGGGGGAGGTAGAGTTGTGTATCGTCTGCATTGCAATGGAAGGAAATGACGTGCCTTTGAATGAATTAGCCTACGGTGAGCATATACAGGGAGAAGAGAATGGGGCCAAGGATGGAACCTTGTGGAACCCCGCAGCAGAAGCTAGCTTGGGAGGAGAAAGAATTTCTACGTTAGTGGAGAAACTCCTACCTTTGAGGTAGGAGATGAACCAACTCAGGGCATTGCTATCAACACCAACCTCGTACCGGAGACTGTCAATTAGGATGGTGTGGTCGACAGTATCAAATGCTGCGCTGAGGTCGAGAAGGAGCAGGATTGCACAGTCGCCGGAGTCAATTGTGAGAAGTAGGTCATTATGTATCTTCAAGAAGGCAGACTGTTTGCTGTGATGGGCCCTAAAGCCTGATTTAGAAAGTTTCCAAGATAGTATTTTGGTGATGGTAAGGCATGTTGACTTAAAATTACCTTTTCATGGACTTTTGATAGGAAAGGCAGCATTGAAATAGGTCTGTAGTTGCTTGGCAAGGTGGGGTCGAGGTTAGTTTTTTTCAGGAGGGGCTGAACCACCACTTGCTTGAATCAGGTAGGAAGAGTGCCAGTAACCAGAGAAGATGGCGAGGATGCTGGGACCGGCTATTGTAATTACATCCTTCAGTAGGGCAGAGGGGACAACGTCGAGGGGGCATGTAGTAGGTTTGATGGTGGTGACCAGTTTTACAAGGCATGGTAGAGTAATGGGTTGGAAACAGTCTAATTTTGAAGAACAGACCAATGAGACAGCCAGGTCACGGATGGGAGGGGAATTATTCGACCTGATGTTCTTAACTTTGCTGGTGAAAAATGTAGTAAATTCCTCGCACTTAGCAGGGGACCCAGTTAAGCTGGTGCTGGGGACAGGGCATATGATAGAGGTGATCATCAGCTTCAATGTGACTAATGGTGGAATCCCGTTCGTGGCGGCGGAACTGTCGGAGGATTATGTGTGGTATGCGACGGCTGATGGGGTGATATGTAAGGACTTGGAGGACAGTCTCTGTTGCGACTAAAGGAAGAGGGAGAAAGGGCGGAGCTGCCATGACCGAGGAGACACGAGTGAGGGCCTCATCTATGATGGGAGAGGAAACCTCCGTTCCCTAAAGAATGAGGGCATCTCGATGTTATAATGTGGAACGCCGCATTTGTGCGCAGATGTGGCGTAAAGGGAAGAATTGGGACACAGTGGATATAGTCTTTGCAGGAAACACGGTGGGAAGAAGTGTAGTCGAGATACCTGTGGGAGTCAGTGGTTTTTTTAATAGTCTATTTCAATAGTCTATTTCCTGTGAAGGAGATTGTGAAATCAAAAAAGGGCGGGAGGTTTGGGAGAATGTCCAAGTAAATTTAAGTGCAGGATGAAAATTGGTGGCGAAGTTGATGAAGTGCATTAGTTCTGCATGGGTGCAGAAGGTAGCACCGATGCAGTCTTCAAAGTAATGGACATAGATTTCGGGGATAGTGCCAATGTACGTCTGGAACATGGAATGCTCAACGTACCTTACAAAGAGGCAGTCACAGCTGGGGCCCATGCGAGTGCTCATAGCTACGCCTTGGACTGGAGGAAGTGGGTGGGAAAGTAGAAGTAGTTGAGGATGAGGACCAGCTCCGCTAGGCGGAGTAGTGTGTTGGTAGAGGGAATGTGGATGGTTCTGCGGTCGAGGATGAAACGGAGGGCTTTAAGGCCTTCTTCGTGGGAGATGGAGCGACTGAACGGCAATGGTAAAAATGAGAGAGTGATGGCTCGGAAAACGGAAGTCAATAAAGAGACGAAGGGCATGTGAGGTATCTTGAACTTAGGTCAGTAGAGATTGGAGCAGGGGGGATATTGTGTAATCGAGTTTCGTAGATATCATTTCCGTGGGACAGGAGCAGGCACAAACAATGGGTCACCCATAGCAGTTGTGTTTGTGGATTTTGAGGAGAAGGTAACAACGGGCTGTGCAGGGCTGGGAAACGATAAGGTTGGAGGCTGTGGCAGACAGCCAGAAGTGATGACATTATTTATGGTGTTTGGGATTAAGGCTTGGTGCTCATCTGTGGGACCACGGTCCAAGGATAATTAGGAGGAGTTGTCTGAAAGTTGTCGCCTGGCCTCAGCCCGGCAGAGGTCAGTCTACCACGGCACCTCCCTTGGCAGCAGGTTTGATGATATGTCGCTGCATGATGAGCCGGAGGGTTGTACGTTCAGTGGGGGGTGGGGGGGGTGCGGTTGGAGTAGGTAAAATGAGTGGAAATGTTCAGACGGTTGATGTCACGCCGGCAGTTAGAAATATAGAGGTTTAGAGAGTGTAGAAGGCCGTTCTGGGGAGTCCAAGAGTAGCGGGACCTGTGGCGACGGGAGAAGGGGTCATCACTGCGTGGAAAGGACTCCCTCCCTTAGAACAAGGCTTGAAGGCGTCGGCGACGGAAGAACATATCTATGTCATGGTGTACTCGAAACCCGTTGAGGTGACGGCGGAGGAGAAGGAAGCTGAGGCGTCTGTTGAAGACACACCATCCGTATCCGAAAGTGGGAGGTCAGGGGGGGGGGCTGAAAATACGACAAGTGTGCGGGTTGGGTCAGAGGAGGGCCAGGGTTTGGACAAAGGCCGAGGCGAGAACTGATGTGGGATGGTGGGCGTTCAGAGATGCGGGGGTCGTGTGGACTGCTGAATGGGTAGGGTGTGGTCGGGGTGACCTGGTTAAAATAGGGGGGAGGCGAAGCCCATCACTACTGAGGTTCCTTGTAGGTTCCCTCAACACCCAGTGATGAACCCTTATCCCGTCTCTTCCGGTCCTCCTCCTCTTGGACTCCCCAGAATGGCTTTCTACCATGTCTAGGCCTCTTTATTTCCAACTGCCCGCGTGACATCAGCCTTCTCAACTTTCCCACTCCCCTTACCTACTGGAGACCCACCACTTCTGAACGTACAGCCCGCCGCTCACTCTGTAGCAACCCTGACATTATAACCAAACCGGCCTACAATGGAGGTGCCGTGGTAGTCTGGCGCGCTGTCCTCTACCGGGCTGAGGCTGGGCGACAACTCTCAGCCACCTCTTCCTACTTATCCTTGGACCATGATCCCACAGATGAGCACCAGGCCTAAATCTCAAGTACCATGACTGATTTCATCACTTCTGGCTGTCTGTCTTCCAGAGCCTCCAACCTTATTGTCTCCCAACCCCGCACTGCCGGTTGTTACCTTCTCCCCAAAATCCGCAAACACAACTGACCTGGCAGACCCATTGTTTCTGCCTGCACTAGTCACAAGGAATGATTTCCACGTACCTCAACTCCATCCTACCCCCTGGTCCAAACTCTCCCGGCCTATGTCCAAGATTCCTCACATGCCCTTCGTCTTTTTAAATGAACCGCTTTCCAAGCCCCCACTCTCTCATCTTTACTATGGACGTTCAGTCACTCTACACTTCCTTTCCCCACCAGGGAGACATTAAAGCCCTCCTTTTCTTTCTCGAACGCAGAACCAACAAAATGTCCTTTACTAACATACTACTACACCTTGCGGAGCTGGTTCTCACCCTCAAGAACTTCTCCGTTGACTCCTCCCACTTCCTCCAAGTCCATGGCGTAGTTTTGGGCACCCGCATGGGCAAAGCGATGCCCGCCTCTTTTTAGGGTATGTTGAACAATCCCTGTTCACTGGCCCTATCCCAGAACCCTATCTGCGCTACATTGAAGACTGCATCGGTACTACCTCCTGCACCAATGCTGAACTGATGGATGTCATCAACTTCACCACCAATTTTCATCCTGCGCTCAAATGTACATGGACCGTCCCTGACACCCTCCCCGTTCTTGATCTCACATTCTCCTTCACAGGAAATAGACTATTGACTGACGTATATTATAAACCCACTGACTCCCACAACTATCTCGACTACACTTCATCGCACCCTCCTTCCTGCAAAGACGCTATCGCCTACTCCCAATTCATCCGTCTGCGCCGCATCTGCGCCCAAGTTGAGGTGTTCCATATAAGAACATTCGAGATGCCTCAATCTTTATGGAAAGGAGGTTCCCCTCTCCCATCATAGATGCCCTCACTGGTGTCTCCTCGGCACCGCGCACCTCCGCCCTTGCTCCCCCTCCCCCTAATCCTTAATTTCCATCCCATCAACCGTCGCTTATAACACGTAATCCTCCGAAATTTCCGGCACGTCGAAATGGATTCCAACACTAACCACATTTTCCCATCTCTATCCCTTTCCGCCTTTCCTCCGCAACTCTCTGGTTAACTCACCCTTTCGCACGAAAACTAGCCCCTCCCCAGATACCTTACACTGAAGCCGCAGAAGATGGAATATCTGTCGCTATATCTCCTCCCCCGACTCAGTCCAGGGACCCCGACAGTCCCTTCGGGATAGGCAGAGGTTCACAAGCACCTCCTCCATCCTGATCTATTGTAAAAGTTGTTCAGGATGTGGACTCTTATACATCGGCGAGTCCAAACGCAGACTGGGCGATCGTTTCGCGGAACATCTTCGCTTATCCCGCCTGAAGCAACCTAATCTCTCGGTTTCCGGATTCTCCCACCCATTCCTACACAAACATTTCTGTCCTCGGTTTCCTCCATTGTCATTTTTCGAATGACATTTGGCAGTCCAGCTGCTATGCGCCCTCTATTGCTTTCGGAACGTTTTCATTGCTCTATACCTTGTCCAGAGTATATTGCGAGGAAGCCTGGCATGGAGAAACGTCTTGATTTCATTCATCAGTCGGATAGCTGCATCCAAAATTAAATATATCCATAAAATAACCTTTTTTTTGTTACGCAAATAGGGTTTGCAAATAAATATGCAATCCAAAACAGATAAACTGGAAAATGTTTAGAACATATGTTGGGTAAAGATGCTGAAACTAGCACAACTTTGAAATAGTGGTAATTAGAAATTACGTACATGCATGAAACATGAACGGCTGCGTCGTGTACATTAACCAATACCATGAAAACACAGGTAACAAATTGTGCTGATGCAGCAATTCGTAACGCTTGTGGCGGGCCGAGCCACTTTGGTGTCGAACCGTCGTTCGTCGAGCTCGAGCACTCGCGTGGACCTGGCGTGATCTGGGCCGACCAATCAACGCCGACCTGGGTGGACAGCTGGCGGGGTGCAGCTGACGATGGAGCTAGACTTCATTTCGCTGTCAACACTTTAACACACACACCTTGCCCTTTTGTACATTGTTGAACAAGTCGTTTAAATATTAAACTGAGTGGTTGTACAACATGTCTTCAGTGGTTCGATAGATTAACAGATGATTGCATGACCATAAAGCACTCTTACTTCTTATGGGAGGTTACGTTCTGGTTGTCCTCTACTCGCAGGTCGTATAGATTCTGAATTATGGAATACGTATTGCATAACGATATTATAGTGACCGTGAACGTCACCGCCATTACATATTTGACGTCCTGATCGGCTGCTGGAACGCTAACAATTCCAATGCGGCTTCTGTCAGCAGCGCAAGTAAATACATTCCGCCCTGCAACCCGATTTCCTGCATAACCCGGATCGTTCGGTTCCGCGTTACAGCCTGCAAAAAATATATAAGCATTGATGGCAAGAATAAACCAGCTAAAATGTTATTGTGTTCACAGATTTTGTAAAAGAATCAACAGCATGTTGAACCTTTTACTCTATATTGGTTGGCCGAGTTCGGTTTACTTTTATTATCAATGTCCTTCTTGTATATATTTACTTTTTTTTTAAAGAGGAAATATAACTCTTCCTTTAATCTTAGAGAACAGAATTTCCAAAGATCCTTTGGAAGATGAAGGTAGGGGGATTCCTTAATATATTGCCAAAGATAAAATATAGCGTTACTCTGCTCCGTTCAACGTCCGTGAAATAAAGCTTTATCATATGCCATTTGGCTGACTCAGTCATCGTGATATTATCCATTACTCAGTTGTAGTGAGTTGTACTGAGTTGCACCTGGATCACGGACTGGTACCTGGAGCGATTTCGGACGTTTCTTTCATCAAGCAACCATACACTGCAGTGCAGAAGACAACTGGACCACCAAGAATGCGTTGTGTTATCCGTTCTTCTAAAATGCCTCTGCATTGCTCTTATACAAGGTTATTCTTGGAGACAGGAATACACACAATAAAGATTTTATAGGTTGTACTTTTTTCTCTCTGAATGTTTTCAAAATTTACAATAAATACGAAGTTGTGTCGGGCAAATCTGCAATAAAAATGAAATAAAACTTAATAAAACGAAAAGAACGTTCGGAAATCAATGTTATGCTCCAGACAATTATCGTTTGATGTATTCAATATTTGCACGTGCACAAACATGCATGAATGTAGTTGCATTTGTTGCAGGGGTTCGGTAGCGAAGCTCTATTTTATATCACAGAATGGTTCTGTTCTTCAACATTACTGCTATCTTGATACCTTTAGTAAATTCTCTGGGTCAGCCTCGGTGTACTTTTGCAAGAACATTAATACGGTAAGCAATTGTTGCATTATTTATAATAGTTCAGATAAGAAAATCTCGTTTCAGATGATCAACTATCTTTGTACCAGAAAGGCAAGTCGTGTGTTTATCCCATGGCATGTTACACAGTGACTGTTATTGCATTCTGAACGTAGAATATAGAACATATAAGGTGTATTGCAAAGGAACAGATCTACCATCAACATCCGACATGTCACCGAAAACAATCCAAGTTCATGCAACCTCTACTTATTGTTAATAACCTCTATTCTAGGCATCATTTCTGCTCCATCTCCAATGTCTGTCGGCTCCATCTCCAATGTTTTCACATCCTTCCTTGATGGGCGATAAGAATTGCACGCAATACTCTAAATGTGGCCTATCAAAAGTTTTACACCGTTGCAAACTAGCTTAAGTCTGCAGAGATTAGAATGGGTCTTTCGATTAAATAAGTGTACCAACCTGTGACATGGGTGGCCAAATTTGAAAGTTATTGAATCATAATGAAACACCCCAGCATTAAAAATGGGCCTGCCTATATTCCATTTCAACGTGATCAAAATCGACCAACATTTTATCAAAATTTTACACTTTCAAAATTGAACAAAAAACCCGAGAGATTTTTAATGCTGATTTCTGAGCAACCTAACAAATTATCGGAACGTATTCCACCACGAGGCCTGTAGTTCTCGCCAGGGTCATTATAATCGCGTTGTTTGAATTAAAAAAAAGATCGCGACGGGTGCAAAAAAACCTCCAAACTGTTATAGCATTGACAACGTTAGACAACCGGGGGGGGGGGGGGCGGGACTACAGAATGCGACATCAATACATTAGGTGAGCAAACTAGATTTTTATTACATGCATTTAAGTTCTATTCATTATTAGGTATTTCAATGGAAAGCTTAAACCAATTGTAAACAATAAAATAGGAACAATAAAGATAAAAACGATACTCTGCTTTTTATCATATATTTCCCACGTGACCTAATGGACACTGCTACTCACGTTGTGCTGCAAAAAGGGGGCATCAGTACATCTAATCGGGGGATAAATCATAAAAATCATAACCATAAATCAAAAATTGGCTTATATAGTTATTTAATTGCAAAATTAATGTAATCCATCTGTATAAATTAGCCTAAAGACTTGATGGAATTCTATTTGATAAACGTCACGAGAAATGGCAAGAAAACACAGGGACATATCTGATATTTTTATTTGTAAAAACAGATTTATTTTTTTCCATTCATCTCATTATTTGGCGATACATCATGAAATATACTACTATAAATACGGTACCCGGACGTGGTGCCGATAGACAAGAAGCCGAAGCAAAGAAGTCGAAGTCAAAGAACCGATTGGAAACGAGGCCGAAACGCCAATAAACCGAAAGAGCCCTAAGACGAAACGCCCACTAACCGAAAGGATGGGACGACTAAATGCAAACTAACCGAAAGGGCGGGACGCCTAAAACACAACGACACGAAAAGCTGCGTCGCCTAAAAGCAAGCTTACCGAATGGCCGCTTTGTCGAAACGCCACCTACCCGAAAGGCGGTGTCGCCTACAGGCCAAAGGACCGACTGCCGCTCAACAGAAACGTCCAATAACGAACATGACGTTGCCGGGGGGCGGGACCTGTTAGCGATTCGTTCAGACCCCCGCGTCCATTACATCACTGTGAAGGCATGAACATTGTCCGAAATTTCCGCTCCACCCGACGCGCAGCCCGCGGAGGGTGGCTCTCCTCCTCTCTCTCCCCTCTTCTCTCTCTCCCCCTCTCTCTCTCTCTCCCTTCTCTCTCTCCCTTCTCTATCCTCCTCTCCCTCCCCACATCTCTCTCCTTCTCTCTCACCCCTCTTCACTGTCTCCTCCTCTCTCGCCACTCTTCTCTCTCCTCCTCTCTCTTCCCCTCCTCTCTCCCTCCCTTCGCTCTCTCCCCCCTTTCTCTCTCCCCCTCTCTTTCCCATCTCTGTCTCCCCTTCTCTCCCCCTTCTCTCTCCTCCGCCTCCACCCGCGGGAGCGTCCAACAGTCACTGACCGCGATGCACCGGCATCGGACCCCAACCCCCACATCAGGGTGATTCCCCCCCTCTTTCTCCCTTCTCTCTCTCCCCTTCCCTACCGCTTTTCTCTCTCCTCCGTCTCCACCCGCGTGAGCGTCCCACAGTCACTGACCGCGATGCGCCGCCATCAGACACCAACCTCCACACCAGGGTGTCCCCCCCCCCCTCTCTCCCCCCTCCGATCCCCGGACCCTGACACCCACTCCGGCTGATTCATCCCCACCGCGGGGACAGACGTTTTATTTATTACCGTCTCGGTGCTTGCGGAACGCACCCAAGCTCCCAAGCGCAAAACAGGAGAGAAGGAACGGGTGGCGTTTCAGGTCGAGACCTTTCTGAAGCACTCTGAAGAATGGTGCGTGGGAGCTTGGGTGCGTTCCGCAAGCCCCGAGACGGTAATAAATAAATCGTCTGTCCCCGCGGCCGGGGTGAATCACCCGATGTGTGTGTCTGGGTCCGGGGGTCGTGGGGGGGGGGGGGGTGGAGAAGAGGAGAGAGAGAAGGGTGAGAGACAGGGGGGAGAGGAGTGGAAGAGAGAGGAGGAGAGAGAGAAGAGTTGGGAGAGAGGATGAGAGAGAGAAACGGGGAGAGAGGATGAGAGAGAAGGGAGAGAGAGAAGGGAGAAAGAGAGGGGAAGAGAGAGAGGAGGGGAGAGAGAAGGGGAGACGGGAGCGTGGGGTTCATTTCCCCACAAAAGACATAGGCGACTGGGCAAAATGAATCCAAGCACCAAGTTGAAATCCGCCGAAGGTGTGCATCCCTCGGGACAGCCCCCCCCCTCTCCCACGACCACCCTCCGCAGGCTGTGGGTCGGGTGGAGCGGAGGTTTTGGACAATGTTCAGCCTTCACAGTGATGTGATGGACGCGGGGGTCTGGACCAATCGCTGACAAGTCCCGCCCCCAGGCAACGTCATGTCCGTTATTGGACTTTTCTGTTGAGCGTGCAGTCGGTTCGTTGGCGTGTAGGCGACGCCGCCTTTCGGGTAGGTGGCGTTTCGACAGAGCGGCCATTCTGTAAGTTTTCTTTTAGCCGACGCAGCTTTTCGGTTCGTTGGCTTTTAGGCGTACCGCCCTTTCGGTTAGTTTGCATTTAGGCATCCCATTCTTTTGGATAATATGCGTATCGTCTTCGTAATCTTTCGGTTTATTGGCATTTCGGCCTCGTTTCCATTCGGTTCTTTGGCTTCGACTTCTTTGCTTCGGCCTCTCGTCCGTCGGCGCCACTTCCGCACACGTTAAAATACAGGATATGAAACAATGGGAATAGTACATAAAAAAACAGGAAAATAACCTGGAAGATTGGAATCGTTCAGTTTCGCTACTGAGTGCTGTATTTACGGAAACATCCGAATACAGTGGGAAGCCCCAGGGTCTCACCAGGGTCTCTTCTATAGCCCGTAATTGTGCCCTCAATCACCATCCCCCCACTCGTAACAAGTGCAGAGTCCCACCTTGTCCTCACCTTCCACCCTACCAGCCGTCACATGCAACAAATAATCCTCCGACATTTTCGCCCCACCACTGGCCACATCTTCCCATCTCCTCCCTGTCTGCTTTCCGCAGAGACCGCTGCATCTGTAATTCCCTTGTCAATTCGTCCTTTCCCACCCAAACCACCCACTCTCCTGGCACTTTCCCTTGCAACCGCAGGAAATGCTACACTTCTCGCTTTACCTCCCCCCTTGACCTCATATTTCGCTTGGACAATTTGCACGCCAGTGGTATGAACATTGACCTCTAATTTCAGGTAGTCCATGCTTTCTCCTCCCCCTCTCAGCTCTCCCTCAGCCCACTGTGTCCGTCTCTTCCTTTGTTCTTCTCGCCCTCCACGCTCATATCAGTCTGAAGAAGGGTCTCGACCCGAAACGTTGCCTATTTCCTTCGCTCCATAAATGCTGCCTCTCCCTCTGAGTTTCTCCAGCATTTTTGTCTACCTTCGATTTCCATCATCTGCAGTTCCTTCTTAAACACTCATTATTATCTTGTGAGCGGAACTATATATATTCATCACCCGGTGATCACTTCGCGAGTAAATTAAGTCAGTTTGAGAGCTCTTTTGCAGACAAAAGCAATATGCCTCCTACCTTTGAAGGAAGAATCTTAAAAAATAGGCAGCTCACATTAAGCCGCCTCATACTTTCAAGTCACTCTTGGAAAATTACTGAAATGCGCATGAACACATAGCAGGTTATACATTATTTTAAATGCGAATATTCCTTTCTATTTTCCTGTCGAAACACACATAATAGTTCGATTGACAAGTTTATACGCTAGCACATCCTTCAAATTCACCCAAATAATATAGCTATTGTAACTGTTTTTCTCCGGTCGGATGTGCATGATATTATGAAAAATGAAACACTTCCAAGAAGCTTCCATAATAGGTGCCGTGCATGCGATGTGTCTCACAGGAAAGCGACACAGTTAAACCGCAGGTAGAAACGTTATCCTACTGTGCTAGAGGTGTGGATATACTTCATCCTGACATTGCGTGCTAAGTACACGTTCTTGCCTTCAACACGTACGTTTCATCCGAGTGATCCGCCATTCCGACACATAGCAAAGACAATAATTGACAACTTTAAATTGCCCTTAATAGAAACATAGAAACATAGAAACTAGGTGCAGGAGGAGGCCCTTCGGCCCTTCGGCCCTTCGAGCCAGCACCGCCATTCATTGTGTTCATGGCTGATCGTCCCCTATCAATAACCCGTGCCTGCCTTCTCCCCATAATCCCTTGAATCCACTAGCCCATAGAGCTCTATCTAACTCTCTCTTAAATCTATCCAGTGACTTGGCCTCCACTGCCCTCTGTGGCAGGGAATTCCATAAATTCACAGCTCTCTGGGTGAAAACGTTTTTTCTCACCTCAGTCTTAAAAGACCTCCTCATTATTCTAAGACTGTGGCCCCCTGGTTCAGGACTCGCCCAACTTTGGGAATTTTGTTCCTGCATCTAGCTTGTCCAGTCCTTTTATAATTTTATATGTTTCTATAAGTTCCCCCCTCATCCTTCTAAACTCTAGTGAAAACAACCCTAGTCTTTTCAATCTTTCCTCATATGACAGTCCCGCCATCCCAGGGATCAATATCGTGAACCTACACTGCACTGCCACAATCACAAGGATATCGTACCTGAAATTAGGAGACCAAAACTGTACACAATACTCCAGATATGGTCTCACCAGAACCCTATACAACTGCAGAAGAACCTCTTTACTCCTATACTGAATCCTCTTGTTATGAAGGCCAACATTCCATTAGCTTTCTTCACTGCCTGCTGAACCTGTAAGGCAACTTTCAGTGACCGGTGTACAAGGACGCCCAGGTCTCGCTGCAACTCCCCCTTACCTAACCTAACCCCATTGAGATAATAATCTGCCCCCTTGTTTTTGCCGCCAAAGTGGATAACCTCACATTTATCTATATTATACCGCAACTGCCACGCATCTGCCCACTCACTCAACCTGTCCAGGTCACCCTGCAACCTCCTAACATCCTATTCACAGCTCACACTGCCACCCAGCTTTGTGTCATCCGCAAACTTGCTAGTGTTGCTCCTAATTCCCTCTTCCAAATGATTAATATATATGGTAATGAGTTGCGGCCCCAACACCGAGCCTTGCGGCACTCCACTCGCCACTGCCTGCCGTTCTGAAAAGGACCCGTTCACTCCTACTCTTTGCTTCCGGTCTGCCAACCAATTTTTCTATCGATGTCAACACACTACCACCAATACCATGTCCTCTAAGTTTAGTCACTAGACTCCCGTGCGGGACCTTATCAAAGGCTTTCTGAAAGTCTAGATACACTACATCCGCTGGCACCCCGTCATCCATTTTACTTGTCACATCCTGAAAAAATTCCAGAAGATTAGTCAAGCGTGATTTCCCTTTCTAAAATCCATGTTGACTAAGTAATCGTGGGACAATTAACTCCTGAAATCTTTTATAGAATTCATTATTAAAACCATCAGGCCCTGGTGTCTTCCCTTTTTCAGTTCTTTTATTGTTTATCTTATTTCTTCACTTGTGATCTGAGCTCCTAATTCCTCTTGTTCTAAGTTGTCCAATTTTGGCAAATTACAATTATCTAAAAAATCTATAATTTTATTGTCTTCTATTTTAGTTTTAGATGTATATGAATTTTGATAAAATTGAGCGAATCTTTTATTAATGTCCTTAGGTAAAGTTAATAGTTCCCCGTTCTCTGATTTAATTTTAATAATTGTATCTTCCTTTTCTTGCTTCGTCAATTGTCGTGATAGAACTTTATGTGGTTTATCCCCAAATTCAAACTGTATTTGTTTTGTGATCTGAAATAATCTTATTACTCTTGCCGATAATATTCGATTAAGTTTAAATTTCAATAATGTAATTTTATTATGTTTATCTATAGTTGGGTCTTTTGCGTTACCTAATTCTAATAATTTAATTTCCTTTTCTAACGTCCATTGTTCTGTCCTGTTTTTTTTATTTAGAAAACTTTGATACGAAATTATAACTCCACGGATGAATGCCTTAAAAGATTCCCATAATACAGATGGTGAAATACCTTGTGTCTCGTTTGCTCAAAACAATTTTCATTTGCTGTTTACGGAAAAGAAATTACCGAATTTGCTTTTACCGAAAAGAAATTACCAGAAACATTAGCAGAATCTACAATTACGCTTATACCAAAAAAAGATAAAGATCTAGAAGATCCGGGCTCGTATAGAGCTATATCACTTTTAAACACAGCTCAACATTTTTTAGCATAGATTTTAGCAAGAAGATTGAGTACATATATTAATAAATTGATAAACCCGAACCAAACGAGATTTATACCTAAAAGACAACCAGTTAATAATTTGAGACGACTTTTTAATATAATGTATTCACATAAAGTGGAAAAGGAAGACTTATCAGTTATATCTTTGGATGCAGAGAAAGCATTTGATCAGGTAGAGTGGCAGTATTTATACATAGTACTCCAAACATTTAATATGGGAGATAATTTTATTAGATGGATAAAATTATTATATGATAAACCAATGGCAAGAATATTAACTAATAATATGTTGTCTCCAAAATTCCAATTATCACGAGGCAATAGGCAGGGATTTGTTTTTATCACCCCTGCTATTTGCCCTTATGACAGAGCCTTTGGCTGAAAGGATAAGAACACATCCGAATATTCAGGGATATAATACTAAGGACTCTAATAACAAAATTTCATTATATGCGGATGATATACTTTTATATATTAGAAATTCAGAAACGAGTATCCCGAATTTACTAAACGTAATAGAGGAATTTGGCTCTTTTTCTGGATATAGAATAAATTGGAATAAAAGTGAAATGATGTACTTACAGCCCCAGAAAGCGAATCATCTATTAAAATTTCCATTTAAAATTGCAACGGAAAAATTTAAGTATTTAGGTATTCAAGTTACTAGAAGATATAAATCATTATTTAATGCTAATTTTAGTCCATTATTAAATAAATTGAACGCTCTGATTACATTTTGGAAAACGCTCCCACCATCATTAATTGGCAGAATAAATGCTATAAAAATGATAGTTCTACCACAAATAATATATTTATTTCAATCCATAGCAATATATATACCAAAATATATATTTTTGAACAAGACTCTAATATTACTAATTTTATTCGGGACCACAAAGCACATAGAATTAAAAGAAATCATTTGTGTAAACCTAAAGATGTAGGGGGATTTGCACTGCCTAATTTTTTATATTATTTTTGGGCAGTGCATATTAAGAATATCATTTATTGGTTGGACTGTCCTTCTCAACAGATGGAATGGATAAGAATGGAGAAAGAGGATTGTTTTCCGTACGAGTTAGGAGCGATCCACTTCTCCTCGATAAAATTGAATAATACATTATATAAGAATAATCCAATTATACACAATAAAATTCGAATTTGGAAACAAATAAAATTAACTTTAAAATTAAGAAACTTATCATCATTAACACTAATAGTGAATAATCCGGTATTTACACCATCTTTTATGGATAAAACATATAGACAATGGGAAAGATTGGGAATTAAAAAGGTGGGTGACATGTATGAAATGCGAAATGTATTATCATTTCAACAATTAAAATCAAAATTAAATCTGAATAATAACCAATACTTTAAATATTTACAGATATGTGACTTTATAAAAAAATATATACCAAGACTACAGAGCATAATGATAGACCCACTGGAAGAAGCAGTGAATATTAAGGCGGACTCACAATAATTAATATCATATTTATATAATATTATTCTTAATAGAGAATTGGCATCAACAGAGGCAATTAGAGAAGACTTGGAAAAATAATTAATGACAACAATTTCTAAAGAAACATGGGAGAGGTATTTGATATATATACATAAATGTTCGATTAATGCTAGATATAATTTAATTCAATTTAAAATATTACATAGATTATATTATTCAAAAGTTAGGTTAAATACATTTTATTCAAATATTTCTCCCATCTGTGATAAATGTCTTTCTCAAAATGCCAATAGCACACATTCTTTCGTTTCTTGCACAAAACTTCATGGATTTTGGTGTAATATATTTGATATATTCACTAGTTCATTTAAGATAAAAATGGAACCTAACCTGGAAGTGATTATCTTTGGAGTAATAGGAGATGGGAACCAATTTAATATATCCCAAATTTCATTTTTTAATTATGTTTTAATAACAGCAAAAAAAACATACTTAAATTTTGGAAAAATGCTACAATACCAACACTCAAAATGTGGATTGATAATATGTTGGAAACTGCCCACTTGGAAGAAATGAGACTCCTCCTAATAGATAAACAAGACCAATTCTTAACGAGTTGGTCTCCATTTATTTACCTTGTGGATTCATGTGGTGCAATAGTATCGTAAAATTAAAAATTCTGGGTTTGGGCGAAAAATGATTAAGAATATAAAAAAAGCATTGACTTGTGGCGAGGGAGAATCTCCTTTCTGCTTCACTTTCTTACTTATTTCTTTTCTTTACCTCACACTCACTAGACTTTCCTTTACTCTTCACTACTTCTTTCTTTCTCATTTCCCTCTCTAAAAAAATAAATAAAATAAGTTGCACAAAGAATGTTTTATTAATTCTGGGAACATGTAAAAAGGTACCATCATAATGTAATGTATTTACTTCTAATAAATACAATTTAAAAAATAAAAATAAAAAAAATCCATGGTGACTTGGTCTAATCCTTTTACTGCTATCCAAATGCCCCATTATTACCTCTTTATTAATTGACTGCAGCATCTTTCGCACCACCGAAGTCAGGCTAACTGGTCTGTAATTCCACGTTTTCTCCCTCGCTCCTTTCTTGAAAATTGTGATAACATTAGCTATCCTCCAATCCACAGGAACTGATCCTGAATCTATAGAACATTGGAAAATGATCACCAATGCGTCCACTATTTCTAGATGGACCAGATGGTCTGCATCCCACCCCCCTGAGGACCCTGGGATGCAGACCATCTGGTGCAGGGGATTTATCATCCTTCAATCCCATTAGCCCACCCAATACTATTTCTCGCCTAATGCAAATTTCTTTCAGTTCCTCTACCCGCTTAGATCCTCTGTCCTCCAGTACATCTGGGAGATTGTTTGTGTCGTCCTTAGTGAAGACAGATCCGAAGTACCTATTCAACTCTTCTGCCATTTCCTTGTTGCCCATAATAATTTCACCCCGGTCTGCCTTCAAGGGTCCAACATTTGACTTTGCTATTCTTTTTCCCTTAACATATCTAAAGATGCATTTACTGTCCTTCTTTATATTCCTGGCCAGGAATATATTCGTGAGTGACATTATCCTGGCGCGGGACATGCTGAGAATTATGGGGAGTTATAAACAAAATGGACGAATGTATCTTGAGCGTGAATGCGTAGCGGATAGATACCATTGCATCTTTGAACCGACGGCGAGTTACTGTCATATTTCCCAATTGGAAATGATTGGTTGAAGAGCACTATTTTATTTTAGATATTTAACTGCATTAGAAATATCCTTAGGGAAGCTAAATGATAATGATTTACACCCAGGTTGACGAGAACGACCGGCGTTAGAGTGAAAGGAATGATGTCCTTCTAAGTAGTGTAATAAAAATTAACAAAGGGGCGTATTTGATTTGATTTTAGAAATACAAAAATTAAAGAAAGCCCTGAGGCGAGCAGGTGAGGAAAGAAACACAATCATTTAAAAAAATCACGAACAATTTCGTTTGCAGAGTTTAAAAATAAATTCACGAACTTTACTGCATGATTTTTAAAAGCGTAAACGCTGAAACTAATGTGGTATACACCGACTCTCTTTCTTTCTTTCTTTCTTTTCTTTCTTTCTTTCTTCTTTCTTTCTTTCTCTTTCTTTCTTCTTTCTTTCTTTCTTTCTTTCTTTCTTTCTTTCTTTCTTTCTTTCTTTCTTTCTTTCTTTCTTTCTTTCTTTCTTTCTTTCTTTCTTTCTTTCTTCTTTCTTTCAGTCTCTCTCTCTCTCTCTCTCTCTCTTCTCTCTCTCTCTTCTCTCTCTCTCTCTCTCTCTCTTTCGAATAGTTGTCAATTGTAAACGCGGTAAAATCATTCCCAACTCTTTGTCGACCATGCATTTAAGGAAATTTATGCCTAATAATTTAACTGACTCCCGTGTAAGTTCATTACCGGTACAATTTGTAAAGTCCTCCAGTACAATGGCGCCCTTCTGCATGTAGGTGGGAGTAGAAGGTTAGATTCAGTGGATTTTACCTTTCGTCGTGTGTGACGTTTCATACATATAATCCTTAGCTACTAAACAAGGTGTTACGAACTTTTAATTTTCAAAAATAATAAACGCATTTTTTGTTTGATAATTATTATACTTATAATGTCTATTAGTTCCAACTTCCTATTCTAAGCATGCCACATCGTTAAACCTATGAACCTTTGTACCCTAATGTTTGGAGTAATAAAGAGCTATGTTATTGTCACCGAGGAATATTTTGGATGCATATATTCCATGTTTGTTGGCTGGCTCCCTCGACAATATCACGAATCACTGTCCCAATGTATTGGTTTGCAGGGCCCGAAAGTTCTTTTTATTATTCGGTGTCGAGTATTTTAGGGAAGCGTTGAGGAATGTGCCTGAAAAAATCTCATCGAAATTTGGAAACGTCTTTCGAATTTCTGCACTATACACTGATATGATGGACGCAATGCAATCATTCATTTGACTTGCACTTGTTTAAATTCAGGCACAGCAGAGTTTATGAGTTTATGAGGGCCTGTCCCAAGGGCATGCGACTCCATGCGTCAAGGGCGACCTAACCGGAAGCGGGGGCCGTGCGGGGGCCGCGCGGAGGTCGCGCGGACGGTCCCACTTCGATCGCCGGAGCCGTATGGAGTTGTGCGGAGCTGGTCCCGACATCGCGCGGGGCTCCGAAAAACTGACACTGTTCAAAAATTCCGCGCGGCAGCCGCATCGAGGCCGTGCAAGCCGCATCGACGGCCGTGCGCACCTCCTCGAAGCCGTAGGGAGCCGCATCGAGCCGTGCGCACCGCCTCAACGGCCGTGCGCACCGCCTTGACGCCGTACGCACCGTCTGGACGTCACGACCTCCGCACGGCCCCCGCTTCCGGTTTGGTGGCGCTTGCCGCATGCAGCCGCATGCTCGTGGGATAGGCCCTGTACGGGGATCACTCGACCTCCGCGCGGCCACCGCTTCCGGCAATGTCGCGCTTCCCGCATGGTCGCATGCCCGTGGGACAGGCCCTTTACAGTATCTATGCTTTGCAGTAAACAGTTATTCAAAAATTATTCCAAGTTAAAAAACGGTAAAATAGGACATTATGTAATATATTTTCAATATCTGTGATCATGTGCAATTACGATATCGCACTGTTGATAAGGAAAATTAATAATTTTATCCACGATAATACCACAAGCAGAATACAGCAAAAAAGTTTAAAAGGCAGTGACAATCCATTTGTTTTTGTTTAACAGAAGAAATTTCGAGTCAATGCTTCGACGGTAAAAAATACATTTCTAATCTGAAATATCCTCAAAGAGGCATTTCACTAGACAGTCAGTGTTTGGAGATAGAAATTAACACATTCACAATTCCCTCCCGCCAGATGCGCAGATAATGGGAAATACCAGTGTCCCTGGACCATATCTCTGGGACGTGATACAATGTACAGATCCTGACTGACTGCATTGAGCGGTTAGAGCCGCAGTTGGACTCCGTGAAGATCCTTAGTTATGCTGAGGCTTTCGTGGACTGGAGATATAGTGACATGCTCACGTCGAAGGTCAGGCAACGGTTAGTTTGACTCCAAGAGAAGTTGAAAGGTGTAGAAATGGACGCGTAGTTATCCGTTCTAATTAGTACCACTAATTGGATTCAGTGTGTGGGGAGTGGACTTTCAGAGAAGAACAACAACAAGCGTTTCGCACTAAGAATAATGTACGTCAGGAAGGAAGGGGACAAGCAGCGTTAATAGGAAATGATTATTTATGGCAGGAGATTCTGTGGCCTGGAGGTAGAACGGGATTGAGCAACCCGAGTCGTTGTACACACTGGTACATAGGCAGAGAAAGGGGATGATGTTCTGCAGAGCGCTAATGGTGAGTTGTGCAGAACGTTAAAAACTGGAGCTTAGAGGCAGTAATATCTAGCCTATCCGCATTAGAGCCTAGGAGTGGCAGCATAGGTCAGGTGAATGCGCAGCAGAAGAGTTTGGGCTGAAGGGCTGAAGGGAGGTCATGCGTTTTTTTGACTAATGCCTGGTTAAATTGATCTTGTTTACCTGTACATGATCCACAACCTACTTAACCATCACTATTGTATCTGCCTCCAGTACCACCACTGGCAAGGCGATCTCGCCACACACAATTCTATGTAAAACAACTTACCCTCAACTCCCCATTAGCCCCCCCCCACTCACGTTATAGCTACACACTCTAGCGTTGGGGACAGCACCCGTAGTCGCGATCGAACCCGGGTCTCTGGCGCTGTAAGCGCTGTGAGATCCACTCTACCGCTGTGCCAACGTGCTGTGCTCCCTATTTGTGAATAATATCGCGGATCTGAAAATGGAGATCACGTGCTGATCATCTAGTCAAACGAATTCTGGAATTAAATTGTTTAGTCGCCCAACATACCGCCATGGCTACAGTTATTGTAACAACTTCTATTAAATATTGTGGAATATTGTTAAATGTTGGAACTACTGCCATTACTTAGTGCGTATTTTTTCAAGAGAACACAGTAATATCATTATTGAATTCAGGATTTACTTTTCCAGTGATTACCACTAGTGAGGCAGATTACCCTCCGTTGTCAGTTTCCTTGGTGACAACATCACATTAGCACAACTCATGGTGATCTACAATGGGTTTTTAAAATCATCGGCTCTGCCGTCGGTTTACCTCTCTTTGATTATTCATTCCCTTATGAAATCACTTAAAATGATCAGGATGACAAATGGGAAAATGCACACAGTTATTAGGAGAAGCATAATTTTGAATTATACGTCCAGATAAAGCTGTTCAGCCACAAACTCCACACCTGGCAGCATCAACACGAAAGAAGACCAGGGCAATTCAGGTTCGCGAATGCAATAATAACCGTCGTCAAATAGTGTTTTATGTTAACGTGAAATTATACTGTTTCCCCACTTGATATATTGAACGTATATGTTGTAGAATAGCAAAAAACAAACATACACTGATCCTTCAACAAAAGGCAAACTGCTGCTCGAACACAAATGGTTTGGCGACGTCTGTAGAGGAAATGTACAGTGAAGAAATGTCGGCTGTTCATATCCTCCATAGATGCTGTCTGATGCGGCGATCTGCTCCATCGCTTTTTGCTTTGCTCAAAAGTCCAAAACCGTGTTTTATGCGCATCCATATACTGAGGTCTATTTGGTGGGTGATGATGGGGGCCGGTGGGGAAGCAGATGGTGAATCCTAATTGACCACGTCGAGTAAACGACTAGATCCTTCTGTTTGTATTGTGCAACATATTTTATTCATAGAAAAGTTCTTTTGAACACCAGCAGTTCCTTAACAGTTCACCGTCATTTTTTACCAGTAAAACTGAAACAATGAATTCGAATGTAAAGCACCACAGTAATGATATGTTATACGTTTCCGGTGCATATTTCCGACACTGTGGGATCGAGTATCACTGTACCTCAAAATACCCTTTGAAACTTTGAACCTTTGATTGCTTATGCTTTCGCCGGATATATTTCTTCAGCTGGTCACAGTTATATTTTTGGGAGAATTGTCCAAAAAGCAACAAGATTTGCGGGCAAATCGGGAACCACGGTGCGCCGATATCTTTGGAAATAACACTCAAGTTTTTTCACGGAATCCTTGTTGAACGTGGAACCAAGTATATTCGATTTTGTGGCGGGTGCCCTCTTTGTACAACTGATTAATCTTAGTTCTGCCTTTGAGCTTGTTAATTGGGTTGGCAAATTGCAATCTTCCCGTGGTCCGCCCTGTTTCGACAAATGCAATGCACCTGGCGTGCACAATCAAATACAATCAAATTGAACAATTTGTCCTACAACTTTAGTCTGTGCACGCCATGCGCAAGAAGAAGAAGAAGTTTGTTAGCCAAAGAATTATGGCGTCACGCTACTTTAGTGATATTGTGTGTGAGTTCCCAGGGTAGAAGAGGAAATCGTGATTTTCAAATATTGTCGTTTTCAGAAGACCAGCTTTTCGACAAAGATAATGGTAATATTATTTTAGTATAGCTTCTGCACATCTTTGCTCAATCGCAACAAAATACAAGCGCATTTTTAGTCGATAAAGATATTAATATTTAACGTGTTCATTCACTGCTGGATATATAGATTTGAGGTATTCCTGCGTATGACATGGCAAACAGATATTGCTCCGTAATTCCAGGAAATAACAAGCTAGAAAGTGTTTTACCTCGGTTAGATTCCTCGTTCATGTATAACATTCGAGTCGAGATTTCATCCCACATATATGTTCATTAAAAGAAGGAATGACTGAAAATTCGTCACGCTGTCACACAGCCATGATCTAATATCTGTGGTTCAACATAATCCTCATTTAAAACAAAATTAATATGTCGTCGAAATTCGTTTGACCTTTTGTAGATATCGCACAGTTTGTAGTTGGATTTTCAGAGCATGGTATTAAAATCTAAATTCAAATTATAACCCGTAAGTGCACAAGGAGGCCAGGACACGATCATGTTTATGGTGTGCTCATTCAGTGCAGTCGGCAGTCAAATGCGAAATACGTTAAGGATACCAATGCGCTATATATATTTCGACCGAACATAAATTTCGTGCATTCTTTTGCAGAAATTGCCAGGCTGAAAGCAAAAAATAAAGAAATAGGTAAGCTAAAGAAAGATCGTTATGGTCGTCAATTACTCGCACCTATAAAAATGCTGGCCAATTTGCAATAACCTGCAAGTACATTTTCTAAAGCTATTGTGGTATGCGTATTTGAATGATAGGTATGGTCGATCTTCTTTCAACCGAAATTTCTTTCATTTATGTTGTTAACAATTTCATTGAATTTCTTAAGCAATGCAACTGATCTGGCTTGAACATTTAAAAAACATTCGCATGAAAATGCAATGTTCTCTTCAGCCCGTTTTGAGGTGCAGTTGATCACTGCACATTCCCATTTCAGAGAATCAATAATTTATCTTCGTGCAGCACACCTTCTATGGTGATATTCCCAAAAAATCACTACAAAACCGCGAGCATGGATAACATTTATTCGTTTGTATTTGAAAAGTCCTCTCACCGCTCAGAAACACATGGTTAAATATGGGTCAAGTTTCCTGCATCATGTTTGACAGAGTATTCTCCATCTACCTCTATTTGGCGAAAGATCACGACGTTATCTCTCAGTTTGTGCAGGCCGGAAAAAAATATTTTGCAAAACAGGACAATAATCAACTTTCTTCCACTGAAGGCATATAATAGTAAGATTAAACGAGAATTTACCAGTTTGAAGTTTGATCTTTATTTTATGAGGAGTTACGTTGATGATTACGCGAAGAAGACCCGTCAGGGCGCCTGCGCGTCAATCTTCAAAGCAGCGGTGTGAAATCACAAACAACAATAACGGAGTAACACAGTAAAACGAGGAAATTTAGAACTTCCAGCTGACCTTTATGAAAGAGGGTTGGGCGTGGTGGGCACGTAATCACCAACGTAACTCCTCATAAAATAAAGATCAAACTTCAAACTGGTAAGTTCTCGTTTAATCTTACTATTTTACTTCGGAATCACGTGAGTGACTACGTGAAGATTTTAAAGCTTTGTGATTTCATGCCGCAGATACAAATCCCGGCTTCTCACTGCATCGATTGACTCGGAACGAGAAATAATCAATAATGCATTAATAATGACATTTGCATGACAAAATGCAGTAATTCATTTATTTTAATAATAGAATTAACAGTATCGCCTTTAAACCAGGGGAAATTATGCAGAACTTAAAATAGTGTCTGCAAACAGCCGAATAGTGGCAATAGGCCGATGATAAAACTGTTGAAACACTAACACATTGGACCACCCGGCGGCTGCGAGAATATGGTCGACGGAGACGTCCTTCGCCCTGGACGCCGACGTTGCTGCTGCCCTAGGCGATTGTGATGTAAAAACATCAGTGTTAATACCTGCAGAAATCAAGACTTGGTTTAACCATGTTGAAATAGTCTGTACTGGGACTCTCTTGTGTGTTTTTTTTGTGTGTGATAAACAGTCCAGTTTCCATAATTCGTAAGACACTTGTAGCCTCAATGTATTGTAACAAATATGTCTTAATACATATACATGGATCCGTTGGATATGCTGATAAAACAATTCTGAATCCTGTCACACCTGGCCTACTTTGTTCGAGTAGGTCATAAATGTAAAACATAACATTATCTTGAGCTGCTTCCATCCTGTCTATTTGTAACTTTTGTAATGTATGCACTCGCTGTGCTGTTACTAATGCCATAAGCATGACCACTTTCATACTGAGTTTGGCCAAAGTCAAAGACATACCAGGAGACCATTCACGAAGTAGCTTAAAACCACACTTACATCCCAGATTGCCATGTACCTAGGCTTAGGAGGTCTGGAATTAAAAAATCCTTTCATCAATCTGGAAACGAGCGGATGACCCAATAGGATTTCCTTTCGACTCCATCAATAAATATGAGGACAATGCACTTCTGGCTGAATTAATTGCACTATAACACAACCCCTCCTCGTAATAAAGTGTTGAAAAAAACTCTAGAACATTTGAGATATCTGCCGTACAATATTCAACATTATTTTGTACACAGAACTTTTCCCATTTCTTTATATAAGAAATGCACTGCTTTTGAGTGCTCTTCCTCCAGGATGCCGTAAGCATGTCCACAATACGCCCAGACAGTCCTTGCCCGAGAAAAAGCCTTCTTAAAACCTGCAAATTAACAAATCCATACGATCATATAATGGATGTTGTTCTCCTGTTACCGGATGCAGCAGTAAATCCCTTCTTTTCGGGACTTTCATCAAAGGCAATGTCGTCATTTCTAATATCAAAGGAAACCATGGCTGTGTAGGCCAATCCGGTACCACCATTACCCCGAAGGCGGTATCTTGCCTGATTTTAAGCAAACACCGACTTATGAGGCAGAATGGTGGAAATGCATACAAAAACATACCACTCCAATGTAGCGAGAAAGCATCAATCGCTACTGCAACTGGATCTGGTTCCCATGACACATATCTCAATAGCTGATGATTTAATCTAGATGCGAGCAAGTCGATATCTGGCATTCCAAATCTGACTACTATGTCATTGAATACCTCTCGATACAACATCCATTTATTTGTTATCATGGAATTTCCTTGTCCTGGTTTCTGCTATAATATTCAATCTACCTGGTAGATACATAGCTGAAATCCAAATATTCCTGTCAATACACCGACCAGATTCGATTAGCCAACTTATCACAACACACCGACATGATTCCACCCATGTGATTAATATATGCCACTGCTGTTGTATTATCAATTTGAAGCTGAACATGCAGGTTAGTCGTGTTAGAGCAATACATTTGGAGTCCATAGAACCCTCCTAAAAGCTCTAAGTAGTTGATTCCCCATGTTTGCAGAAACAATGCCTCTTCCATATTCCATCTGCCTCCGCAGATGGATGTCAAATCAGTTACACCCCATCCTAGTGCACTGACATGAGTTTGTAACACAATGGAAGGCTGTTCAATCAGTATTTTACTGAAACTACTTGAGACATGTAGAATCCACCACTGCAAATCAGAAACAGCATTTGCTGTTAACTGCATAACCCTATCAAAATGGCCGCCATACATCCTCAGTGCCTGTTCTTTAGCTCTCTGTTGCAGTTGGTAATGTAATGGCCCATATTGTAATGATGGAAATAGCTGCTACTAATTTCCCTAGCACACTGGCCACATGTCTAATTGAAGGTTTTCGCTCATTTAACAGCTTAATGCAACCATCAATCAACTCCACCCTTTTTTCACTGGGCAAATTTACTACCATGTGAACTGAATCAATTGTGAAACCCAAATAATCAATTGATGTAAGTGGTGTTAAACTTGATTTCTTTGGACGAATTAGAAAACCCAAACTTTCAAAAGTGGATTTAACAACTGAGACAGATAACGCAGCTAACTCTTTTGTTCATCCTATAATTAGGACATCATCCAGTTAAGCCATTACCACATGCCCATGGCCTCTCAGCAGCCCCAGAATTGTTTTGTTTTTTTAACAATTTAGTGAATATTCTAGGAGCGGAAGTTAACCCATTAGGCAGAGCTTTGAACTGCCATAACTGGTTCATCCAGGTAAATTTTAAATATTTTCTATCTTCCAAATCAACAGACACTGAATAATATGCATCTTTTAAATCTATAGTTGCCATAGAACATGCTTTTGAAATATGTTGTTTGGCAGTCACAAAAGTCTCATTTTAAAGTGTCAAATTTGAACAAAAGGATTAAGACTTGTCAAGTCCAATATAATCCTACATCCTCCATCCTTTTTAGGTCGGGGAAAAATATTAGACACAAATTGGTGGGTTTGATAAACCGACTTTTCAATAACTCCTTTATTACATAAGTTTTCAAGTTCAGCTTGAACCTCCTTCACTTCTCTTTGTGAAAACTGGAGTGTTCTGCTAGGAACATGCTGGATGGGCAAATCATAATTTGGATCGAACTCAATTCGAAACCCTTGTATAATACTCAGAATAACAAAATCTGAAGTGATCTGCTTCTAACTTTTATAGAAGAGATGTAATCTGCCCACAACTTTTGGCTGTACTGCCTTTAATATGTTTCCATGAGAACCAGGTCCACCTACCTCCTTATTCACTTGAGTGACCTGTGGTCCCTGGCTTCTGGCGGGAAGACCCACGCTTGTTCGTGTTCCCGCTGCAGGACGCAAACTACGCTCCTGCGACGATGATCGACTTGTTCCTGGTGTAGGCCCAGGTTCAGTATGACGTCTGAAAGGATACCTCCTCTTCACAGACTTGCCAACCATCGGTCTTTTGATAAACCGGGCTGTTTTTGCCTCATCATCCAACACCTTCACGCGTCTCGCGAGGTCTTCACCGAAGAGTAAGTTTGGTAGCTGCACATTACTGGGCTTGCAGAGTGCTGCGAATTTGGGATTGATGGTGGGCCGAATGGCACACTTCCTCAAATAATTGATCTCGAAGTGGGCGCTACATAGCAACCCTGGTGCCTCTTGATGTATATCCGTCATCTGCTGGCCTCTATCCATTGTTCTGGCAAATGCAGTTATTCCAGAACCCAGCAGCTTCAATATTCTCTGCAGCTTTATTTCTTGGGCTCTCATGCCCACGCCCATCTGACCCCATATCGCTTGGTTTACTGCTGGTGCTTTCAGCAATACGCAGTTCCTCGGGGTCTCGTACTTTTTGGCAGTTTCCTCCATCGTAAGCTGCGCCAGCTGATGAGATACCAAGTAGTTGATTGTGGAGGCCAACTCTTCTCCCAGTGGCTCTCCTGACCCCGACGGGGCAGCGAATCGTACTGCCTGCCGTTCTTCGCTTGAATCGGCCTCACCGTCAGAGTCGGGGTCAGAACGCTGCTGACCCTGTGCACGCACCTCATCAACGAGGGTGCTCTCAAACAGCCCTTTGCTAGGTGCTGCTGACCTGGCTTCTGGAGCCTGGCTTTTGCTACACTCTTCCATGAGTGTGCGTTGCTCGAGTAACCTGTGTAAGGTGCTCTCCAAATGAGAAATCCGCTCAAAAGCGGTATCCAGCCCTGGAGTCGAATCCTCCTGATCGGACTCCTCCTCCGTGGGCCTGACGGACTTGTACTTAATCTTGCGCCCGACTGGCGCTGACTGTGTTCTTTTAAGACCCAAGTCCACAGTCGCTACGCTCCCAGCCGGCGACTGTACAGGGGTCTGAGGCAGTTCTTCGCCGACCGCAATCTCGCGACTTTCCACCGGCTTTGCCGCTCGCCTCTTCCGCTTGCCCGTTCTTTCCATGGCGCCTGTGGAAAAAATCTCCACAGACCCACAGCAAAGGGACCCGGAAACTTCTGAAAAAATTTTTACTTACCTTGTAGTTCAAACTACATTTCCACTACATTTCCACTAGACACTACATATCCACTAGAGGAGCGCTGCTCCTCACGTCCGTTCGCGCCAATGCGTCTGACGTAAATGACGCGCAGGCGCCCTGAAGGGTCTTCTTCACGTAGTCACTCACGTGACTCCGAAGTAAAATTTCTATCACTCGGTATTTTGCTTGAACCCTCTCATCACTGTTATAGACACGGGACCAGAAATAGTGGGAGAATAGATTAATCTGTTCCTATGGAGTGCTCCAGCTTTCAAGAGTCAAGATTCAAGATTCAAGATTCAAGAAGGATTTATTGTCACATGCACCATAAGGTACAGTGAAATTCGAGTTACCATATAGCCACACCAAGTGAAAACCAGTAAGACGCACAATCACATACAATAAAAATTTACCATAAACATCCACCACAGCGGCTCCCACATCCCTCACTGTGATGGAAGGCAGTAAAGTCCAATCTGTCCCTCTTTCTTCTCCGCGGTCGGCGCTCTCGAACCATCCGCGGTCGGAGCCCTCAAAGCTCCCGCACCCGGCGATCCGAGACCCTCGCGTCGAGGTAATGGAACTCCCTCGTCGGGGCGGGTGAAACGCACCACGGTTGGAGTCCCGTCTGATTCTCTAACCAGGAACCGCGATGTTTAAACCGGGCTCCAAGATGTTAAACTCCACATGTCCGCGGTTTGAGCCCTCCACAGTCGATCCCCGACAAGGTGATCGCAGATGCACATGGTATGTCCGCGCCGCGCATGCGTTGAAGGGCCGGGTCTGTCTCCAGGAAACGCCGCGCCATTCGACGATATTAGGCCGCAATGGGGGACGGAGATGCGACACGGAATAATCGCATCTCCGTCGCGGTAAATGATTGAAAAAAAAATCCCCCCAAACCACTCCCCTCCCCACCCCCCGCCCAAAACAAACCAGGAAACACTGAAACATACTTTTAACACATACTTAAAATAACAGAACGGAAAGGAAAGACTAGCCAGCCATCGTCGGCGTACCCGGGTGTTCAACTCGATAACGGGTGATAATTAATTTCTGTTTTGATGTCCACCTTGACCTAATTCTTTAATGTTACTGGCAATAGGCATCTATTACCTCTGCCAGCTAACTTCATATGCCAACGACCAATCTGCGAAGAATGTTCTCTACATGTCTGGCCTAATCATCATCTACAATACCCCGAGGCAGCGAACTAATTATCTATTTCTAGATGCATAACGAACACACACCGTAGTTACTTTTTTTACATCGGGTAGAATATTACGAGTTTCCATGAAGAGTCTCAATCTTTACATCCAATTGTATGTTTAATCCGCACTTTTACTGCACTCCTATAATCACTTTACTCCACGGCAAGAAAATCTCTTTATTTCAGTCATGGAAACAAAACCTGATATAATACCCAAAATGCGGTCTCACCATTGCACGGTAACACTGCAGCAGAGTACTTGGAAAACGTTACATGTTTGCACTATGACACTAATTCTATCAAAATGTTCGGGACATTTGTTTTATTTGACAAACAAGAAGAATACTTTAAAGTTTACATTTTCTTTTCTGTAAATAACGGTCACATAGCTAGTTCTGCTGGCGGGGACAGCCGGCGACATCAAATGTATGTTATAATGGAATGGAGTAGAATTAGCCCATTCGGCCCGTCAAGTCTACTCCTCCATTCATTCGTGGCTGATCTAACACTCCCTCCAAACACCATTCTCATATCTTCTCCCCATAACTTCTGACCCCCTGAACTAATCAAGAAGTATGAGTCATCAAAAGCGCTAGACAACATCGGTGCAGACCGTTCAAAAAGGTCCAGAAATAGTCATTCTGAAATAGATGAATTCGTACATCGCTTTATATATTGCTGCAAGTTCCGACATCTGCAGTCTCTTGTGCCTCCGTATTATGATAATCCCGTAAATGTGAACGGAATGGATTAAATCTCGTCATATGCGATAGTGTTGCCATCTCAAAAAACATCCCCGGCCGCATTCACTTCCTAGCATATTTTCCCTTGTACAAAAAAACAAACATTTATAATTAAAAACTTTTAAATTCTTGCCAAATTACCTTTGCCTTTGGCTAAAAAAACTCTTGATTTTCATGACGACATCACAGTTGACTTTCTTTGCGTTGGGACTTCTTGCATGCTTCAATGTCTTGTGAGCAAGCAGGAAACTTTAATCATCAGCACATCACATTCCAGCACCATAGGCCTATTTTTTTCCTGCTGATGCGTGTGTTGTTTAGATTGCGCAGGTTGGACTATCATGTATTTATTTGCAACGCTTTAAGTACCCTCTAGGACTATTTTCATGCCACAATCTGTATGAATAGGCAGCATCAACTCCCAGAAACCATCAACACGGGAGCATCTCAGGGCTTCGTCCTCAGCCCTCTGCTCTACTCACTCTATACTCACAGCTGTATAGCGAGATATAGTTCTAAAATCGTCTTCGTTAGCCGGCGTCTCCATCGTCGCTGGCCGAATTTCAGGTGTCGATGAGTCGGAGTAACGGAGCGAGATCGATCTGCTGATCAAATATTTACAGAACAACAAACTTGCTATAAGTCAGTAAGACCAAAGAACAGATTGTGCTCCTTAGAAGCCAAAGTACGTGGATAGATAAACACCTCTTCATCGACGCGACTGTGGTGGAAAGTGTCACAACCTTCAAATTCCTGGGCGTGCATATATCTGAAGATCTCTCCAGGAGCCAACATAACGATGCAATCATAAAGAACGATCGTCAACGCAACACTTTCCAAGTAGATTAAGGAGATTTGATATGACAACAATATACTATCTGAACATTCATATGTGTACTGTGGGGCGCATGTTGACTGATTGCATTACGGCCTATTTCGGCAACTCGAACGCCAAGGAACGAAGGTGATTACAACATGTGGTGAAGATTCCCCATGCCATCACAGGTACTGACTGTTGTGTTCGATAAATCACCGGATTCAGATAACAGTTTTGGTTCACTCAGTAATTTATTACATTACTAAATTAGAAGTGTATCCTCGAATATCGAATATAATAACGTACTCGCAAACCGCGAGTACACAGCAGAGCACGCCGCAGGATGTTTCTGTATACACTCACGTAAACCCGTAGGCACTCGCAAACTCATCTGAGCACGCCACAGGATGTTTCATTCAAGATCACATGGCACCGTTCGCGACACGGCCCAAGGCTGAGGTTCTCTCACCGAAAGGGCGCCCTACACCATCCTTTATGGCATTTCTTATCAGAGCAGACGGCGCCACTGTATCCTTCCCGAGCCAATCATAAGGGGAAATCCTTTAAGACCGAGATGAGGAAAAACTTTTTCACACAGGGAGTGGTGAATCTCTGGAACTCTCTGCCACAGTGGGTAGTTGAGGCCAGTTCATTGGCTATATTTAAGAGGGAGTTAGATGTGGCCCTTGTGGCTAAAGGGATCAGGGGGTATGGAGAGAAGGCAGGTACGGGATACTGAGTTGGATGGTCAGCCATGATCATATTGAATGGCGGTGCAGGCTCGAAGGGCCGAATGGCCTATTCCTGCACCTATTTTCTATGTATCTATGTATCTATAGGCCCCCCATTGTCTGCAACTTTGCTGCGCTTGCAGCGGCTGGGGGGCGCGGATGGTCTACCCAAATATTGCTGTTGTGTTGCACTGCTCACCCAGACATTTCCAGGCATTGTTTTGGAACATCTACTCAAAACATTGCTGTGTTTTGTTCGCCAACGCAGCCTTTCCCATGGTATGATCACAGGTGCCAGGAGATAACGCGTCTGTTTCATTGGCTATGGAATGCAGGGGTGCTCACTTGGCTGATAACTCTATTTCACATTTTAGCTGAAATTGTCATTTCAACCCTCACACTACAATCTACCCCTCGAAGTTACCAGTCTACATTACCGCCCATCTTACTACAGGTTATTGAGTATATAAACAATAATAATTACAAGTACAATATAATAATTATTTCTCGATATAATTATTACATTGTACTTTTGATTATTATGTGAATGTGAGGTGATTATGTCAAACTAACTATCCATGCCATAATGACGTGAGTTCTGTGTTCTATCAGACAACGAGCTGGTCTTGGATGTCTCCGTGAAAGCAAAGCTTATCTCAATGGCCTTGCAAGCATCCCCATAATTTACTGCCCCTTCCAATGAGTCCAAGCATGCAAAGTGGTGTTTTGAACGCAATTTCTTCTCATATTAACCCCATAGTCAACAAATCCCGATACATTCGATCCACAGGCATAATACCGCCCCTCCACTGCACTCCTCACGCGGTAGTTGGGAAGCACACAATTGCATAATATTATGCCAACTGCAACTAAAACAATCCCAGTCAAGCCATTGCGTAATTATATTCCCCCAACCACGGAACCCCGAAGACCACTAATTTAACCATGCGTTAGCCGAGGCCTCATCTGCAACTGATTACCAACTTTACTTAAGGCCTCAACCTGTTGTTGTATGTGGGCCACCAGGTTTGTGATGTTGTAAGTAACAACTGTATCTCTCCCTAAGATAGGACGATTCGCCCCTTTCTCGGCTAGCAGGAAATCCAGTGCCGTGCGATTCTGCAAAGCGACTGTTCGTATTGCCACCATTTCGGCACTGAGGGCTTGAATAGCCCGTCCTGCCTCTACTAGCCCCACAGTGGTCCTATTGTATGTGATCTGGACATGGACACAATCTCAGTTTTACGTACATACGCATGCACGAGCGAGAAATTTGTGATTGTTTCCGTGCAGAAATGCGGTGCAGGGCCAGCACTGCCAGAATTATATGCCCACGCCATCTTCCGGAATACATGATGCGCCTCGCTGTTATTCTCTAGAGATAGAACGGGGCAGGCTCCCTCTCGCCTGGCTAAGTGCTGTAAAGAAAGGCATAGCGGTTTATCCCTCCAGTCACCATAACCCACCGCGTATTGCACTGCGTTGCGGCAATAACTTGTCCATCGCTAGGGGTCCCCCGCCGGGGACCGAAACCCACACCTTCCGGGTGTCTTCCTGATGTTCTTTCGTCGGTGTGGCTCCATCTTGCTCGACTGCAACAGCCAGATGTCGGTTCATGGGTGTCACCCCTGCCACAGGTCTTTGGTTCAAGTTGTTTACTGCTTTCTGCAACACAAGGGCCCACCCCTTGAGCGTGTGGGTGGACGTTAGAGTACGTATCTTCTCTTTTGGTGGACCATTCATACGCTCCACCCGCCCTGCTTCTTGTGGGTAATATGTGATGTGTAGGGACCTCTGCACCCTATTATCAGCTGCCCACTGTTGTACTGTGCTTCCGGTAAAATGGCATCCATTGTGAAACTGAATCTCCCATGGGGTGCCATAAACGGCCATTAGTTGATATGGACCATGTATCTCCCACCCCGGGAATGCCACTGTGTCATCCATACAGACATACTGTTGTCAACTGCCCATGAGTCGGTGTACAGTCGGACAGGAGTATTGTCATCGGACAAAGGGAGGGCCATGACTTCCTCATGCAGACGGCTATCATCGTTGGGGGCTCTCTCAGCGCTATCCGTATGTACCGTTTCCATTTTACAATAGAGGAGCGGTGTGCGTGTTCCTTCTTATGGGAGACGTTGGCGGAATTAACCGAAGTCATAATAGGTACGTGAGGGCGCATAACCACTATCCCATCCGCCGCAAGTTTCCGGTAGCAAGTAATGGCAAGTACATGCAAATAACTGTCGTTCAAAGGACGAATATCGCGCGACGGAATCAGGCAATGCCTTCTCCAGAAGCCGAGACGCGCCGGACGTCCGTCATGCCGTTGCCACAGACCCCACTCATCCGCACAAGCATTAGCCGACACCTGCAATTCAAAAGATACATTCTCCCGCCGTAAAGGAAACGGGAGAACCTATTCCAACATCCTTTCAGCCATGTCGTGTGACACAGCGACCTCATCGGGGAGGGTAACAGGGGCATAAGGCGGCCGAGCGAGGGCCGCCGAGAAAACCCGCCGGGGACCGTTACCACACTCCTAGTCTCGCGGAAAAGCCGGCACGGTCCATCTTCGGGGGCTCTCGTCTTGGACCGGTTTTCTTGATTCTGCCCATGATTCCCCTTGTTCTCGAAATGTATTTTCCAAAGGGCATTGAGGGTGTTAATGGGAACGCCGTCTATCTGTTCCATATACACTCCAGCTCAGAGGAGGGCCAGAAACAGTTCCTTTCTGGATAGATGGCCCCAAGCCACACTCCCTGTTCTGTGATTGGTTGCATCAATTCTCCTCACTTGTCGCCTCGAGGAAGCATGGTCAGTCAAATGATCCAACCCCTCTAGCGCATTGAAGTCTTACTCTATAGATTCATTAACCGCCGGTCCCAGGAGGGGGAGTACCCCCCTCCTGATGCCAGGCGCTGCATTCTTAACTACATAAGAAAGGAGGGAGGCAGTAAAGTCACAGTCCTCAGGACTCTCATAACTCCAGTCGTCGTCATGCAAAGACATAAGCAGGGCCCATTGTTTCAGTGCCGCTGTCCCCGCGTCGGCTGTGGGCCATGCGTGTGTGTAGGCGTCTGTGTGTATGTGTGTGTGTGGGGGGGGGGGTCGTAAGTCTGTCGGTTGGGGAAGATAGGGTGCCCGATCCACTGCCTGCTTCCCGCTGTGTTTATCATACCAAATGTCCCCATTCCAATTAATAACGTCCGCCCCCCTTCTCATAAATAAACGAACTTTAATCGGGTGCGCGCTTAGATGCCTCGGCCTGTTGGAGTATGGCCAACTGACAATCTGCGTCAACCTCCGGGTTTTCCATCTCCACTACCCGGTTTCTGGATGCCTCCACTGCTTCTGATAGAGTCTGTGGGTGCTCCTTTAATTAATCAATTTCGTCTTTTAGGTTTTTTACTTCTAGTTCTTTTTGTTTAAGATTTGCATGTTGAGATTTAACATTAGAAAGCAACAGCCTGAATGGTCCGTTGTAGCTCCCCTTTTCCTCGGGGAACGCGCACTCTTTTAACTGTGTCAATACATTATGTCCGATTGTGGCATTAGGAGGGTTGTTTAGTGCATTAGACCTGTTGATGGGCGTCCCGGACAGAGCAATTGGCCAAACTCACTAACGCGTCCGTATTATCGAACCAACCGGAATCCGATAAATTTCAGGCTCCACTGCTTTCTTTGACATACACATTATTTATTACTAAGTGTCTGTTACTTGTTCCTGCCGACTACGCCACGTTGTGTTCGATAAACCATCTGATTCAGATAACAGTTTTGATTCACTCAGCAATTTAGCACACTACTAAATAAAGCACACACACTCACGTATCTTCGAAAATCACCTAACGCGCTCGCAAACTCATCAGAGCGCGCCACAGGACGTTTCGTTCAAGATCACCTGGCGCAGTTGAGACACGATCCAAGGCTGAGGCTCTCTCAACGAGACGCCCAGGGACCGTTGCAGAAGGAGGAGCAGCGTCCGGGTGGTGAGTAGATAAACGGCGCGGGGCTTTGCTTCTCCAGACGCCCAGGGACCATTGCAGAAGGAGGAGCAGCGTCCGGGTGGTGAGTAGATAAACGGCACGGGTCTTGCTTTCCAGACGCCCAGGGACCGTTGCAGAAGTACCAAAACTGCAACGTTCCACTCAAGTTTCCTATAAGTGAGGAAGCCGCTGATTGGTGGAAGAGGACAAAGAGAAAGCAGCTGATTGGGAGTCAGATCCCTGCTGATTTCCTCCACCAGTTTTGTATTGTATCCAGGGTAAGGGGGGAGAATGAGGGCCAGGGCAGTTTACTGTTCTGGATGTCAGATGTGGGAGGTCATGGAATCTGATACCCCTCCAGACGTTCACATCTGTGTCAGGTGCGTAGAGATGGGGTTCCTAAGGGTCCGTGTTAGGAACCTGGAGCAGCAGCTCGATGACCTCTGTCTGATCAGGGAGAGTGAGGAGGTCATAGAAAAGAGTTATAGGGAGGTGGCCACTCCAAGACCACGGGAGGCAGACAAGTGGGTCACGGTTAGGAAGGGCAAGGGGCAGAGGCAGGCACTAGTGAATATCCCAGTGGCTGTACACCTTGAAAATAAGTACTCCTGTTTGAGTACTGTTGAGGGGGACAGCCTTCCTGCGGGTAGCAACAGCGGCCGGGCCTCCGGCACAGAGACCAGCCCTATTGCTCAGAAGGGTAGGGAAAAGAAGAGGAGGGCAATAGTAATAGGGGACTCTATGGTTAGGGGGTCGGATAGGCGATTCTGTGGACGCAGTCAGGAGACCCGGATGGTAGTTTGCCTCCCTGGTGCCTGGGTAAGGGATGTGTCTGAACGCGTCCAAGATATCCTGAAATCGGAGGGAGAGGAGCCTGAGGTTGTGGTACATATAGGTACCAATGACATAGGTAGAAAAAGAGAAGAGGTCTTGAAAGGAGAATTTAAGGAGTTGGGAGGAGAGTTAAGGAGAAGGACTACAAAGGTAACAATCTCAGGATTACTACCTGTGCCACGCGACGGTGAGAGTAGGAATGGAGTGAGGTGGAGGATAAATGCGTGGCTGAGGAACTGGTGCAGCGGGCAGGGATTCAAATTTCTGGATCATTGGGACCTCTTTTGGGGAAGGTGTGACCTGTACAGAAAGGACGGGTTGCACTTGAACCCGACGGGGGCCATTATCCTGGCGGGGAGATTTGCAAAGGCTACTGGGGAGACTTTGACCTAGAACGGTTGGGGGGAGTGACTCAAATAGAGAAAGCTAGTGGAAAATGTGGGAGGCAGGAGGTAGAGAAGGGAAGCACTCGGACCCAAAATGTAGGGGAGAAAGAAGAAAAAGATAATAAACAGAGAATAAGAGGTGGTGGGTTTCTTAAATGTGTATATTTTAATGCTGGGAGCATTGTAAGAAAGGTGGATGAGCTTAGAGCCTGGATTGACAACTGGAAGTATGATGTTGTGGCGATCAGTGAAACATGGTTGCAGGAGGGATGTGATTGGCAAATAAATATTCCAGGATTTCGTTGCTTCAGGGGTGATAGAATTGGAGGGGCAAGAGGTGGGGGTGTTGCATTGCTTGTCAAGGAAGATATTACAGCAGTGCTTTGGCAGGATAGATTAGAGGGCTCGTCTAGGGAGGCTATTTGGGTGGAACTGAGAAATGGGAAAGGTGTGGCAACACTTATAGGGGTGTATTATAGACCGCCAAATGGGGAGCGAGAATTGGAAGAGCAAATATTTAAGGAGATAGCAGATATTAGTAGTAAGCACAAGGTAGTGATTGTTGGGAGATTTCAATTTTCCACACATAGACTGGGAAACACATTCTGTAAAAGGGCTGGATGGTTTGGAGTTTGTAAAATGTGTGCAAGATAGTTTTTTGCAGCAATACATAGACGTACCTACTAGAGAAGGGGCAGTGCTGGACCTCCTGTTAGGAAATGAGACAGGGCAGGTGGCGGAGGTATGCGTCGGGGAGCACTTCGGGTCCAGTGATCACAATACCATTAGTTTCAATATAATTATGGAGAGGGTCAGAACTGGAACTAGGGTTGAGATTTTTGTTTGGAGAAAGGCTAACTTTGAGGAGATGCGAAAGGATTTAAAAGGAGTGAATTGGGACATGTTGTTTTATGGGAAGGAAGTAGAAGAAAAATGGAGGACATTTAAGGGTGACATTTTAAGAGTACAGAATCATTATGTCCCTGTTCGGTTGAAAGGAAATAGTAAAAAATGGAAAGAGCCACGGTTTTCAAGGGAAATTGGACACTTGGTTCGGAAAAAGAGAGAGATCTACAATAATTATAGGCAGCATGGAGTAAATGAGGTGCTTGAGGAGTATAAAGAATGTAAAAAGAATATTAAGAAAGAAATTAGAAAAGCTAAAAGAAGATATGAGGTTGCTTTGGCAAGTAAGGTGAAAGTAAATCCAAAGGGTTTCTACAGCTATATTAATAGCAAAAGGATAACAAGGAATAAAATTGGTCCATTAAATAGTCAGCGTGGACAGCTATCTGCAGAGCCAAAAGAGATGGGGGAGATATTGAACAATTTCTTTTCTTCGGTATTCACGAAGGAGAAGGATATGGAATTATGTGAGGTAAGGGAAACGAGCAGAGTAGCAATGGAAACTGTGAGATTCAAAGAAGAGGAGGTGCGCACACTTTTGAAAAATATGAAAACGGATAAGTCTCCAGGTCCTGACACGATATTCCCTAGGACATTGAGGGAAGTTAGTGTAGAAATAGTAGGGGCTATGACAGAAATATTCCAAATGTCATTAGAAACGGGAATAGTGCCGGAGGATTGGCGTACTGCGCATGTTGTTCCGTTGTTTAAAAAGGGTTCGAAGAGTAAACCTAGCAATTATAGACCTGTTAGTTTGACGTCAGTGGTGGGCAAATTAATGGAAAGGATAATTAAAGATAATATATATATAAGCATCTGGATAAGCAGGGTCTGATTAGGAACAGTCAACATGGATTTGTGGCTGGAAGGTCATGCTTGACTAATCTTCTTGAATTTTTCGAAGAGGTTACTAGGGAAATTGATGAGGGTAAAGCAGTGGATGTTGTCTATATGGACTTCAGTAAGGCTTTTGACATGGTGCCTCATGGAAGGTTGGTTAAGAAGATTCAATTGTTGGGTATTAATGGTGGAGTAGCAAGATGGATTCAACAGTGGCTGAATGGGAGATGCCAGAGAGTAATGGTGGATGGCTGTTTGTCAGGTTGGAGGCCGGTGACTAGTGGGGTGCCTCAGGGGTCTGTGTTGAGTCCACTGTTATTTGTCATGTACATCAATGATCTGGATGATGGTGTGGAAAATTGGATTAGTAAGTATGCAGATGATACTAAGATAGGTGGTGTTGTGGATAATGAAGTAGATTTTCAAAGTCTACAGAGAGATTTAGGCCATTTGGAAGAGTGGGCTGAAAGATGGCAGATGGAGTTTAACGCTGACAAATGTGAGGTGCTATATCTCGGCAGGACAAATCAAAATAGGACGTACACGGTAAATGGTAGCGAATTGAGGAATGCAGTTGAACAGAGGGATCTAGGAATAACTGTGCATTGTTCCCTGAAGGTGGAATCTCATGTACATAGGGTGGTAAAGAAATCTTTTGGTGTGCTGGCCTTTATAAATCAGAGCATTGAATATAGAATTTGGGATGTAAGTTAAAATTGTACAAGGCATTGGTGAGGCCAATTCTGGAGTATGGAGTACAATTTTGGTCGCCTAATTATAGGAAGGATGTCAACAAAATAGAGAGAGTACAGAGGAGATTTACTAGAATGTTGCCTGGGTTTCAGCAACTAAGTTACAGAGAAAGGCTGAACAAGTTAGGTCTCTATTCTTTGGAGCGCAGAAGGTTAAGAGGGGACTTGATAGAGGTCTTTAAAATTATGAGCGGGTTAGACAGAGTGGACGTGGATAAGCTTTTCCCATTGAGAGTAGGGAAGATTCAAACAAAGGGACATGACTTGAGAATTAAGGGACAGAAGTTTAGGGGGAACATTAGGGGGAACTTCTTTACTCAGAGAGTGGTAGCTGTGTGGAATGAGCTTCCAGTGGAAGTGGTGGAGGCAGGTTCGATGTTATCCTTTAAAAATAGATTGGATGGGTATATGGACGGGAAAGGAATGGAGGGTTATGGTCTGAGTGCAGGTAGATGGGACTAGGGGGTAGTATTTATTTTTAATTATAAAAAAAAAAAAAAATGTTCGGCACGGATTTGAAGGGCCGAGATGGCCTGTTTCCGTGCTGTTATGGTTATATGGTTATATGGACAGGGATCCCAACGCCATCGTTTATGGCATTACGTATCGGAGCAGACCGCACCACTGCCCACCTCCCCGAGCCAATCATAAGCCCCCCTTGTCTGCAACGTTTCTGCGCTACTAGCGGCTGCGTGCGTGGGTGATCCAGTCAATTATTGCTGTTGTTTTGCTCAGGTCACCCAGACATTCCCAGACATTGTTTGGGAACATCTACTCAAAACATTGCTGTGTTTTGTTCACCAACGTAGCCTTTCCCGTGGCCTGATCACAGGTATGGTGAGATAACGCGTCTGGGAACCTTGTCTTCATTGGCTACGGAATGCAGGGCTAACTTGGCTGATAACTCAATTGCACATTTGAGTTGAAATTGTCGGTTTAACCCTTAAACTACACTGACCTTTCCACCATCGAAGGTATTTACAAGAGTCGCAGCCTCAATCAGGCAACTAACTTCATCAAAGACCCACACCTACCGGGCTATGCTCGCATTTCGATCGTGAACAATGTGTAGGAGCCTCAAAACTGTAACGTCCAGGTTCAAGATTAATTTCCTCCCTTCAACGGTCAGGCTATTAAACATTAGAAATTACAAATACTCTCCGAGATATTTAAATGGGGCATTATTTTTGACTTTGCACTGTTAATTACGCGCACACACACACACACTCACATATATATATATATATATATGTGCGCGTGTGTGTATGCTTCGGTGTATTTTTTTGGGGTGAGGGGGGGGGGCGGGACATATCACAATAAAACAATCTTGACTCTTGAGCTGCTACCTTATTTGACCACAGAACCTGGGGTATATTACGAACTAATGTTCAAGGTCCCGACCTCATTACAACATATTTTCGTAATAGCTGGAATTCAGATAACTTGACAGCATTCTTCATTGTTCCAGAAAAGAAATTAAAAGAGGTGCGGACTGGTAGGTACAATATGTTTGGTTTCTTGTTGATTCGTTCACTGCATACATGCACGGACCGACGTACTATATATAGATAGATAGATAGATAGATAGATAGATAGATAGATAGATAGATAGATAGATAGATAGATAGATAGATAGATAGATAGATAGATAGATAGATAGATAGATAGATAGATAAATAGATATATAGATAGATAGATAGATAGATAGATAGATAGACAGATAGACAGACAGAGAGACATACAGACAGACAGACAGACAGACAGACAGGCAGGCAGACAGACAGACAGACACAGACAGACAGACAGACAGGCAGACAGACGGACCGTCGGACGTCCGACCGATCGACCAACCGAACGACTGTGACCGACCGACCGACCAGCCGACCGACCGACCGTCCGACCGAACGACCGACTGACTGACTGTCTGTCTGACTGACCGACTATCTGACTGACTGAGTGACTGACTGACTGACTGATTGACCGACCGACAGACCGACCGACCGACCGACTGACTGACTGACTGACTGACTGGCTGACTGACTGACTGACTGACTGACTGACTGACTGACTGACTGACTGACTGACTGACTGAATGACTGACTGACTGGCTGATTGAGTGAGTGACTGAGTGACTGACTGACTGGCTGACTGACTGACTTTTAGACAGACAGACGGGATGATGGATTTAGAGGTATTATAGAATATCATTTGTTTTATTTTGTCCAAAAAGTGATGTAACCCGTCGCTTGTGTGTGCATTAAATCGTTGAAATGGCGTAAATTGAGAATGTAGTTAAATACAAAGTCACAATAATCGGCTTTGTCAATGGAGGAATGAGGTACAAATTAACAGAGGCGACGTTCAGAACCTACGTGAAGCAAAAATCCGGCCTCAGCACTCTTGTGAATACGCAATCATGAGAATGCGTGTGATTCCGATAGGGTCCAGTAAACATTTACGAGACGCATTGCGTTAGCGAATGAGAGTTAAGGTAATAGATTTGAGAGGTTGTGACTACTTCAGTGGAAGAGCGCGGCGGAGTACATTTGAGTGACGTACAAAATGGAAAATCAGGAGGTGTCTTGACAGATTGGGTAATGAAATACTGTTTCTTTTAGGAACAACGAGGTTTGCTGAGGTGGATGAGAGTGCACATAACATTACCTAAAACTGCGTCTCACGCGAGTAACATAATGAATGAATATCCGGCCATATCATGGATCTAGCGTACGGTGAATTATTTCAAATGTATTCATAATATTACAAGTGGTAGGAGCAGAATCACGCCAGTCGGCCCATCAAGTCTACTCCGACGTTTAAACTCATTCACCTGACCTCCCCATAACCACTGACACCTGTACCAAACAAAAATGTATCTATCCCTGCCTTAAATATATATCCACTGGCGGCCTCCACAGCATTCTGTGGCAAAGAATTCCACAGATTCACCACCCTCTGGCTAACATAATCATCCTCATCTCCCTAAAAGTAAGTCATTTAGTTCTGAAGCTATGACCTCTAGTCCTGCACTCTCCCACTAGTGCAAACATACTCTCCGCATCCATTCTATTCAAGCCTTTCACTCCTCTGTAAGTTCCAATGAGCTCCCCCCTCATTCTTCTGAACACCAGGGACAGAAAAATTGCAGAAACAATAAGAGAATTGTGAGTAAATCTTTTCGAGAGGAGACGCAGACTCGAGTCTTCTTTATCTGTGCTCTAGTTATTGTATAATAACTCACGGTTATACAGTAGGTCTCAGATTAAGATGAAAACTCGCACTTTCTCGAACAAAATTGCAATATACATTTCTGAATGAAAAGCAAAATGACTGGCCCGCAAGGGAAAGTTAAAATCGAGTTACGGGTGTGTACGTATAAGTTATGTCATCTCACGAGAAATTTAGAACAGTGCTGAAATGAGGTTAATGAATGAGGTTAATTAAATACTTCTCAGGAAAAATAGCGCCAATCTTTATGTAGTTGTTTGTTGAAGTCAATATTTTGAGAGGAAACCCGAGGAAAACAATGCTCTGCCCAAGTAAGTTATTTCTGTCATACTTTATCAACATCCAGTTGTAAAATATCAAACATATTGGGAAAGTACTCAGTGTGAAACGGCAAAGATGCAACTAACTGATTCATGGTCGTTACAGGTGGATAGATACAAGATGGAAACAACTCAGCTACAAACTGAGCTACAAACTCACACGTGTTTGGGATGTGGAAGGAAATTGAATCACTCAGAGGAAACCCACGCGGTCACAGGGCAACGTGAAACTTCACAGAGACAGCACCAGAATCGAGTTCGAACCCGAGTCCAGGGCACTGCGAACCATATCTCTTCCTCTTGCGCTAATGCGCCGCTCCAGTTATGTCAACTTAGTATTTCAGAATTTAGGGTGCATCTGAATATAACCAATATCCCGTTGTCAGCAAGAAAGAACATCGTGCCATGAACTCACTGGTATCAGAATTTTACGATTACAATAAATGTAACGAAAGATGCAGTATTTTAAAATTGTATTTGGCTTTTAAGTTATCCAGATGGAATCAATCGCAAACCAGTGGATTGCTGGGGCATGATAGGAATCGGCAATACAATGCACAAATAAAGATGATATAGTTACTCCTTGATTTTGCAGAATTCGAACAGCTGGAAGCAAAACAAAATGTGACCGGTGAGATAATTACTGGATTTATTAATTTGAGGTGAATGCGAAAATCAGTTTGGCGGTTGTGGGTTGGGGGAGCGGTCGTGGGGGGGGGGGGGGGGGAGAAAACTTGACGAATGAATAGCTTTGCCCGCCATGATCTAATTTCCTATTTCTCCCCAACCCCTCCATGAATACAATCAGTTTGAAATAGGATTCCTACCCGAAACGCCGCCTTTTTATGTCCTCCAGCGATACTCGCTGCCCTATAACCATAACCATATAACCATAACAGCACGGAAACAGGCCATCTCGGCCCTTCAATTCCGTGCCGAACATTTAATTTTTTTTTTATTTTTTTATTTTTTTTATTTTTATTTTTTAATTAAAAATAAAATACTTCCCCCTAGTCCCATCTACCTGCACTCAGACCATAACCCTCCATTCCTTTCCCGTCCATATACCCATCCAATCTATTTTTAAAGGATAACATCGAACCTGCCTCCACCACTTCCACTGGAAGCTCATTCCACACAGCTACCACTCTCTGAGTAAAGAAGTTCCCCCTAATGTTCCCCCTAAACTTCTGTCCCTTAATTCTCAAGTCATGTCCCCTTGTTTGAATCTTCCCTACTCTCAATGGGAAAAGCTTATCCACGTCCACTCTGTCTAACCCGCTCATAATTTTAAAGACCTCTATCAAGTCCCCTCTTAACCTTCTGCGCTCCAAAGAATAAAGACCTAACTTGTTCAACCTTTCTCTGTAACTTAGTTGCTGAAACCCAGGCAACATTCTAGTAAATCTCCTCTGTACTCTCTCTATTTTGTTGACATCCTTCCTATAATTAGGCGACCAAAATTGTACTCCATACTCCAGAATTGGCCTCACCAATGCCTTGTACAATTTTAACATTACATCCCAACTTCTATATTCAATGCTCTGATTTATAAAGGCCAGCACACCAAAAGCTTTCTTTACCACCCTATGTACATGAGATTCCACCTTCAGGGAACAATGCACAGTTATTCCTAGATCCCTCTGTTCAACTGCATTCCTCAATTCGCTACCATTTACCGTGTACGTCCTATTTTGATTTGTCCTGCCGAAATGTAGCACCTCACATTTGTCAGCATTAAACTCCATCTGCCATCTTTCAGCCCACTCTTCCAAATGGCCTAAATCTCTCTGTAGACTTTGAAAATCTACTTCATTATCCACAACACCACCTATCTTAGTATCATCTGCATACTTACTAATCCAATTTTCCACACCTTCATCCAGATCATTGATGTACATGACAAACAACAGTGGACCCAACACAGACCCCTGAGGCACCCCACTAGTCACCGGCCTCCAACCTGACAAACAGCCATCCACCATTACTCTCTGGCATCCCCCATTCAGCCACTGTTGAATCCATCTTGCTACTCCACCATTAATACCCAACAATTGAATCTTCTTAACCAACCTTCCATGAGGAACCTTGTCAAAGGCCTTACTGAAGTCCATATAGACAACATCCACTGCTTTACCCTCATCAATTTCCCTAGTAACCTCTTCGAAAAATTCAAGAAGATTAGTCAAGCATGACCTTCCAGGCACAAATCCATGTTGACTGTTCCTAATCAGACCCTGCTTATCCAGATGCTTATATATATTATCTTTAAGTATCCTTTCCATTAATTTGCCCACCACTGACGTCAAACTAACAGGTCTATAATTGCTAGGTTTACTCTTCGAACCCTTTTTAAACAACGGAACAACATGCGCAGTACGCCAATCCTCCGGCACTATTCCCGTTTCTAATGACATTTGAAATACTTCTGTCATAGCCCCTGCTATTTCTACACTAACTTCCCTCAATGTCCTAGGGAATATCCTGTCAGGACCTGGAGACTTATCCGTTTTCATATTTTTCAAAAGTGTCCGCACCTCCTCTTCTTTGAATCTCACAGTTTCCATTGCTACTCTGCTCGTTTCCCTTACCTCACATAATTCCATATCCTTCTCCTTCGTGAATACCGAAGAAAAGAAATTGTTCAATATCTCCCCTATCTCTTTTGGCTCTGCAGATAGCTGTCCACTCTGACTCTCTAATGGACCGATTTTAGTCCTTGTTATCCTTTTGCTATTAATATAGCTGTAGAAACCCTTTGGATTTACTTTCACCTTACTTGCCAAAGCAACCTCATATCTTCTTTTAGCTTTTCTAATTTCTTTCTTAATATTCTTTTTACATTCTTTATACTCCTCAAGCACCTCATTTACTCCATGCTGCCTATAATTATTGTAGATCTCTCTCTTTTTCCGAACCAAGTGTCCAATTTCCCTTGAAAACCATGGCTCTTTCCATTTTTTACTATTTCCTTTCAACCGAACAGGGACATAAAGATTCTGTACTCTTAAAATTTCACCCTTAAATGTCCTCCATTTTTCATCTACATCCTTCCCATAAAACAACATGTCCCAATTCACTCCTTTTAAATCCTTTCGCATCTCCTCAAAGTTAGCCTTTCTCCAAACAAAAATCTCAACCCTAGGTCCAGTTCTGACCCTCTCCATAATTATATTGAAACTAATGGTATTGTGATCACTGGACCCGAAGTGCTCCCCGACGCATACCTCCGCCACTTGCCCTGTCTCATTTCCTAACAGGAGGTCCAGCACTGCCCCTTCTCTAGTAGGTACCTCTATGTATTGCTGCAAAAAACTATCTTGCACACAGTTTACAAACTCCAAACCATCCAGCCCTTTTACAGAATGTGTTTCCCAGTCTATGTGTGGAAATTGAAATCTCCCACAATCACTACCTTGTGCTTACTACTAATATCTGCTATCTCCTTACATATTTGCTCTTCCAATTCTCGCTCCCCATTTGGCGGTCTATAATACACCCCTATAAGTGTTGCTACACCTTTCCCATTTCTCAGTTCCACCCAAATAGCCTCCCTAGACGAGCCCTCTAATCTATCCTGCCAAAGCACTGCTGTAATATCTTCCTTGACAAGCAATGCAACACCCCCACCTCTTGCCCCTCCAATTCTATCACCCCTGAAGCAACGAAATCCTGGAATATTTATTTGCCAATCACAGCCCTCCTGCAACCATGTTTCACTGATCGCCACAACATCATACTTCCAGGTGTCAATCCAGGCTCTAAGCTCATCCACCTTTCTTACAATGCTCCTAGCATTAAAATATACACATTTAAGAAACCCACCACCACTTATTCTCTGTTTATTATCTTTTTCTTCTTTCTCCCCTACATTTTGGGTCCGAGTGCTTCCCTTCTCTGCCTCCTGCCTCCCACATTTTCCACTAGCTTTCTCTATTTGAGTCCCTCCCCCCAACCGTTCTAGTTTAAAGTCTCCCCAGTAGCCTTTGCAAATCTCCCCGCCAGGATATTGGTGCCCCTCGGGTTCAAGTGCAACCCGTCCTTTCTGTACAGGTCACTCCTTCCCCAAAAGAAATCCCAATGATCCAGAAATTTGAATCCCTGCCCGCTGCACCAGTTCCTCAGCCACGCATTTATCCTCCACCTCACTCCATTCCTACTCTCACTGTCACGTGGCACAGGTAGTAATCCTGAGATTGTTACCTTTGTAGACCTTCTCCTTAACTCTCCTCCCAACTCCCTAAATTCTCCTTTCAAGACCTCTTCTCTTTTTCTACCTATGTCATTGGTACCTACATGTACCACAACCTCAGGCTCCTCTCCCTCCGATTTCAGGATATCTTGGACGCGTTCAGACACATCCCTGACCCTGGCACCAGGGAGGCAAACTACCATCCGGGTCTCCTGACTGCGTCCACAGAATCGCCTATCCGACCCCCTAACCATAGAGTCCCCTATTACTATTGCCCTCCTCTTCTTTTCCCTACCCTTCTGAGCAATAGGGCTGGTCTCTGTGCCGGAGGCCCGGCCGCTGTTGCTACCCGCAGGAAGGCTGTCCCCCTCAACAGTACTCAAACAGGAGTACTTATTTTCAAGGTGTACAGCCACTGGGGTACTCACTAGTCCCTGCCTCTGCCCCTTGCCCTTCCTAACTGTGACCCACTTGTCTGCCTCCCGTGGTCTTGGAGTGGCCACCTCTCTATAACTCTTTTCTATGACCTCCTCACTCTCCCTGATCAGACAGAGTTCATCGAGCTGCTGCTCCAGGTTCCTAACACGGTCCCTTAGGAACCCCATATCTACGCACCTGACACAGATGTGAACGTCTGGAGGGGTATCAGACTCCATTACCTCCCACATCTGACATCCAGAACAGTAAACTGCCCTGGCACTCATACTTCCCCTCTTACCCTGGATACAATACAAAACTGGTGGAGGAAATCAGCAGGGATCTGACTCCCAATCACCTGCTTTCTCTTTGTCCTCTTCCACCAATCAGCTGCGCTACTCCATCACTTAGCGCTTTGCTCTCAATTCCATCATCTGCAATTTCTTGTGTCTTCTTTGAGCTGTTTTGTTGTTGACTGTTACGTTGCCATGTAAATCTGTCACTTTGCAGTACACATTTTTGAACCGACTTGACGTGTTCCGATAAAGATCAAATCAGGAAACCTGCTATTCAGATGCCATTACCCGACGAAGTACTGCGACATACTGTGTGATATATTAAAGTATTGCTATAATTTCTCCATTACCAGAAGCGAATATGAGCAGAAAAACAAAAGGTTAGTATTGTCAATTCTGTAAGACTGACAACAATGCGCCGAGGAGATTTCTTCCGTTCTTAGCTTGTCCAGATACACCAATGGAGAACACGATCTGAAATTTGTGAGTTGTTACCGGAAACCAAAAATTTGTGGGTTTGTTGAATCAGTAATTCATTTTAGAGTGTCTTATTTATGGCGCAAGGGGAGCATTTACTTCTTCGGGTGGCTAAATAATCTGGGGATCAAGAATAACTGGAACCATCTTTTGTGCGTAAAAGAGACAAAAGTACGATTTTCCAGAAAATTATTTTGGAAGCAGGATTTACCCACACCTATGAATTTAATTTATAAACTATGTGTGCTGGTTGTTGAAATTATTCGATCGCCGATCCTGACCAGAGCAAAGGCAATACACCAAACAATGTGGCGTTGGTAGCTTGCATGAGAGACATATTTCCGCTTGTGCAATACATAGTTGTGCGCCGAATGTGTTTGATAAAATATCAACGATATGCTGCAAATTGGGCATGAATCGTGTCAACTTATTTTGTTCCAATTTACTGTGCAGAAGGGCGTGGGAGAATAATGATTGAGGGAAATCAGTAGCAACGTGTTTAACTAAATCCGATTTACAAAAGAAGAAGCAAAGGTAGAAAAGGGCATCGCAGGCACCTCTCCATCGGCACACAAATGTCGGTGCCGAACGTGATGCCATGCTATATAATATAATGTGGATCAATTTAGCCGGTCTGCCCTGGAATAGCATATGGAGTTTAATTAAGATACAAACGAGGAATGATATCGTGGAAAATCAAATCAGGTAAGAAAGGCACAGTAAATGACAGGGCCCTGGAAAATGTTGTGGAGGAGAGAGACTAAAGTATAGGTAAACAATTCCCCGAAAGTGGCAATGCATGTAGATAGGACAATAAAGGAGGCAGAAATATGAAGTGGTGTTCCTCCAATTAGTCTGGGTCTCACTGTGACAATGGATGAGGCCAAGGCCAAAAAGGTCGCTGTGGGAATGAGGGGAGTTACATTGCTTAGCGACCGCTGGGTATGCGATTGATCTCGCCGATATATAGTCCAGCGGATACGGTAGATGAGGTTGGAGGAGGTGCAAGTGAACCTCTGCCTCACGGAAAAAAGACTGTCGGGGTCCTTGAACGGAGGCTAGGGAGGAGGTATATGGACAGGTGTTCCATCTCCTCCGTTTGCAGGGGAAAGTACCTGGTTTCGGTGGGAAGGGACGAGTTAACCTTGGTATTGCGGAAGGAACAGTTTCTAGGGAAAGCAGAAAGGGTTGTAGATGGAAATATATGGCTAGTGGCGCTATCCCGTTGGAAGTGGCGTAAAATTCGAAATATTTTATGGTCTATTCGACGGTTGATGGGGTGAACGGGAAGGACAAGGGTGACTTTGTCTCTGTTGCGACTGGGGTAGGTGAGTAAGAGCGAAGCTGCGGGATATCAAGGACATCCTAGTGAGGGCCTCATCTGTGACGGAAGAGGTAAACACCGTCCTTAAGAATGAGAATATCACAGATGTCCTAGTTTGGAACACTTCATCTTGGGCGCAGATTTTTAGCTTAGTTTAATTTAGAGATACAGGCGGGAACCAGGCCTTTCCACCCACAGAATTCACGCCGACCAGCGACCCCCGCACATTAACACTATCCTACACATACTATCATGCACACACTAGGAACAATTTAAATTTATAGCAGGCCAACTAACCTACAAATCTATACTTCTTTGGAGTGTGGGAGGAAACCGAAGATCTCGGAGAAAACCCACACAGGTCACGAGGGGAACGTACAAACGCCATACAGACACCACCCGTAGTCAGGATCGAACCGGTTCTGCGGTGCGAACCGAGTAACTTTAGGGAGCAGCCGGTGCCAGATGCGGTCTTACGTAGGAATTGAGAGCGAGGGATGTAATATTTGCAGGAGGCAGGGTGGGAAGAAGTGTAGTCTAGATAGCTATGGGAGTCAGTAGATTTAGAATAGACTACACCAAGTGCAGACCCGTTGGGATTTGCATCATTCACCCGTTCCCCAAGAGCAAACCGTTCCCGCAACGTACTACGTAACCACTCACGCATAGCCCCCCCCCAACTGTAAAGATACGGCTCAGTCCTCCTCATCTCTCAGCACTCCGTCCTCTTTCGCTTCACCCTCCCTCTACAATCCCTAGAGAGGGAGGGGGGTAGAGAGGGAGGGGTGGTAGAGAGGGAAGGTGGGTAGAGAGGGAGGGGGGCCGAGAGGGAGAGGGGTAGAGAGGGTGATGGTAGAGAGGGAGGGGGTATAGAGAGAGGGGCAGAGAGGTAATGGGGTAGAGAGGGATAGGAGGGGTCGGGGTAGAGAGGGAGAGGGTGGGGGTAGAGAGGGGTGGAGGAGTCGAGAGGGAGGAGAGAAGGTAGAGGGAGTGCCAGAGGGGTAGAGAGGGAGAGGGGCAGAGAGGGAGGGGGTAGAGAGAGTGGAAAGGGGTAGAGGGAGGGAGGGGTAGTGTGGGTGGGGGTTAGAGAGGGAGAGTGTAGAGAGGGAGGGACTGAGGGGAGATAGAGAGGGGTTAGAGAGGGGGAGGTTTGGTAATGAGGGAGGGGATAGATAGATTGAGAGTGAGGACAAATAGGGAGGGGGTAGAGAGTAGGAGCGAGGGTAGAGAGGGAGGTGGTAGATAGGGTGTGAGTGAGCGTAGATAGGGATGGGGGTAGATAGGGAGGGTCATCACCCTCCTCCACAACCACCCCACCACCATCTCCCTCTACCACTCCACTCCCCACCCTATCTATCTCCTCCTCATTTCCCTCATCCTCCTCTCCTAACTCCCATTCCCTGCCCCAGGACCGAACCAGGTCGTAGATCAGCGCCAGGGCCTGGAACTCGGCCAGGGTCTCGTACTGGGCCCAGCCCGAGCTGTAGACTTCAAGCGTCAGCTCGGCCGCCGCCTGGGCTCCATTGGGCTCATGCCTGACCCCGAACCCAGGCTTGTCATTGGTTCCAGCAGCGGCTTCTTATTCGGCCCCGGGCTCGGCTCTCACTCCAGCTCCACACTCACCGTCGGGCGCCGGCAGAGGCCGCCACGCGAGTGCGCTGGAGTACCCCTCCCTCCCGGAGTTTCCCGTCCTGCCTTGTGAGTACATTGTGACGTCACTCGGGTGCGCAACAGTGCCCCTTCTTCCCGAATTGGCCCATCTTGCCTTGCGAGCGCATTGTGACGTCACTCGGGTGCGTTGCCGTGCCCCTCCCTCCCGGGGTGTCCCTTCCTGCCTTGCGAGTTTATTGTGACGTCACTCTGGGTTTATTCCGAAATGGGTGAGTTTTCGGTCTCTTTTTTAAAATTTAAAGGACTAAAATGTCCGGAAATATAGGTGGGAATGCAACGGGAAGATGCTTATCGCCTCGACGGGAAAAATGTGAGTAGAATGTCGGAAAATGGGTAGCCTGTGGCCTTGCTTTTGGTTGAAAATAGGAAAATAAAAATTGACACACACACATGCACACACACAGCCACAAAGAAGATGAAGAGTCTGTAGTAATAGTATAGATAACAGTCGATATCTATTATAATATGCCGATATCTATTATAATAGATATCCGTCGATATCTCCTGCGATAGAGATGGTGTGACCAATAAATGATTGGCAGACGTCGGAGATGGACCCAGTGAATCTGACTGCATGATGGAAATTAGTATTGAAGTTAATGTGTGAGTTCAGCTTTGGTGGAGGAGGTAGCCGCGATGCAACCGGCAATGTGGCATAGATAGAGTACAGTACGCCTGGAACAATAATTCCACGACATACCCTACAAAGGGGCAGGCATAGCTGGGGCTCATACGAGTGCCTAATGGCGTCATTTTGAATTAGGAGGAATTGGGAGGTCGAAGAAGAAGTTGTTAAGTGTAAGGAACAGTTTTACTTGGGGAGGAGAGTGGTGTTAGAGGGGAAATTGGCTCGTTCAGCGGCCGAGGAAGAAATGGAGAGTTTAAGACCTTTCTGACGGTTGGGGGAGGAAGATGTAAAGAGACTGAACATCCCTAGTGAAGATGAGGGTAGCGGGCCTGGCAAACATAAGTCATTAGTGTAACAAGGGGGGTGTGATGTGTCTTGGGCATTGAGATCGGACAGGGAGGACAGAATGGAATCCAGGTATGTGGAAATTAATTCAGTGGGACAGGCGCAAGCAGAAACAATCGCTGCCAAGGCAGTTCTGTTTATGAATTTGGTTAGAATGTAAAACCGGTCCATGCGAGGCTACGGAATGATAATGTTGGTGGCTTTGCAGGGCTGACAGCTGGAAGTGGTTAAATCGGAAATGACCTGGTGCTCATCAGTGGGATCATGGTCCAAGGATAAGTAGGAGGATGTGCCTGAGAGTTGCCGCCTGGCCTCAACGTGGCAGAGGTCAGCGCGCCAGACGACCGTGGCACTCCCCTTGTCGGCGGGTTTGATGATAACGTGGAGCCGAGGTCTATACCTTCAGGGGGAAGAGGTTGTAGGTAAGGGGGGTGGAAAAGTTGAGAAGGATGATGTCACGCCGACAATTATAGTTATAAATAATTAAGAAGGCCGTCCGGTAGTGTGCAAGGTGTAGATGGGAGAAGGGGTCAACGCTGGGTTGTGAGGAATCTTTACCCTAGAAAAAGACACGAAGGTGGAGACGACGATTGTCGATGGAAGGATCGAGCTGGAGGCAGGCAACCTTGTGATCCTTAGCAGAGTCCAGATAGGCGAGGCATCGTTTGTTGGGGACATGGATCTGGCGTAAAATGAAATAACGTTGGGGTCCATTGCAGGTCTGGGTGAAGGAGGCCCGGAGCTATGGGAACGTCAGAGCGAGGGGATGGGAACGTCAGAACGTCTGTGCATCACATCCAATGTAGAACGCAGGGCACAGAACGGCAACTGGTGCTAAATACGGTGGATCGAATGTCTGTACGTATATCCGTGTAGGGTCCGAAGTGGCAGGTCTGAAACCGGAGTTGGAAGCCCCGCCGGAGAAGATGGCGTTGCATGCATGCACCGCGAAAACATGCGTGGCTGAAGGTGCGCGTCTGGGTTAAAGCATGGCAGTAGAGTTAGAGAGCAGGATGAATCACAGGGGGAAGCAGCGAGAGATGATGCTGCAGAACGGTCGTCGGAGAGAGGAGGAGAACTTCTTCAAAGTACGCATACCTTGAAGAGATTTCGCAGTGGAGCAGACGAATCGTGTAGGAAGGAACTGCAGATGCTGGTTTACACCGAAGATAGACATAAATGCTGGAGTAGCTCAGTGGAACAGGCAGCATCTCTGGATACGAGGATTGGGTGACGTTTCGGGTCGAAACGCTTCTTGCGATTGAAAGTCAGGGATGTTTCCAGTCATTCGTTCTTTGTCGTTCGACGTAATATGTTCTGCTTCTGCCACACATTCTGACAGGCCTCGCTTGCGGTTCGATTTTGTTAATAATCGATTTCGTTATCTCAAATTAAATACTTCTATCAATTAACAATCGGGGACTCCTTCCTCTCTGTCATTCATTAACACGAATATAGACACAAATTGCTGGAGTGACTCAGGAGGACAGGCGACATCTCTGAAGAGGTGGAATGGGTAACGTTTCGAGTCGAGACCCTTGTTCAGACGGCGAAATAATGCGATTCGGTCTCCTGAGTCTGCAAATGAGTCATATGCATTTTAGGTCTAAATTGTTTGCCCCTCAGACTTTTTCATTCTAACCGAATGAATCTGAAATTAATCAGTTTTGTTACACAATTATATTTGCACGAATTTGTAGGTACTTCACAGATATAGTCCACAGATTCTATGTTTCGCGTCGTATGCATCGTAGTGAACGAATTAAAGTTGTGAAATAAAATCGGCTAATGAACTACGCCACAGTAATAATGTAATAGGCTGTCAGGTGCACCAGCAGTCTCAATTTGGCTGTGTTTCCTAATAGGGCTGCATGAAACTACAAAACCGAGGCAATGCTTTATCACCACAGAGGAATGTTCGAAACCATACCCCAAATATTTGTGCAATCGCAAACCTTTGTCCATTCAGCACGAATGAATTATCAGTGATGTAGTATTCAGAAGATGAAATTGAACAAAAATGCATATAAGATGATAATTATTTTAGCTCTGTGGTCGAACACAACGTGCAGTATGTTGCCCTGCATTTGTCTTAAGTACTATTTAGTTAATAGTTGGGAACCACATTATATCTGGACATCACACATTTCGAAGTGAAAGGTATATGATATTGAATGGAATATTATGCGACGCATACGCATTTATGATTAGAAAATCAGAAATTGTGTTGACATTCTCTGGAAAGTAAAACATTTTACCACTTTCAATATATATCAGTAGATGATCGCTTTATATACATTCACTGAAATTCATAACCGTTGTTCATTCCAATATAATGATGTTTCCGTTCACTTGCTACGCACAATTTGAAGCTCATTTAAAGGAATTCTGGATTTGCACGGCAGAAATTGATCTTCAAAATGTACTGCAAAATTACTTATTAGTTATGACAACTCAACATTTTTATAGCTTAAAATTTTTCTCGGACACATCACGAGCAATGTATACTGCATACATTGCTGCTACAGCAACAACGCTAATACGTGTTCGATTGCCATTCCATTTTGTTGGAAAGAGTTTAGAAGGATGAGGGGGATTCTTATTGAAACATATAAGCTTATTAAGTGTTTGAACACGCTAGAGGCAGGAAACATGTTCTCAATTTTGGGGGAGTTCAGAACCAGGGGCCACAGTTTAAGAATAAGGGGTATGCCATACCGAACGGAGACGAAGAAACACTTTTTCAAACAGATACGTGTGAGGTTGTGAAATTCTCTGCTTCGGAGGGCGATGAAGGCGGGTTCTCTGGATATTTTCAAGAGAGAGCTAGATAGGGCTCTTAAATATAGCGGAGTAAGCGGATATGAGGAGAAGGCAGGAACGGGTATGATCAACCATGATCACATTGAATAACGGTGCTGGCTCGAATGGCCGAATGGCCTATTCCTGCAACTACTGTCTATTGTCTTTAAATATAGCTATATGAATTTGAACATGGCCCGACCTCTTTCTGACATATTTCCATAATACACAACATTGGTCCGACATTAGTGAATGTGAAAAAAAAACACCCCATGAAGATCAGCATAGCAGTCTTGGTGAAGAAACACAAGAGATGAGGAAGCTATTGCCAAATACGTCTCATCCGCTTTTACTGTGGAGAGGATCAAGCATAATACGGAAATGAAGCATTCGATTTATGATTTCTCTGATCATAAGGGAATTGTCCAAGAGAGAGCATTGGCGGCTTCGAGGCCCATTAGATTTAGATCAAAAGGGCCTGACTATGTTCATCTTCGGATCTTATTGGAAGCTAGGGAGGACATTTTTAAGCACAATGCAGATATATTTACTTCACCTTTAGCCATACGGGAAGGTCCGGATGACAGGTTGGTAGCTAATATTGTATCACGATTTAGGTAATGCAGCAAAGGCAATCCAGGGGATTTATAGGCTGGTGTGAATCCGAGTCAGTGGTTAGGAAGCTGTTTGCGGGGATGCTTCAGGCAGGGTCTACCAACATTAGGATAAGCACGGAATGATTAGGAATAATCGGCACGTCTTTCTACATGTCAACCAAATCTGATAGTTTTCCTTGCGGAAGTCCCCAAGCGAATTGATGATGGTAGGGCAGTAGACGCTGTTTCGATATAATTTAATAGGGTCTTTGACAAATCCCCGCATGTTTGGCAAGTCTGGAAAAGTAGATCGCATGGATTCCAAAGGGGGACAACCGAATGGGTTCAAATTTGAACTGGAGAAGTATAATTGCGGGGGGCTGCTGTTTTTTTTTCTGATTGGTCCTCTCCTGTTTCTTGCATACATTAACGATTTTGATGGTAATAATTTAACATAGGACAGCAAATCTTCACTCAATCCCGCATTTCAGCGAATCTCGTCTGTAGTTGTTGGTGCAGAAGCATATCTAATACTACAATCTCATCAAGATCAATTGGGAAGGTGAGCCATATGCTGGCAAATCGAATTTACATCTCACAAGCGTGCGTTGTTGCACATCGATATGTAAGATGGGGGCTGGCCTTGTGCAATAAACAACAAAACTCGGACGAGCGTTTCAAAGCAGATATATCTGGGTTTACGGGTCTATGTTTTACGAAGCCAGTCAGTTAGGCAGCGTGCCGATTATCGTGTTTGAAACGATAGCCTTCATGGGAATCGTTATATATTATAGCCCAATTATCAAAGTTGTTGATGAAATCACATTTTCAGGACTGGGCGATGCTGGCCACCCGATCCTAGGAATTATGATTTTAATTTGGAAAGGAGACGAGATTCGCCAAAATGCGGGAATGAGTGAAAGTTCTGATAGGCTGGGACTTTTTTTCGGAGATATGCTGTGTGAATTGTGATATATTGAAGTTCACGTCATGCAACGAATAGATATCGTAAGCGCTCAGTATACTTTTCACCAGGGCAAAGTATCCAAAAATTATCCAAAATATCCAAAAAAGTAGGGGTATTTAAACGGGATCTCTGGGCAACATATCCAACTAGAGGGTTGTGTATGTCTGGAACGAGCAGCGAGAAGAAGCAAGATAACTTGTTACACATGTCATGTTTGAAAGACACAAGGACATATATGGATATGTAGGATTAAATGGATATTGTCGAAATGCAGGCAAATGGGAATAGCCTGATATGCTCACTTGGTGGCCATTGATGAGGGGGGTTCATTGAACTGTGTCCGTGCTGTACAGCTCTGGCATTCTGACGTAATCAATGCTGCATTTCTAAACATTGCTGAAGATTGCCTCTTTTACTGCAGAACTTGAACAATTGAGGGAAAAGCACAATGCAACTGGTGAGCGAAATATTATATCTGCTGAGGCGTGGGTTGCCATCGGAACTGTGCCATGTACTATGAAAAACTAGCAACTATTTTAACGATTTGAACTAGAGGAAATAGCTTGAAAACATTAAATATTGCGGGGTGAATAGACGTGAAAAATTGAAATTAAAATGTCCGTGACAACAATTAATAACTGGAGGACAAAAAGTACTGGAATAAGTCAGCAGGTCATGCATAATCTCTGGACAGAACGCAGAGGTGATGTTTCGGCTTGGGTTCCTTTTTCAGGCAGATTGTGGATGGGAAAATAGCTCGGAGAAAGCTGAGGCAGGACACAGCGTGGCAGGTAATATGTGAGAACAGTCAAGGGGTTTTGTGACAGGCATATAATTCGAAAAAAGTTCAGATGTAAAACAGAAAGTGTGGGACAGACTGAATGAGAAGTTGAAATTGTAAATGCAGCTGAATGAATGTATGAGAGGGGGGGGGCGTGGGTTTGCCGGAGAAGGAGGAATGGGATTCGGTTGTTAACTGTCATCTAAATTAAATACTTCAATTTTTATACTGTTGAGTTGTAAGCTATCCAACTGGAATGTGAGGTAATGTTCCTCCAATTGACGTGTGGCCTCGCTGTGGCAATGGAGATGCCCAGTTCAGAAATGTCACTATGGGAATGGAAAGGCGCTGAATTGGTTAGCAACCGAGAGCTTCAGGATGTCTTCGCGGACGATCAGCGAAACGGTCGCCGAATCTACACTTAGACCACACTAGGAACTCCGAATGCAATACTGAAGTTAATGAAAATGCAGGTAAACCACCGTCTCACCTGGAAGGACTGCTGGCGTCACTGGATGGAGGCGATGGAGTAGTTGTAGGAACAAGCGGTTACATCACCTGGGGCTGCAGAAGAAATTACCAGTAGAGGGATTCTTTGGTTGGGATGGAATGAGTAAACTACATAGTTCATTAAGTGGACTGCAGTTGATTTTTGAATCTAATTAGCCCACAGTTTTCGCAACTATTTACTGACATTTGTAGAAGGCTTAATCATTTCTAAGACGGAGGAGGCTATATAACCAATATATTACATGTTTTCAAAGATCAAAACTGTTTATTCGCTGGAGCCATTTAAAGTAACGAGGTTCAAAAATAAAAAATAAAAGAGTAGTAAGACAGTTTTCTTATCTTCGGTACAATATGGTAATTTGGGCTTCGAATTGCATGATAATTGTTGGCAGTAGATTTGGTAAGATATCTGCTTCTCCGATAATATTCTAATAAAGCAACTATGGCGCTTCTTTGAAAGAAGAACGATGAGCAGATGAAATGTGACCGAACATAATCTCATCTAATTACTCACGAGTTAACGTTTGAGGCAGACAAATATCTCTAAAGAATATTGCACGTTTATTTTTCCATTTCGTTTGTTCTCAGAAGAGTCTTTTCGAAGAAGAATAAAAGGTAGGTGTTTGTGGCATGCTTCATCTTAAAGACAGACGTGACCGGTCAGTGAACATTTAACGTAAATCGGTCATCGGTAACTATATTTTCTCTTCAAACATAAATGGATGATGAATGATATCTAGGACTGATTATTGTTAGGATGAATAAGGTGCTCCCCTTATTCGACAGCAAGTGAGTTATTAATCAAAGATGGGCGTTAAATCAATAGCTTATTCCTTAAGTATCCAAGAAGGGTTAAAATATTGATCAAATAAAATGAATGCCGAGTTTCGATTTTATGATTAGAATCTGGAGGACTACAAACCTAAACGTGAATTTCAGATTCGCCTTTGTAACGCTACATTATCAGGCGTTGACATGGTGAATTTGATTGCTGATTTCTCCTCTATACTTCTGTCTGGTTCGATAAATCTATGATATTTCGAAAGGGACAGTGGACCGAACGTATTCCGTCCTGATTTTTAGGGTCACGTAAATCGCCTATTGTGTCATTTGGCCAATGTGAACGTGCTCTTGCACTGATATTGCTTTGTTACAGTTACTCAGAGGGAAGCTCGTGATTTTGCTTTTGACAATGCGGCTTATTTAAGATCTCACGGAGAAAGGGATACAAAAAGTGGAATTTTAGAAAATATTAAAATCGGACAAGAGGTTAATATTTACAACATATGAGACACATTTTGCAATTACAGTTTCATACTTAAATTGAAGTAATCCTCATGTAATATATTATTTATGTGAAAAACGCATGTCAGCACATATTGTTTGCCAGTGAAACGGTGAGAGGATAGCAAGCGGCCGCATGTCATTAATGTGGTTTAGAGACATATCAGTATTTGGTATAATTCTATAAGCGAAGCAATCTGCTGAAAAACGGGCAAATGAAGTTTATTTTTGCTTAGATTATTTCATTGTCACGTGTTCCGGGGTACAGTGAAAACCATCCTTGTTGCGTGCTATCAGGTCAGCGGAAATACTATATGTGATTACATTCAAGCATTCCACAGTGTGAATTAATCAGATAACGTTTAGCGCAAGGCAAAATCCAGCAAAGACCGTTAAATTTAACTCAGACGGTCTCCAATGAGGCAGCTAATAGGTCAGCGCCACTCTCTAGTTGTGATAGGACGATTCAATTGTCTAATAACAGATAGGAAGAAATTCTCGCTAAATCTGGGGAAATGTGTGTTTACACTTCTGTATCTCTTGGCTGATATTAAAGGGGATCATTTTCCGGGGTGAGACTCGTTCTCAGTCATGCTAATAGCCTTGTGGTGGACCGAGAAGTGTACATGGAAATATTGAAAGTGAAACTAGTTAGCCGGATGGTCTTGGAGGCGTCCACAATTATCTGTAATTTATTGGTGTCTTGAAGGTGATCCACAAATCATGCTGTGATGCATCCCGCTAAAATGCTTTCTACGTCGCATCTGTGGAAGTTGGTAAGAGTTTCCCGGCACATGCCGAAACACCAGAGCCTTCTTAAGGAAGTAAAGGCGTGGTGTGGTTTCTAGGCTATTGCTTCCATATGGCTGGTCATGAACAAGTTGTTGATGATCTTTACTCCTTGAAACCTGAAGCTTTCAACCATCTCTACCTCGGAGCCATTAATATACTCCGGGGTATGCGTGCCGTTTCCCCTCCTGGTCGTTCACAATCTCCTTTGTCTTGCTGTGTTAGGGCAAAGGTTGTGTCTTGGCTCCGGTTACCAGTCTCTCATTCTCATTCTTGTATTTCGTCTCGTCATTATTTGATATCCGGCGCACTACCGTGGAGTCGTCCGCGAATATGCAAATTTCATGGCATTTGCATGTGGCTGCAGAGTCCTGCGTGTTGAATGAGTAAATAAGGAGGTTGAGAACGCATCCCTGTGGGACACCAGTGTTAGGATTATCGTAGAGGATGGTTTGTTACCAGGAACTAAGCAGGTGGTGATGGTAGAAGGTTGGTTTCCGGATTGGAGGTGTGTGACTAGTGGTTCGCCACAGGAATCGGTGCTGGGCCCATTGCTATTGATATTAACGAATTGAATGAGGGCGTACTATGGATGATCGGTATATTTGCAGATCCGACTTAATTTGTTTGGATTGTAGATAGCGAAAACATTAATCAAATGGTTAGAGCAGGATATCGAACAGTTGAGGAAGCGTGTAGATGAATAATGCGTTGAGAGTAATTCGATAAATGTGACGTGTTGCATTTTGTGAAGTCTGACCAGGAAAATATTTCAGAGATATATAAGGTGGTCAAGAAGGTGGTCGGCACATTGGCCTTCCTCAGCCAGGGTTTTGACCATATAAGTTGGTATGTTACAGTATGTAGCAGGCGTCCAATGCGACGGCGGGGCCAGTGTTGGAGTATTGTGCTCATTTCGGTCACCCAGCCATAGGAAAGACGTTGTTAACCTCGAAAGAGGGGCAGATAATATTTACGATAATTTTGCCAGGACTTGAGCTACTGAGATATAAGGTTATATACGATCATGAGGTGAATAGATAGGGTAGATGCACAGAGTCGATACCCAGAGGAGGGTAATGCGAAGCCAGAGGGGACATGGTAATGCGAGAGGGGAAAGATTTAACAGATTGACAGATACTCGATTTGTAAGTGTGTCAGGGGTTATCGGGAGAAGGCAGGAGAATGG
>CM075981.1:18023174-18090674 GCA_038087875.1 Malacoraja senta | reverse complement strand
CGGACGCGGGAAACAGGACAGGTTTGCTGAACATTTTGCAGGCTCGCGACCATTATCTTGGCTTCAATATGTGCCAAGTAGTTTGTTAACTTCTAAAACTCACTGGGTCCTGTGTATATTTTCGTTTCCTCGTCGGATACAGGAGAAATATTCTTGATTTGCTGATTATTCTATCCACGCATGGCTAAAGGTGACTCAGATCTAAAATTATTGAGTCCAAGTAAATGGGAAAATCCAGTTTGTCTGCGCCCAGTACAGCATGTACTGCTCGTAACATTTTCACCGTAATAATATCCCACGTATTCAACAACGTACTGTATCGTTTTTTTTTTCTATGCTATTCTGCCAAATATATAAATATGCTCTAACAATAATTACAGACATGATCAAATTCATTAAATTTTGCATCTGTCTCTGATGCGAAGGGGAGATTTCTAAATGTCTCCATTAACAATATCTCTCTGGTAATCTTCAAACAATGTCTTGAACTGTTATTTTTTTCCTGTATATATGCAGCAAAACCTTCGTCGTACACTGTTTTCTGTTCGCGTGGTCGTCCTCAAGTAACTCGATTATTTATTTAAGCTCAACATTTCCTAATTATTGAAATATTATATTGATTGATATCGCAAGACACCATATTTTCCAAAATATTGCATTAGCCAAACTCCATGATCAAGCCGTAATAAAAACGTTTTCCAATTACATTTATTAGATAAGGAACTGAGCCTCAGACAACAAGGTATATTCATGCTACTCATATTTGCAATTTTTATCCGGTTGCACATTAGTCCTTTGCTCAACGTATGTCAATTCGTTATGAAGATCTGGGGTTTTCGATAATTGATACCATGATAAGTCGTTCAGAATTAGATCTTACGGATAATTGCTTAAGGGTTAAGCCAAATAACACGTATGTTTGAGATTTATGTAAAAATGATCAGTAAAATCTATATGGCGTCGAAAGACGTGAATCAATTGGGAAAAGTGCATTGTGTTAGATTCTTTAAACGCACTATCCTTTCGAACATAAATAGTTCAACTGCGAAAATATTCATATATTTAATGAACAATTTAGATCCTACGGCATGGAAGGAACTATAGAATGTTTGGCTGTCTGCATACGCCTGCATTCGATAATCTAATGTTCAATATACTAACGGATCCTCATTCATCACCTGCATCTTATTCCGGGCCTCCCAAATAATTTAAATATCTATTGAATTGAATTTGCGGATGCTAATAATTTCCAATTTAACTTTACTCTTCGTTTTTTGTCTGTAATCATCTTATAATTTAATCGAATACTTATTGCGTTGGTATATTAATCACCGTTGCAATATACAGTTCCTAATTTGGATACTGCACGTTATCTGACGTTGCATCAGTTCACATGACCAAGAGTCATGAAATGTCAACATTATCGACAGAATTGCTTGACATTTATGGAAGGAACATAAATCATTTGACTCGACTAATCTATTTAGTCTTAATTGCTGCTTATTAATTTATCTCTAGATCACCACTTATTATGTCAGTGTGCTTTTATTTTAAATTTCACCCGCACACCCTCACCAGCATCGTTCTGATACAATAGTAATATCAAGCTTTCCATTGTGGAGTATGTGAATGAAAAGGAGGTTTTGGGGTGCAAATCATTTGCACTCTAAAAGTAGCGTTAAAATTCAGCATTGGGAGTTCGTGTCCAGCAATGTTGCTAAGTATTTTGCAAAAGCAAATAAGAAAGTTGAGGAGCGCAGGGCTTTATCCGCAGATTAAATGGGCATCAGCTGTATTTTAAGACCTTTGAAGGTAGACAAAAATGCTAGAGAATCGCAGCGCGTGTCAGCATCTATGGAGCGAAGGAAATAGGCAACGTTTCGGGTCGAAACCCTTCTAAAGCAAGACCTTTGAAATGGCTCTTCATGATCCACTGTTCTGGAATGGTTCATTGCAAAGGTTCCTCGGAGAGTAGGCTAATTTGATTCATGAAATGGTAAATGGTAAGATACGGTGGGCCATTGTGGAAGTGGATTTTTTTAACAAATGGAGTGGTAGAAATGGGATACAAAATTGGCTTAATGGTAGGGAGCAGTTGTGCGGGTGAGGGTTGTAGAACGCAGTGTACAGGATTGAAGGCTTTTGACCAGGGACGTGCCTCATCGGTCGTTAGCCCATTGTTGTTTGTCAGCTATATAAATAAGGTGGATGGGATGTAAAAAGCATGGTTAATGCGTTTGCAAATGGTGCTTGAAATATTTGGGAATAGCTGGTGTCGTAGACAGTAGCAAAGGTTATTAAAATACAGCAGGATTTCCATCATCGGCATAAGTAGGCCAAGCAATGGATCATGGAGCTTAATTCGGGTAAGAATGGGATGTTCCATTAAGATAAATGATACATTCAAAATTAACGATAGGAACCTGGCGAGTATGGAGGATCAGGGAGATAGGATTGTGAAGAAGGCTACTGCAACGTTGACCTTCATAATTCAGGCAATGAAGCATCGTCTGATGTCAGATGTACAATACGTCTACGAGGCGCCACACTGCTATACGAGAGATGACTTTAAGCTGGAAATAGTGCAGAGACGATTTTCCAAGATGTTGCACGGCTTGGGGGCTTGACCCGTTTGGAAGATTTGACGTTATGGTTGGAAATCAGTGGTGATATTATAAAGTCGCATACATTTCCTAGGGGAATAGATAGGATGGCTGCACAAAATATTTTTCCAGGGAAGGGAAAGAAGAACTGGAGAGCGTAGGTTGACATTTGAGAGGTTGACTTTTGAAATGACTTTGAGATCTAATACGAACCTGAGTGTCAATCCTTTCAGCGCAATGTGGTAGAAATATGGAACGACCTACCAGAAGAAGTGGTTGCGGCTGGTATAATGGCTAAAATAAATTGCTAGGAAAGGTTTCTGGAGATATGGTTTAGGCGCAGGCATATCAGGCTAGGTTGGATGGGACAACATAGTCAGCAAAGATTAGTTGGCCGAACGGCCTGTGCCCGGCCTGTACGAATTTAAGTTGGTGCGTGTGTACGGAACGCATTCGTCATTCTACAACAGTCGGAGCATTGACTATTAAAGTTCTGAAGTTATCATGCCGTTATTAATAATCATTGTCAAGCCACGTTTGGACTATTGTGTGCAATTCTGTTTGCCACACTATAGGAGGGACATGGACGCCACGGAGAGGGGCAGAAGAGGTTCACCAGAATGTTCAGGGAGGTAGGTCAAAGTTGGATTACTTTTCTTCAGAGGCCGAGGGCCGACCTGTTAGAATTATATACGATTATGAGAGTCTTGAATAGTGTACATAGTCAAGCACAATTTCCCGAGGTTGGAAATGTGAAATAATGAAGGGCGGAGGCGTGAGAGGGTAAGTTTCAAGTAGATTTGTGCGAATGGAATGTTTAGCTCAGAGAGTGGAAAGTGCATGGAATGCGTTGCCGCTGTGAGGAGGGCAAGGTAGTGGGAAGAAGCATATACGATAGCAATGTTTAAGAAACATTTGGACCAATAAATGAACAAATCAACAGGAAGCGCAATGAAGGATGCAGCCCCTGTACAGGCAGATGATATTAGAAGAATTGCCATCAGGGTCGGTCCCGACATGGCGGACTGGTGAGACTATTCCTGTGATGTTGAGTTATATGTTGTAATAACATACCGATCTACCCTAATTGAAAATTCCATGTTTGTAATCCTATCATATTTTAATTATTCTTATGATTTGACGAAGGATTTGAAAGGCGACTCTGGCAATTAGTATATAGGTTACAACTTTTCTTTTGTAGAAACAATGAATTATAGATGCTGCTTTACAAAGTAAGACAGAGAGTGGATTAGCTCCAAGTTAGCCAGCATATCAGGAGAGCATGGGTAGGTAGCTTCTCGGACAAGACTCTTCTTCAGAGTGACTATATCGGGGTTGGGAGTGTTGAAATCTGGAAGAAAGGAGGGGCTATACAATGCCCGGTATATAGTTGACCGACTGGGGTGAGCAGGGTGATGTGATAGGATGATGGTTGGACATATGCCAGAAATGAATAGTCAGACGATGAGGGAGGGACGAAAGATTTATAGCGTTTTAAATTTTTAATATAGAGCAGGCAGTGTAGGTGGAACTGCAGCGCGAAGGGAGAAGCAGGTACGAGTACAAATGGGGCACTGGGTGGAGGGCTGATGAAGGGGGTACGTTGCATGGCTTTGTTGTGTTTATTACTTCTACGTATATCTCACCCTCTCCTGCATCCAAGGAGCCCCGCTAGTCTTTCCAATCGAGACAGAAGTTCACGTGCACATCATCTAACCTCATCTACTGATCCCGCTGATCCCGATGTGACATCGCATATCGACGATCCCAGTGATCCCGATGTGACCTCGCATATCGACGATCCCAGGCCGACCGTTACGACGACACCTTAAGTTCGGTCCACCAAGGACAGCATGATCTGTCAAGTTGCTATATATATTAATCTTCCAATTCCTATACTGACATTTCTCCTGCGAGCCTTGTCTATTGCCTAACTGAGGTCACACGCAAACTGGAAGGATAACACTTTACATTCCGCTCGGGTACCTTAAAACCAAACGAGTGAGCATTGAATTCTCCAATTTTATGCAACTACATAATCCTCCCCCCTCCTCATTCTCCTCTATAACCCCTCTACTCGTCCACTCCCCGCTGTGCCACACCTAGCCTCGCAGCTATTTCTCCACTCCTGCTACCCTTCCACCTTCATTCCTTATCTAGTTTCACAACTGTCAACTCTTGAATCCTTTCGGTTCAACATTCTATGTTTTCACACCCGGCCATTGTCCATCCATCTGCTTATCAACTACCTTTCTCACCTCAGTCGGCCTTTTACCTGCCAGACTTTGTACTGCCCTTTCTATCTTTCAGATTTTGTGCACCCCAGCAACCCATATTCATGTTCTCACGAGATGCGGCCTGACCCACCGAGATACTTCAGCAGTCTTCACTTATTACATGTTCTCTTCGTTCAAGTTATATACTCCGTTCAACACCATTCTTTTTGCAGTGTTGAAAGTCATATCGCATGTCCGTGCAGCGAAAATCCCAACAAATAAGGCATTGATTCACGCATTTCAGTTCACATCAACTTCACACAATTCTTGTAAATGTATGTCTGGCACCGTCTGAGTTATGTACCAGCTGAATAAATTGAGTTTCCACCTGCATAATTACGTGTCGCAATGTCCAATCTTACTCGGCATTTCTTTGTGTGCTGCCTCGATTATAATTTGTGTTCAAAGTGTTAATATTTCCTTGTAGAATTTGAGAGGCATCGACAATCAGGCGAGTTGGCGTATTTATGCTTTGAAGTGATCAACAAATATTTCGCGATCAAAATGAAAACGAACGCATATGTTATTCTTTCCTTCCTAATTTCCATGCGCATTTACATGCCAACTATTTCCACACCTCTCTATTTCCCCCCCTCTGTGCAATCAAGAAAGAAGTCAAACCTTGTCAATCTTCTCAAAATATATCCGTGCAGTCATAACGTTCAGAGATTATAAATGAATTAATAATGATAAGTTCGCTCAACGGTTAACTATGCAAAGATACAGACTAATTAGAACTCGATCCTCGAAGTTCCTTGATAGTAGTACAAAGATGAATTGCGAACTATTGATCAGACAAATAATCATCTTTGAAATGAAGCACCGGAAAACGCAAAGTTTTCTTGCTTTCCATCCTGTGCTAGGTTTGCTATAACTGAAATTTGTTCCTAGTATACAGGTGACTAATATAATCTGGTAGAGTAGAGGCTTTCGCGTGGATAATAAACAACATATAGATTATGTATAATCAGTTTGCGTGGATGAGTAATCCTTGACATGGAGTCAGTACTCGTGCTGCGTGACTATCGTTCCATGGCGTGGGGCACATGCCATGATGTTTCCATCATTTAATTTTGTTTTCAGATTCCGATAATTTGATTTTTATCATTTTATTCAACTAGTGTTCGCACCGTTAAATATGTATTTACTGACGGCCAATGTCAATGCACATTACTTAAAAAAAATATAACGCAGATAAAGATTGTCGCCATAAAGACGAAGGTAATTATTATACTCACTTCTACTGAATAATTCTAGCGTGTTAATTATCGTCACCTATATCGGGAGAAAAACAAGGAGTGCTAACTCTACATCGAACCATTTTTTAACGGATAATTGCATATGGATATCTTTATTAACATTGGTCAGTTAGCCAATATTTTGAATAAAGTAGTGCCGCCGGATACGCGGTTTTTAATGAAATGCCATGGTGCAAACATGCCCTTTCTGACCCGTATCGAATAAGATAACATTGATGTCTTTCCTGCAGGTGCGGCATATTCACGATCTTCCTCAGCCGTTTCCAATGCAGCTGTTCACCGTTGTTCTGCATACGGCATAAGTTTCGATCATTTACTTGTCTACTCTTGTTGGCTTCACCTGTCATACATTTAATGAGACACGTTACTGTGTTGAATGATTAGCAGGTCCGATGGAAATTAAATGTACCTTGCATTACCACATTTTTTTTAAAAACATTTTTACAAAGGAGAAACATGGAACTGCAGATGCTGGTAAAAAAAGACACCAAATTCTGTAGCAACTCATTTGGTCCGACAGCATCTCTGGAGAACATAGATAGGTGACGATTCGTGTCGAGACCCTTATTTAAACTGACGAGTGATCATAGGTCTATGAACATATATATGTTGCATAAACTCGTGAAATAATTTGTATGAAGTCCTTGTCATGTTCATTGGCCAAATAACTTTTGATATATTTGTACAATAGATGCCGAGGGTGCGGCTGCTTCCGCTATTAATCCTGCAGCGCTAGGCAAAATGTAATACAACTGGCTTCGTGTTTCCCCTCGTATATTGCGCTGCAGATAACAGATTACTATTTTAGTTTATTTTAGTTTACATTAGATAAACAACGCTGAAACGGGCCCTTCGGCCGACCGAGACGCGCCTACAAGGTATATCTGCACACAAGCACAGCCCTGCAAACACTGGGGATAATTTACAAATTTACAGCAGCCAATTAACCTATACATCGTTACGTCTTTGGAATGTAGGAGGAAACCCGCAGATACCCGCAGCACCCGTGTTCAGGATGGAACTCGGGTATCCGGCGCTGTATGGCAGCAGCTCTATCGCTAAGCCACCGAGCCACCATATTTTGTTATTAGAAACAATAAAACAGGACATGTTAACATTGGTGATGCTACTGCTGTGGTGGACGAACAATTTCATAGAACTTACGAACATTCTGTTTCTGAAATTGATGACAAGAATAACAATTATTAATTCACGATCTCTGTGTCGTTATAATAATTGATACTGGCATGCACCGCGTACTAAATTGTGTGCACGAGAATTTCGGGTGGTCCGAACAAGCACTTTAGCAGAGAATTACGGACACACATTTAACCTGTTGGAAAATTATACCCCTCGCTCTGCACTTCAATACCCTAATTCAGGTTTCTTTAATCATATTATTTGGTGAGTTCCACGCCAAGTTTCGTATATGCGCCCCTGGTTGCACACCACACAGGCCTGATGCATTGGATCAGAGCACAGACGTTCCAATGCGGAAATCAGCCTTCGATGTATAGTTGATTTTTGAAACGTTCTAATTATACATGTGCCATATTCGAAGTATTTGTGAAGTTCCGTTGTAATTCATTGTTACTACTGATTCCTAATTAGAGTTGCTATTGAAATCTTCAATTATAAAATCTGATTATGTTGAACATTTAGAAAGAATAGATTAGGATATTTAGATGTTAAGACGTTAGTTTAACAGCGCCAGTTGTCAGAGGACAGAAACGTCGATATGTGGGATTCAACACGTGCTAGAAATGAGTCAATATGCTCATTATTGAGCATTCCTAATCGAACATGGATAAAATAGTAACATTGTGTCAAGTTAGTTGTTGCACCGCCACAGAATTGTATATGTATGGCGAGCATGATCAGGAAGGGGGATGCATGCGATTGGATAGGTGTAATTTGATCCTGCACAATAATGGTTAGAATGACCAAAAAACAGAATGTTGGAAGAACTGATCACTTGTGGAGTGACCGGAGAAACGACGACGCGGATTGGAATCATTCTTCGAATTCAAAGAGTATAATGAAATATCCATGTTGATCATCGAAGCAGTGGATAAAACAAATCAAGATATCGAGAGGGATGGAGCAAAACACAAATGAAACGGCGCGTATTTGAATGCTACAATCATTGTACCCTCATGTAGATCGTCTTCACCCATGGAACACCATAGCGATCATGGATAAAAATTGACAAATATAATTTCCCCGTTATCGTTAAAAAAACAGCTTTCACTCCTTTCAACATTTACTTTGCATTTCTCCAGCAATATCGATTGCAATTCTACGGCATGATTTACCACATGATCCAACCTATCTTTATTTGCGAAAACATAAACGGCAAGTGCTTCATCTTTTAATTTCGAGAAATTCCTATAATTTATCATTTCCTGCGAAATATGTGCGATATCTCTGACCACAGAAAATGCTGTGTCAGTCACTGTCAGTATTTTGTCCACTCTACCGGTTGAGCTTTTTATCCAAAGCTTGACTGAGAAGATCGTTTGAAAACTCGGTTTGTTTTCACATCATTCGAGGTGTCCTTTTATATTTGAATAATCTGATTTTGCGTTGTTGTAATTTGAATATCAGTCAAAAATCCGGTGCACTGCTATTTCAGAACTTACGACATGTAAAGAATATTTACAAGAATTAGGTGAGTGACGAAGAACACGAGCCATTGCAAATAATTTGCTTGTGCCTATTCGTCTAAAAGCGTGCCGTTGGCACTAACACAATAACACAATTTCAACTGGAATAACCATGATTCCCAATTGGACGAGCACGGCATTACTGAAAGTTGATATATATAGACAATAGGCAATAGACAATAGACAATAGGGGCAGGAGTAGGCCATTTGGCCCTTCGAGCCAGCACCGCCATTCAATGTGCTCATGGCTGATCATCCCCAATCAGTACCCCGTTCCTGCATTCTCCCCATATCCCCCGACTCCGCTATTTTAAGAGCCCTATCTAGCTCCCTCTTGAAAGCATCCAGATAACCTGCCTCTACCGCCTTCTGAGGCAGATAATTCCACAGACTCACCACTCTCTGTGAGAAAACGTGTTTCCTCGTCTCCGTTCTAAATGGCTTACTCCTTATTCTTAAACTGTGGCCGCTGGTTCTGGACTCCCCCAACATCTGGAACATGTTTCCTGCCTCTAGCGCGTCCAAGCCCTTAACAATCTTATAGGTTTAAATGAGATACCCTCTCATCCTTCTAAACTCCAGGGTGTACAAGCCCAGCTGCTCCATTTTCTCAGCGCATGACAGTCCCGCCATTCCGGAAATTAACCTTGTAAACCTACGCTGCACTCCCTCAATAGCAATAATGTCCTTCCTCAAATTAGGGGACCAAAACTACACACAATACTAAAGGTGTGGTCTCACTAGGGCTCTGTACAACTGCAGAAGGACCTCTTTGCTCCTATAGACGATTCCTCTTGTTATAAACGCCAACATGCTATTCGATTTCTTCACTAACCTGCTGTACTTGCATGCTTACTTTCATAGACTGATGTACAAGGACCCCCCAGATCCCGTTGTACTTCCCCTTTTCCCAACTTGACGCCATTTAGATAGTAATCCGCCTTCCTGTTTTTGCTACCAAATTGGATAACCTCACATGTATCCGCATTAAACTTAATCTGCCATGCATCTGCCCACTCCCTCAACCAGTCCAAGTCATCCTGCATTCTCATAGCATCCTCCTCACAGTTCACACTGCCACCCAGATTTGTCTCATCTGCAAATTTGCTAATGTTACTTTGAATCCCTTCATCCAAATCATTGATATATATTTTAAATAGCTGCGGTCCCATCACCGAGCCTTGCGGTACCCTACTAGTCACTGCCTGTCATTCTGAAAGGGGCCCGTTAATCCCTACTCTTTGTTTCCTGTTTGCCAACCACTTCTCTATCCATGTCAGCACACTACCCCAATACCATTTGCCACTAATCTCCTATGTGGGACCTTATCAAATGCTTTCTGAAAGTCCAGGTATACTACATTCACTGGCTCTCCCTTGTCCATTTTCCTAGTTACATCTTCAAAAAATTCCAGAAAATTAGTCAAGCATGACTTCCCTTTCGTAAATCCATGCTGACTCGGACCGATCCTGTTACTGCTATCCAAATGTTCGGCTATCTCATCTTTTATAATTGACTCCAGCATCTCCCCCACCACCGATGTCAGGTTAACTGGTCTATAATTGCCCATTTTCTCACTCCCGCCTTTCTTAAAATGTGGGATAACATTAGCTACCCTCCAATCCACAGGAACTGATCCTGAATCTGTAGAACATTGGAAAATTATCACCAATGCATCCGCGATTTCTAGAGCCACTTCATTAAGTACCCTGGGATGCAGACCCTCGGGCCCTGTGGATTTATCAGCTTTCAGTCCCATCTGTCTATCCGACACCCTTTCCTGCCTAATGTGGATTTCCTTCAGTTCTTCTGTCACCCCAGATCCTCTGGCCACTACTGTATCAGGAAGATTGTTTGTGTCCTCCTGAGTGCTATATAGAATGCTCAGTTAGCTCAACGTACAAAAAAAGGAAACTGTTTTTTTATCTGGTGGAGCAAATGCACATGCTGATACCACTGGTGATAAGTGGTTCAATTTGCAGTATATAAAGCATTAAAACCAGTCCATCTTCTCACAAACTTGGCGATAGTCGCAACGGGGAATCTAGTTGCATGGCAGAGACAGTGGAAGATGCATAACACCTTACTCCAACACTTGCTTCATAACCTTAGTTTTAGACGCAAACCTTATCGTGATATGGTGTTTATTTCCTCGTCTTGAAATCCATCCACCGAGGAAATACGTCAACTTTTGTTTCAGGTTGCGAAAACATTCTGCTGGATGTATTAATTACTTCTTAACCATTTTGTGCGTATCTTATAATTTAATTGAACTTACTTCGGATATTCTTTTCTGTTTAATTTCTCCAGCGGAATTAATTCTCAAACCACAAATCACATGTCTCAGATTTATTATCTAATTGATTGCAGAAGAAAGGCTGAAAGCTAAAGGTGATGGTAGGTTAATCCAAACATTCAAATGCTGTGTAATTATCCGCAAGGTCAAGTGTTTACCTTGCTGCAAAGGCACGTCAATACTTCTGCAGTTTTATGTGGAAACCATTTTAAATGTTGACACTTCATTTCGAGTTGTGCAGGGCTGTACGGTGCTTGCGGGGTGTTCAATAACAGGGAGATCTAGGAGTAAAGGCACGTGGTTTACCGAGAGTGGCGATTCGATTAGACAGTATCATGCAGAAAGTCTTTGGACTCTTGCCTTAATTGTGAAATGTATTGAGTACAAAAGCTGTGACATCACGATGCAGCTGTACTAGTCGTGCGGTTCTGGTCACCTATTAGGACGTCATTAAGTTGGAAAGGCTGCAGCAGGCAGTAGAAATGATGTGACCATGGATTGAGGACTTGATTTGTAAGGAGACATTGGAAAGGCTTGTACAGTTCATTGGAGTTTGTATTTACATTTTCGAAAACAAATATGTATGAAGACCCTACCTTTGATGTGATATTTTGGTTGCGCGATCCCTGTCTTGTTAGAAATATATATATTGTCTGCCATTAATGTCTCTTACACGAGGGAGCAGAAAGACTAAACTATATAAGACATGATTAATCATGGCTCTATGTAAGTTTTTTATTTTTTTCCTGTCGGAATCCTGCTTGAAATCCACAAGACTCACTCGTGATTTCCTATCACTCACCTCAAGAAGTATGATTTTGAAATTGTTCACTACTGAATTGCCGAGGAAGAAAGAAATGATTAGATCACCATCCGCACTCATAGCAAGACATCGACAAATAAAAAGTCCTCGTTGTGGTCCAGATGCATTGGCTGTTACAATACCAATTGTTTTCTAATGCTTGCTCATGGCTGGTTAATAGAAAAACAGGGAGTGAGTTTGTAATCTCAAAATAAACTTGTTTAACTTATTCAATTTAAATAATTGCAAATCAAGGCTAACACTCATTAAGTTTGGGTAAATAGAAAGCGTTGTTCTTTTTTTTGGTTCTGGAAGTTGAATTGTTATTTTAAGCAAATTACATCGTACTTAATGAAGTGTGTGTCAGATATCATGAGAGGGCACACGTATTGCCGTTTGTCGGAGAGGTGGTACGTAATTTAGTGGGAGGTGAAAATCACAACTGTGTTTCAAAATGTCGTACAGTGTTTGTATTTGCTCAATAAATTTGAATGGGTTTTTCGATACTCCTTATGCACGTGGCATATGTTTGAAATGTGGTGTGGGCTATAGGGATGGCAGCTGAAAGCAGGTGTACAGATTAGATATATCATTGCAAAAAAGCGTTCCAGGTGGCTGCATCACTAGGAATAATTCAGCCTAAACTGAGAACGTTCATAGCAAATGCGTTATATCAGGGCGCTGCTGCCACGGCAGTAGTGTCCTGTTCCTAAAGCCCACAAGCGGGCACACACAACTGCAGTTCGTTCGGAGTCTTTAGGGATGCGTTTTAGTCATTTCGCTGATATAATGCTAATCTGCGTTAAGCATCCAAGAAAATGCAGAAACTAATTGAAATGGAAGACAGTGCATAAGATAGTTAACATGGTATAAGGAGCTCGTAGGCCTGTGGCGGGCGGGTCTTCCACCGACGTTGGTGCGCGGTAAGCGAGACCTCCACCATCGTGTGACCGCGACGGGCGAGTCGGACCTCCTTGCCGGACTCATTACAGTGAACTTTAATGAATATTTCAATATCAATATTTCAACAGTCTAGATTATAATAATAAATATTGTGATTATGTAAATGAAGATCAAATAAATGTTGACATTGAAAAACATAGTTTGGACAATCCGAGGGAAATGCAGAGGATATCAAAGTAAATACACGAGTAATCGAAACATAAGGAACTGCATTGGCTGGAATTTTGACCAAAACACAAAGTACTACGTAAAGGAGTTGGTTTATAGTACTATTTGTAAATGTCTTGCAATTAATAGCACTCTGTGCTGAGCAGAACACCATAAATTGGCCGACATTATTAATTTAAGGTTCATTCGCCAATGATAGAATAATTGGTCGTGTTTGCATTGTATTCAGTCGTGCCTGGGTTTCGGGAGACACTGAAAGGTTTGAGGTGGGGAAAGAACGCAACAGTAGCAGTGATAATAGTGTTTAATTGCCACATATGCATCAGTACAGAAAACATATATTTGCATATATTAAACATGCAGGTGCCCCCATTATTGGAGCCATTATTCGATGTCTGAATTCCGGTCATCCTGCGCGCTCGGTATAATTGAGCAATTGCCGCAAACCGACATCCGTCTCCTTTCTCGCCATGTGTGTTTCCAGGGGCCGTCCCCTGCAGCCTACATTTAAAGCGCTGGAGGCATTACCCAGTTTCACCATCCTAACATCCCACCCCAAGCGTCCCCCGTCTCCAACGCCCTCCTCGTTACGCTTTCCAAGGAGTGTTCGGGCAGACCCACACGTGACTTCAGGCGGGTTACCGGTCCCACCGATCGACGAGAAACGAAAACGTGGCCCGTGTAACGTTAAATTGCATGAGCGTCCCAGAGATTGACCAAAACGGTATCGGCCTGTTTCACAAAATTAGATTGTCAAAGCCTGTCCATTACATATAACTTGCAGCAATGTCAGTTCGTCCGCATAAAATGCAGTAATTCGGCTTCGACAAAGGAATATATAGATCACGTTATGGTGTCAGGGAGGAACTGCAGAAGGTGGTTTAAACCGAAGATAGGCACAAAATGCAGGAGTTATTCAGCGGGACAGGTAGCATCTCCGGTGAGAAGGAACGCTGATGTTCGGGTCGAGACCCTTCTTAAGTCAGGTGAGAGGAAGACGTATAGATATGAAAGAATAAGGCGTAAAACAAAGATCAAAATTGACGTTGATAAGAAAATGTAGAAAGGTTCATTGTTTGCTAAGGGGAAGGTGAAAAGGAGGTACACAATCAATAACATTTAATCAGGAGGACAGGGAAAATAGTCGGGGAACTATGATGGGGGGGGGGGGGGGTGGACAGAGACATAAAACAAGGGTTACTTGATGTTAGAGAAATCAATTTTCATACCGCTGGAATGTCAGATGCTCAAGCGAAACATGAGGTGCTGTGTATTCAATTTACGTAGGGTCTCACGCTGACAGTTGAGGCGGCCCGGGCCAGAAAGGTTAGTATAGGAATGGGAGGGGGAGTTAAAGATATTAGCAACCAGGAAATCACTTTTCGGAGGTGTTCAGCGAAACAATCGCCGAACCTGTGCTTGGTCTCGTACATACATAGGAGTCTACCCCTGGAACAGCAGGTACAGTATATGACCTAAGACGGCCATTATCACTCCTTTTCAGCTGCTTTAGTTCCTTCGTATGCCTTTGACCCGAAGAATGCCTCGCAGGCTTTCCACAGACTGCTGGACATGGGGGGGGGGGTGGGCGAGAAACTGTGTCGGTGAATCGCGTTAAAACGGCCCATTTGGGCATGTCTCAGCCCGTACAGGTGGCGCGGCCTTGTCGGCGGAGGCGACCGCCTTGTCGGCCGCTCCTGTCTTCGCATTGGACGGTTGTGTATCCACCCTCGGGCGATATGTGTACGAGGTCCGGCCGCCTCGTTTGTCTGTCTGTTCGTTTTAGTTACCCGGGTTTTTTTGGAGGGGGGGGGGTCATGTGGCGCCATCTGGTGGTTAGCCCAGTGAGAGATCGAACACTCTGAAGTAGAACTGGATCGGGGACCTGACTGTGTTTGGCGGGAAGGTGGCATCATGAGTCACGGGTGTGCCCAACTGCAACTGCAAGTGCAGCGACTCAGTTAGTGCTCACTCTCAGCGCGTGAGTGTCTCACTCTGTATCTGCCAATAAGGTCACTTTGTTCTCAAATGTGTCTCGCTATAGTCCTTTAATTCTGAGGCTATGAACTGGAGTCCTCGACTCTCCCACGAGTAGAAACATCCTCTACACATCCACTCTATCCAAGCCTTTCACTATTCTGTATGTTTTAATTAGGTCCCCACTCATTCTTCTAAACTCCAGCGAGTACATGCCCAGTGCTGACAAACGCTCATTAGAGGTTAAAGTACTAACTTCTAGGATCATTCTTTTAAACCTCCTCTAAACCTTCTCCAGAGTCAGCACATGCAAAAAGGATGGGTTGCACTTGAACCTGAGGGGGACCGATATCCTGGCGGGGAGATCTGCAAAGGCTACTGAGGAGACTTCAAACTAGAATGGTTGGGGGGAGGGACACAAATAGAGAAAGCTATTAGACAGTGTGTGACGCAGGAGGCAGAGAAGGAAAGCAGTCAGACTCAACATGTAGGGGTGGAAGAAGAAAACAATAATAAACAGAGAATAAGAGGTGGTGGGGTTCTTAAATGGGTGAGCAGAGAAACAAGAGGGGTGTAAAATGCGGGGGGAAGCAATAGGTAGCAAGGTGAAAAGTAAAAGTGGCAGGCAGACAAATCCAGGGCAAAAATCAAAAAGGGCCACTTTTCAACATAATTGTATAAGGGGTAAGAGCGTTGTAAAAACAAACTGAAGGCTTTGTGTCTCAATGCAAGGAGCATTCGTAATAAGGTGGATGAGTTGAACGTGCAGATAGCTATTAATGATTATGATATAGTTGGGATCACGGAGACATGGCTCCAGTGTGACCAAGGCTGGGAGCTGAACATCCAGGGATATTCAATATTCAGGAGGGATAGAGAGAAAGGAAAAGGAGGTGGGGTAGCGTTGCTGGTTAGAGAGGAGATTAACGCAGTGGAAAGGAAGGACATTAGCTTGGAGGATGTGGAATCGGTATGGGTAGAGCTGCGAAACACTAAGGGGCAGAAAACGCTGGTGGGTGTTGTGTACAGGCCACCTAGCAGTAGTAGTGAAGTTGGGGATGGCATCAAACAGGAAATTAGAAATGCGTGCAACAAAGGAAAACAGTTATAATGGGTGACTTCAATCTACATATAGGTTGGGTGAATCAAATTGGCAGGGGTGCTGAGGAAGAGGATTTCTTGGAATGTATGCGGGATAGTTATCTAAACCAATATGTAGAGGAACCAACGAGAGAGCAGGCTATTCTAGACTGGGTATTGAGTAATGAGGAAGGGTTAGTTAGCAGTCTTGTTGTGCGTGTCCCCTTGGGCAAGAGTGACCATAATATGGCTGAGTTCTCCATTAGGATGGAGAGTGACATTGCTAATTCAGAAACAACGGTTCTGCACTTAAAGAAAGGTAACTTTGAGGGTATGAGACGTGAATTGGCCAAGATTGACTGGCAATTAGTTCTAAAAGGGTTGACGGTGGATATGTAATGGAAGGCATTTAAAGACTGCATGGATGAACTACAAAATTAGACAGAAAAAGCAGTATACCAGAGGACTGGGAGAAATTCAGAGACCAGCAGAGGAGGACAAATGGCTTAATTAGGAAAGGGAAAATAGATTATGACAGAAAACTGGCAGGGAACATAAAAACTGACTGCAAACGTTTTTATAGATATGTGAAGAGAAAGAGATTAGTTAAAACAAATGTAGGTCCCTTGCAGTCAGAAACAGGTGAATTGATCATGGGGAACAAGGATATGGCGGACCAATTGAATAACTACTTTGGTTCCGTCTTCACTAAGGAAGACATAAATAATCTGCCGGAAACAGCAGGGGACCGCGGCTCAAAGGAGATGGGGGAACTGAGTGAAATCCAGGTTAGTCGGGAAGTGGTGTTGGGTAAATTGAATGGATTAAAGGCCGATAAATCACCAGGGCCAGATAGGCTGCATCCCAGAGTATTAAGGAAGTAGCTCCAGAAATAGTGGATGCATTAGTGATAATTTTTCAAAACTCTTTAGATTCTGGAGTAGTTCCTGAGGATTGGAGGGTAGCAAACGTAACCCCACTTTTTAAGAAGGGAGGGAGAGAGAAAACGGGGAATTACAGACCAGTTAGTCTAACATCGGTAGTGGGGAAACTACTAGAGTCAGTTATTAAAGATGGGATAGCAGCACATATGGAAAGTGGTGAAATCATTGGACAAAGTCAGCATGTCTGACGAATCTTATAGAATTTTTCGAGGATGTAACTAGTAGAGTGGATAGGGGAGAATCAGAGGATGTGTTGTATCTGGAATTTCAGAAGGCTTTCGGCAAGGTCCCACATAAGAGATTAGTATACGAAGTTCAAGCACATGGTATTGGGGGTTCAGTATTGATGTGGATAGAGAACTGGCTGGCAAACAGGAAGCAAAGAGTAGGAGCAAACGAGTCATTTTCACAATGGCAGGCAGTGACTAGTGGGGTACCGCAAGGCTCAGTGCTGGGACCCCAACTATTTACAATTTATATTAATGATTTGGATGAGGGAATTGAAGGCAACATCTCCAAGTTTGCGGATGACACTAAGGTGGGGGGCAGTGTTAGCTGTGAGGAGGATCCTAGGAGACTGCAAGGTGACATGGATAGGCTGGGTGAGTGGGCAAATGTTTGGCAGATGCAGTATAATATGGATAAATGTGAGGTTATCCACTTTGGTGGCAAAAACAGGAAAGCAGACTATTATCTAAATGGTGGCCGATTAGGAAAAGGGGAGATGCAGCGAGACCTGGGTGTCATGGTACACCAGTCATTGAACGTAGGCATGCAGGTGCAGCAGGCAGTGAAGAAAGCGAATGGTATGTTAGCTTTCATAGCAAAAGGATTTGAGTATAGGAGCAGGGAGGTTCTACTGCAGTTGCACAGGGTCTTGGTGAGACCACACCTGGAGTATTGCGTACAGTTTTGGTCTCCAAATCTGAGGAAGGACATTATAGCCATAGAGGGAGTGCAGAGAAGGTACACCAGACTGATTCCTGGGATGTCAGGACTTTCATATGAAGAAAGACTGGATAGACTTGGCTTATACTCGCTAGAATTTAGGAGATTGAGAGGGGATTTTATAGAAACGTACACAATTCTTATGGGGTTGGACAGGCTAGATGCAGGAAGATTGTTCCCGATGTTGGGGAAGTCCAGGACAAGGGGTGTCAGCTTAAGGATAAGGGGGAAATCCTTTAAGACGGAGATGAGAAAAAACTTTTTCACACAGAGAGTGGTGAATCTCTGGAACTCTCTGCCACAGACGGTAGTTGAGGCCAGTTCATTGGCTATATTTAAGAGGGAGTTAGATGTGGCCCTTGTGGCTAAAGGGATCAGGGGGTATGGAGAGAAGGCTGGTACGGGATACTGAGTTGGATGATCAGCCTTGATCATATTGAATGGCGGTGCAGGCACGAAGGGCCGAATGGCCTACTCCTGCAGCTCTTTTCTATGTAACTATGTATCCTTCCTCAGATATAGTGACCACATTTGTTCACAATATTCCAAATGCGGCCTTAAGGGAGCCTCAGCGTTGCATCGCAGTTGTTGCATAGAAGCCCTCCTAAAATAAATGCTAGCATTGAGTTTGCTTTCTCTACTACCGATTCGACTTGCCAATAATTTTTTGTGGAATCCCGCACCAGCTTTCTAAAGTACCTTTGGATTCTTAGCCCATTTAGAAAGTGGTCTACGACTTTATTCCTACTAACAAATGCACAACTCCACACTTTGCTGCACTATATTCCATCTGCCACTGATCTGTCCACTCTGCCAGCATGTCCATGCCCTTCTGCAGAATCCCTCCTTTCTCTACACTACCTGTCGCTCTAAATATTTTCGCATCATCCGCAAACTTTACCACAAAACCTTCAATACCTTTGTCCAAATGATTAGTATACACCGTGAAGAGTAGCGGCCCCAGCACCGACCGTTGCGGAACTCCACTAGCCACTGGCAGCCAACCAGAAAAAGCCTCCTTTAGCACGCTATTTGTTTTCTGCCGTCCAGCCAACCTGCTATCCATGCTGGTACAGTATCTGCGCTTTGGTACAGTAGGCTCTCATCTTCCGAAGCTGCATAACGTGTGGCATATCATCAAAGGCTTTCTGAAAATCTAAGTAAACAACTACTGCCTCTCCTTTGTCGGTCCTGCCATTTACTCCTTCAAAGAACTCCAGCAAATTTGTCAAGCAACGACTCCCCTTCCCAATGCCATGTTGACGTCGGCCTATTTTACCGTGAACTTCTAGGTAACCCGTCACCCTTTATAATGGACTTTAAAATCTTACCAACCACCGAAGTCAGACTAACCGGCCTAACGTTCCCACTATTCTGCCTTGCTCCCTTTTTGTGCAGCGGGGTAAAATTAACAATTTCCCAATCATCTGGGGCCACTCCTGACTATAGTGATTCCTGAAATATCACTATCAATGCCTCCACAATCTTTAAAGCCACTTCTATCATAACCATAGGGTGCACTCCATTCGGCCCAGGTGCATTTCCACTTTCAACCCTTTCAGCTTCCCAAGCAGTCTCTCCCTGGTATTAGCCACTCCACTAACTTCTATCCCCTGACTGTTGAATTTCAGGCACGTTGCTGGTATCTTTCACTGTTAAGACTGTTGTAAAAGGATATTCAACTCCTCTACCATTTCTTTATTCCCCGTTATTAGTTCTCTTGCTTAATTTTCCAATTTTCAACCGTCTACTCTTGGCTCTGTTTTGCTCTTTATATCACTGAAGAAACTCTTGCTATCCTATTTTATATTATTGATTAGCTTACATTCGTATTTCATATTTTCTCACCATATTTTCTTTTTAGTTATCATCTGTTGTTCTTTTAAAGCTACCCAATCCTCTGGCTTCCTACTTCCTTGGAGGAGGTGTAGGGACAGGTGTTACATCTCCTGCGGTTGGATGGGAAAATACCCAGGGATCGTCAGGTTTCGTTTGGAAAAGGGTTGACCATGGATTTGCGGAATGACTGGTCTCTGCGGAAAGCGGAAAGGGGTGGAGATTAGACGAAGTGGCTAGTGATGGGATCCCGTTGGAGATGGTGAAAATGACAGCTGATGGGGTGAAAGGTGAGGACGAGGGTGACTATATCCCAGTTGTGACTGGGGGGAGGTGGAGCTAGAGCGGAGCTGCGGAATACCGAGAAGACCCATGTGAAGGCCTCATCAATGATGGAAGAGGGGAACCCCTGTTCCCTAAAGAATGAGATGTATACATATTGAGTTATCAAACTTCAAGTAACGTTTGCTTTCCCTCTCTCTCCGTCCCTCCATCATGCTGGATCTGAGGCTAGTTGCAATATCCCACTGATTAAATGTTACTGATTGTATCCCTCCTTGTCACCTGCCCTCAGCTAACAATTAACCATTCTACATTTCCTTATCAACGTCTGATTTGATCTCTGTATTCACAGCTTACCCCTTCATATATCTATACCTCCCTCTCCCCTGACTCTCAGTCTAAAGATGGATCTCGACCCGATTCCTTCTATCCAGAGATGCTTCCTGTCCCGCTGATTAACCTCAGTATTTTGTGTCTATCTTTCTTTATTGTTTCATTCTTTGGATGGTGGATAATTATAAATTCAGAGTAGCTGAGAAATAGGACAGAAAATAAATGCCACATTTCTTGGAACAAAGAACATTCGGTATAAAATATCCTCAATGAAATTTTAGTCGAATATTATATCAGTGGAATGAAATTGATCAGTTTCTAGTTATTCAAGTATTCTTTACTCTGTGCCTCAGAACTGGATGCATACAATGAATCGATGAACAATTTAAGTAAGAATGTTCCTTTAATAATACATGTATTTTTCATTGCATTTTTACAAGCACAGATATTTTCGGGGTTGATATAATGCATAACTAATAGTTTCTTTATGTATTGTTCAATTAATAGACATCTATCGCAGTACCTTTATATCCACGCCAAAATAAGAATAGTAAAATATCTTCATAACGGCCCAATGGTGCCGCCATTCACAGAATCACAGTGTCATACAACAGGGCCGTCGGCCTAAATCCTCCATGCCGACCAACACCATCGAAGCAACTACCATTATCTTGCGTTGCCCAACATCTATCTAAGCATTTTATCTCCATGTGCCAGTCGATGTACCTTCCAAATGTAGTTAAAATACCTGCCTCGGCTACCTCCTCTTACAACTTGTTCCATATGCTCCCCTGAATGAACAAAAATGTCGCTTACGTTCGTATAAAAATGTTAGCCTTCTCAATTTAAATACACTCTATGTCATTTTGTATGTAATTCTCCTACCCTGGTTACAACTGACTACATTCACCCTACATATTTTCTTGATGTTTCTATACGCCTCTATTAGGTTAACACTCAATATCTGAGAACATATTCTGTAACCTCTTTGAACGTATTCTCATCTTATTGACATCTTCCCTACTGCAGCGTGACAGAAACTAAAGAAACTAAAGACAGCACTCCACGACTGGCCTCACCAACGTCTTAACCAACGGAAACATAACGTCCCGACTTCTGTACCCAATACCCTGCCAGCTGAAGGAAAATGTACCAAAATCCTGTATGACTACCCTTTCTACACGCAGCGCCAGTTTGAGTGAACTATGTACCTATGCTCTTGGATCCATCTGTTCCTCAACAATCCCCAGGGCGTCACCATTCATAGCGAAAATCCTGCACTCTCATCTATCTACATTAAATTATATTAACCATTTCCCAGCGCATTTGCCCAGCTGATCAGAAGTGTGCTGTAACATTTGATGACCATCGTCACTATCTACGATGCCATCTCCTCTAGTGTAATAGTTAGTGTCATCTGCAAACTTATTAATCTTGCCATGTACATTCTCATCCAAATGTTTGACAGAAACGACAAGCAGAAATGAACCCTCCACGGTTTGTGAGGCACACCACTGGTCACAGGGATCCAGTTTGAAAAACACCCTTTCAATACCACGCCCCGCCTTTTCTATTAAACCAATTATATATCCAGTTTCCTCGGTAAGCTTTGATCCCATGGGATCTAATCCTCCACCGAAGCCAATGACGCGGAAACATAGGGAAGGGTTTGTTGAAAGCCATATGGAGAACATCCCCTGCCATAGCCTCGTGGATCACTTTGTTGTTTCGAAAACCTCAATGATGTTCGTTGGACACGATCTCATACATTAAAAACACGTTGACTACCACTAATCAGTCCATGTCTATCCAGAAGCATATGTATTTTATTCTTCCCAACCTTCTCCATTAACTTGTCTACCACAGATGTTAGGCTCAAAGGAGTTTCATTGCAAAACCTTCTACAATACAGAGATAACAGCTACCATACCTTCATACGGCTCCTCATCCGTGCCGAAAAAATATGCACATATCTGAGACATGGTTTCCATATGCATCGTTATAAATGCCGTCTTACACCTGAAATGTAACACATGACATTAGCCTTGTCCAGAGTATGATTTCAAAGGCAAATAGATACGCCGCCGCAAAAGAAGAAGAAACACGACAAAAAATGATCTAGGATATTAGGCATTTTGAAACACTTGTATAAAATACAAGCTATCAGTCAATAGCAGGTCATGAATGCGTAGCCTGAATCGGGATAAAGTACAACATTGAGAAAGAAAACTGTACATCATTAAATCGAAAAAAAGAGCTGCTGATCTTGATCTAAAATTGTAAATTCTGGAAGGGTTAAGTAAATTGGTGCAATGTAAATGTAATGATATTAATCAGGAACTGTGGTAGCAACTGTCAGGAACGCTTAGCAAGATGAAGTCGCGCTTGTCAAAGTTTCCAATATTATATTTACTAATTAAATATAGGAAAGCGAAGCCTTGGGAGGACATAGGAAATTCTGAGCGATCTTCGAATATTATAAGCCTCCCTGATATCGGGTCAGAAAAAAAAGTGTGGATAAGTTATAGAATATTTGCTATATATGCCAGACATTGGGAATAAGAGTTCACTTTCTGACAGGGCATTCCGGTTTGGCGCAGGGGTACTGTATGATATATTATTCAGCAAATATACATACGAAAGCAATATTGCAAGAACATCATATGGAGATAATTTAATACTCATTAAAGCTCAAAATGTTTATATTGATTCGAGAGGGAGAGAACTGCCACTTCTATGTTGTGGGCTATTATTTTTTGCTACACTCGCCAGATATTCGGAATAAGAGCACTTTCTGATTGAGCATTCCTGTTTGGCACGATGCACGCAGGAGTACCGCATGATATACACGTGAGCAAATGTACATATGAAAGCAATTTTGCAAGAACATCATGTTGATATAATCCCATACACATTAACGCTGAACATATTTGTATTGATACGAGAGGGACAGAAACCTATAGAATGCTCTATATTGTGGGCTAACGTTTTTGCAGACATAATCGAGCAGAGGCAAGAGATGTGTAGGAGCTGCGCGACTAAGCAGAGAATCTATCCCTGCGGCACTTGAAGATTGGCGGGTTGTCCCACTTAGGCTACATGGGTGTGTCTTTGAAGTAAAAAGGTCCAAGCACTCTGATCGGATTGTACTAGAGCACCCTCCCAATAGAAAGCGGGAATAGAGAAACAAATAAGTGAACATATTTCCTAAATATGCCAAAGATATGCGAAAGTTGTGATGACTATCCCCGAACCTTAGTGGGTGGCTTCGTGAGTGACTTTAACTTCAAATTCTTAACTAGGAATTGCTCAGTCCCAAATGCTTACACAAGGCAGAATGTGTTAGCTGTATCCAAGACGGGTTATCGAAACAGTATGTGATTAGCTTAGATATAGGAAACGAGGAAATGGCAGACCAGTTGAAAAGTACTTTGGTTCTGTCTTCTCTAAGGTAAACACAAACAATTTCCCCAAAATACTAGGGGCCGAGGATCTAGCGAGACGGAGGAACTGAAGGAAATTCACATTAGTCAGGAAATTGTGTTTGGTAAAATGGGACTGAAGGCAGATAAATCCCCAGGGCCTGGTGGTATGCATCCCAGTGTACACAAGGAGGTTGCCCAAGAAATAGTGGATGCATTAGTGATAATTTTCCAATGTTCTATAGAATCTGGATCAGGTTCTGTGGACTGAAGGGTAGCTAATGTAACCCCAATTTTTAAGAAAGGAGGGAGAGGGAAAGCAGGGAATTATAGACCAGTTAGCTTGACATCGGTAGTGGCGGGCATGAATATTGGAGCAGGGAGTGTCCAACACGAAAACTATCGGCAAGAGCAAAGGGGAGGTTGACAAGGGAATCAAGGACTGGGAAGGCAAAGGAACCTCTCCCAGAATAATCAGTTTTCCCAGAATTGACTGACTGACTAACTTGGTAGTGAACGGATGCAATGCTGATGAAGAACCTGTTGTAGCATTGCAAATAGAAGGAAGAAGATGCTCCTTTTTGGTAGATACATGGGGCATCAATGTCATCTATTCAGTCCATTTACAATCTTCAATACCCCATCTCCACAACCGGCCGAAGTAACATAGCAAGACAAGACAGTGCTACATACATTTGTGATTACCACGGGTCTGGATCGCAACCTGCTGGCTGGGGATTTGCTGTGTGCATTCCAGTTAAAAAATGAGTATGGATAATTGGAATAATTGTAACTTGGGCTACGAAGAGACAGTGTTACATGTAATTGACACCGCAATGGTGGTCCCTAGATTTAGAAGATGAGCCCCCGATTCATATAACCTTAGTATATGATCGGAGTGGTAAAAATAGAGAGCTGGAAAACTTTTCCAAAACCCATGAATGAACTAGATGGGATGCTTACGGTTTGGCACTAGTCATCGGAACACAGGGAGCAGCAGAGTATGCTGAGGTGCCTTCCGAATTGTGGAAGCAGGTTTCTGAGGTTGCCCCGCATATAGCAAGGAAGGGGAACTTCAACTCTCATGCAAAGGATTCAGGAGTTATGGTTAAGCGAGAAATCAGTCTGCCAAATCCAAACACGAGCCAGTAACAAGAACTGTCTAATGGTTGTACTGTTCAGTTCAGTTTTCTCAGCCACCAAGGCTGATAAACGCAGTTACAACGCAGTTACGCCATCATCTGGGGGAGTGAGGTACAAGAGTATGTGGACACACAGGTGTGGGCGGAAGACCCTTCTCAGGTGGGATGTGTTCAAAATGACCCCATCCAGGTATCTCTCCAGAAAAATGTAACACTGCCTTCAATACAACAGTACCCGCTGAAGCAATAAGGAATGCCAAGCACTGATACGTTAATTCGAGGATCGCTAGAACAGGGCATCCAGGTTAAACGTCAATGCTGTTGCAACACGCCTATCCTTGCAGTACCCAAAGCAGGGAAACCGGATCAATATTGATTGGTACAGGATTTGCGGTCCATTAATGCAATTGTAGAACCGCTCCATGCCTTAGTGCCTAATCCAGCTCACATCTTAGGTCAATTTCCAGGACAGGCACAGATATTTTTTAATTGCGGACTTACAACATGCCTTCTTCTCACTAACTCAACATCGGGACAGTCAGTACCTCTTCGCATTCATCTACAATGGAGAACAGTACATGTCGATTCGATTACCTCAGGGATTTGTGGAATTCTCCAACATTTCCTAGATGTTTACAGGGCTAGCTGCAAACCTGATCTTTCGATGTGGCTACACCCTCGTTCAGTATGGGAGATGATTTACTTGTAGCTAGCCAGGATGAACAAAGCAACCGCAAATTTACCACTCAATTATTGAACCATCTGTCAGCATTGGGATATGTGGTCTCCCAATCAAAAGTGTTAATGACCCAGCAGAAGGTGAAGTTCCTTGGTGTGATACTATCGGCAAGAGAACGGTGTCTGGACAACAGCCGAGTCGAACCAATCTGTAAATTCCCTGCAACACGAGTGCAAAGCAAATGGGACAATGGCTCGGCATGATGAACTATTGCCGACAGTGGATACCTAAACATTGCTCTGGACACAAATAAATTGACACCGTACACAAGTATGGAGGGAAAATTTAAATTATCTGAAGAAACAGAAGAAGCCTTTAAAAATCTGATGAAATCGTTGGTACAAGCACCAGCATTATTAGGGAGGCCACTTTATGACAGGACGTTTCAATTATACTGTACCATCCTTCCCGATTGCTCCACTGCAGTTTTGACACAAAAACATGGATACAAGCATCGATCAGTAGCTTACTACTCCTCCAAGATTGATCCTGTGGGAAGAGGACATCCCATCTTCAAACATTTATTTACTGCGATCTACAACAGCTTGCAATCAGCTACTAACTTGACCATACAGCATAACATTACAGTATACAGTTCCCATTCAGTTGATGCCTTGCTGGGACAGCTGCGGACTCAACATCTATCCATGGCTCGCCAGAATAAGTATGACAAATACTTGTTCAATAATCCCAAATTACAGGTCAAATACAGCACTAACATCAGCCCAGCATCCTTTCTCGATAAACCACCGGGAGAACAGATAGAATTATGGCATGATTGCTTATTTGTAATCAAGGAAGACACTTTATCGGGGAAGATTTAGCAGACATTTCCTATGGCACACAGTAATGTCACCCTGTATTAGAATGGAGTGCATCAATCGGATCCCTAGGAGAAAGGCTTTCCGGATAAGCCACAATAGACCACAGGAAAAGTATAGATGCAGCTGCATTTGAGACGCCATTCTCTGCCCAACAAGCAGAACAGCTTGCCTTAATAAGAGCCTGTATCATAGTGAAATTTTAAGGGTAAATATTTGCACCGACTCTCAGCATGCCTTTTGAGTAGTCCATGACTTTAGCCAATTGTGTAGATATAGAGAACTTCAGCGGGAACACAGTTATCCCACCAGCAAATACTGTCGGTCCTGTTACAAGCCTTAATGTTGCCAAAACAACATCTGTAATGAAATGTAACGCCAACACGAAGGGTCAAACCCCAGTAGATATAGCGAATCGTCGTGCTGACCTAGAAGTAGCAATGTTACAAAATTTTGAGATTGTAGAAATAAAGTCTGCAATTTATCCCATCAGATAAAGCATAAAAAGAAGTTTAATTTGACACCTAACTCACTTTCATATCTTCAGTATTAAAGAAGTTATGGCCATTTCCATACTCGGAAATTAGCATCTTGTTCCCTATTGCTTTTCCATTGACTTAACACAAAGCTGTGATCGAGGACAGTCAAAGCCCATAACTTTCTTAAAAATTAAGATAACTGAAAGAAATTTTCAGTTATTATAGATTGAAGCATTCTGAAACAAATATGAAACAATCTTACTTAGAAGACATGAAAGTAAAGCATATAATTAGTTAGTTACCTAATTGTAGCTAATTACAAAATTCAATTACTATATCTAAACATCTATCAATTTCTTAAGAATAGGTTAGCATTTTTAAATAGCCTAAGTGTCCAAATGTGGGAGTGGCGGCGCCTAACGGCAGCGGCTCAACTACAGTCGTCCGTCTTTTTTATTATTTTTTGTCTTGTTAAATGTATGTCTGGAGCTTAGTTTTTATTATTTTTTAGCTGTGTATATGTGGGGGGTGGAGGGGGGGATGTTGGGGAAACCGTTAATCTCTTCCCTGTACGGGGACCCGACTTTTTCCCTGTCGGATCTCCGATGTCGTTGGGCCTAACATTGTGGAGCCGGCAGCGGCCTCCGGCCGGGACTAACCTGAGAGCTCCAGTCGCGGAGCCTGCGGACCTGACATCGCGGAGCTGGCCGACTTTGGAGCGGGGAGAGCCGTGGTGGCGCGCGGCTGCGACCCGACTTTGGAGTTTCGGAAGCTCCGGCTGCAGGCCCGGTGGACAGGAACATCGGGAGCTCAGGTCCCTGGTGGGAGACGGCTTTTCGGAGCTCCCGCAACGGCAACTTCTCCCGCTGGAATCGCGAGGTTCAAAGGACACGGACGGGACTTACCATCGCCCGCCGGGGACTCTAACATCAGAGCCCCAGTTCGCCTAGACACTGCAGTTGGACTGCGGGTTGGACTGCTTGAACCGCGGGGTTTGAAGGGCGCGGAGCCGGGGCCTAGCATCGCCCGGCGTGGCTGAATGGCCACGGGACTTACCATCGTCCGCCGGGGGCTTTAACACCGGAGCCCCAGTTCGCCTAGACGCTGCAGTTGGACTGCTGGACCGCGGGTGAAGAATAAAGGGAAGAGATAAGACTTTGCCTTCCATCACAGTGAGGAGGTGTTGGAGACTCACTGTGATGGATGTTTATGTAAACTGTGTTAAGTGTGGGTCTTGTGTTTTTTTGTAATGTAAAACAAAACTGTAGGAATGAAATTTCGTTCAACCTAGGCTTGAATGACAATAAACAGCATTCAATTCAATTCAATTCAATTCAAATAACATTCACACAATAATTCACAATATAACATAATTTTTAAATCTCATTTCATGAATTTACAGGCCAAATGGAAGGAATTGAATGTTTAATACCTGTAAATTAATGGGCATTTAATTCATCTTGCGAGTGAGGATTTCTGGAACGCGATCTTTTGGAACGTTCATTTGCGGTGAATTTAACCCCGTATTGGCATGAAAAATACTGCAGTTAATTCGGGGAATAAAATCACCGTGTCGCATGAAAATATGTGAAATTAACGGCTTCTTAAGAAGCACTTTTATACATTTAAAGAAACCACTTTCGTTTACCTGTCCGTGTGTGAAATCCGTCCCCGTTATCGGCGTTGACGCTTCAGGAGCTGCTTTTAAAATTACTCTAGCGCTGACATTGACGATTTAATAAAAATAAAAAGCACACAAATCGCCACTAGGAACGATTCCTCAGCCAACGCTTGTACTCCAACGAAATATTAACCAGGACAAGGGAGGAGAAACCCGCGTTTAACCCCGCCCCCCCTTAAAGACGCCAAAATCGCGCACACGGCCAGTGGCAGAATTACAGCGCGACTGAAGGTAAGTTTTGTGACATACCTACTAGAAGCAAAAGAATGTAACGGGAGCGCAGGGTGGTTGTACCTTAAATGATGAGGTAGACTAGAAATATAGAAAAGACAAGTCTCCCTCGGAGAAACCAATGCTAACTACCCAAGATTGTATAAGATTCGAGGAGGATTCTCCAGAGGTAGATATTAAACTGTGGAACCAACTCGGTTGCAAAATTGATTGTAGGTCGGGATTGTGGGTTACTCCGGCAGGACAAACTTGCATGACTGACAAACTAGCTATGTGGGTTATTGACTGTGTGCACTTTGCAGCTCATTGTGGTGCCCGAGCATCCAGCGATACACTATTAGCTACATGCTGGCATCCGAGGTTGCAGACTCTGGCTCAGATGATTAGTAGCCTCTGAGGATTATCAGCAGCATATTCCAGGTAAGTGCGTGCACGGTGGACGTGGGAAAGGAGTACCTGTAAGCGGAAAAGTTCCCGTAAGCGGAACAGTACCTTCAAGTGTGAAAAACACCCTTTCCCATTGGAGGTCCATTTAATACCCTCCAGATGGACTACATTGAGTTGGAAACATGTGAAGGATATACGTATGTGCTAATAATCGTAGATGTGTTTAGTAAGTGGATAGAGGCTTATCCTACAGGGGATAACAAAGCCTGCACAGTTTCAAAGTACTGATGCAAGAGATCATCCCTTGATATGTTATTCCAGTTCGGTTAAGTTCAGATAATTATCCTCATTATATAGGACAAGTAAATAAAGAGTTATGTGATCAAATGGGCACCCAGCAGCAGTTACATTGGGCCTATCGACCACAGGCTGTTGGACATGTTGAACGGGCTAACCAGTCATTGAAAACGAAATTAGCTAAATTAGGGGCGGAGACGGGTATTAATTGGTTTAAATTGCTTTCAATCGCATGTTTTCAGATGCGCACTATACCAGCTGGGAAGAGCAAGATTGAGCCCAGCAGAAATTGTGTGGGGGCATCCACTCAGGACCCCATGGAACCAGAGTACACCAAAAGTTGTTAATTTCCATCATATGACCACATAAATGACTGATTATGTTGAATCTTTAACTAAAGTCATAGGAGATTTACATTCCAAGGTACATAGGAACATAGAAACATAGAAAATAGGTGCAGCAGGAGGCCATTCGGCCCTTCGATTCATTGTGAGCATGGCTGATCGTCCCCTATCAATAACCTGTGCCTGCCTTCTCCCCATATCCATTGACTCCACTAGCCCATAGAGCTGTATCTAACTCTCTCTTAAATCCATCCAGTGACCTGGCCTCTACTGCCTTCTGTGGCAGGGAATTCCATAAATTCACAACTCTCTGGGTGAAAAAGTTGTTTTCTCACCTCAGTCCTAAATGACCGCCCCTTTATTCTAAGACTGTGGCCCCTGGTTCTGGACTCGCCCAACATTGGGAAAAATTTTCCTGCATCTAGCGTGTCCAGTCCTTTTATAATTTTATATGTTTCTAAACTCCAGTGAATACAAGCCTACTCTTTTCAATCTTTCCTCATATGACAGTCCCGCCATCGCAGGGATCAATCCACGAGCGGCGTATATCGAATTGCCACCTTTAACTACCCCGTCCAGAGTTGAGTCTGGTGATTTTGTAATGATGAACAACTGGGTAAGAAAGATTATGGTTGCACGGTGGGAAGGACCTTATCAGGTCCTCCTCACAACCAACCCCGACTGCTGCCAAGGTAGAAGGGAGAAGTGCGTGGGTCTGTCTTCATCATTTAATAATTAATTGTAATAAAACTTGAGCTGCTAAATACTTTTTAAGAGATTTCTTCTAGTTACCTTGGAGTGCTGGTCACGAGGAAGAGTATTCGAACGCGATGGGTCCAAGAGGATACATGCCCACCAAATTCGGGAGGTGAATACCTCTTGGTCGATTGCGTGAGAATCTGCTACGCACATGTAAAGTCGGGAAGCAGAGACTTATGGACACTCAATCATCACCACCGTTGGACTACTGAATCATGAACTGCTGTTATTCTACCCTGCTTGTAAAGATCATGTAATGGAAACCAGTACGGAAAGAGTTGGTTATCATGGAAATGATAAAAGGGGGGGGGGGTGTAGATGTGCAGGGGTTTGGGTACTTTAGAAATGGCAGGCTTCTGTGGAAAAATGTCAAGCTCTGCTGAGGTGACAAAGGGACACCAGGTGCAGGAGGCTAATGTACATACAAGTGGCCAGCAGGTCTGGATTTGTAAAGATGCTCTCAACTATTTTCGTTTCCAAAGAAGCCTTAAGTGCCACTCAGTCTGAGGTAATGTTAAACAGACGCTAAACCAAGGTCTGTGATTGGGTTGAGGATTTTGTGTTGATACATAGTATATGTGTGAAGTTAATTATTGTGTACATGGTATTGAATGCAAACAGAGTAAGTACTTCTTGTTGAGTGAATTATTGTATACATTGTTTGCGAGTAGGGAAATTAAGTGCCCTTAATTTGATCTGTTATCTGTGAGAAGTAATTGACATGTTGGGATGACCATCCCATTATATGTTCGCGCCCTTAGTGTACCCGTCTCCGTTTAGGGGCATAACAGTGTAAGTAATTTGTTTTGGCGTGTCGATTGTTTCTTTCTTTTCTGTTTGCGCGAAACAACTGAGGGCACGAGTGAATTGATCTGAGATGTCCCTGCAGTTGTATATGAATAAAGACATAGTTCGGAACCCAGTGTTTGACTCAGTGATTGACTGAAAGCAGACTATGGGGATAGTATTAGACACGGAATTAACAGCCACACACTCATTACACCCCTGCCTTCGGGAACCTGTACAGGAGTCTGAAAACGGTAACGTCCAGCTTCAGGAACAGCTTGTGTCCTATAAGCATTCGACTGTTAAACAATACAGCATCAAATAAGCTCGGAACTGCATTGACTATTATTGTTATGATAGCACTATTATTGTGTTTTTGTGTATGTGTGCGTATATATGTGAGTATATGTGTGTGTGTGTACATATATATATAAACAATATATATATATATATATATATAAACAATATATATATATATATATATATATATATATATATATATATATATATATATATATATATATATATATACAAGCCTAAGTGGGGCGCGTCGGGTTCCAGCATCACACGGGAGGGCTGGTCCCCCAACGCAATATTCCACCTCTCCACCAATTGCAATATTGTTGGCCAGTGTGGGGGGGGGGGGGTTCTGGAGCGCTAATAGGGGTGTTGTGGGCTGAAGGGACTGGTTTCCAGAGTGCTAGTATGGATATTGTGGGCCGAATGGATTCTTGGGCTGGCAGAACAATCACTCAAGCCTGTTGTGCTGGCAGCTCACTCACGGCTGTTGGGCTGGCAGTTGACTCACGGCTATTCCTTGAAATTAAATTTCAAGTCGGGTGCAAGGCCACCAAATTCAAGTGCAGTTTCTTACCACTTCAAGCAGGATGCAAGGCCACCAAATTCAATTGTAGTTTCATACCATTTGAGTAAGATGGCCAAAAATCACAGCCGTAAGTGGCAGCGTTTTTTCTAAAATCAATTTACAGAACAACAGAAAGTGGTCAAGATCAGACTTTTAGTAATATATATATATATATATATATATATATATATATATATATATATATATATATATATCACTCAAGCCTGTTGTGCTGGCAGCTCACTCACGGCTGTTGGGCTGGCAGTTGACTCACGGCTATTCCTTGAAATTCAATTTCAAGTCGGGTGCAAGGCCACCAAATTCAAGTGCAGTTTGAATATATATATATACATATACGCTCACACATACCCACATATGCGTGTGTGTGTGTTTGTGTATATATGTGTGTGTGTTTACATATACTGTTGTGCTGCTCCAAATAAGAATTCAATTGTTCTATCTGGGACGGAGGACAAAATATCGATTTTGAGTCTTGACTCTCTTGATGGAGCCCGGTCTTGTATCCGAACCATGTCTGGGATCTCTGCTCTATCCGTAGGTCTATACAAATATAACAATGGTGGACTTCAACTAGTCATTTCTGTCCGCTCACAGCCATATCATCATTTGTATTACATCAATGTACCGAGAACATACCATGAACTACTTAACGCTTTCTGCAGGGACCAATCTCTCCACGACTTCCTGATCGGCTCATGCTTTCACACTTCCACCTCTCTAACTGCAGGCACATGTCTTGTTCTAAATTACCTTCCTTCACCAGCTTACATACTACAAACAAGGACGCCAAGTGAGGCTAATTTAAGTGCACATTAGTACCAACCTTCTCTGAGCAGCCGATCCCCCCGATGTGAACAGTTCTATATCGACAACCGCAGACTCAGCGATCTATTTGCAGATCACTAGCGCTCTGAGACTCCTCGCGTTTTTTTTGAATTTTATTACCGATTCCCACAACAACATTTCCATAATTGAGGTTTTCCATTGCTCGCATGAATCCCAAAGCAAAGTGGAGACAGTACCACCTGAACACTCTGTATATTAAGTGTGTGGAAATTGAATATTCCAGTATCACCCTCACTGCCATGCGTCTTTCCCGACTTACCATCCGACCCCGGGTTCTTCATTTATTTAACCTCCTCCAGCCCTTCATCCTTTAGTCACATATCTATTCCGATCGATCCACTTGCCACTTACTCCAACCATCGGCTGCCCCTTGGTACTTTTGGTTCCAATTGTCCTTCCCTCTACATTAAAAGTACATTCATCACTTTCCTTATTTATGCAAGTTCAGCATTGGTACCCTTGTGTTCTTGCTTTCACCCACCGTCTGCTGTCTCTAAATTCATCTTTTGCAGACCACGATTGGCTCTATCTGTCTATTTCGACGGCCTTTATATATCATTCACTTGTCTCTGTCTCTCAAGTCCACCCTGCTAAACCGACTGCTTGGCAGCATCTGCCCTTCATCTTTCACGCTTCTTTGCCCCACCTAACACCATACACTCTACTGTCCTCTCTCCTCTGTATAAAGGAGATTTCCACTCTCTACTCTTCATGTTGTTGTGCAGTATAGACACAAAGTTCGGCCGACATTTTCCTCGCATGGATGCAACACCAGAGTCTGAATGCCCCTACGGATTGTTTCTTTCTCCAGGTTACAACATTTCCAGTAATTGTGTCTTCATTTGGAATACTTAATTTATCTTAGATCGAAGCGGTTTATGTCGGTTACAAGCTCATATTTAAAAGATTGTACAGAAATTATAACACAAAAAATTGCGTTCACATTAGTTGTCTTTTACCCTTTGTTATTCCAGTCACTTGCATGATTGAGTCAAGCAATGGCCGTTGTGTGTTCGAGAATACTTGCTATATGTTTTTAGAATTTCCGTCTTTCGAATCCACCTGACCTCACCATTTGGTATCTGACATACCAGCCTGATTTTGTTATCCGTGCTATTGTTTATTTTACTAATTTGATGCACAATGAACAAAAATTCCATAGCTGCCGCCATCAGATTCGTTATTATTGTACGCCCGTGTTCCATGAAAGATAAATACCAAACTTATTTCCTTTCCTTTTTTTAGAAATCTGCGAGTGCAAAGCCTCTGTTAATTTAGGTACGATGATTCATTAGTTGACAACTTTGTGCTCACCAATCCGAAATAAATTTCAAGCCAAACGCAGGGTGGTGTATCGGCTTGATATTCCGTTCTGGTTAATTCATTAAAAAATGAAAACTATCCAGTGAATAAAAAAAATTGCTTCCTAAGACCGAATATTTGTATGTACTCTTGCGGAATGTGTTGAACGTGTCTGTATGCACGTGTTTCATACACAATTTCCGGATTCACTATTTGGACATACCCGTTTTCATTTGTTTAGATGTCAATAATTTTTCAATTTTATTTCCTCTGTGGGCAATTTGCAAAACATCTAGATCTGATTTTCGATAGACTTGCATGTCAATAAATTAGTTTAACAAATTATAACGCTTGCATTTGGTTTACTTCACTGATCGTTGAAACAAATTGCAAATACAAACGTGTATGAAGGAACTCCAAATGCTGGTTTAAACCAAAGGTAGACACAAAATGCTGAAGAAACTCAGCGGGACAGGCAGCATTTCTGGACAGAAGCAGTGGGTGGCGTTTCAGGTCCAGAACTTCTTCAGATGGAGAGATATAAAACAAATGAATAAATATATGTAAAAAAGTTTAGATGATAAAGGGAACATGCCATTGATAGCTGTGGCCTAGGTGAAAACAAGTTACACATAATGAGACTCAACACGACGGTTTTGAAACGAAATATGAGATGCTGTTCCTCCAGTTCTGTGTGTCCTCTCTCTAACAATGAAGGCCCAGGACAGAAAGGTCAGTGTGGGAATGGTAATTACCGTGTTACTGATATATATGATATTGGCTGCACTTTTTTATAACTGTGATTGCTATAAATCCCTTCATGGTGGGGAGGGCAGCACCCATGATGGACCCGGGCAGCGTCTGCAGCTCTCAATCTCCATCGTTCCTGGGCGTTCATGATGCCTAAGCAGGCCATGATGTGACAAATCCGTATGCTTTCCCGCTATTACCTAACTTCATCGTAAACATCAGAACCACTTGGGTAAAACATGGCCTCACCCTATAAAAAAGGTCACCAATTCACCCCATCCTCATCGGTTCCGCACTTAAATCTGCTTCTTTTCTCACTTCTAATGAAGTGTCTTCCAACTGAAACGTTAACTCAGTTTCTGTTTCTCTGGATGCCGCCTGACCTCCTAAGTATTTGCAGCAATTTCTGTTTTTTATTCCAGAATTCCTTTATCTATTTATTTTGATATACATGTGTGATCGAGTCTTGGCCCCATCACTACGTTACTCCCTTATGATTCAAATAACAAATTTTGTCACGTGTAACAAAGTTGTCACTGCATCTTATTGCACGTGACAATTTTGAATCAATACAAAATCTCTCTCAATCTATGCCGCCTTCGCTCATTGATTCGCGCTTTGTAATGTTCACCACCGAGTCTAATTCTACCAACAGACAAATCGTTCAATTTATTTTTAGTACTCAGAAGATATGTTCTCATCATGAGTACCTGACCTGCACTTTCATCTGGACCAGCCACATAACTCCTCATGCAAGTTCCTGTGCAATTATAGGACCTATGTACCAGATTCCAACCACCCTGTGAATCAAAATGCTTACTCATATCCCTTCTGAATCTCCTACCCTAGTAATGCCATCTTCCTCCCATTATCTAACTGAACTGCCACCTGCATGCATCTTAGGACTTGAACACTGAGGTCCTTCCATTCCTCAACATTCCTTGGAGTCCGACCACACTTTTTATCTGGAGAGTGGTAGACACTACCTGATCCATCACATGTAGAGACACCCTCCACCATTGAAGGTAGCTATTGGAGATGCTGCCTTCAAAAAAGCAAAGATTGACGTGAAAGAACCACACTACATTATCCTGGCCATGCTCTCCTTTCGCAACTACCACTGTGAAGGCCTGTGAACAGACCACCAGGTTAAGAACACCTTATTTCCGTTAGCCATCAGGCTCTTGAGCACTAAACATTAATCTCAGCACATATGTTCATCTATGGAATGTCTCTTCGGTTGCTCTATGGACTTTTGCTTTTGCACTATCACTGTTATCTAGTAGTAATTATTAAGTTGTTGTATTTTTCATTATGATATATTATTTGTGTTTTATTGCTGCACGGTAAGAAGAAGCTGGAGTCGATTATTAAAGATGTAATAGCAGCGCATTTGGAAAGTAGTGATAGGATCGGTCAAAGTCAGCGTGGATTTATGAAAGGGAAATCGTGCTTCACTGATCTTCTGGAAATATTTTTAAGGATGTAGCAAGTAGATTCATAAGGGAGAGCAGGTGAATGTGGTGTATATGGGCTTTCAAAAAGCCTTTGACAAGGTCCCACTCGAGATTATTGTGCAATATTAGAGCACTTGGTGTTGGGGGTAGGGTATTGACATAGATACAGAACAGGTTGTCAGACAGGAAGCAAAGAGTAGGAATGAACGGGACCTTTTCGGAATGGCAGGCAGTAACTAGTGGGGTGCAGCAAAGCTCAGTGCTGGGACCCTAGTTATTTACAATATATATTAACGATTTAGACGAACGAATTAAATGTAACATCTTTAAGTTGGCTAGTGACACAAAGTACGGTGCTAGTATGAGCTACGAGGAGGATGCAAGAGGCTGAAAGGTGCTTTGGATAGGTTGGATGAGTGGGCAGGTGCATCGCAGATGCATTATAATGTGGATAAATGTGAAGTTATCCACTTTGGGGGAAAGTACAAGAAGCAGATTATTATTTGAATGGTGTCAGATTGGGAAAAGGGGAGGTGAAACGAAACCTGGGTGGCCTTGTAGATCAGTCATTGAAAGTAAACATGGAGGTACAGCAAACACTGAAGAAAGCAATTGCCAACTTGGCCTCCATCACGAGAGGATTTGAGAATAGGAGCAAGGAGGTTGTACTACAGTTGCAGAGGGCCCTGGTGAGCCTGTACCTGGAGTGTTGTGTGCAGTTTTTGTCTCCTAATTTGAGGAAGGACATTCTTGATATTAAGGGAGTGCAGCATAGGTTCGCGAGGTTAATTCCCGAGATGGCGTTTCTGACATATAATGAAAGAATGGATTGACAATGCTTATATTCATTGTAATTTAGAAGAATGAGCAGGGACGTTATGGAAACGTATAAACTTCTTAAGGGATTGGAGAGGCTAGATGCAGGAAAAATATTCCCGATGTTGGGGGCGTCCAGAACCAGGGGTCACAGTTTAAGGGTATGGGGAGGGGGCCATTTTGTACTGAGATGAGGATTTATTTTCAGCCAGATAGTTATGAATCTGTGGAATTGTCTGCCACAGAAGGCAGTGGAAGCCAATTCACTGGATGTATGCAAGAGAGGGTTAGATCTTGCTCTTCGGGCTGACGAAATCAAGGGATATGGGGAGAAAGAAGGAACAGGCTACTGATTCTGGATCATGAGCAATGGTCATATTGAATGGCGATGCTGGTTCGAAGGACCGAAAGGCCTAATCTTGCAACTATTTTTAATGTTTCTATATTTATATGAGGGAAAACCTTTTCACGCAGAGTGTTGTGAATCTGTGGAATTCTCCTCCGCAGAAGACAGTGGAGGCTAATTCACTGGATGTTTTCAAGAGAGTCGGGTATAGCTCTAAACATTTATTTTCTCTGTATTTATGTTTCTAACACAAAAAGAAAAGAAAGCGAAGGGTTGGTTTGTCAGAAGTTTGAACAGAATATGAACAAAGAATTATGAAATTAAGGCAAATAGTAGATTACGAGATGAAACATGCCAGAAATATAAAATCAGCTAGTTTCTCCTGTACATGTTTTAAAATGAATCAAGTGTATGAAGGAAATGCAGATGCTGGTAAACCTTTAAACCGAAGATAGACGCAAAATGCTGAACTCAGCGGTACAAACAGCATTTCAGTAGGGAATGATAGGGGGATTTTTTGGATGGAGACCGTTCTTCAAACAGACGTCAGGGGGAAGGGAGATAGATAGATAAAAAAGTGTGAAGGTGTAAAAACAGGGCAAAGAGAATGGAGATCAAGGAAAATGTAGAATATACTTGTATTAGCTATAAGAAGGTAACTGCAAAGCAAACAGATAAAATGTAGTCGGAGACCGTAAGACTAGTCGAATAACTTGGAAGGGGGGGGGGGGGTAGAGAGGGAAAACAAGGGTTGCTTGAATGGAAGCAAATAAAACAATGTCGTCGTAATGTTAAAGACCTTATCTGTGTCACATATATTTCAATTGTTCAAGGCTTCCTTATTGTCATGTATGCACTGCACAGTGCATTTCTTGTACCCGTCGGCGTAGGTTGGTACCATTTACAAAAGCAAAAAATTAAAATGTAGAAAGTTCTAAGTCTCGTCCACATGTTGGATGTAATGGATCGCCCTCGATCCAAGTAAGACCAGGAACTGCTGCAGGGCCTGCACTGTCGCCCTCGAGCGGCTCGTCCCGATATCAGCCGTCCCGCTCCTCGCCCGACTATCTCTGGCGATGGCACCTCCTGCAGCGGACCGTGCGGGCGCTGGCGGCAATACATCGGTGCCTCTCCTACCAACCCACCCCGTGTGTCCTTCGTCACCATCGGATTTCTCGTTTGGCTCGCCGCTGCCAGTGGGCGCAGGCGGCCCGGCGGATTCACCTTCTTTCGCAGATGTCCGGCCCAGTTCGTCTTCTCTCTGATCCACTATTGTTCTCAGCGGCCATTTAACCCGTTCCGCGGCTGCCGCGTCTGTTCTGATGTGCCATTGCCTGACCATTTTGAAGTACCCGGCATGATCTGGTCTATTATCCTAGCTGGACTCATGCAATTGATACAACTTATTTCCACTTGTCCGCTACTGGGCATGAAAGGGTAACGGTTTGTGATTAAAGTCACACATCTAAACAACAACATTTTATTTTATAAGTTCTCATGTAATATTTCTGGAATGTCCTATCCGACATTGTAGAACGTACAGTGATAACATTACGCCGTAGCTGATACAGTTCCCCGAATCTTGGGAGGAACGCTCTGCTGAACGATGAACGATACGATACGATAGACCTTTATTTATCCCAGGAGGGAAATTGATCTGCCAACAGTCATAAAACACAAAATATATGAAGCATGAAATTAAAGTGAAGAGTGGAAAGGATTGGGGATGTTCAAAGATTGCGGAGGGAGGGTAATCGTTGTCAGTCTCTCCCACGACAGAAGGGGGAGGAGTCGTACAGTTTTTGGCCACTGGGAAGGTCTCCTGATGCGTTCTGTAGTGCATCTTCGTGGAACCAGGTTATTGCTCACGGTAATCCACAGATTGTCCAGTGTGTCATGGAGCGGTTGAGCTGTATCGTCCAGGATGCTCCGCAGTTTGAGGAGCCGGCCTTCCTGATGAGTTTGTTAATCATATAGGCAGCGAAGAAGATGGCACTGGCTACCACCGATGGATAGAACATCTGCATCATCTTATTGCAGACGTTGAAGGAACCGACCTTTCTCAAAAAGTACAGCCAGCTCTGCCCCTCCTTGCACATGCCTCATCGTTCCTGGACAAGTCCCGTTTTCTGTCCAGGTGCACTCCATGGTTCTTGCACTCCCTTGTAAATTGCACATCCACACCATTCATTGAGACGGGGTACATGGGTGTTCATCTACTCCTAAAGTCCACCACAAACTCCTTAGTCTTGTTGTTGTTGAGCTGCAGGTGATTCAGTCCACACGACTCAACAAATTCGTTGACTACACGTCGGTATCTAGCTTTCCTCCCCACGCTGATGTACCCTACAATTTCAGAGCCATCTGAAAACGTCTGCAGGTGGAAGGAGTCCGAGTTTTGTCTGAAGTCCGAGGTATAGATGTTGAACAGGAATGATCCAGGTCACCAATGGACTATCCACCTGCATCTTCGTCAGTTTGCTTCCTAGCAGTGCCGGTCGGATGGTGTTAAAAGCATTGGAGAAGTAAAAAAAGCAACACTCACAATGCTTCCCGGCTTATCCAGGTGAGAATAGGAATGATGAAGGAAGTGGATGATGGCGTCCTCAACCCCCATCTTTGTTTGGTAACCGAACTGCATGCAGTCCAGGTGGGGTTTGACCAGGGGTCGCAGGTGAGTGAGCACAAGCCTCTCCACGGAATTCAAGATGCGTGGTCAATGCTACTGCTCTGTGGCCATTGGTGGAGCTGGGCCGCGTTTTCTTTGGTACAGGAAACAGGATGTCTTCCGCATCACAGGAAGCCTCTCCAACGTCAGGGTCAGCTTGAAGATATGGTGACTATCCGCAATTAAATAAATACATTATTGATTCAACCTAGAAGAAAAACTGCAACATGATTGTTCTAACACGCTTAAAAGGATTACAACGTTGCTTGCTGATGCGTTTCCTTCAATGCAACAATATTGCTCTGTTAGAACATGAATCTTTCACTGGACCACAAACAGGAATATGTCATCTTGGAGAAGAGAATAATCCATAATGTGCATAGATATTCTTAGCAAGACCGGTTCCTGCCTTTGTGAAAATAAGGATCAATTTTCATTTCTGTAGCAGAGAAACAACACAAAGAGAACACACTGTAAATGAACAATCTGTAGAAAAATGTGTAATGCAAAAAATACTCATTATCTGTGAATTGAGCAAGTGAAATGTTTCATAAGCGTTATAGTTAGTCAGGAGGTTTCAGACGGCGTAAAGGGAACGATACTCGTAGACATCTGGTGTATTTATAATTGTTACAGAACTTCATGATTGTTGTTAGCATGTAGTTAAATAATCAAAGCTATTTTAGAACTCACAGAATTTTAAAATTTAGAAACAAGCAACTGCAGATGCTGGTTCACACTAATGACTCGACGTCCTGCAGTAACTCTTGCGTCAGGCAGCAACTCTGGAGAACACGAATATGTGAGGTTTCGGATCAGGAACCTTCTTAGGAAGATACATTGTTTGTTTGCACGGTTGAATGTACAACCATGAAACCTTTTGGATTAGAGTACCCTGGCAAGTATGTGATTGTGGATGATTCAATGCTATACGCCAAGAATAGTTGAAAGGCAAATTCACTCTGGGATGTCAAAACACATATTCTTACTAAAATGAATTACGAGTGAGCCAGTGGAAATTACGAATAAAATATACATCCAACGCCAACGGTCCAGTATCAGGCATACTTTCTACATTTGTATTTTTGATGCAAAACCTCCAGAGATGAAGTGTCTAAAATATTATCTCCCCTTCTATTGCAGGAGATGAATTCTTCAAAGCAAGCTCCGTCAATGAAGGTTCGGATCAAATCATGTCGTACGTAGGTTGCATTGCTTGCATATTGACACTTAATTCTGGAGCATGGCATTGATGATAAGAATTGACTCATATTCAAATCAATCGATACGAATATCTAGCGAGAGGAGGCAAGACATTGGCATCGTTGCCATGCATGTATTACAAATCAGAAATTTAAATTGCTGAGTTTACATAATTCTCCCACCCGTCTTGCAAATCGGAGTCGAAAGGGAATTTTCTTATGAAATGATTTATTGCATTCCTCATACTTTAAAACTTCAATGTTGATCCGTAATACAAATAACCACGTCTTGTACCCAAAACACATGTTAAAGCCTATTTATTGTCCGTCCTAAAATGACTTTTAAGGAAAATATGTGGACCTCATTTCCAGACATTCTTACCTAGCATGTAAGATTTTGGATTGAATAAATTCCAATTTTGGTCAATGTGCTCCTAATTTGCTACATCGGAAATAATATTAAGATGAGCAGAATCTCAATGTTTTATAGTGTTTTTCAGAGAAAGAAAAGAGATCGCTTCCCCCCCCCCCCCCGTACATTACAGGCACTGCTTGGACAGTAAGCATGAGATCAATAATTAATGTTTCGTTTGATTGCAGACCGAGGAAATTCGGGGCAAAATGATGTGACAGAAGGTTAGCACAGAAATTGTAATTGAGGAGCTATTGCACAATACCGCACCGGCTCTTGTAGTACTATTTATTCAATAAGTCGATGATATTACGTCGCGTTATGGTAGTATTGGTCCCAAAATAATACTGTTTTCGTCAGGCAGAATCTGAATATGCGTGGATAAATCGGGTGGTGAACATTCGCTGCAAAATTTGCAAATAGTTGAACAAAACATTACATGCTGTGCTACAAAATATGCTTTGTGTTGACATAACTACGGAATGTTTAATGAATACGAGATCGTTTCCAGCATTTCCTTTCTGTCACTCATTAAACTGTCGTCAATTTTGATTAGCTATCAAGTTGATCTGCCAATCCTGTTTTGTGGACAGAACAATTCTCGACAATGCATTCCAAAATGTAGATTAAAATATATGAACAAATCTCAAAATATTAGTCAGTATTGGAGGCACTGACGTGCTTGACCTGTACGATGAATCTACTTTTCACATTGAGCCCTGTTGTCCACTCATTCACAACTCAGAACGGGATAGACACACATAACTTATCGGAGACAACCAGTGAGTTTCTCAAACATTGGTTTATTCAAGTCCTTAGCAGTATATACGGATAAATGCTTTGTGACAACCCAAATATCTTCAATGATTCACAACCTCTACAAGTTTTATACTCGCGGGACACACTGATTACATACGGATTTTACTGTTACCTTGAATAACATTCTCCCATTTCCCTGCAAATGGTTCGAACAAAAGTCATATCTATTTCTTCAACAGTTTTGTTGCCCACAGACTCCGTTTAGAACCTCCGTTTAGATCACGTGGCCGATTTTATGCCGCGCCGGTCGATGAAAAGGTCCGCGAACGGGCCGATCCTGGGATGTCAGGACTTTCATATGAAGAAAGACTGGATAGACTTGGCTTATACTCGCTAGAATTTAGGAGATTGAGAGGGGGTCTTATAGAAATGTACAAAATTCTTATGGGTTGGACAGGCTAGATGCAGGAAGATTGTTCCCGATGTTGGGGAAGTCGAGGACAAGGGGTCACAGCTTAAGGATAAGGGGGAAATCCTTTAAGACCGAGATGAGGAAAAACTTTTTCACACAGAGAGTGGTGAATCTCTGGAACTCTCTGCCACAGAGGGTAGTTGAGGCCAGTTCATTGGCTATATTTAAGAGGGAGTTAGGTGTGGCCCTTGTGGCTAAAGGGATCAGGGGGTATGGAGAGAAGGCAGGTACGGGATACTGAGTTGGATGATCAGCCATGATCATATTGAATGGCGGTGCAGGCTCGAAGGGCCGAATGGCCTACTCCTGCACCTATTTTCTATGTTCTATGTATCTATGATTCAAGCTCCGCTCTCTGATCTTCGCTCCACCAGGATGTTTCCCTCCTCCAATCACGCGCTCTATCCTCAGTCCCACCTCCTTCTTCCGCCTCTTACTGACACCTCTCTCCTCCAAACATCGCTCAGAATCATCATGTCCAGGCCCCCGTTGCCAGCTTACCAACGTCTCTCACGTCCATTCGCCCCCCCCCCCCCCCGATGTCTCGCGGAAAGCGGAGATTTTTATATCTTTTTTCCACCGAATTTCAAAATCCGGATTACAAAACATGGGGGGAGAGGGTTGTCCCCCACCTCCTAAAACACGAAGGGGTCGTCCCCCCCTCCCCCCCCGGGATTTACGCCCATGATTGTTTTGAAGCGGCACTGTGAACTTTTGATCACTTCAAAGGCAAAAAAAAAACGAAAGCGCAAAAATAGATGTTATGAAGAAGTAATATTTCCAACGTATTTGACACGAAACCGGCCGTGCGGTGTTAGGCGAATTATAACAAAATTGTTGTGCAACATTAAAACTATTGCATTAATTCGCTGATTTATTTTATCGGTCTCTTTTGCGCAAAATGTTCACAGTTATGGGATTTACGAAATGCAGAAGTCCCGAACGATGTACATCCTTCGATACTTAAGTCGGTATTGGGTACTGTATTGGCAATATAAACGTAGGCACATCTCCACAGCCTGATCAGATATACGGATCAGATATACCGAGGACAATTTTGGAGCATAGAGAATACATTCAGGACTGGCTTTCATCACTCAGGATTTTGATTATAGACGTTGCGATGTTATGATAGCGTTGTTCAAGACGTTGATTAGGACGCAATTGGAATAATGTGATTTGGTCACCCTGAAGGATGCTGGAAAGTGTGCAGTTAAGTTTTTGAACCTTATTGGCAGGAGTTGAGGGCTTGAGCGAAAGAGTGCGTTTCGCTAGGCTCTAACATTACGCTGTATTCCATGAGAGTAATCTTTTTTGATTCTCTTCTATTGAAATGTGTCAAAAATGGCCAAAGAGTAGCTTCTAGCTGCCAGTCTTTAGCATCCGCAAAGTTTTCCGAAAGCAAACGTCCTGAAGGAAATGCACAATGATAGTAAGATTAAACGAGAACCTACCAGTTTGAAGTTTGATCTTTATTCTATGAGGAGTTAAGGCTCTGTCTTACCTGTTTGCGGTCATCGGCGGTGAAGCGCGGCGTCGCCGGTAGCGTGGACCGCGCGGCAACGGCGAGAGCGTCGAGCCGCACGGATGCTGCGCGGGGGCCGAGTTAATTCAAACACGGCGGGTCCCACGTGCAAGTAAAAACAAGGGCGGGTCGACTGCGATGACGTCGGCCCGCCGCACGTGACTCACCAGCGGCGGCTGTGGCGGCGGCCATCCTGATCGCGGTGCTGTAGCGGTGGCTGTGCCTGCGGCCGTGCAGCACACGTGCCTCACTGGCGGCGGCACGTGCCTCACTGGCGGAGGCTGTGGCAGTGGAGGTTTGACGCACGGCGCTCGAGCCACACTGGCGGCGGCCCGTGCGGGCGGCCGTGCCGCACTTGTGCATCACTGGTGGAGGTTGTGCGGTGAGTATATGGTTTTCGACATTGTCGATTTTATTTTAGCACCGCGCGGTGTTGGGAACACCGCCGCACGGCCCGGGAATTGTACGTTCTCACGAGTGCGCGGTCTATGGCGGCAGATTCTTCCCGTTTCGCCGCCAATGACCGCAGACTCGTGAGACAGGCCTTTTACGATGAGCGATTACGTGAAGAAGGCCGTCAGCCCGCTTGCGCGTCAATCTTCAAAGCAGCGGTGTGAAATCACAGATAACAGTTGTTGAACTGAAAATAGTAAGATTAGAGAGGACTAGAACCTATGGTATTACAGTTGAAGCTACCAAAGTCACAATGGTGGACGAACAGTATTCAGCATTGCTCCAGTAGTTTTTGGTCCATATAGGACTAGAGTAGGACTAAAACTACCAGATTACCTTTATGATACGAGGGTTGGGAGAGGAGGGCACCTAATCGCTCATCGTAAAATGTTGTAAGTTCTGATAATGCAAAGGCCTAATTTGCACAGCTGAAACACAACTACCATATTGCCAATTACACTTGATGTATAGAAGGCTGCTACAAAACAACAAGGTTGTTACAGGCTTCTATTAATTCCAATCTCTTGCCCCAGGGCGGAGTCACAGACAAATTAATAGTTAAAGGTAAATCCGAATAATCAATAAATCTAGTTGGTATCAACTTAAATTTAACTGGATGGATGAGGAGCCTCAATTTCTCAAATATAGTTTGCGGCTGAAACAGTTGATTTTAGCAAAATACAGCGTTTAGAATATCATCCAGTAAGCCATAACACATATTTTTGACCTCTGAGCAGTCCAAGCACCGGTTTAGTAATTTGGTAAGTGACCTGGGAGCTGAAGTTAGCTCATTTTGTAACGTATTAACTGTTAGCATAGCCCCATCCAGAAAAATTCAAATCTCTCCGGTGATCCCTGTGAATGGGACCTGAATATTATGCTTCTTTGAGATCGATGCATGCCATAAAGATCATATGGAAATCAGTTTAGACAGTAACGAAGTTCCATATTCTGAAAAGTATATATTGCACATGCTAGTTAAATCAAGAATGGACCGACATCCTCCATTTTTCACAATGAACAGGCCACGCATGCCATAATTCCGTGCCTGCCTCGAACGACAGCTCTGGCCAGATTCCCGAGCCTGTCTCGAAAGGTAATCCTGGCCATAATACTGAGCCTGCCTCGAAAGACAATTCTGGCCATAATTCTGAGCCTGCCTTGAAACACAACTCTGGCCATAATTCTGAGCCTGCCTTGAAAGACAACTCTGGCCCCAATTCCAAGCCATGCTTGGAACCCTTGTTAACCCTTTGCAAATGTTACTGCGGAGACTTTAAACTAGACAGGTTGGGGGGAGGGACTCAAATAGAGAAAGCTAGTAGACAGTGTTTGAGGCAGGAGGCAGAGAAGGGAAGCACTCAGACTCAACATGTTGGGGGGAAAGAAGAAACAAACAATAAACAGAGAATAAGAGGTGGTGGGTTTCTTAAATGTGGGAGCAGAGAGACAGAGGGGTGTAAAATGAGGGTAGAAGCAATAGGTAGCAAGGTAAAAAGTAAAAGTGGCAGGCAGACAAATCCAGGGCAAAAATCAAAAAGGGCCAATTTTCAACATAATTGTAAGAGCGTTGTAACAACAAGCCTGAAGGCGTTGTGTCTCAATGCGAGGAGCATTCGTAATAAGGTGGATGAGTGGAATGTGCAGATAGCTATTAATGATTATGATATATTTGGGATCACGGAGACATGGCTCCAGGGTGACCAAGGCTGGGAGCTGAACATCCAGGGATATTCAATATTCTGGAGGGATAGACAGAAAGTAAAAGGAGGTGGGGTAGCGCTGCTGGTTAGAGAGGAGATTTACGCAATGGAAAGGAAGGACATTAGCTTGGAGGATGTGGAATCGTTATGGGTAGAGCTATGAAACACTAAGGGACAGAAAACGCTGGTGGGTGTTGTGTACAGGCCAGCTAACAGTAGTAGTGGAGATGGGGATGGCATCAAACAGGAAATTAGATATGCGTGCAACAAAGGTAAAACAGTTATAATCGGTGACTTCAATCTACATATAGATTGGGTGAATCAAATTGGCAGGGTGCTGAGGAAGAGGATTTCTTGGAATGTATGCGGGATAGTTTTCTAAACCAACGTAGACGAACCAACGAGAGAGCAGGCTATTGTAGACTGGTTATTGAACAACGAGGAAGGGTTAGTTAGCAGTCTTGTTGTGCGTGGCCCCTTGGGCAAGAGTGACGATAATATGGTTGAGTTCTTCATTAGGATGGAGAGTGACATTGTTAATTCAGACACAAGGGTCTGAAATTAAAGAAAGGCAACTTTGAGGTTATGAGACGTGAATTGGCCAAGATTGACGGGAAATTGTTTCTTAAAGGGTCGACGGTGGATATGCAATGGAAGGCATTTAAAGACTGCATGGATTAACTACAACAATTGTTCATCCCAGTTTGGCAAAAGAAAAAATCAGGGAAGGTACTGCATTCGTGGATAACAAGGGAAATCAGGGATAGAATCAAAACAAAAGATGAAGCGTACAAATTAGCCAGGAAAAGCAGCCTACCAGAGGACTGGGAGAAATTCAGAGTCCAGCAGAGGTGGACAAAGGGCTTAATTAAGAATGGCAAAATAGATTATGAAAGAAAACTGGCAGGGAACAAAACAACTGACTGCAAACGTTTATATATATATCTGAAGGGAAAGAGATTAGTTAAAACAAATGTAGGTCCCTTGCAGTCAGAAACAGGTGAATTGATCACGGGGAACAAAAAGGCATGGCAGGCCAATTGAATAACTACTTCGGTTCTGTCTTCACTAAGGAAGACATAAATAATCTGCCGGAAATAGCAGGGGACCGCGGGACAAATGAGATGGAGGAACCGAGTGAAATCCAGGTTAGCCGGGAAGTGGTGTTAGGTAAATTGAATGGATTAAAGGCCGATAAATCCCCACGGCCAGATAGGCTGCATCACAGAGTACTTTAGGAAGTAGCCCCAGAAATAGTGGATGCATTAGTGATAATTTTTCAAATCTCCTTAGATTCTGGAGTAGTTCCTGAGGATTGGAGGGTAGCTAATGTAACCCTAAATTTTAAAAAGGGAGGGAGAGAGAAAACGGGGAATTACAGACCAGTTAGTCTAACATCGGTAGTGGGGAAACTGCAAGAGTCAGTTATTAAAGATGGGATAGCAGCACATTTGGAAAGTGGTGAAATCATTGGACAAAGTCAGCATGGATTTACGAAAGGTAAATCATGGCTGACGAATCTTATATAATTTTTCGAAGATGTAACTAGTAGAGTGGATAAGGGTGAACCAATGGCTGTGTTATATCTGGACTTTCAGAAGGCTTTCGACAAGGTCTCACATAAGAGATTAGTATACAAACTTAAAGCACACGGTATTGGGGGTTCAGTATTGATGTGGATAGAGAACTGGCTGGCAAACAGAAAGCAAAGAGTAGGAGTAAACGGGTCCTTTTTAGAGTGGCAGGCCGTGACTAGTGGGGTACCGCAAGGCTCAATGCTGGGACCCCAGCTATTTACAATATATATTAATGATTTGGACGAGGGAATTGAATGCAACATCTCCAAGTTAGCGGATGACACGAAGCTGGGGGGCAGTATTAGCTATGAGGAGGATGCAAGGAGGCTGCAAGGTGACTTGGATAGGCTGGGTGAGTGGGGAAATGCATGGCAGATGCAGAATAATGTGGATAAATGTGAGGTTATCCACTTTGGCGGCTAAAACAGGAAAGTAGACTATAATCTGAATGGTGGCCGATTAGGAAAAGGGGAGATGCAACGAGACCTGGGTGTCATGGTACACCAGTCAATGAAAGTGGGCATGCAGGTGCAGCAGGCAGTGAAGAAAGCGAATGGTATGTTAGCATTCATAGCAAAACGATTTGAGTATAGGAGCAGGGAGGTTCTACTGCAGTTGTACAGGGTCTTGGTGAGACCACACCTGGTGTATTGCGTACAGTTTTGGTCTCCAAATCTGAGGAAATACATTCTTGCCATGGAGGGAGTCCAGAGAAGGTTCACCAGACTGGGATGTCGGGAATTTCATATGAAGAAAGACAGGATAGACACGGCTAGTACTCGCTAGAATTTAGAAGATTGAGGGGGGTTCTTATAGAAACTTACAAAATTCTTAAGGGGTTGGACAGGCTAGATGCCGGAAGATTGTTCCCGATGTTGGGGGAAGTCCAGGACCAGAGGTCACAGTTTAAGGATAAAGGGGAAATCCTTTAGGACCGAGATAAGAAATAACATTTTTCACACAGAGAGTGGTGAATCACTGGAACTCTCTGCCACAGAAGGTAGTTGAGGCCAGTTCATTGGCTATATTTAAGAGGGAGTTAGATGTGGCCCTTGTGGCTAAAGAGATCAGGGTGTATGGAGAGAAGGCAGGTAGAGGATACTGAGTTGGATGATCAGCCATGATCACATTGAATGGGCGGTGCAGGCTCGAAGGGCCGAATGACCTACTCCTGCACCTATTTTTCTATGTTTCTATGTTTCTATGTTTCTAACTGTGCAGAATAAAGCATCACATGTTTTCATTTAGTTTATAAACGGATCTGAATCTCATGTTATCATTGTCATTTGTACAAAAACCAGTGTAAATATTACCAACTTGTAAATGGTCCACATACTCCATATTTGGAAGAACCAGACCACCTACCTCCATGGTTACCGGTGGTCTTATGGTAAGCCCAAAGGCCCCTGATGCTGGTTCTATTTCCGTCCTTGATTGGAGAGTAGGAATGGTAGCGTGCGTAGATTCCATATTTTTCCTGAGACCGGTTTGGACCTTGGCCTGAAAGACCTCTACCCAGCTTTCAAGCTGCCACCAGCTTCAGTGAACTGCTTCCTGCCGATGAGGGCGTGGGGTGTGTCGTTGCGGAAACGATGAAATTTTGCACGTCGTCGGTACCTTGATTAGTCCGATAGCTTTTGCTTCCTCATCCAGGTATTATCTGTTCGATAAGTCCTACCTGAAGAGAAGATTCGGCGGCTGGTTTCAATTCATGGATTTCATGCCCCCTCCAATGTCACCCCTGATAGCGCTGTTCACTGCCGGCACTTGTTGCGTGAGGGGAACTTTGGCCCCTTGCGGGTTTGCTGCCAACGGCTGGAACCAACCCCCTTCGTTTGCGAGTGTTTCCTTGAAGCCATATGCATGTGCTCCAGTATGTTCCACGGACATACTTTCGAATTTAAAGTAAGTAACATACTGACCACTCACACTCCCCTCCACAGAGAGGGAGATTCGTAGGCAGCCCTGAGCACAGGTGCTGCCGCGGGCCCCTAAGGATACCTGCGCTGATATGGCCCCTCCTACGGACCTATATCAGGAGCATCATATTTGTGGGATAAAACGCCCGAGGGCGCTATCCATGCTCCATGTGGGTTAAGCGTCCGAGGACGTAGCCATGTATGTCGGACGAGAAGCCTCCTGGCTTGACTCGTCCGAGTCCATAGGCCTGACAGACTTATTCTTGGATTTACCCCCACCTCCTGGGGAACTATAGCGGTCTGGGAGCCGCTGACCGCACTGTCAGCGACTCGAGTGGCGAGACCGACTACTTTTGGCTTTTACCACCTTTCTGGGGAACCACAGCGGTCTGGGAGTCGCTGACCCCATTTTCAGCGACATAGGTAGCGAACCCGACGGCCGACGGCTACCAGCGCTTCCGCGGTCCTGACCGGGATCTCACCGCGGTCCATAACCGGTTTCCCCACGGCCCGTCCGGACTTCGCCCCGAAATCGTATCCAGCAGACAAACTCTGAAACAGAGCTTCCTGCAATACAAAAAACAGAACCTGGAAATAAATTTTAAAACTTACCTGCAGGTGTAAACTTACCGTTGGAAGGAGCAACGCGCCTGCCAGTCAGTTGTTGCGCAATGCGCTAGACGTAATGACGCGCATGCGAGCTGACGGCCTCCTTCACGTAGTCACTGACGTGACTCCGAAGTAAAATTACTGTTTGCTTGCCACTGGAGTGAAGTGGTTGTTAACCTTTCAACGTGCAACAATACAAAACGACCGGTTAAGCTTTCAAGGCAAACATAATAATGAATTCCAAAAAAGCTACTGGACGTCTAAAATGTAGTTTAATAAGGATTCGGATATAAATGTGGTCGCATATTAATAGTTTGTTGTATTTTCATAGAAATTAGGTTAATGACATTTTGGAGAGTGAATAAATCAATTCCTTGAAAGGTCACATTAAATTATATGCTGTTACCGCACACACTGCATGCAACTGCATTCGGAAAGATATAGGCCATGTCTACTTCACAATGTCTTGTCTGATAACACAGACGGACGCTTATAAAACGTATATTTGATTTCGACTGAATGTAGAGCAATATTAATTTGCCGGCCCATGGCAAATTGCAGTCAGATATAAGTTATTTGGTCAGTTTTTAATTTTTTGCTTCGATGGTCATATTCCTTCGTAAATAAACGAGTAAACCGAATGTTCAGAATAAGTGGTAAAACTGTCCACAGTTTGGAGCACCACCGCTCATATATTGGATATTTTGACTGTAATGCCACGGGATACCTATTTGCTCTTATCCCGGGATGACATTCATCGAAAATATAACAATTTCGTAATCCAAACGCAAGTATTTGATGAGTACACCATTCCGATTTGAGGTGTAGAAATCCATATTTGTATTCAAATGTTTTGTTTGATTGCTTGCTTGCGGTAATAAGTTCTGTAACATGTTATTGTCGTCTCCTTTGTCTGCACCACTGAAAGTCAGAACTGACATGTTATCTATGCCTAATATATTGTGGTATGCTACTTAAAATGATGTTAAGTAAATCTTAAACTTTATGATATTGCTCATTAATATTAGAAATGCATATGTCGTCAAGATACTCCACTTTAATATTTTTTATTTGAAATTGTTACTATTTGAAATGTATGCTCGAGTCAGTGAATGATCATCTGTCAAAAAGTGCACCTTTGCTACTTCTGATCCTAATTGTGTTTCTGGAACTGATGATTACGCCAAGTCACCCATCGTCTAAAGTTGCTCAAACAATTCCAAAGCACATACTCAAAAGTGCATCAGGCCATAAGTAATAGAACCAGACTTGGGCCATTCCGCACATCATATCTACTCCGCCATTCAGTCATGGCTGATCTATCTCTCCCTCCTATCCCCATTCTCATGGTTTCTCCCTGTAACTGCTGACACCCGTACAACTCAACAACATATCCATCTCAGCCTTAAAAATATCCACTGCTTTGACTCCACAGCCTCCAACGAATTGCACAGATGAATCACCGTCTGACTAAAAAAAATCCTCCCCATCTCCATCTGAAAGGAACGTTCTTTAATTCTGAGGCTATAACCTCCAGACCTAGACTCTAGCACTACAGGAAACATCCTCTCCACGCCCACTCCATCCAAGCAATTCACTATTTGGTAAGTTTCAATGAGGACCCCCTCATTATTCAAAACTCCAGCGAGTTGAAGCCCAAGCCGTTTAACGCTCATCATATGTTCACGCACTCATTTCTGGCATCATTCTTGTAAACCTCCTCTGGACCTTCTCCAGAACCCGCTGATCCCTCCTCAGATATGGTGCCAAAACTGTTCCCTACTCAAAATGCGGCATGACCAGCGCCTTCGAGAACCGCTGCATCACATCTTTGTTTTTATATTCTTGCCCTCTTGAAATAACGGCTTGCATTGCGTTTGCCTAGTTTACTACCGAATCGACGCGCAAATTATGTTTTTGGGAATACTGCACCAGCACACCCAAGTCTCTGTGCACGTCCGATTTTTCGATTTTCTCCCCATTTAGAAATTAGTCTAAACCTTTATTCCTACAAGCAAAATGCATGACTCCACACGCTGCTATACAATATTCCATATGCCATTTCTCTGCCCACTTTCCACCGCTGTCCAAATACTTCGGCAGTGTCCCTGCTTTCTCTACACTACCTGCTCCTCACTTATTTTCGTATCGTTCGCAAGCGTGGACATACATACTTCAATCCCCTCATCCATATCATTAATATCAATTAATATTCATTACATTATTTCAGAACAGACAAACTCATTCAGTGACACGTGTACATTAATTGTGCTTAATTGTCTTTGGTATTGCATCAACTATGCCATAGTTTACGAGGTCTGCAAAGGATCCAGAATATATTATAATATTTACGTAAAGCAAACACTAACTTTGTTTTAATTTCTCTGAAATTGAAGATAATCAATCGACTCACAATTTCCTTCCTGTCTGAATAGTCCATAGGTTTCTATTTTTACACATTCATTCCTGATTCTGTAGTAGAACAGTTGAGACCGACACAATCATGTCATTTTATTTCTTCCTAATATTTACAACTATGGGTCCTATTTCAAACATTCTTGATTATTATTTTCCAAATTAAATTCACGTTTAGACAGAGTAAGTTGATAGTTGAAAAGTCGCGCCATTAAGTAACAAGGGCGGGATTTATGTGAGAATGAGAATTCCCGTCAATGGATCCAAAGTTTAATGGGCAGTTTTCTGTTGGTCACGGTTGTCGAAAGTGTACCTTCTTCTAAAACGGACGTCAGCAGAAGTGCATGGAGTTTCGTGCTTAATGCATTAACATGTTCGTACGCAGTTCCTCGAATTTGTTTAAATATAAAATGAACCATTGGTCCTTTTAATATCATGGACCAGTTTAAGGGAAATTTCCGGCTCAATTGAGATTTTCAGCATCTCTGCATGCAGAACAATTTGCAAAGATCACTTCGAAGATGCATAAAGCGAAAAACGATATAATTTTGATTTCGGCCAGAATAACTGACCAACCCAAAACACATCGCATTAGCAGACAGTCGCGAATGCCAATCCTGACTGCAAGCTCGCATCCGCCGCATCTGGAGTCTCCAGTAGATGGAAACAACTTAGCATAAGCATTGTTTCAACCACAAGTACAATAACAACAACAATAACTGATATTACTCCTCCTCCTCCTCCTCATCCTCCTCCTCCTCTTCCACCACCTCCTCCTCCTCCTCCACCTCCTCCTCCTCCTCCTCCTCCTCTTCCTCCTCCTCCTCCTCCGTCTCCTCCTCCTCCTCCTCCTCCTCCTCCTCCTCCTCCTCCTCCTCATCCTCCTCCACCTCGTCCTCCTCCTCCTCCTCCTCTCCCCCCTCCTCCTCCTTCTCCTCCTCCTCCTCCAACAACTACTACTACTACTACTACTACTACTACTACTACTACTACTACTACTACTACTGCTATCACTACTAATATTTAGTAAGTATTACTATTAGTATCATTCTTCTTTTTCTTCTTCTTAGTAATAATAATAATGATGATAATAATGATGATGATGATAATAATAATAATAATTATATATTTGTATTAATAATTTTCGCCCACTATCTTGTAATAATAATAATAATAATAATAATAATAATAATAATAATAATTATAATTATTATTATAATTATTATTATTATTATTATTATTAATAATTTTATTATTATTATTATCATTACAAGATAGCACGCGCTAACTTTTCATTACAGAAATCTGTCTTATAATTGATTAAGAAAGAACTGCAGATGCTGGATTAATCGAAGGTAGACAAAAATGCTGAAGAAACTCAACGGGTGAGGCAGCATCTTTGGAGCGAAGGAATAGGTGACGTTTCGGGTCGAGACCCTTCTTCTGAAACGTACCGTCACCTATTCCTTCGGTCCATAGATGCTGCCTCACCCGCTGAGTTTCTCCAGCATTTTTGTCTACCTTCATGTCTTATAATTGACGGCATCAACCTAACTTTCAACAGAGAGTATGTTAAATATTCTAACTTATCTAATGTAGCACGTTCACAGGATTCGGATTTAAATATGGTTGCACCACATAATAACACCACTGAATAACGGATATTGTTGTTGTATATATTTAATACAGAGAAACCAACACTAATTTGCGTCCTTGTTCATTTTACATTGTTATTATCGGCATTTCCACCAGGGGCGTCAGGGGCGATGGCTGCCCTGCCGGCAGTCTGTTCGTTTTACCATTCTTTTCGTTATTTTTTAGTCTGTTAAACATTTTGTTTTAATATTCTTCGGTTTGTTTTATGTGGGGGAGGGGGAAGGGGATCGGGTTCTTACCTTGCCAGAGATGTGATTAATTTTCGGATCACATACTCCAGCGCGCTCTGCGGCCTTCCATCGATGGAGCTGGAACCCTCCTCGGACAGTCTTGAGCCCCACCGCGGGGCGCGAACTTAACATTGGAGCTGATCCCCCGCCTGGGATCGCCCCCAGCGCGGCCTGCGGACTTGCCATTAAGCTAGCAGTCAGGAGAATCTGAGTCGGGAGCTCCAACGTCGCAGAAGGTTTGACCATCCCCGACGCGAGGTTCGATCGCCCGGCGTGGGGGAGCTGACATCCCTCCGATGCGGGAGCTGATCGCCTCGGCGTGGAGGGCCCGAAAGCCGCCGGCTACAGGAGTCAAGTTCGTCCCGTCAACTGGGGCTCGAGGCCCACGACCAAGGAAGAACTAAGGGAAGGGACTTGAACTTTATTTCGCCTTCCATCACAGTGAGGAATATGTAGGAGTAAATGCGGTGGATGTTCATGTTAAAATGTGTTTTAGCGTGATCCGTTGCTTTTAATTGTATGACTGACCTGGCCAATGAAATTCCTCGTGTGTTGCAAAACGTACTTGGCGAATAAAGTGTGATTCTGATTCTGATTTCCAAAATTATTAAGTCCTACCATTTATTCCTGTGAATAAAATGTGTTCTCTTCCACATTGATACATCAACAAAATCATTAAGCGGTTTGTTTTTACCTAACTTGGACTGATCCGAAAGTCGAACTTAAAATTTCGTATCCGAAAGTGCATTAAAACCGGTGTCCCTATTGCCGTATTAAGTTCTTGATGCACCTTTGTAGTTTCGTCTTGGGCTTCCTGCGTGAGTAAAAATAAATGTGATTTTAATTAAGTGTTTCTTAGTGTGTGCAAGGTTGCATCTTGAATATTCTTATGATTAGGGAGTTTGCTAAACAATGACGACTACTGCATTTACCACAAGTTGTGGAAATTTTAGCGATCAGAAATGAGCTCTGTTTGCATTGATATAGTCATCATGTGTAACAAACTTTTAATTGAACAGGTATATACTCCATGAATGGCGTACCAACAAAACGACAACGAATTGTGGAATGATAATTATGCACATTAAAATAACGTTTACATTTGCATATTTGACAAATAAACGTTTTTTACGTTCTTACTTACGCATTTGTTTTAATGCAAAATGCCTGACCAGTAAGCCGGATGACTTTAGGTCATGGATAGGTACGTGCGACCGAGACGATACAATTATGGAGCCGTGGTTAATTGAGGGGCAGGACTGGCATCTCAATGATCCAGGTACAGATGCTTCAGGAAATATAGAACTGAGGGTAAAATAGGAGGGGTTGTTGCGGTATTGGTTAAGAAGGATGTCACGCAGAGTTCAGATGTGACAATGCGGACGGTTCGCCTAGTGAGATTGTATGGGTGGAGCTGAGGAACAAGAAAGGGGTGGTCACCAACCACAGGCCCGAAAATAGTCAACGGGGTAATAACAAATGTGTCAGGAAATTGCAGGCAGCTGCAGGTCTAACAAAGTTGGCGTCGTAGGTGTTTTACCATTCCAAATGTTGACCGGAAACATCATTGTGCGAAAGTTCTGAACGGGGTGGAATTAGCAAATTTAGTTCATGAGGATTTTCTCCGGCAATATGTAGAGGGCTGCAAACTGGAAAGGGCAACGATTCATCTTGTCTTGGGAAATAGGGACGCGCAAGTGAATTAAGTGTTTGGGGGTGAGCCTTTTGGAACCAGCGACCATGGTTCTATTAAGTTTAAGATAGTTATGGATAAGGGCAGAACGGGCCCACGAGTTAAGATGATAAATTGAGGCAAGACCAACTTTGAATGTGTGAGATAGAAACTCGCTCAAGTTGATTGGAGTTGGTGGTTTGAAGGAAAACGGAAGTCTGGAGACTCGGATGTTTTTACAGTGTGCGTACATGCATTCGGCACTCGCGCACTCAGATAGCCAGCTACACGTAAGGAAGCTTTGTTGACGAATAGGGTTTGAGGCTTTGGTCAAAAGTAAGAGGCAGGTACAGACAGTTGGGGTCAAGAGTATCCATGGAGCAGATTTTGGAACAAAGAATCAAGCTAACAAAGCAAATCAGTAGGGCAAAAAGGGGACAGGAGATATCCCTGGCAGATAGCATTAAGAATAAATCCAATTTTATGCCAAAAAGGTGAAAGGATAGCCCCATAGAGAGTAGAGCCCCTGAGAAACCAAAACAGTCATCTCTGCGTGGAGCTACGTGAATATTTCACGTCTAATTTTGCGGTGGAGAACGACAGGAGGACTGAGGGACATGGGGCAGTCACTAGAATTGTATTTAGTGCAGTCAGTATTGCGGTCGAGGAAGTGCTCAAGATCTACACGTATATGAAGTCACACCAATCTCGCTGGCCTGTAGACGATGTATATATGGATTGCAACAAAGCATTGGGGAAGATTGCGCATGGTATGCGACTCGAGAGGGTTGGATCCCATGTGATCCATTGAGAGATAGCTGTGTGGATCGAAAAAAATGCTTCCTGGAAAGGAGCAGTGTGTGAAGGTTGCTTTTCGGACTTGAGGACTATGACTAGTCCTCTTCCTTACGGTTGGTGTTGGGTCCTTTGCTGTTTGCCATCTATATCAATGGTTTTCAGTAGATGAGAAAGTACTTGGCATGATCAGCACATTGGCAGATTACACCAAAGTGGGTGTATTGTAGAGAAGGAAGATAATTTTCAAATTGCAGCAGAATATGGATCGGTGGAGCAGGTGAGCTGAGGAATGCTGGATGGAATTTAATACAGAGAGAAATGTGGTGTTGCATTTTGGGAAGGGGAATATGGACTGGCCCTGCACCATGCATGATAGGGCTCCTGGGAGTGTTGTGGAGCGTAGGGGTCTTGGGGTGCAGATACACAATTAGTTGAAAGTGGCATGACAGTTGGATAGGGAGGTGAAAATTGCTAGTTGCACATTGAACTTCATCAGGCAGAGTATTGTGTTTAGAAATTAGGCGGTCATGTTGCAGTTATATAACTGTTGCTCAGGCCCCATTTTGAGTATTGTGTTCAGTTCTGTGCACCATGTTATTGGAAAATGATGTCAAGCTGGAAAGGTGCAGAGATGATTTACGAGCAGGTTGCCAGGACTCGAGGGCCTGATGTATAGGGAGATGTTGAGTAGGCTATGGCTCTATTCCTTGGAGCGCAGGAGTAGGATGCGTGCACTTGTAGAGGTGAACAAGGTCAGGAGAGGAATAGATAGGGTAGTCACACAGAGACTTATGCCCAGACTAGGGGTATCGAGAACCGCGGAACATAGGTTTCAGGTCAGATGCGGGTGGGAGGGGGTGTGGTTAGGGGGTAGGGGAGGACATTATTTAATAGGAATCAGAGGGATACCATTTGACACAAATGGGGGCAGTTTTATGGAACGAGATGCCGGAGAATATCGTTGTCAAGTACTATCGCGAAAAGTAAGGACCATTTAGGCAGATACATGAATACGACAGGTTTAGATGGATTTGGGCCAAACACAAGCTGGGACTAGTGCAGAGAGGACATGTTGTTCGCTGCGGCCAAATTGGGCTAAAAGGCCATTTCCCAAGTTTATGACTCTGCGACACCATGAATCTCTAATAATTTTGATTCTCAGAACTGAACAACTGCCAAAGATTCTTAAAAGATTTGGGTGAGAATATAATTGTTTTCTTCTTACGTAATTTAGCGGATTTCTCAAACAAAGACTATATGAAAGAAACTCATATTTGTGGTTCCATCCGCATTTTAGTTAACACTCGTTGTTATACGCGAGATATCACATAGTGACGCGTGTCTGATATCCACGCGAGGTCGCTGGCTGTATCAGGTGTACATTACGTGAAGCAGCAAAACTTGTCAATTCCAATGTAAAAGGTGCGATGGAGAAAGTGGATGCGTTGACGGCCTGTACGCCATTACTTTTACGGTACCCGGTCGGGGCGAGGAAGAACGCGAAGCCGAAGCCAGGAAGTGGAAGCCAAGACACCGAAAGGAAACGACGCCGAAAAAGCCAATTAACGGAACGGACGCGACGCCGAAAAGCCAAATAACATAACGGACGCAACTCCGAAAAGCCAAATAACTAAACCGGCACAACGCCGAAAAGCCAAATAGCCGACGGACGGATCGTCGAAAAGCCAAATACGCGACGCCGACAAGCCAAATAACGGACAGGACGTCTCCGGGGACTGGATTTGTTCGAGGCTTTGTCAGCGATTGATCCAGATCCCGCGACGGGGGTTGAGGGGCGGGGGGGGGATGAATATTCCTTCGCCGCTTTTGGACTGCCAAAGATCATAGAGCGGATTATTAACCCCAATGGTGCTTGGGGTTAAAATGCAGGAATCTCTCTCTCTCTCTCTCTCTCTCTCTCTCTCTCTCTCTCTCTCTCTCTCTCTCTCTCTCTCTCTCTCTCTCTCTCTCTTTCGCTCTCATTCTTTTTCGCTCTATCTTCTTCCCTTCTCTCTCTCTCCACTACGTCGCCCCCTCCCTCTCATCAATATCTATCTATCTATCTATCTATCTATCTATCTATCTATCTATCTATCTATCTATCTATCTATCTATCTATCTATCTATCTATCTATCTATCTATCTATCTATCTATCTATCTATCTATCTATCTATCTATCTATCTATCTATCTATCTATCTATCTATCTATCTATCTATCTATATATCTATCTATCTATCTATCTATCTATCTATCTATCTATCTATCTATCTATCTATCTACCTATCTATCTATCTATCTATCTATCCATCTATCTATCCATCTATCTATCCATCTATCCATCTATCCATCTATCCATCCATCCATCCATCCATCCGTCCATCCATCCATCCATCCATCCATCCACCCATCCACCCATCCACCCATCCACCCATCCACCCATCCATCCATCCATCCATCCATCCATCCATCCATCCATCCATCCATCCATCCATCCATCCATCCATCCATCCATCCATCCATCCATCCATCCATCCATCCATCCATCCAACTCCTCTCATCCTGGAGTAAACTACCCACTGAACCTAAAATAGAGTTAGCAAATACCCCTGGTCTGGCAATAGGTTATTATGAAATGTTCAGAAAGTTCGTTCGTTCGACCATACTGCAGTCGCTAGGAAGTAGTCCAGCGGAACGTAGATGATGTTTGCTGTTGATGTTGTAGCAGCCCTGGTGGAGTGAGATTTGAAAAAAATATCAGTATCTACTCCTGCATGAGCCAAACCCCGTCGTAACCACCCGGAGATGATCTGAACCAATACCTTTCTATAATGTTTTTGTAAGGCCCTTCGTGACCTTGACGTATTGTATTGTTGTATATGTGTGACCATACATAACCGAAGGTCCACGGGGTATGCCATGAAACTAGTTTGAGTCCTCACGTCTGCTCTGCTGAACTAAACATCAAAATATAATATAATTCGCAGATATAACCATACTGTCCAGTCAAAATATGTAGTGACTGAACCCGTTGCGCTGAGACCAGCGCCATAAGGATAACTACCTTATGAGAGCCGATCCAAAGCTAAGGATGTAGCTGCAGTCCTCTGGTGAAATAGTGTTAATACCATGTAAATATCCCATACTGCCATGTGCTTGTCCTGGGAGAACTTGTGTGCAAAATATCCTTTATAAACTATGGATCAGAGGGTGAAACCCGACAGAGTGAGTCCCGTTTGCTGCAGCAAATATGATGGGAAGACAGGTTGGGCACAGTTAATGGTCCTATAACTTAATTTATTGTCAAAGACCCATTTGAAACGAACTCCAACATGTCAGTTATCTGTACCGTATTAGATGTAACATTAGCATTCAAACAAAACACTTCCCATTTCCTGAAGAGGAAATGTAATGCTTATCTTTTTTGGGTGGTATGCCAGCATTCTGCAATGAGCACAGATATGGATCGGACTGACAATCCGAGCCCCAAGAGCTGTCTACTCAGAACCTATGTCAATAAATTGATTTTATCATGCAGAGGCTGGTTTCCCGAGCCACAGGCTGAACCGCATCGTTTTACGTTTAGAATAACCGTAAAAGGTGGTATTATTATTCCCGACAAAAGCAGGAAGCATGGCCGCTTAGACCAGTCAGACAGAACGACAACCTAAAGAGGGATCTTGCTGACTTTATTGCAAGACACGACTGAGGAGGTAAAATGGAGGGAGACAAACATAACTTCCTTTTCCTTGAAGCGAGAATGTATCTTTCGCCATGTTATGCCACCTATTTTTGCAACCGCTAAATGAGCCTGGACACAAACTTATGGATATTCGGTGTTCCATCGAGCCATAATTTCATTAAATACTTTATGATACAATACCCATTTTATGTTGTCATTGAATTTACGTGATGATATTCTAACGCAAAATGAGTTTAGGTGAATTATTACAGGATATTCTGACTTGATTGCACCCATGTGACTAGCATATGCTACCACCATAGTGTATCAACTCAACGTTGAGCATGCAGATTATGCATATTCGCTCAATCACCCTTTAACTTATAGAATGCACCTTGTGTCTATAGGTAGTTGATACCAATAACTGAATAATTGTTAACATATGCAAATATCCTCCGTCTCCGAACTGGAGATGGCATTCATAATTTTCCAACTTAGAGCCCCATCAGTTTATAATATAACTGCATTTTTGACTGACCAGACTACCGGGGAAATGGTGAATACTGTTCGTCCACCATTATGACTTTGGTAGCTTCAGCTGGTAATAACATAATGTCTGTCACAAAGCCCTACATGGCACTTGAGAGATTACTACTTTGCACGATGTAAAACTCCCCCACTTGCAAAGCAGAATCACAGCTACTATATTGCCAATTACACTTGATGAGTATAAGGCTGCTCTATCACAACAAGATTCCAATTTCTTACCCCAGGGCGGAGGCCAATTAATAGTTAAAGGTAAATCCCAATGATCAACAAGTCTAGTTGGTATCACCTTAATTTACTTAAACATAGTTTGAGGCTGAAACAGTTGATTTTGGCAACATACAGTGTTAGAATAACCTCCAGTCAAGACATGACAAATGTTTTTGAGCTCTGAGCAGTCCAAGCATCGGTTTTAGTAATCTGGTAAATAACCTGGGAACTGAAGTTTAACCCATTTTGCAATGTTTTTTTATCATTGCCCTTATCCAGATAAATTTCAAATGTCTTTGGTGATCTCTGTAAAAGGGAGAGTCCTATGGAAATCAGATGCAAAGTTTTTTATTCGAAAAAATGTACATCTGCACATGCGAGTTTTTTTGTTTTTGTTTTTTTGTTGTTTTTGTTTATTTTATTAGAAGTTAATACAATACAAAACAATACAGTGGCACCTAATTTTAGGTGCCAAATATGTCATAACGTAATGCATTCTATGTACAACCTCTAGTTTTATGTTTTTGAAAAGGACGTAAAAAAAAAAAAAAAAGAAAGAAAAAACAATAGAGAAAAGAAAGAGGAAAAATAAATAGTAGAAAATAGAAAAACGTGAAGTGCGTATATAAGAAAAGAAAAAATAGAGAGTAGAAATAGTAGAAAAAGACCCTTAAAAAAGAATTTTTCAAATCTTTGTTTGGAGATGTAAATCTATCCACGACCTGACCTGAAATCAGTAATCTTTACGGTACTGCTGCATCACATGATTCCAAAAAGTCGATGAAAGGTGACCAACTCCTTAAGAATTGGTCATATTTATCTATTAGGCGGAGTCTCATTTCTTCTAGGTGTGCTATGTCCGTCATATTCCTAATCCACATTTTAATAGTTGGTATAGCTGTATTTTCCCAAAATTTAAGTATCAATTTCTTTCCAATTATTAACCCATAATTAAAGAATACTTTTTGGTCTTTGTTTAATTGCTATCTTCTAATATTATTCCAAATATAATCCATTCCATATTAGGTTCTATTCTTGACTTGAAGATGCGAGTTAAACGACATTCTGCATCTTTCACAATGAAGAGGCCACGCCTGCCAATTCCGTACCTGCTCTAGCAACAACTCTGGCCCGAATTCCGAGCCTAACTTGAAAACCCATCCTGGCCATAATACTGAGCCTGCCTCGAAAGACGGCTCTGGCCAAAACTCTGAGCCTGCGTCTTAAGACAATTCTGGCCCCAATTCCGTACTTGGAACCCCAGTATTGTGCAGTTTTACATGGTTAGATGCCACACTCATTTGTGTGATGTAAGGCCACTAGGGCCCCTTCCATCCTTATCAAGGGAATTCTAATTTCATACAACACATAACACATGTTATCATTATAATTTTTACAAGAACAAGTGTATATATTACCAACTTGTAGATGGTCCCATATTTTCCCTGAGATCGACTTGGGCCTCGGCTTGAAGATCTCTGCTCAGCTTGCATTCTGCCACCAACATCATTGAGCTACTTACTGCCAATGGAGGCGTGGGGTGTGTTGTCGCCGCAACGAAGAAGCTTTGCTCGTCGTTGGTACCTCGATTGGTCCGACAGCTTTTGCTTCCTCATCCAGGTTATACCTGTTGAATAGGTCTTACGTGAAGAGAAGATTCGGCAGCTGGTCTTTAATGTCACCCGTGATAGCGCTGTTCATTCCCGGCACTTATAGCATGAGGGGAAGTCTGGCCCCTTCCGGGTATCTTGCCCACTTCGTTTGCGAGGACTGTCTTGAATGCATACGCATGTGCTCCACTACGTTCCAACATACTTTAGAATTTGAAGTCAGTTACCTACTGACCACTCGCACTCCTCTCCACAGAGAGGGAGATTCGTAGGCAGCCCTGAACAGGTGCTGCCGCAGGCCCCAGCCTCGTTATATGCTCATCAGCTATACCTCCGATCTCGGAGTCAGAACAAAACTGACTCCGTGTGCTCACCTCCTCCAAGAGGGAGACATCACGCAGCCCTTCTGCAGGTGCTGCTGCCACGGGCCCCCGAGGAGACCCGCGGATATAAAGCTCCGCTTGCTGTAGCATATCATGATGGAGCATCCTCTCCATCAGGAGCTCTTCCCAGACAGCCCTTCAACAGGTGCTGCTGCCATGGGCCCCCGAGGAGACCCGCTTATATAAAGCTCTTCTTGCTGGATCATATCGTGATGGAGCATCCTCTCCATCAGGAGCTTTCCTGGACAGCCCTGATATTCTTTTTATTGGCTCACCAGTTCCAGTTGGTGTGGTAAATTTCGATGCCATGCCTGGCACCCCTGGTTCTTGGCTTCCATGCCTTGGGGTATGCTGCTCAGCAATACTTCCAACCTCAGGGTCAGAACAAAACTGCCCCGGTAAGCTCGCCTCCTCCATGAGGAAGAAACTATGCAGCCATTCTACAGGTGCTGCTGGCATGGGCCCCCAAGAAGACCCGTGGATATACGGTTCCTCTTCATGGAGCAGATCTTCCCTTTACAGCCCTTGAACAGAAGCTGCTGCCACGGGCCCATGGTGTGACCCACGGATATATCAGGTGCTCCATCTTTGCCAGACGTCCACAGACGTCGCTCCTAGTGGGATGGGAATCCTCCTGGCCCGACACATCGGAGTCCACGGGCCTTACTGACTTTTTAGTGGCTTTCCTCCCCACAGGAGTAGCCACGGTGCTCTCAGTCGGCACCATGGTGATACCGCCTTCCTCCTGGGTTTACCCCTCCACGGGAACCACAGCGGTCTAGAAGCCGCTGACCGCCTTGTCAGCGATTGGGGTAGCGAACACGACGTCCGCCGGCTACCCGCGTTCCGCGGTCCGGACCGGAGTCTCCCCACAGCCCAAAGCCGGTTTCCCCGCGGCTCGTCCGGACTTCCCTACAATATCCAGCAGGAAACCTCTGTAAGAAGAGGTTCCAGCAAGAAAAATACAACCTGGTAAGAAATGCAAAATTTACCTGTAGGTTTAAACTTACTGCTGGCAGAAGCGAGGGGCCTGCCAGTCCGGTGCTTTGCCATGCGAACGACGATATGATGCGCATGCGGACTGGCGGGGCTTCTTCACGGAATCACTCACGTGACTCCGAAGTAAAATCAGTCTATCTCTGCCTTAAAAATATCAACTGACTTGGCCTCCACAGTCCAATGTGCAACGCTTTCCTTCGATAAACTGCCCTCTATTGAAAGAAGTTCCTAATCGCCTCGTTTTTAAAAGAGCGCTCTTTAATACTGAGCGCATGACGTGTGGTCATAGACTCCCCCACAAGTGCAAACATCCTTCCAACATCCATTCTATCCATGCCTTTTATTATTCTGCAAATTTCAATCAGATCCCCTCAACCTGTTAATCTGCAAAGAATAGAGGCACGGTGCTCTCAAACGCTAATCTTATGCTAACCCACTCATTCCTGGAATCATTCTTGTGGACCTCCCCTGGAACCTCTACAGAGACAGCACATCCTTTGTCAGATATGTGGCCCAGATTTGCTCACAGTACTTCTAATGCGGCCTGACCTTCACCTGAATCCGGAAGTGGCGGCGCTGCCTTGCAGCTGCGGCTCGCCTGCAGTCCGTTTGTCTTTTCTTTTTTTGTTTTCTTATGTCCCGTTGTTGCGGTTTCTTGCGGTTTCTTTTGGTTGTGTATGTGTGTGTGTGTGTGTGTAGGGGGGGGGGGTGGGTGGGAGAAGCAAGTTTTTTGGCTCTTCCTTCGGGGGGGGGGGGTACGACCTTTCTTGCCGTATCCCCCGTCTCCGTCTCCGTCAGCGCTGAGGCCTATCGCTGGGACCGACCTCGAGGCTCCGGAGGCAGAGCCAGCCGGGCCTTACCAACGCGGGGCTGGCCGTCTTCGGGGCTGTGGTGGCGTTGCGACCCGACTTCCGACCCGACTTCGGAGCCCCGGAGGCTCGGCGCGGGCCAGTGGACGAGATCGTCGGGAGCACGCAGGTCACAGGTTGGTGACATGTTTTTCCGGAGCTCCCGCAACAACAACTTCGTCCGCTGGACTGGAGGGCGGCAGCTTCGGCAGCTTCGACCTCCCCGGGCCGCGGAGTTTGAACCGGCCTGTTCGGATTCAGCCGCGGGACTTACTTACCATCACCCGGCGGGGTCACAACATCGGAGGCCTGGATCGCCTCAGCGCAGAAGGGTACCAAGGAGGGCAGATACCTGAACTTTTGGACTTTTGGACTTTTTGCCTTCCATCACAGTGAGGAGGTGCCTGGTGGATTCACTGTGGTGGATGTTAAACTGTGTTGAGTGTATGTTGCTGTTATTTATTCTATGTTATGACTGCAGGCTAAACCATTTAGCTGCACTGAAAAGTGCAATGACAATAAAATTGAATCTTAATCTGAATCTGAAGAGCTTTAATTATGGTGGCTATTCCGTCCCTTACCAAGTTCGCGGGAGCTTTTCTACGATTCACCAGCGATCCTCATATGGTGAAGAACGCTATGTCTAGTTTGGTAGACTCTGTATCACAAGGAACATAATTACTGGCTTTGAGATTTCTCTGCTGCCAGCAAAGCCGCGATTGACGATATTGTTTTTATCCATTTTGTATCACTTTCCCCACATTTTCTCATCCCCTGATAGTAATAATTTTTTTAATTTTGAATTGATCCCACGATTGAGATTTGGACTCCTCAGTAACAGTCCTCTGTTACTGAGGGGTCCAAAGGTTCAGCACCCTCTGTATCGTTCGTTCTTTCGCTCGTATGTCAGACGATGTAGCTCGCTGTTGGCTTCTGTCGTCGTCCAAAAAGTTGACAGAATTGTCGCCCGACGCGTCACGTCGTCGCTTCCAGGTATCGCTACGAGGAGGCTTCTGTCATGATCGCTACCCTCTGAACAACAGCATTCCTCGTGAGTTCTACCAATTTACCCCATACAGTGCTACCTGGTTCAGGATTCAGCAAGTACGGAAAACAGCCTTCCATCTTCTAGCTTGAGAGGCAATTTAGTATTGTTTTTAAGGTTCATTGAGATCGCATTTCATCAATAGTTTCAATCTTCATAATATGGAAATACGTTACTCGTTTT
>CM075981.1:17985674-18018174 GCA_038087875.1 Malacoraja senta | reverse complement strand
TGCGGGAGGGCCGGTTGCCGTTGAGGGCACGTGCACATGTTGCAGTGGAGGTATGCGAGAGCGGGACGGCATCTGGTCATCTCGTGATTCTGTCCACGATGGGGAAGAGGTGGGTAACAACTCTTGATGGGAGCAGCAATCCAGTGATGTCGACGTGGATGTGGTCGAAACGCCGGTGTGTCACGGCGAAGGTCTGTGGCGACTTCTTGATGTGTCGCTGAATGTTGGAGGTTTGACAGGGGATACACGCTGTGGCCCTGTTTGTACAACCCGTGCCACATTACCTTGGCTGCCATCATTGCCTTTGTTGTCCGGATGGAAGGGTGAGCTGGGCCGTGAACCATATCGCAAATCCGGCAGCGCAAGGCAGCAGGTACGATGGGTCTTGGCCGTCCCGTAGAAATGTCGTAGATGTGTCAGCGGGCCCGAATCGCACATCCGCTAACAGCAGGCCTAAGATGGCAGTGCGGGAAGTGAGGATCTCTTCATCTCCTCGCTGGGCAGCCGCCACGGTCGGGTAGTCGACACTTGGGGCCAGAGCGTGGGGGCATTGATGGCGGTGCTGGTCAGCGCATCTGCGACCTCGTTGCTGTTGCCTGCGATGTGCAGGACGCAAGTCGTGTATTCTGAGATGTAGGTCAGGTGGCTCTGCTGTCATGCTGACCAAGGATCAGACGCTTTCGAAAAGGCAAACATGAGTCATTTGTTGTCGATGAAACCTGTGAAAACTCCACCCTCGAGGAAGTAACGGAAATGCCGGATGGCCAGGTAGAGAGTGAGGAGCTGCCGGTCGGAAGCGGCGTATTTCTGATGGGGGCGGTCTGAGGTGACGACGGAAAAAGGCGAGGGCTGCCAGCTACCATAGGGCAGTTGTTGCAACACACCGCCCACGACTGTGCGAGATACGTCGACCATGACACCTGTTGGTGCGTTGGCCCGTGGATGTATAGCATGTTTGCCTTTGCCAACGCCTCCTTGGAGTTGTCGAACGCGGTCGTGGCCGCGTCGTCCCAAACGAGCTCTTTCGTCTGGTTGGCCAGGGCCTTGAACAGCCGTTGCATGATCCTGGCGGCTGCTCGCAAGAAGCGTTGGTAGAAGTTGACCATGCCGACAAACTCTTGGAGTCCGTTCACAGCAGAAGATTTGGAAAAGTTGCGAAAGTCCTCGACGTTGGTCGCGAGCGGGATCACTCCGTGCTGGTTGATATTTTGGCCGCGGAAGTTAATGGAAGTGAGGCCAAACTGACATTTGGCAAGCTTGATTGCCAGGCCATGCTCGTCGAGTCTTTGGTAGATCTTCCTGAATTGTGTGCAGTGTTCCTGGCGAGAGCGGCTGTCGATGAGGATGTCGGTGAGGTAGATGAACACGAAGTCCAGGCCGCGGCCCACCGTGTCCATGAGCCGTTGGAAATCTTGGACGGCGTTCTTGAGGCCGAAAGGCATGCGCAGGATCTCAAAGAACCCGAACGGGGTGATGAAGGCCGTCTTGGGGATGTCGTCCGGACGAACCGGAATATGATGGTATCCGCGCACCAGGTCGATGTAGAAAAACACTTTGTTACCGTCCAGGTTTGCGGTGAAGTCCTGGATGTGAGGGACAGGATACCGGACGGCCGTTGTGATCTCGTTGAGTCGGCGGTAGTCCCCACATGGTCTCCAGCCCTGAGATGCTTTGGGGACCACTTGAAGCGGGGATGCCCACGGGCTATCTGAGCGGCGCACTCTGCCCATTTCTTCCATCTTGTGGAATTCTTCTTTGGCCAGTTGGAGCTTGTCGAGGGGCAGCCTGCGTGCGAGTGCATGGAGTGGCGGTCCGGTGGTGGGGATATGGTGCTTCACCCCATGCATGGGGCTGACCGTTGTGAACTGGGGAGTTATGATATCTGGGAAATCGGCCAAGATCCTGGTGTAATCATTTCGGAGAATGTCACCGACCGAGGAAGGGTGCAGTCAAATCGGCGTAGCGATCGACTCGAACGTCTCCAGCAGAGAGTGCACCCGAAGGAATTCGGCGCCCAGCAGCGGTTGTGAGACATCGGCGATGGTAAAGGTCAACTTGAAGCGACAGGAATTGAAGTTGAGCGGGATCGTGCGGATCCCAAATGGTTGCTGCTGTTGGCGGCGGTCTGTGGAAGCCAGTTCTTTCCGGAACGAGTGTCAGTGCCCGAGAGGCGCAACACACTGACCTCCACTCCCGTGTCAACGAGAAAACGCCGCCCCGAATGACCATCCCAGGTTTAGAGGGGGCGAAGTTATTGGCCAGCCGCAGTTGCCACTACGGATGGCCGGCCGAGGCATTTCCTAGATGCGTGCAGGTTGGTCGGCATTTGCGGGCATTGGAGCCACATCTTTTATAGTAGTAGCTCCACCTTTCCTTGCTGACGCCGTTCGTGGCCGACGTCACTGCCGCTCCTTCCGTGGAGGATGGGACCGCCTGTATGACCTGCCGAGGCACCGCCACCGTCCGACTGGCGGTGGCTGCACCCTGCTGTTTGGCTTGGCACAGCATGCCCGGACGGGCTGCCAGCCGTCGGGGGTCAATGAAATCATCAATCACGAGGAGCAAGCAGAAGTCCTAAGCCATCTGCTCGTGGAACACCTGTTCAAAAAGGAGGCAGGTCTAGTGTCCATCCATCAGGGCGAGCATTTCTTTCATGAGCACAGACGGTTTGCGGTCGCCATGGGCCATCAATGTACAGGTTTTGCCGTCCTGTCGCGGCGGCTGAGACCAAATGTGTCCTTGAGGAACATTTTAATCCCTTCGTAGGTGAGGTCGGCTGGTGGCTGGCGAAGGTAATCGATGAAGCGCCTGTCAGTTTCCTGGTCCAGCGCACTGACCACGTAATAGTACTTGGTGACGTCGGCAATTATCTGGCGGATGTGGAATTGGGCTTCGGCTTTTCTAACCACACTTGGGGCTGTGATGTCCAAAAGGTGGGCAGTTTGAGTGAAACTGCGTTCTGCAGACGGAAATCCTGGGGGGGGGGCGGTGGGGGGGGGGGAGCACATCCCCCTCACGCTTTGAGAGCTGGGGGACAATCCCACTTTTTTTCAAATCCTGACATTATCAGACGCTATCTATGAGCTGAATTGGCCCGTTCGCGGGGCATTTCAGCGCCCTGCGCGGCTTAAAATCAAACTGCTACATCGAGGCGATCGAGGCTCCCGCTGTTGAAGCCCCGGCCGGCCCATGAAAGGCCCAGTGAACGGGCCGATTCAAGCCCCACGATCCGGGGCGGACGAAGCTGCTGTTGCTGGAGTTCGGAGTCGGTCCCCAACCAGGTCAGCTTCTAATTTTACCGTCGACAGGGCCCACGGCCGAAGGCTCGCTTGTGTGCGCATACGCGCGCGGCAGCCAAGAAATTCTGTCCTCCCATGTTTTGATAGCGATTTCCGTGATCAGAATTCTGCTGATCTAGTTTGGCTCCTCCAGGCATGATGAAATCCAAAAGAGGTTGTATTGGATCGTCGGGATCACCAGTGAAGAGGTTCACGTGTTGTATGAACACTCAGTTTAATATTTAAACACCCAGTTTAACATTTAAACGATACATCTCAACAATTAGTACAAAAGGGCAAGGTGTGTGTTAACGTGTTGAATGTGAAGTGAAGGCTAGCTCGGTAGTCCGCTGCATTCGCCAGCTGTCCTCGCAGATCGGCGTTGGTTTTCTCGGCCCAGATCAAGCCAGGTACACGCGAGTGCTCGAGCTCGACGAAGGACGGTTCGAGACCAAAGTTGGTTGGCCCGCCACACTACTTTTTAAATGTATTTGTCTATTTAGTTATCTGTTTATTTAGCTATCTGTTTATTTATTTACATATTGATGTAATTTTCTGTGTATGTATCAATTATTTATTTATGTATTTATTTCTCATCTATTTATTTATTTATCTAGTTATTCATTTGTTTATTTATTTACCTGTTTATCTATTCATTTATTCATCCATCTATTTATATATGTATTAATTTGTCACGCTATCTATTTATGTATTTATGTATTTATTTATTTATTTATATGCTTATTGAATTATACATTTCTTTAACATTCACTATTTATCCCTCTATCACGTACCAGACTCGATTGCAATTCCCTTCTACATCCTCCCACATTGACGCATTTTCCTATCAATATCACCCTTCGCCTAGGTCGATTGATTCCCTTTCCGCATGTGGAGCTCTCATGCCTCTCAGTTCCATGTATTGCCTACCTTCAGTGTTTACATTCTATGTAATGGCGGCATCAGAAACTGGGTGTTGTTTTGCTATGATAGATGCTGCTGGCCACTCTGTGTTCTGTCAGTACTGTAACTTGCTCCAGATGACGCCACCTAAGTATCATGTGTATTGTTTAAAACAATCGTTACTGGCTTCACAAACAAGAGTATTTAGTAGGATGGGCTAAACGATAGGGACACTGCGCTTAAATTTCACCGTTGCATTTTAGATGTCTAGAGATATTTTATAAACGTGGACTAAACGTAATTTGTACATGTTGCTAACCTACAACGATAACTTCGTCTTTGGTCGGTGTGTGTTTTGCAATGGGTAATATTAAGTATTTAATGCCCTGCAGAAGAGAAACTGAAAGCAAGAGATAGAGGTATCGTGTCCATCCATTCTGTGATTAAAACGTCTCGTATTATAGGATGGATTTTAGTGTATAATAGCAGAGGGGATAAAAGAAAAACTGTGTGCCATGTGAACGGATATCGCAGATTACTACTACTCAGAGTTCCCGTGGATTTTGAAGAAACAGCAGCAAAGAGAAGCAGGAAAAATAAGTGATTGGCTCTAGCCCGAGTGGGAGGAGAGTTAGAGGTGTCAGAGGGGGGAAACAGTTTAAAAAGAGAAGAAAAGCACAGGCAGACTTCTCAGACCTCCCGTAGATTTTGAAGAAACAGCAGCAAAGAGAAGCAGGATAAAGCAGTGATTGGCTCTATCCCGTGTGGGAGGAGAGTTAGAAGTGAGTCAGAGGGGGAAAACAGTTTAAAACTGAAGATGTTTCCAGTCCGGGCGGCGGGCACGTCGGTGGCTCCAATCCAAGAGATGGGACGCGACCGGCGAGACCGACGTCGTGCAGAGCCTTAGTGGTGGGTGACTCCATTGTCCGAGGAGCGGACAGGAGATTCTGTGGCGGCAGAGATTCTGTCGGGAAGAAGAGGAAGGAGGTTCTCCAACATGACTTCAGAGGGTTGTGAAGAAGACTGAATGGCCGGATTTCTCGGGTGGTTGTCTCTGGATTGCTTCCAGTACCTTGTGCTATTGAGATCAGGAACAGGGAGATAGGGGATCTGAATGTGTGGCTGAGGGGCTGGAGCAGTGAGCAAGGATTTAGATTTATAGATGGCTGCGATCTCCTTTGCGGTAGGGGTGATCTGTACAAAAGGGACGGATTACACCTTACCTGGAGGGGGACCGACATTCTGGCAGGCAGGTTTGCTCCGGCTTCACATGTGGGTTTCAACTAAATAGTGGGGGGGGGGGGGAGGGATTGACAAAGTGGGAGTGTAAAGAAGGAGTTAAAGTGAAGTGGCTACATGAAAAATTACAATAGATTCTGGAATTAATGGGAAGGAAAGCTCGAGAATGGACAACAACGTAAGATCAGGGCCTATTGCGAGCGGTGCAAGGGGGGAAGTGAATACGGAGGTCAAAGTGCGGTATATGAATGCGCGAAGTATAAGGAATAAAGAGGAGGAGCTTGAGTCTCAGTTAGAAACTGGCAAGTATGATGTTTTGGGAATTACTGAGACATGGCTGCAAGAGGGCCAGGGCTGGGTGCTGAATACTCGAGGGAATACCTCCTATCGAAAAGACAGACAGGTGGGCAGAGGGGGTGGGGTTGCACTGTTGGTGAGGAATTAAATTCAGTCCCTTGCAAGGGGAGACATTGAAACAGTAGGTGGAGTCAGAATGGATAGAACTAAGGAATTGTAAGGGTAAAAAATACCGTAATGGGATTAATCTACAGGCCCCCAAACAGTAGCCTGGACATAGTGCGCAAGTTGAATCAGGAGTTAAAATTGGCATGTAGTAAAAGTAATCCTGTGGTTGTTATGGGAGATTTCATCATGCAGGTAGACTGGGAAAATCAGGTTGGTACTGGACCCCAAGATAGGGATTTGTAGAGTGCCTCCGTGATGGATACTTAGAACAGCTTGTATTGGAGCCTCCCAGGGAGAAGCCAATTCTGGATTTACTGTAATGTAAAGAACCGGATTTGATAAAGGACCTCGAGATTAATGAGCCATTAGGAGACAGTGACCATTACATGGTCAGGTTTAATCTACAATTGTAGAGGGAGAAGAGTAGATAGGAGGTGTCAGTGTTCCAGTTGAATAAAGGGGGACTATGGGGCCATGAGGGAGGAGCTGGCCAAGGTTGACTGGAAAGGCATACTACCAAGGATGACAACGGAACAAAAATGGCATGTGTTTCAATGAATAAGAGAGAAGGTGCAGGTTCAGTTCATTCCTAGGAGGAAAAAAGATTCCAAGGGGAGAAAGGGACGACCATGGCTGACAAGGGACGTCAGGGACAGTATAACAATTAAAGCGAAGTACAAAGTAGCAAAGATGAGCGGGAAGCAAGAGGATTGGGTAATGTTTAAAGAACAACAGAAGATAACCGAAAAGACAATACGGGGAGTAAAGATGAGGTACGAAGGTAAGCTAGCCAAGAATATAAAAGCATGATAGTGAAAGCTTCTTTAGGTATGTGAAGAGGAAAAAGTTAGTTAAGACCAAAGTTGGACCATTGAAGAACGCAAAAGTTGAATTTATTATGAGGAACAAGGAAATGGCAGACGAGGTAAACAGGTACCTTGGAACTGCCTTCACTAAGGATGACACAAACAATCTTCCTGATATAGTAGCGGCCAGAGGATCTGGGGTGACGGAGGAACTGGAGGAAATCCACATTCGGCAGGAAATGGTGTTGGATAGACTGATGGGACTGAAGGCCGATTAATCCCCAGGGCCTGATGGTCTGCATCCCAGGGTGCTTAAGGAAGTGGCTCTGGAAATCTTCGATGCATTGGTGATAATTTACAAATGTTCTATAGACTCAGGATCAGTTCCTGTGGATGGAGGATAGCTAATGTTATTCCACTTTTTAAGAAAGGCGGGAGAGGGAAGACAGGGAAATATAGACCAGTTACCCTGACATCGGTGCTGGGGAAGATGCAGGAGTCAATTATAAAAGATGAGACAGCCGAACATTTCGATAGCAGTAAAAGGATCGGTCCGAGTCAGCACGGATTTACGAAGGGGAAATCCTGCTTGACAAACCTTCTGGAATTTTTTGAAGATGTAACTAGGAAAATGGACAAGGGAGAGCCAGTGGATGTAGTGTACCTTGACTTTCAGAAAGCATTTGATAAGGTCCCACATACGAGATTAGTGGGCAAAATTAAGGCACATGGTATTGGGGTCTTATGTGGTTGGACAGGCTAGATGCAGGAAGATTGTTCCCGATGTTGGGGAAGTCCAGGACAAGGGGTCACAGCTTAAGGATAAGGGGGAAATCCTTTAAGACCGAGATGAGGAAAAACATTTTCACACAGACAGTGGTGAATCTCTGGAACTCTCTGCCACAGAGGGTAGTTGAGGCCAGTTCATTGGCTATATTTAAGAGGGAGTTAGATGTGGCCCTTGTGGCTAAAGGGATCAGGGGGTATGGAGAGAAGGCAGGTACGGGATACTGAGTTGGATGATCAGCCATGATCATATTGAATGGCGGTGCAGGCTCGAAGGGCCGAATGGCCTACTCCTGCACCTATTTTCTATGTATCTATGTATCTATGTATTGGGGGTAGAACTAACATGGTTGGCAGACATGAAACAAAGAGTAGGGATTAACGGGTCCCTTTCAGAATGGCAGGCAGTGACTAGTGGGGTACCGCAAGGCTCGGTGCTGGGACCGCAGCTATTTTGAATATTCATCAATGATTTGGATGAAGGGATTCAAAGTAACATGAACAAATTTGCAGATGACACAAAGTTGGGTGGCAGTGTGAACTGTGAGGAGGATGCTACGAGAATGCAGGGTTGACTTGGACAGGTTGGGGAGTAGGCAGATGCATGCCAGATTAAGTTTAATGTGGATAAATGTGAGGTTATGCACTTTGGTAGCAAAAACAGGAAGGCAGATTTCTATCTAAATGGCGTAAAGTTGGGAAAAGGGGAAGTACAACGGGATCTGGTAGTCCTTGTACATCTGTCTATGAAAGAAAGCATGCAGTACAGCAGGCAGTGAAGAAAGCGAATGGCACGTTCGCCTTCATAACAAGAGGAGTTTAGTATAGGAGCAAAGAGGTCCTTCTGCAGTTGTACAGTGCCATGAGGTGACCACACCTGGAGTATTGTGTGCTGTGTTGGTCTCCAAATCTGAGGAATGACATTCCTACTACTGAGGGAGTGCAGTGTAGGTTTACGAGGCTAATTTCGGGGATGACTGGACTATCATATGTTGAGAGAATGAAGCGACTGGGCTTGTGTTCACTGGAATTTAGAAGGACTAGGGGGTCTTATTGAAAGATAGAAGATTCTTAAGGGATTGGATACGCTAGATGCAGGAAACGTGTTCACGATCTGGGAAAGCGCAGAATCAGAGGCCACAGCGTAAGAATAAGGGGTAGGGCATTTAGAACGGAGATGAGGAAAAATCTTTTCACCCAAAGAGTTGTGAATCTGTGGAATTCTCTGAATCAGAATTTGGAGACCGATTGACTGGATGCTTTCAAGAGAGAGTTAGCTAGATCTCTTAAAGATAGGTGAGTCAAGGGATATGGGGAGAAGGCAGGAACGATGTAGGAACGATGTACGGATTGTTGATGATCAGCCATGATCACAGTGAATGGGGGTGCTGGCTCGAAGAGCAGAATGGCCTACTCCTGCACCAATTGTCTATTGTCTATTGTTACCGTATTTGCTGAAACAGTTCATTTTCGAGTACATTTTCCCGTGGCACTTTCCCTAACCACTCTGCCGAATGGCTTAACACAATCCAGCATGTCAAAGCTCAACTACATAGTTTCCCGGAAAGTATATCCAATTTATTATCTAATTCTTCCTGATGGAACTGTTAATATATCTACGACTATTCACCTCTCGTTCTCGTGATGGCAATGTATACATCTTTGTTTAAACTACACGGCATTCTTCCCGTTGTAGTTTTAAAGTTGTTGGGCTCAATAGTAATATGAATTTACCATTCAGGTTCGAAGCTGTTCAGAATTATTTACTTACACGTGTTATTTTTATTCTGTGTACCAAATACCATTTCTACCTGTCTGTACACTATGGAATGAGTACATAACGTTACGCGGTGAGTGGATTGTTTTCCCATAAGGATGGCATCGCCACATTCATCATTGCATCATGAATGCGGCATATTAAGAAATTCGATATTAGGCAACTACAAAATAGAAAACAACTCGTTCAACTGTGGATGCTTCACTTCCAGTGTGCTTAGAAGGAAATCGATGCTGTCTTTCAAATAACGCGGTATTCGCACTGCGTTTTATCTTCGCTTGTCTCGCATCCTACCTGTCCCGCGTATATTGTAATAATGAATTCGAGTAATATCAGAATATCCCAATTTGTCCACCGCCAAATTCCCATGACAAAAACGTATTTATGCATTTACTCCCGAGTTTTATTACCCACGGCTTCATTTGCACAAACGTTTCGAGCTAGATTTGTGACATTATAACCCGTATGAAAATAATCTGCAACGCCAATGATTGTTCTGTGTATATGCTGCAGAAAATGTTCATTACACATATGCATATATATATGGTCTATGATATATAGACGCACTGAACTGTTCTGTATTCTTGCTTACAATACCCTGTTGTGTAATGTTGCGATGGGGAGGATAGCAGACTATAATGACATCAGTTTGGAGCTGCACTTAAAACTAATGATACAGAAATTCTGCATGTGTGCCCAGAAGATGAATTTTAAATTGTGCGTTTTCTGCACGTCAGATCTTCTCAAGTGCAAAGAAAATATAAACGTCCTTGGTGAGTAATATATTTGATAATTACTTTGAAATATGTTTATTTCGTCCTCTGCAACATTTATGGCAGATGCAGGTGATATCCGATGCATTTTAAAGGTAGTTTAATTGGTATGACATTGCGACTGCAAAAATAAATACGAATCAGGCATTTGTATTTGGCAAAGTTCGCATGGTATGCTATAAAATTTAATGGCAAATTATCGGATTAGAATATATATCAAAGGTAGACAAAGAGGTTCGAGAAACTCAGCGGGTCAGGCAGCATCTATGGAGCGAAGAAATAGGCGACGTTTCGGGTAGAGACCCTCTCGACCCGAAACAACCCCCTATTCCTTCGCTCCATTGACGCTGCCTAACCCGCTGTGTTTCTCCAGCTTTTTTGTCTACCTTCAATTTTTCCAACATCTGCAGTTCTTTCTTAAACAAAATATATATCAATGTGTGCGCTGTGAACTGTGAGATGATTTACAACAATTATACATGGTCAATGATGTCTTGTGATCACGTACGTAATTTTTCATCTAATATTCTGATCACATTTGTCGTTTCTGGGAGCTGAATGGCAAAGTTCTAATAACCTTCAAGCATATAACCACGCAATATGAATGGATTTCTGACATTATATGTGATGTAGTTACTACTTTGTGAAATTGTACGCTGAATATTTTGTGACTTTCAGAGAAGCAATTTGGATGATATTGATTGATCGTAACGTTTGCAAAATTTTCATTTGACGACGGTCATATCACACGTTCAAAGAATAATGTACCGAACATATTAAATATAACTTCAATTTGATTTTGTTATTACATTAATATGTTTTACTTCTTATTGCACTTCATAGAGGAAAAGTTGAAATTGAAAGGCACAGGTAGCGAGCTCATCATCCCAACATTGCTGGAACGTATTGTGATTATAATTATGAATAGTGAAAACATATATTTGCAATGGGGCACAATAAAGGCTCTTTTCTGCAATATCACATTAGGCCGTTTGCTCTTTCTCGAAGCTGGCGGCCTTATGACATCCGTGTAATCGACGCCGGTATTGTTATCAATAGAACATTTGTCTGATGAAGACAAGCTGCACCACCAACAATTGATACCTGCGTATCTGTTACTCCGTTAATCTGAACGCAAGGTGGGCTAGTATTCTTTATGTTGTTTTCTCGCTTCATAGCTTCTGCCAAAATGCATCATCGCATATTGGTGGCATTATGCTGCATGAGGTGTCTTTCTGTCAATCCAAACAATAGCGTAAACAAAATGCCGAATTGGAAGTTGTGTTTCTCCACGTATGCCAACCCACTCATATTTCATTACGTTCAGCAATCTCCTGTTAAATTGATTCGTGCGCAGATCACATGGAAACACCTCCATTCAGCTTACGCAAGTGGATTAAATGAAACTATCCACCAATTATCTCGATTGTCAGCAGAAAAATGGCTGTTGCTGGTGGTGAAAACTACTTTGAAAGGCTGCACTGCAGAAAATGGCTGTTGGTGGTGGTGGTAATTGCTTTGAAAGGCTGCATTGCAGAAACATTGCTGTTGTTTCTGGTGGTAACTGCTTGGAAAGGCTGCACTGCTGAAAATTGCTGTTGTTGGTGATGGTAACTGCTTTGAAAGGCTGCATTGCAGAAAAATGGCTGATGTTTCTAGTGGTAACTGTTTTGAAAGGCTGCACTGCTGAAAAATGGCTGTTGGTGTTGGTGGTAACCGCTTTGAAAGGCTGCACTGCAGAAACATTGCTGTTGTTGGTAGTGGTAACTGCTTTGAAAGGCTGCACTGCAAAAAATTGCTGTTGTTGGTGGTGGTAACTGCTTTGAAATGCTGCACTGCAAAAAAATGGCTGTTGTTGGTGGTGGTATCTGCTTTGAAAGGCTGCACTGCAAAAATGGCTGCTGTTGGTGGTGGTTACAGCTTTGAAAGGCTGCACTGCAAAACAAAGACTGTTGTTGGTGGTGGTAACTGCTTTGAAAGGCTGCACTACACAAAATGGATGTTGTTGGTGGTGGTAACGGCTGAAAGGCTGCACTGCAGAAAATGACTGTTGTTGGTAGAAACTTGACAACTTCCTGTTTGCACTCAATATTGATTTTTGTGATTTTTGGCCATCTTACTCAGTTTCCCGCCGCTCATCAGGTGCAGAGGATTCTTCCCATCAATGACATATAAAAGTGTTATCAGTGTTTAAATAAATGTTGAGAATCTCTCCTGTCCATCACGCCATGACGGCCACACCCGGTCCGTTTGGAGGGGGAGGGATTCTAAAACCCGGAATCGTGGGTGTGGCTCAGTCTGTGCAAGATGGAGAGGGAGGGGACACGACTCTGTCTGAGCTGTGAATCAACTGAACGCACTGAATGTCTACTGAACTGTGAGTGTGGTGTTTATGTGGTGTTTTGTGTGTGTTTTTAGTGGTTTTATGGTGGTTTCACCCTGCTTGAAATTGTATGAAACTGCATTTGAATTTGGTGGCCTTGCACCCTGCATGAAATGGTATGAAACTGCACTTGAATTTGGTGGCCTTGCACCCTGCTTGGAATGGTATGAAACTGCACTTCAATTTTGTTGTCTTGCACCCTGCTTAAAGTGGTATGATACTGCTAATGAATGTGTTGACCTTGCACCCTGCTTGAAATTGCATGAAACACCACTAGCATTTGGTGGCCTTGCACCCTGCTGTAATTGACATGAAACTGCAGTTGCATTTGTTGGCCTTGCACACTGCTTGAAGTGGCAAGAAACTGCACTTGAATTTGATGACCTTGCACCCTGCTTGAAATGGCATGAAACTGCACTTGAATTCGGTGGCCTTGCACCCTGCTTGAAGTGGTCGGAAACTGCACTTAAATTCGGTGGCCGTGCACCCAGCTTGAAGTGGTTGGAAACTGCACTTGAATTCGGTGGCCTTGCACCCTGCTTGATGTAGTAGGAAACTGCACCTGCATTTGGTGGACTTGCACCCTGCTTGAAGTGGTATGAAACTGCAATTGAATTCGGTGGCCTTGCACCCTGCTTGAAGTGGTAAGAAACTGCACTTGAATTTGGTTGCCTTGCTTGAAATGGTTGGAAACTGCATTTGAATTTGGTTGCCTTGCACCCTGCTTGAAATGGAATGTCAAGGAATAGCCGTGAGTCAACTGCTAGCCCACCAGCCGTGAGTGGGCTGCCAGCACATCTGGCTTGAGTGACTGAGCTGCCACCCTAAGAATCCATTTGGCCTACAATGTCTATACTAGCCCTATGGAAACCAGTCCCTTCAGCCTACAGTACCTATACTAGCGCTCCAGTATATGTACTCTCTGAAATAGTATGCATTTTGACGCTCCTTATTCAAAATTAAATCAAATTTAACTGAGGTTATATTGAAAGATTATAGAACGATGTAGAATGATAGGGATTTACCATTGATGGCTAACATTGTGTTTATCGTCTTTTGGCTCCTAGATTTAAATCAATCCGAAGATACTATATCCGATTTAGGTAGGAATCTATATGCCGTTTATTTTTAATCTATTTAATCTGTTCTCCAGCAATACCCAGCTGGTGATTATTTTAATTTACATTGCACAACACGAAATATTTATCGTACATAACAGCAAACAAACCGAGAAGAACACATATGCGATTTCTTCATCCAGGGCAATAATTAATATCAACAAAGTGATATAATTTGTGCGTATGCTTTGAGGGGATTTACCGAATTGCGGAAAATGACTGCCAATATACTTGAATCTGAAATATGGACGTATTGCGCTCCAATTATTGGTTTCAGTTACTTACATCAAGCTTTATATACGGTATGATTAGTACCACACAAATGTTAGATTTTCTCCATTTCTCCGAAGAGTTTTGATCTTAGTAAATAAAAATAAATGTTCGGTCAACTATAATACGCGACGTATTGCCTGATATGGCAGTGCATCCAAAGGGTCAATCACACTCTTGGAATAAATTACAAATATCCGTGAAGAAGCAATTATGTAAGCATACATGCAACATTTCTATACTTAAAATAATGTGTTGACATTTCCGAGCTGCTTAACATCAACTGATAATTAATATTCTGAAGGAAGGCTGACGAGTTGAAATATGAATGGTCATGTTTTAAATCCACTACTGTTGGATTTGATTAAACATTAAATAAGATTTGATTCCTCTGTATTTTTCGTATCAACCAATCTTTCCCCTTCTTTGCCGAAATGCATCCTTAACAGAGGAAAAGTTGCACACAAAAGCGAAAGGTAATTCGATATAATGGATGCACTATATAAATATTTATAGATATTCGCATTAATAAATGCTTCGGTATTAAGAGACTTGTCACACAAGGCAAATAATTCATGCTAAATAGTTCGATTACATCAAGTATTATTCAAGATGGTACATGTGACACTTTACCAAATTAGAATGTGTGGGTAACATTCACGTTAAAGGTACAGAGGTCATGGGTTTCATTTGATTGCAGACGCAGCTGACTATGACCTAACGTGTCAGTGTTTAATTCTCGTCTCGCTGCCCAATCAGATGGCGACCGTAATCGGGGAAATTATGACTGAATGGATTAACTACCATTCAGTTTATTATTAGTTTATTCGTTTATTTGTTTTTAAGCATGATCGAGAATATAACGTCCACTTCATTATTATTCACCTAGCTTATCCCTGCAGTGTATTGCCCGGAATATATTTTATTTGATAGGAAGGCAAGTAACTGATTGCATTCATTACCTCCAATGATTATAATGCCCCGAAATGTGGTATCTCTTGGGCTTCGGGATCTATATTGCTCCTGAAGGGTTCGGCATCTCGTCGGACATTTTTCACAAATTTCCCATCACCGGACATTCTCTCTGCTTTTCAACGCTCCATTTAATGCTACCCGCTCTTCCTGTACCGTCTATTTCGTCAGTCATATGCCCAGCTCAGCCCGAAAACCATGTTAAAGCTCTTTCTTCCCTCCCTCCTATGAGTTACATTCGCCCACTTCGTTACCGCCTCAGCCATGTCACTTATGACGCACACCGTAACACACACACTGCTCCAGCTCCTTCCCGTGTACCGCTTACAGATCATTGAGTTCAGGGCGTGAAATGATACATAGCTCTTCTTCCGTCACTAACAGTCTCGTACTATTTATTTGGCAACATACGCTCAGTCAGCACTAATGTCCATTTGTCACGTCTCCTTACTTCTAAAATCCCGGCAGTCTTTTTACTATTCCTTTCCATTTGCATATCGAATTACGGAATTGATTTGCCATTCACCCACTCCGTTAACTACTCAAATCGCTCAGATAAGATGGAACACATCATGCTTCCGAACTTTTCTTTAGTCACTTTTTCCTCCGTGACTATTTATACAACATGGGGAAAATTTCTCAGGTCTCCAACCCTATCCCGGATTAACCTCAGCTCATTAATGCTAGCTGATCCAAGGAGACATCATCCGCTGCAACGTCTTTCCCGGCCCGTCTTCGGCCCAGCCGCCTCTCGTCGTCCGCCGTGCTTCTCAGGCCGACCGTCCTTCTCGTCCCGATTGTCCTCCCGATTGCCCGATCCGCAGCTACGCTCCCCACCATTCATGGCTCTACCTCCTGCCCTGCGGTCCGCACACCTCCATACGGTTTTCACCTTTTTCTAATGTAAAATAAATCTAATCAATTATTTACAATAATAATATGTACAATACAAATCAATACCAACAAACCCACCACCACAATACAAAGTAAAACAAATAATTTTTAATTTCAAATATATTGAATATTAAACAATACTCGTCAAGAATACATTCCTTGCCCCGCGGTGCCCAGCGATCCGCGAAATACCCTATGGTATCCTCCGTGGATAGTGCGTATCCCTCTCGCGTGACTCCCGGGCGCGGACGTAACCCCGGGAAAAGTGTGGGCAGAAATATCAGGCGGAGCCCAATTCCGCCTGACGCCGTGACAAAGGCCCGTCCTTCTCGTCCCGACCGGCTCTCCGAGGCCCGTCCATTGACAGTATGTACAAGAATATTGTTTTACCTTAGAACAGTGTCACCATCAAGATAACATGAACAATTGTGTTTAAAAAAAAATATTTTCCTCTTTGCAACAGTCTGTTAGATAATTGTAAAATAATGGCTGTAGTGCGAATATAACTTTTGAACTTGTGGGGCCGTGAAGAAAATTCAATATATTAAGAGATTAGATTGATATTAATGCTCTCATGTTCACAAGTTCACAAGTAGGATTAAAATTAGGCCATTCGGCCCATTGAGTCCTCGCCGTCATTCAATCATTTCTGATCTCTGCCTCCTGCTCCCATTTTCATACCTTCTGCACATCACCCTTGACACCCGTTCTAATCATTATTTTTTCTATCTCTGCCTTAAAAATATGCACTGACTTGTGGGTCTAATGGTGTGGATTAACGATCAACTATCGGTCCGAGACATGGAAGTATAAGAATTGGGCTATTTATTTTGGCATTGCTGTAAGAAGAGGTGTTTTTTGAAACCAAGGCTTGTCTGTTTCAAAATCGCCGTGAGGGGATTAAGTATAATTTGTCAAACATTGCTGACGATATAATATAGCGTGACATGATGGACTCGCAGGTGAATAGAACGGCTGCATGCGAATTTAGGAAATAAACTGAATGTTTGGCGAGTGAACAAAGCGAATGGTCTTTGAGCGAAAGTAAGGGCGTCTCGTTTCGCGGTAAAAGAAATGCGAGCATTTTTCTGTTATTGGAGACTGATGGAAATATATTGCAATTCAAAATAAAATGGATGTACCTATTCATAAACTATTATGTATCTACGAAGGGATAGGAGAGTATGGCCAAGTGTAATATGGATCGATGTGAAAGGATAAATGCGTATGGAATTAAACATATTTTATATGAATGCGCGAAGTATAAGAAGTAAAGTAGATGAGTTTGAGGCTCAGTTAGAGGTTGGTAAATATGACATTGTGGGGATTACTGAGACGTAGCTGCAGGGGGATCGGACATGGAAAATTAATCTTCAGGGTTATACATCCAATGGAAAGGACAGGCAGGTGGGCAGAGGAGGGGGGTAGCTCTGCTGGTGAGGGATGGAATTCAGAGCTTTGCGAGGGAAGACATAAGGACTGACGTGGTAGAGTCACTGTGGATTGAGTTGAGGAATTGCAAAGGCAAGAAAACACCAATTGGAGTTATCTACAGACCCCCAAATAGTAGCCCGCATGTAGGGTGTAATTGCAGCAGGAGTTACAACTGGCATGTAACAAAGATAATGGCACTGCGGTGATGGGGGTTTTCAATATGCAGGTCGACTGGGAAAATCAGGTTGGTTCAGAACCCCAAAAAAGAGAGTTTGTAGAGTGCATCCACGATGGATTCTTAGAGCAGCTTGTAATGGATCCGACCAGAGAAAAGGCAATTCTGGATTTAGTATTGTCCAATGAACCAGTTTTGATACGGGAACTAGAGGTAAAGGAACCGCCTGGAGGTAGTGTTCATAATATGATTAGTTTTAATCTGCAATTTGAGAAGGAGAAGGTTAAATCGGAAGTATCAGTGATGCAGTTGAACAAAGGGGACTATGAAGATATGAGGGAGGAGCGGGCCAGGGTAGACTGGAAAGATATCCTAGCAGGAATGACGGTGGATAAGCAATGGTAGGAATTTCTGGGCATAATCCGGATGACGCAGGATCATTTCATTCCGAAAAAGAAGAAAGATTCTAAGGGGAGTAGGAATCAACTGTGGCTGACAAGAGAAGTTAGGGATAGAAAAAACTAAAAGAAAAGATGTACAACAAAACAAAGAGTAGCCGGAAGCCAGAGGGTTGGGACATGGGACAACAGAAGGAAACAAAACGGGCAATACGGGCTGCAAATATGAAGTACGAGGGGAAGCTGGCCAGGAATATAATAAAGGACAGTAAAAGGTTATTTAGATATGTTAAAGGAAAAATAATAGCAAAGTCAAATGTGAGTCCCTCGAAGGCAGACACGGGTGACATTATTATGGGGAACAAGGAAATGGCAGAAGAGTTGAACAGGTATTTCGGATCTGTCTTCGCTAAGGAAGACACAAACAATATCCCAGAAGTGCTGGAGAACAGAGGATCTAAGGGGGTATCGGAACTGAAAGAAATTTCCATTAGCGGAACTGAAATAGTAAAGAGTAGGCTATTTCGACTGAAGGATGATTCATCCCCTAGGCCTGGTGGTCTGTAACACAGGGTCCTCAGGGAGGTGGCTCTAGAAATAGTGGACGCATTAGTGATCATTTTCTAATGTTCAATAGATTCAGGATCAGTTCCTGTGGATTGATGTTATCCCACTTTTCCCAGAAAGGAGCGAGAGAGAAAACGGGGAATTACAGACCAGTTCACCTGACTTCGGTGATGGGAAAGTTGCTGGAGTCAATTATTAAAGAGGTAATAATGGGGCATTTGGATAGCAGTAAACGGATTAGTCCCTTCATTAATCAGCATGGATTTATGAAAGGAAAATCATGCTTGACTAATCTTCTGGAATTTTTTGAGGATGTGACAAAATGGATGAAGGGGAGCCAGTGGATGTAATGTATCTAGACTTTCAGAAAGCCTTTCATAAGTTCCCGTACGGGAGACTGGTGACTAAAATTAGAGCACATGGTGTGACGTGGATAGAAAATTGGTTGGCGGACAGGAAGCAAAGAGGAGGAGTGAACGGGTCCTTTTCAGAATGGCAGGCAGTGGCGAGTGGAGTGCCGCAAGGGTCGGTGTTGGGGCCGCAACTGTTTACCATATATATTAATGATTTGGAAGAGGGAATTAGGAGCAACACTAGCAAGTTTGCGGATGAAACAAAGCCGGGTGGCAGTGTGAACTGTGAAGAGGGTGTTAGGAGGTTGCAGGGTGAACTGGACAGGTTGAGTGAGAGGGCAGATGTGTGTCAGATGCAGTAAAAGGAGGTTATCCACTTTGGCGGCAAAAACAAGGGGGCATATTATTATCTCAATGTGGTTAGGTTAGGTAAGGGGGAGGTACAGCGAGACACGGGTGTCCTTGTACACCAGTCACTGAAAGTTGGCGTGCAGGTAGAGCAGGCAGTGAAGAACGCTAATGGAATGTTGGCCTACAAAACAAGAGGATTTCAGTATTGGAGTAAAGAGGTTCTTCTGCAGTTGTATAGGGCACTGGTAAGACCACATCTGGGGTATTGTGTACAGTTGTATTCTCCTAATTTGAGGAAGGACATCCTTGAGATGGAGGCAGTGCAGCGTAGGTTCGCGCGATTGATCCGTGGGATGGCGGGACTGTCATATGAGGAAAGATTGAAAAGAGTAGGCTTGCATTCACTGGAGTTTTGAAGGATGAGGGCGGGTCTTGTTGAAACATATACAATTATTAAAGGACTGGACAAGCTAGATGCATGAAAAATGTTCCCAATGTTGTGCGAGTCCAGAACCAGGGGTTACAGTTTTAGAATAAAGGGGAGGCCATTTAAGACTGAGGTGAGAACAAACTTTCACCCAGAGAGTTGTGAATTTGTGAAATTCCCTGCCACAGAGGGGAGTGGAGGCCCAATCACTGGATGGGTTTAAGAGAGAGTTAGGTAGAGCTCTAGGGGCTAGTGGGATCAAGGGATATGGGGAGAAGGCAGGCACGGGATATTGATTGGGGACGATCAGCCATGATCACCATCAAATGGCCTCCTACTGCACGTATGTTCTATATTTCTATGTTTCTCCAAGTTCCCGAGCAATGAAGTCCCCCTATTTGAACAAGCAGAGTGAAGGCGCTGCAGATTCATTCCATGAATGGCGAGTTTATCTGATCTGCATAAGAAATAGACCACATCTGCGCATCCTTGCGGGCAAAGGCAGAATACATGATTCTGGCGAAGAAAATCATATTGTTTATTGCATATACCGGGATTAAATAATTCGTCTGGCAGCGTGTCAGGTATTCGGATCATGCTGCACTGAAAGAGCTCACCCATTCCATTAAGACATGAGAATACATTATGCCTCCAAACAATTGCGCATCATTCGCAAATAATTCGACGTAAAAGTAGTGATTGATCAGATTTCGATGAAAGTGGACTGAGGCCGAGTGATGAGATCACACGTATTCATGATCAATGACGGACAACAGCCACGATAATTTCAACATATTTAGTCTCATGGATAACTAAATAATACTTTTTAAAAGGCATCTGATTAGAAGAGATATTATTAACGTGCAATTGTTTGCATTTTAATATATAGAAGTGAAAAAAATGACGACAGCTTTCAAGGATCTAGGTAATAATACTTTCGCGTAATTTTGAAAAATTGGTCCACTCATTTGCTAGACTAAGCAGTAGGTGCTGACACGTTGTGCCATATGACGTATGGCTCTTCTTACCCACTACGAATTACGCGAACGTCCACCCGTGACGTGGCACTGATCATTTACTGGGTCATTGTTTGGTTGACTTCTGTTGAAAGCAGTATGAAACGGGACACCAACTTTTTTCTTTCAATTTAAATCTGTGGCTGACTGTAGTAATTTGCTCTAGTCGGGATATGATGGTTTTTTGGACTCGGCGAAGTTCATGGCAGACATTAAATCTACAGGAAAGTTAAATCGTCAGTTAACGTCCAGAAGGAAGCTACTCCAATGGACGCAAACTCTATGATGGGAATAATTTGCAAACCACCTTCTCCGCAAAGGCTTTATGAGGCAGCATACATTATTAGATAATTAATTTTTCGCCAGACATCACCGAACACGAATCAGCTGCCCTCCTGTTTCAATTACAACATTGAATACAATTCAGAAATGCACCCTCGGGGAAAAGGACAAGTAGAACAATTCATCCACATGTATCGATTTTCCTGAATGCTAATGCCATGTTATTAATTCATTATAGAAGCAAAGTTGGAAACAAAGGGGAAAGGTAAATTATCTGCCTCCAATATGCCGTACCCTGTCTCCTCGTTCCCCAACTTAGCCGAAAAATCCATTCGCACATCAACGGTACATAGCATGGGGTTGATGGAGCCTGGTAAGTGATTGGCGGAACCATATTCGGAAGGGTGATGAACCGATGGAACCAGATAATAGATACTAGGAAGGACTATTAGATAAAAATGGATCGAGGTAGGAAACGACAGATGGAGGGACTTAACCTAGTGAGACAGGCGATGGAAATGATAAGAAATGAAGAAGGAAAAATATATGGATAGGGGAAGTTAGGTGATGATGTTACCCACTCCAACTACGCTTTTGATTCCTCACATTTTCCGTGTAATAAAGTGCTGACCATTGCCGCGTGGCCGAGCCCCATCGGTGCCCATTTTTGTTCGGTCAAATGTATTGACGATTGCGTTGTTAATGCCTCTTGCACTAATGACAATTCGTCAATTTCATCAGCCTCGGCGCAAATTTGAACACACCCCTCAAATTCAGATGGACTGTATCTGACACTTCAACCGCTCCTCTTCATGGATTTCTTGTTCGACATTTCAGGAGACTGACGTCCCATTGCCATATTTTATAACCACTACTCCATAGCAACTTCTCCAATATCGTCTCCCACAATTCAATAAGTAGTTCCCAAATTGTCGCCGTGCGTCACACCCTTTCGCAAGGTGATATTTTCTTCTTCAGAGATAATAAAAAGCCCTCCTAACAGAAGCGTGTTTTTTTGTCTGCATTAGTTGTTTGCGTCCACACAGCTATTACTCAATTTTCCGCATGTCCACTCTGATCCGCATTCCTCACTCGTAACAGTCGCCCAGTTCAGTTCGTCCTGACATTTCATTAATCCAGATTCCCAATCACATATATCATCTTCCCTCTATTCCGACAGCTTCGCCACGCCCAGTCAACAATCACATTTGGATTTGATTTGATTTGATTTAATTTATTGGCATTGTCTTGAATGAAGAGGCAACGAAATGCTTTTTCCCTTATAGTCATACAAACAGTTAAAAAACACACAAAACACAGCACACAGTAGTCCACAACACAAACATCCCCGCAGCAGCACCAAAGTTCCCCACTGTGAGGGAAGGAACCAAAGTTCAGTCAACTTCCTCGCCGATGTTCCCCAATTTTCACACGTGTTCGGGGCCTCCCGAGCACCCCGTAGTCACCGCTACGGGCGGCCCGATGTTCAGCCCCTCTCGCCGGGAACCTCTCGTCGGCCACCTTCCACCGGAGTCCGCGGCTCCCGATGTCCACAGACCGTGCTGGGCCGAGATTGGCGCTGGCGGCCCCCCGGCAAAGTGTCCCAGGACTCCGCGATGTTAAAGTCAGCGCCCCCACGTTGGGAGCTCCGCACCCAAAGCTGAGCGATTTTGGAGCAGCGGCCCAACACTCCGGAGCTCCAAGCAGCTATCCCATGAAGGCCTCGCCCGCTCCGCGGTGTATCCAGCGCCTCGCCCCCGCTGCTGAAACTCTGGCCCGTTCCGCGGCAGGAAAGGCCGCGCCAATCCAGTTGGTAGGCCGCGAGGGGAGGGGGGGGGGCGAGGACGCGACTCGGATAATAGCAGCATACTCGCAAGGAAGCAAATGAAGGACGGTTTCCCCCATACCCTAACCACTTCCCCCACATAAAATACAGAAAAAAAAGAAGAAAAAAAAACACACTCTAAACATAACAAAATAAAATAAACAGCCAGACCGTGGGTGGAGGTAGCTAGCAACAGCGCCACCGGATGTCCAACATATTCGCCCCCCGTCGCGTTCATCTTGATGCACGGATTCCATGTTTTCCTCTTTCCCTTCCATCAACCCTTCACCTTATCCGTGCATATCCGTGGCAACGAAGGAATCCTTATGTCTATCCGTTCACCTGCTCCCCACGGCAAATCTATGGATTTAAAGAGGCCTTAATGGTGAATGAAACTTTAATCAGCACTTCTTCCAACCAGCAAACTTTGCGTGTGATATGACCTTCTCAACTTTGTTGAAACTAAGTTACTCGGCTCCTACGGGAAACAGACGTTCACGCTTCGGTCTGCATGTAACATTTCCTCGCACTCCCAGCCTCGCATCCACTTGTCTGTCCGATATCTTTGACATTGCTACGACCATTGCATGGCCACGTGAACATTGGAAGCACGTACCGCTTGGTTATATTACAAATCAACGCTATGGAGATATTTAAAAAAATCAGTAAACATATCACCCACCGCATACCCACCTTCAATCTCTGTTCTCTTAAAGTAATCTTCCCACATGGATTGAGATACGTAATGACAAAGTAATACAACGTGGAAAAAAGCCCTTTGGCCCGATCTGCCCACACCATCATCTACACTAATTCCAACTGCTTTCTTTTGGCCCATATCCACCTGAAACTCTCCAGAACATGTACATGTCCAAATGTCTTTTAAACCTTCTGATATTATACGTCTCCTCTGGCAGAGGTTCCATGTACCCAACACTGTTTGCGCAAAGCAAAATTGTTCATTGTTCCCTATTAAATATTTCTCCCTCAGCTTAAACCTATGTCCTCTGGTTCATGTTCACCCTGCTGTGGCTAATTGCTTATGTTTACTTAGTATATGTCTCAACTACCTCCTCTGGAAGGGTCTTCCATATACCCATCGCCCTTTTTGTTGAGAAGATGTCCCTCAGAATTGTATTAAATATTTCCCCACTCAACTGAAGCCTATTACAGTTGATTCTTGAGTTCCCTACTCTGGGTAATAAGAATGTGCATTTACCTTCTCTATTCCTCTCATGATCTTTTTCACCTCTATAAGATCACCATTCATTCTCCTGTGCTCCGCGGAATAAAGACTTCGCCTACTCAGTCTCACTCAGGGCCTCGAATTCTGGCAACGTCCTCGTAAATCCTCTCTGCATCAGCTTAAGAACATCGCTCTTAAGAACATCGCTCGCCAATATTTTGTACAACTGTAACAGATGCTCCAGATTTCCGAACAAAATACTCAGTCTGAAGAAGGGTCTCAACCCGAAAAGTCACCCATTTACTCTCTTCAGCGATGCCGCTTGTCCCGCTGTTACTCGAGGATTTTGGGTCTACGTGACAGATCAAAATGCCAAAAGCCTCTTGGCCAACCTCTCAACCTGCAACGTCACTTTCAAGGAAATACGCACCTGTGTTGCTGATCCATGTGTTCTAAAACGCCACTCAGAACCCTCCTAGTCACTGTGTAGGCCGTGCCCTGATTTGACTTCCCAAAATACAAAATACAAAATACAGATCATTTTAACCATCTCTCAACCAACCTGCCAAAGCGATGAAGATTCTGCTGTAATTTTAAATAACCGTATTCGTCATCGACGAAGCCACCATCTTTCGTGTCACTGAATAATTGCTAATCATGCATTATAAATTCTCATCCAAATCGGTGATAGAATCCACAAGCAGCAAAGGGTCCAGCTCTAATTCGCAAGACACACTAATGTCAGGTCGCCAATACAAAAGAAACCCTTTCACCATGACGTTCGTATTCTTCCATGAAGCCAATATTTTATCGAGTCGACAAAAGCTTCCCGGGACTCCTTCTATCTTCTCCCTCTACATTATTCATCTCCTTTTAATCACCCTTTTTTCAGCTAGTTCAATCTGCTCGTCACCCCCTTGTTGTTATGTTCCCATGTAGGCTGATATCTTGCTTACCACCACTTGTGCCGCAAGATAGCGATATTCCATGTTTCTTTATTGTCGTATAGTAGCGTTGCGCCTTGAACTGTCCACATAAACCTTTCTCCTGTAGAAATGCTGATTGATAGAGTGAATTTTTTTCCTCCCCCTTTCTCTATCCAGATTCAATCATCTGCATTCTTATTTTTCTTAGATTCGTTCACTCTGTCCACGGGGTGCTTCCTAACTGACCTTCCACTATCGTTACTATTTTGATTCCCACCGAGCTGGATCGCGGATGCTGCTCTAAATTGATTTGCGTTATGAAGCCGCGAAATCGTGAACGTTTCTCTTCCTTCACTCTTCCCTGAATTATCCATCTCTTCCCCTTCTTTCTCAGACGTCGTCCACGAAACAATAAAACAGTTAATCCGAGGCCAAATACGTCAACCTAATCCAACGCTGCATTAATGATGTTAGCGCAAATGAGTGCAACGTAGGTATCAATAGATTCGGTCATTTGTTATACGCTGAAAACTTGAAACAGTATCTATAGAGACAGCATGGCAATGGCTGTCTCTCCCAGCACACATGATCAAATGTGCACACCCCGAAGCTTCCATTTTGTTGGGCAGAAAATGCCTGGTAGAGCGCCACGCCTGTCTCTGAAAATTCGCCGCAAATAGTTGAAGGATTTTCACGCGTTGTGCGCATTTGTCATACGAAATTCATATGCTGTACAGCGATATACACTTTTTTTAAATTTCAGAACGGATAAAATGTGAGGAATCCTTAGAAAATATGGGTAAGCATTGTCTGTTTCAACAATTCGCAATTTCCTTCCAACAAGCCCTACATTCTACTCGTCGGAGATAATGCCGTCGACAATGGCCACACTGACATACATGTGGTAGGGTGAACTCGCATAATATGGCTTATTTATAGTTAAGGATGGTAGGGACAAGAATATCCTGATACACATCGGGGCTGTGAGAAGGCACTGGCAAATTCTCGCTGCACCCCAGCAGCGCAGTCGCACTGAAGGCTGATATCCGACGCTTTTCGGGCTTGTCTTCCTTTCTTTCTTCCACTTTCTCTTCCTCCACTGCTTCCTGTCTTGCATTATGTCTCTCTCTCTTCGCTGGCTGGAACACACTGGGTTTAAAGATGGGACTGGCGAGGAGCAGGCGAGTTGATCCAATAACAGCTAATTTGAAACAATTGTTCTCCTTGGGCTGTTACCTCAGCTCAGTCCAGAGCTACGTACAGCGTACCGATGTTTTCCGGCAACCAGGCGCTATTCCTTGTGCTTCATTTGGCCTGACTGTCGATAATAGGGATCGAAGCGGCCCTTTGGGATGACGGGTCGTCAAACATGGTTCACTTTCTCTGTGCTTGAAAGCATTTTGCAGAGGAAGATAGAATGATCCTGGAAACATTGAGAAAATGGCATCAGTTTGAGAGATCAAGGAATTATTTTGAATTGAAAGGACAGATGTAAACACCATCTATGGCGTCACATATGGACCCAATCCGGTCTTAATACTTTTCTTCCGTATTAGTGGTAGATTCACATGCTGATCTAAACACTTTAAAAAAAATACCAACAGTGACTAATTCCACTAGTATCTCTGACTATGCACCTACGCGCTCAAAACACTCCGTCAGAAAAAGAGAACCTGTTCAAATCCCCTCCAAACGTCTTACTGATTATCAGAAATCTACATCCTCTGAATCGGTGTATTGCTGTCTCCCCGACCTATAACGCTCATTATTATCTATACTTTCAGCAGTTTTTTCTTGAATCTTCTACCCCACAAAAATTTATGATTGCAGATAACAGGAAAGTGGGTGGTATCGTAGATAGCGAAGATAGTTACCAACATACAGCTGGATTTGATCAGGTGAATAGGTGGGCTGAGGAATGTTTGATGAAGTTTAATACAGATAAATGCGAGCTGTTGCATTTTGGAAGTCAAATTATGGCAGGACCTTCAGAGTTTATGGCGGGTCTCTGGGGCAATGTAGTCGAGTAGACGGGTACAGGTACAGGTAAATATTTCCTTGATGATGGCGTCACATGAGGGTAGTTTATTCAAAACGCCTCACTACACATGGGACTTCATCAGTTAGAGTATTGAGTAGAGAAATTGAGGTGTTATATTACAATTTTACCAGACATTGTTACGGCCACATTATTGGAAAGATGTTGTTAAGCTGGAAAATTTGCAGAGAATATTTACGAGAATGTTGCTCGGACCCGAGTGCCTCAGCTATATGGAGAGGGTGTGCAGGCGACGCCCTTATTCCTCGAATCGCAAGCGGAGTAGCGGTGATCTTCCAGACGTTTATAAGATCATAAGGGGCCATATGTCCTGTTTGGATGCTGCATGACTCTATGAGACAATAGGGAGAGGGCATCAAGTCAATCTGTGCTGCAATAACGCTTCACCGGCAAAATTATGATGAATGAAACCGATTGTAAAGCATTTACATCGTTACCGTAAGGTGCTGAAGAGCAGGACCAGATGAAGACTGACCTTTAAAAAAAATGAATTAATGTTTATTGGCCAAGTATGTACACCTGCATGGAATTTGCCTTGGTGCTCTGCTCGCAAGGAGCAGCACGACATACAGTAACAATTAAGAATGACACATTAAACATTAATAATAAAGCATAGTATTTTAAACAAATGAATGATATAAAATACCAGAGCAAAAGGAGTCTAAATATTTTGGTTACAGTCTGGCAAAAGGAGATAACAGAAATTGGGTGCGCAGCCTCCCTTGTCCTGTGTGCCATCGGCCGACTTATGCAGGTCACTATCTCAAGTCTTCCAAAACAAGTTATCATCTTGCGATGCAACATTCAATGATATAGGACTTACACGGAAGGGACACGTTGATGTTCAAAATTCCCCAGAACACTCCCATCCCGGTGTCTGCGAGAGCCATAATAGTATTCGAAGATCCATTACTCATCTTTGTCAGAATTAAACTCCTTATGCATTTTTACAGCTAATTTTACCAATCCTTCAACTGGCACTGTATAGGCTAAAATTACACTCCGCACTGTCGTCGATTCGTCATATTTTTGTGTCATCTGCGGACGTAGTGATGACTTATCCAACACTACGTGCACATCCATACAGTCCATGCATATTACAAATAAATTAAGCCCAAATCCCGCGGAACAGCTTCGGCTACACGCATCTGATCTCAGAGAAATATCACCCTTTCTCTCTTTCTCTCTTTCTCTTCAGGAAGTGGCGGCGCTGCCATGCAGCTGCGGCTCGCCTGCAGTACGTTTGTCTTTTGTATTTTTTTTTCGCCTGTTGTTTTTGTTTATTTCAGTTTATTTTAGTTGTGTATGTGTGTGTGTGTGTGGGGGGGGGGGAGAAACTTGTTTTTAGTCTCTTCCTTCGTGGGGGATGCGACCTTTTCTTGTCGTAACTCCCGTCTCCGTCTTCCTCTGCGCTGAAGCCTAATGGCGGATCTGGCGGCCTCCAAATGGGACCGATCTCGAGGCTCCGGAGGCAGAGCCAGAACTTACCAACGCGAGGCTGGCCGACTGCGGGGCTGTGGTGGCGTTGCTGCGGCGGCGACCCGACTTCGGAGACTCGGAGGGTCGGCCGCGGGCCTAGTGGACTCAGCCGCGGGCCCAGTGGACGACAACGTCGTGAGCTCGCAGGTCCCAGGTTGGTGACCGGTTCTCCGGAGTTCATCGCAACAACAGCTTCGTCCGCTGGACTGGAGGGTGGCAGCTTCCTCGGCCCTGGACCGCGGACTTGGAACCGGCCCGTTCGCGGAGCTCGGATTCGGCCGTGGGACTCGCTTACCATGGCGGATGTGCAGGAGTGGGCGCCGTTTGTATGGCAGCCTGCCTGCAGTCCGTCGTCTAACTCTTTTATTGTTTGAATATTTTTTATTTTTTTATTATTTGGAGTCTATTCTTTCTATGTGGGGGGGGGGGGGGAACTGTTTTAACCCCAGTCCTACCTGGTCGGAGATGCGGTTTTCCTCCGAATCGCGTCTCCGGTCTCCCCATGCGGCCTTCCATCGGGCTGGAGCGGCGTTTCCTGCCGGGGACCACAGCTTCGGCGGCACAGCGCTGGGACACCAACGGGGAGCGGGCGATGCCTTGTCGGGTCGCCGCTCCGGAGTGCTGTGACCGCCGACCACCAACATCGAGCAGCCGTGGTCTGCGGTCTGCGGTTTGAGGGCATCCCACCACGGGCGGGCGGCGCTGGATCAAAAACTCCGCGGAGTCGAAGCTCCAACCGGCGCGGCCTGAAGTCCGCGGGCGTCGCAGTCTCCGGGGAAGGAGCGGCCGCTCCAGACACTTCCAAGCCGTTGAGGACTTTCCACCCGATGCCGGTGTTCCAGCTTCCCGGCGGGTGAGTCTACAACATCGGGCTGCCGTTGCGGCGACTGGCTGCGGAGGCCTCAGACTGGCCCCGATCTCGGGTGGACTAGGAGGAGGACTGGACACTTTGGTGCCTTTCCCTCACGGTGGAGAGTGTCGACTCTGCTGTGGGGGGATGTTCATGTTGAATCTCTAAATAGTGTGTCGTGTCTTTTTTATTCTACCTTTTTATTTTTTATTTATATGGTTAATTGTCTGTAAAGCGCTTTGGTTTCAGTAATCTGATTGAAAGGCGCTATATAAATAAACTTACTTTACTTTTACTTTTACCATCACCCGCCTGGGTCACAACATCGGAAGCCTGGATCGCCTCAACGCAGAGGGAGATCAAGGAGGGAAGAGACATGGACTTTGAGACCTTTGCCTTCCATCACAGTGAGGAGGGCCTGGTCGACACTGTGGAGGATGTTAAATCTGTGTTTATTGTGTGTTTTGTGATTTAATTCTATGTTATGACTGCAAGGCACGAAATATCGTTGAGACTGATAAATATCAATGACAATCAAGGATACTTTACTTTATTGTACTTTACTTTACTTTCGATACTAAGTTTGGATCCGAATCCACCCGTGTCACCACGGGACCTATTATGTGGACATCCATTTAAATCGTATCGATTGAACCGGACTCAATAATCCATTAGTCACCTCATGGAGAATTGAATTCTGAATGATTATTTGTCATTCTGAATCAATCTGATTGTTCAGACAAGATTTTTCCTTGAGAACTTCAAGTTTGCTATCTGTCATCATTCGTTATCATTCCGTGATGATTGAACTTGCCGTTCGGAATTTTATTTCCACTAACTTCCCCACGACTGATATTTACCTTACCGATCTGCAATTACGAATCGTTACATTGCTGCCTTTTTTCCAAATGTGAAAACATTTGCCGTCCTTAAAATACATGTTCATCTAAAGGTGAAAGCTGGTAGTATATAATGTAGAAGTTTTCTTCGAATCTGGATCCAGGTATTCAATAAATGGACCAAATATGATTTAAATGTTATAAAAATGCTGCTGCGCGACGAGACGGTTATATGGTCTTTAGAACCAACTAAGAATAGAACTCGGTCTTGGGCGAAGGTACTAAGTTGTGGTTTGGCGGTTTACAGTAATATTAGGCAGTTGATAGGGAATGTACATTGGGAGCAGTTTTTTGGCTAAGACGGTATCTGACGCGTGGGCGTCTTTTCAAAGCAAGCTGATCCGTGTTCACGACGGGCATGCCCTTGTTATCAAAAGGATGGCAAAGAGCTTGCAAGTTTAAGAAGAAGGAAGTATGCAAGTTCTAGAAACATCAGACCAGACAGGGCATTTGAGGAATATAAATCGCGCAAGGAAGAAAACAGGCCGACAATTAGGAGGGACAAAGAGGATCGATGAAAAGCTTTTGGCGAGTCTGATTAATGAAAATGACAATGCTCTTTGTAGGAATAAAAAAAACAAGAGTGCATGCAAGGAAAAGGGGGACCGCTTAACAACGCGAAAGAGAATTTATTGGCTCCACAGGATGTAAACGAGGTACTAAATGTGTAATTTGCACCTGTATTCAGGAAAAGGAAGGTTACGGAAGAGCGTAAGCTCATTGTATGGCATAATACGGCAGTGTGATATGATGGGGCTGGTTGCCCGGGGCTGTAGAGAGGCTTTAGGTTGATAATTCCACGGTTCCTGATACGTTTAACGCTGGTTATGGTGAGAGGCAGGCAAGTAGGTAACAGCTTTAATGACAAAAATCTATGCATCTTCGGCAGCCCCAAACGTGAGCCAGAAGGAATGAAATGTATCAATGTTGCTTCTTTGTTTGAATGGTGAAGGGGACTCTACCCAGGAAATTATAGGCCGACGAGCCTCACGTTACTAACTCGGAAGCTATTGGAGAAGAATCTTAGGAGAAGGGCTTGCTAACATTTGGAAGACAATTATTTCATTCGGGACAGTGAACATACTTAGTTCATGGCAGACCATGTAACGACCTCGATCGAATTTTTCCTAATGAGGTGACGAAGTTGATAGGTGGGGGTAGGCCCGTGAACGTTTCCAACATTGATTTTGTATTGAATTTGATAAGCATATGGGCTAATAAAGATGCCTGGGATTCCCGATAACATGGTTTAACTGTACTGATGGCGTTTTATCGGTATAGTGTGGTGTACTATTTGAGGAAAAATAAAATAGTGAAATAGGGGACACTAATCAGCATTGAGAAATAATGAGGAGCAAGTACATAGGTCCTCGAACCGAGCATCCAGTGATAGCGAAATAAAGTGAAATTTTCAGCGTAACACCTCATTATCAGACTTGTTGACCACATCTGTTACAAATCCAAGCAGCAATGGATTTTGGATTATGGATCGACGAAACCCAGAGCACCTCTTGCAGCAAAATACCGTTATATATCACTCTTAATGTGTCTATCATTATAATTATATACTTTATGCCGACAGATTATTATATATTACACGACTGTAATGACTGTTGTTGGTATTTCGTGCATTTCACATATTAACTTGGCACATGAACTAAGTAAAAATTATTTATGTTATGACTGCGTATAAATCTAATTCCCTCGCCGGTACTGTAGTGCGCATGGCTTTAGCTACTGAATTGTAGTGTTTAGATTTCCAAGAAGCTGAATCACAAGGTTGTAAATATATATTGCACTGGCTAACAGGATAATTAAAGTGGACGGGTCGGACCGGTGATGTAACTGAAATCTTCGGAGCTGTGGTTTTCAACATTGAAAATATATATTTCAAAACGTTATGTTTTTAAACAAAAATATAAGGGACGCCTAAATAAGTATTCGGGTGAAATACAACAAGTAAAATGATAGTGGCAAAATTGGGAGTGATATTGGTCCGAAACACTGTTTGCAGTTGTATAAATGATAATAAACCTCATCCTGTTAAAAACAATGAAAATTGCTAAATTACATCGCCATGGACCAATGCGTAACCGCACAAAGGTTGATCAAATACTCGCCCGGCACCATGTATATATGGTTTAGTAATTCTTTTTCTGCTACCGCTTTGCAATTTCCTTTATGTTTTGGTGTTTTCTTCATTAGAACAACTATTATTTATGTGTTTGCCGATCCAGTTACATCACCGTTTAAAATAGTCTAAATTAAAAAATATATTTCCATACTGAACCGTGGACCCCTACCTGCTAATACCATGAACGTGAATATGAATTAAAATGAATTTGAATTTGTTACTGACCGTTTTCTACTGCACGTGTATGCCCAATTAACAGATGAGAATTTAACAGCAAAAGAAAAAGGTACGGGGCTTATAATGTAATTAATTCAAAGAGCTGGCGTGCACAATTATTTGCTGTTTTACTCGTTCATGAGGTATTGGCTGCCCAATGAAAGTGCGCAGTATTGCACTTAGATAAACAATGAAATGATTATCGGTTTCACGAGGCATAGAGTGTACATTTTATTTCAGGTTATTCACTCGGAAGGTG
>CM075981.1:17956976-17985474 GCA_038087875.1 Malacoraja senta | reverse complement strand
AGGGCCTGATGGTCTGCATCCCAGGGTGCTTAAGGAAGTGGCTCTGGAAATCTTCGATGCATTGGTGATAATTTACAAATGTTCTATAGACTCAGGATCAGTTCCTGTGGATGGAGGATAGCTAATGTTATTCCACTTTTTAAGAAAGGCGGGAGAGGGAAGACAGGGAAATATAGACCAGTTACCCTGACATCGGTGCTGGGGAAGATGCAGGAGTCAATTATAAAAGATGAGACAGCCGAACATTTCGATAGCAGTAAAAGGATCGGTCCGAGTCAGCACGGATTTACGAAGGGGAAATCCTGCTTGACAAACCTTCTGGAATTTTTTGAAGATGTAACTAGGAAAATGGACAAGGGAGAGCCAGTGGATGTAGTGTACCTTGACTTTCAGAAAGCATTTGATAAGGTCCCACATACGAGATTAGTGGGCAAAATTAAGGCACATGGTATTGGGGTCTTATGTGGTTGGACAGGCTAGATGCAGGAAGATTGTTCCCGATGTTGGGGAAGTCCAGGACAAGGGGTCACAGCTTAAGGATAAGGGGGAAATCCTTTAAGACCGAGATGAGGAAAAACATTTTCACACAGACAGTGGTGAATCTCTGGAACTCTCTGCCACAGAGGGTAGTTGAGGCCAGTTCATTGGCTATATTTAAGAGGGAGTTAGATGTGGCCCTTGTGGCTAAAGGGATCAGGGGGTATGGAGAGAAGGCAGGTACGGGATACTGAGTTGGATGATCAGCCATGATCATATTGAATGGCGGTGCAGGCTCGAAGGGCCGAATGGCCTACTCCTGCACCTATTTTCTATGTATCTATGTATCTATGTATTGGGGGTAGAACTAACATGGTTGGCAGACATGAAACAAAGAGTAGGGATTAACGGGTCCCTTTCAGAATGGCAGGCAGTGACTAGTGGGGTACCGCAAGGCTCGGTGCTGGGACCGCAGCTATTTTGAATATTCATCAATGATTTGGATGAAGGGATTCAAAGTAACATGAACAAATTTGCAGATGACACAAAGTTGGGTGGCAGTGTGAACTGTGAGGAGGATGCTACGAGAATGCAGGGTTGACTTGGACAGGTTGGGGAGTAGGCAGATGCATGCCAGATTAAGTTTAATGTGGATAAATGTGAGGTTATGCACTTTGGTAGCAAAAACAGGAAGGCAGATTTCTATCTAAATGGCGTAAAGTTGGGAAAAGGGGAAGTACAACGGGATCTGGTAGTCCTTGTACATCTGTCTATGAAAGAAAGCATGCAGTACAGCAGGCAGTGAAGAAAGCGAATGGCACGTTCGCCTTCATAACAAGAGGAGTTTAGTATAGGAGCAAAGAGGTCCTTCTGCAGTTGTACAGTGCCATGAGGTGACCACACCTGGAGTATTGTGTGCTGTGTTGGTCTCCAAATCTGAGGAATGACATTCCTACTACTGAGGGAGTGCAGTGTAGGTTTACGAGGCTAATTTCGGGGATGACTGGACTATCATATGTTGAGAGAATGAAGCGACTGGGCTTGTGTTCACTGGAATTTAGAAGGACTAGGGGGTCTTATTGAAAGATAGAAGATTCTTAAGGGATTGGATACGCTAGATGCAGGAAACGTGTTCACGATCTGGGAAAGCGCAGAATCAGAGGCCACAGCGTAAGAATAAGGGGTAGGGCATTTAGAACGGAGATGAGGAAAAATCTTTTCACCCAAAGAGTTGTGAATCTGTGGAATTCTCTGAATCAGAATTTGGAGACCGATTGACTGGATGCTTTCAAGAGAGAGTTAGCTAGATCTCTTAAAGATAGGTGAGTCAAGGGATATGGGGAGAAGGCAGGAACGATGTAGGAACGATGTACGGATTGTTGATGATCAGCCATGATCACAGTGAATGGGGGTGCTGGCTCGAAGAGCAGAATGGCCTACTCCTGCACCAATTGTCTATTGTCTATTGTTACCGTATTTGCTGAAACAGTTCATTTTCGAGTACATTTTCCCGTGGCACTTTCCCTAACCACTCTGCCGAATGGCTTAACACAATCCAGCATGTCAAAGCTCAACTACATAGTTTCCCGGAAAGTATATCCAATTTATTATCTAATTCTTCCTGATGGAACTGTTAATATATCTACGACTATTCACCTCTCGTTCTCGTGATGGCAATGTATACATCTTTGTTTAAACTACACGGCATTCTTCCCGTTGTAGTTTTAAAGTTGTTGGGCTCAATAGTAATATGAATTTACCATTCAGGTTCGAAGCTGTTCAGAATTATTTACTTACACGTGTTATTTTTATTCTGTGTACCAAATACCATTTCTACCTGTCTGTACACTATGGAATGAGTACATAACGTTACGCGGTGAGTGGATTGTTTTCCCATAAGGATGGCATCGCCACATTCATCATTGCATCATGAATGCGGCATATTAAGAAATTCGATATTAGGCAACTACAAAATAGAAAACAACTCGTTCAACTGTGGATGCTTCACTTCCAGTGTGCTTAGAAGGAAATCGATGCTGTCTTTCAAATAACGCGGTATTCGCACTGCGTTTTATCTTCGCTTGTCTCGCATCCTACCTGTCCCGCGTATATTGTAATAATGAATTCGAGTAATATCAGAATATCCCAATTTGTCCACCGCCAAATTCCCATGACAAAAACGTATTTATGCATTTACTCCCGAGTTTTATTACCCACGGCTTCATTTGCACAAACGTTTCGAGCTAGATTTGTGACATTATAACCCGTATGAAAATAATCTGCAACGCCAATGATTGTTCTGTGTATATGCTGCAGAAAATGTTCATTACACATATGCATATATATATGGTCTATGATATATAGACGCACTGAACTGTTCTGTATTCTTGCTTACAATACCCTGTTGTGTAATGTTGCGATGGGGAGGATAGCAGACTATAATGACATCAGTTTGGAGCTGCACTTAAAACTAATGATACAGAAATTCTGCATGTGTGCCCAGAAGATGAATTTTAAATTGTGCGTTTTCTGCACGTCAGATCTTCTCAAGTGCAAAGAAAATATAAACGTCCTTGGTGAGTAATATATTTGATAATTACTTTGAAATATGTTTATTTCGTCCTCTGCAACATTTATGGCAGATGCAGGTGATATCCGATGCATTTTAAAGGTAGTTTAATTGGTATGACATTGCGACTGCAAAAATAAATACGAATCAGGCATTTGTATTTGGCAAAGTTCGCATGGTATGCTATAAAATTTAATGGCAAATTATCGGATTAGAATATATATCAAAGGTAGACAAAGAGGTTCGAGAAACTCAGCGGGTCAGGCAGCATCTATGGAGCGAAGAAATAGGCGACGTTTCGGGTAGAGACCCTCTCGACCCGAAACAACCCCCTATTCCTTCGCTCCATTGACGCTGCCTAACCCGCTGTGTTTCTCCAGCTTTTTTGTCTACCTTCAATTTTTCCAACATCTGCAGTTCTTTCTTAAACAAAATATATATCAATGTGTGCGCTGTGAACTGTGAGATGATTTACAACAATTATACATGGTCAATGATGTCTTGTGATCACGTACGTAATTTTTCATCTAATATTCTGATCACATTTGTCGTTTCTGGGAGCTGAATGGCAAAGTTCTAATAACCTTCAAGCATATAACCACGCAATATGAATGGATTTCTGACATTATATGTGATGTAGTTACTACTTTGTGAAATTGTACGCTGAATATTTTGTGACTTTCAGAGAAGCAATTTGGATGATATTGATTGATCGTAACGTTTGCAAAATTTTCATTTGACGACGGTCATATCACACGTTCAAAGAATAATGTACCGAACATATTAAATATAACTTCAATTTGATTTTGTTATTACATTAATATGTTTTACTTCTTATTGCACTTCATAGAGGAAAAGTTGAAATTGAAAGGCACAGGTAGCGAGCTCATCATCCCAACATTGCTGGAACGTATTGTGATTATAATTATGAATAGTGAAAACATATATTTGCAATGGGGCACAATAAAGGCTCTTTTCTGCAATATCACATTAGGCCGTTTGCTCTTTCTCGAAGCTGGCGGCCTTATGACATCCGTGTAATCGACGCCGGTATTGTTATCAATAGAACATTTGTCTGATGAAGACAAGCTGCACCACCAACAATTGATACCTGCGTATCTGTTACTCCGTTAATCTGAACGCAAGGTGGGCTAGTATTCTTTATGTTGTTTTCTCGCTTCATAGCTTCTGCCAAAATGCATCATCGCATATTGGTGGCATTATGCTGCATGAGGTGTCTTTCTGTCAATCCAAACAATAGCGTAAACAAAATGCCGAATTGGAAGTTGTGTTTCTCCACGTATGCCAACCCACTCATATTTCATTACGTTCAGCAATCTCCTGTTAAATTGATTCGTGCGCAGATCACATGGAAACACCTCCATTCAGCTTACGCAAGTGGATTAAATGAAACTATCCACCAATTATCTCGATTGTCAGCAGAAAAATGGCTGTTGCTGGTGGTGAAAACTACTTTGAAAGGCTGCACTGCAGAAAATGGCTGTTGGTGGTGGTGGTAATTGCTTTGAAAGGCTGCATTGCAGAAACATTGCTGTTGTTTCTGGTGGTAACTGCTTGGAAAGGCTGCACTGCTGAAAATTGCTGTTGTTGGTGATGGTAACTGCTTTGAAAGGCTGCATTGCAGAAAAATGGCTGATGTTTCTAGTGGTAACTGTTTTGAAAGGCTGCACTGCTGAAAAATGGCTGTTGGTGTTGGTGGTAACCGCTTTGAAAGGCTGCACTGCAGAAACATTGCTGTTGTTGGTAGTGGTAACTGCTTTGAAAGGCTGCACTGCAAAAAATTGCTGTTGTTGGTGGTGGTAACTGCTTTGAAATGCTGCACTGCAAAAAAATGGCTGTTGTTGGTGGTGGTATCTGCTTTGAAAGGCTGCACTGCAAAAATGGCTGCTGTTGGTGGTGGTTACAGCTTTGAAAGGCTGCACTGCAAAACAAAGACTGTTGTTGGTGGTGGTAACTGCTTTGAAAGGCTGCACTACACAAAATGGATGTTGTTGGTGGTGGTAACGGCTGAAAGGCTGCACTGCAGAAAATGACTGTTGTTGGTAGAAACTTGACAACTTCCTGTTTGCACTCAATATTGATTTTTGTGATTTTTGGCCATCTTACTCAGTTTCCCGCCGCTCATCAGGTGCAGAGGATTCTTCCCATCAATGACATATAAAAGTGTTATCAGTGTTTAAATAAATGTTGAGAATCTCTCCTGTCCATCACGCCATGACGGCCACACCCGGTCCGTTTGGAGGGGGAGGGATTCTAAAACCCGGAATCGTGGGTGTGGCTCAGTCTGTGCAAGATGGAGAGGGAGGGGACACGACTCTGTCTGAGCTGTGAATCAACTGAACGCACTGAATGTCTACTGAACTGTGAGTGTGGTGTTTATGTGGTGTTTTGTGTGTGTTTTTAGTGGTTTTATGGTGGTTTCACCCTGCTTGAAATTGTATGAAACTGCATTTGAATTTGGTGGCCTTGCACCCTGCATGAAATGGTATGAAACTGCACTTGAATTTGGTGGCCTTGCACCCTGCTTGGAATGGTATGAAACTGCACTTCAATTTTGTTGTCTTGCACCCTGCTTAAAGTGGTATGATACTGCTAATGAATGTGTTGACCTTGCACCCTGCTTGAAATTGCATGAAACACCACTAGCATTTGGTGGCCTTGCACCCTGCTGTAATTGACATGAAACTGCAGTTGCATTTGTTGGCCTTGCACACTGCTTGAAGTGGCAAGAAACTGCACTTGAATTTGATGACCTTGCACCCTGCTTGAAATGGCATGAAACTGCACTTGAATTCGGTGGCCTTGCACCCTGCTTGAAGTGGTCGGAAACTGCACTTAAATTCGGTGGCCGTGCACCCAGCTTGAAGTGGTTGGAAACTGCACTTGAATTCGGTGGCCTTGCACCCTGCTTGATGTAGTAGGAAACTGCACCTGCATTTGGTGGACTTGCACCCTGCTTGAAGTGGTATGAAACTGCAATTGAATTCGGTGGCCTTGCACCCTGCTTGAAGTGGTAAGAAACTGCACTTGAATTTGGTTGCCTTGCTTGAAATGGTTGGAAACTGCATTTGAATTTGGTTGCCTTGCACCCTGCTTGAAATGGAATGTCAAGGAATAGCCGTGAGTCAACTGCTAGCCCACCAGCCGTGAGTGGGCTGCCAGCACATCTGGCTTGAGTGACTGAGCTGCCACCCTAAGAATCCATTTGGCCTACAATGTCTATACTAGCCCTATGGAAACCAGTCCCTTCAGCCTACAGTACCTATACTAGCGCTCCAGTATATGTACTCTCTGAAATAGTATGCATTTTGACGCTCCTTATTCAAAATTAAATCAAATTTAACTGAGGTTATATTGAAAGATTATAGAACGATGTAGAATGATAGGGATTTACCATTGATGGCTAACATTGTGTTTATCGTCTTTTGGCTCCTAGATTTAAATCAATCCGAAGATACTATATCCGATTTAGGTAGGAATCTATATGCCGTTTATTTTTAATCTATTTAATCTGTTCTCCAGCAATACCCAGCTGGTGATTATTTTAATTTACATTGCACAACACGAAATATTTATCGTACATAACAGCAAACAAACCGAGAAGAACACATATGCGATTTCTTCATCCAGGGCAATAATTAATATCAACAAAGTGATATAATTTGTGCGTATGCTTTGAGGGGATTTACCGAATTGCGGAAAATGACTGCCAATATACTTGAATCTGAACTATGGACGTATTGCGCTCCAATTATTGGTTTCAGTTACTTACATCAAGCTTTATATACGGTATGATTAGTACCACACAAATGTTAGATTTTCTCCATTTCTCCGAAGAGTTTTGATCTTAGTAAATAAAAATAAATGTTCGGTCAACTATAATACGCGACGTATTGCCTGATATGGCAGTGCATCCAAAGGGTCAATCACACTCTTGGAATAAATTACAAATATCCGTGAAGAAGCAATTATGTAAGCATACATGCAACATTTCTATACTTAAAATAATGTGTTGACATTTCCGAGCTGCTTAACATCAACTGATAATTAATATTCTGAAGGAAGGCTGACGAGTTGAAATATGAATGGTCATGTTTTAAATCCACTACTGTTGGATTTGATTAAACATTAAATAAGATTTGATTCCTCTGTATTTTTCGTATCAACCAATCTTTCCCTTCTTTGCCGAAATGCATCCTTAACAGAGGAAAAGTTGCACACAAAAGCGAAAGGTAATTCGATATAATGGATGCACTATATAAATATTTATAGATATTCGCATTAATAAATGCTTCGGTATTAAGAGACTTGTCACACAAGGCAAATAATTCATGCTAAATAGTTCGATTACATCAAGTATTATTCAAGATGGTACATGTGACACTTTACCAAATTAGAATGTGTGGGTAACATTCACGTTAAAGGTACAGAGGTCATGGGTTTCATTTGATTGCAGACGCAGCTGACTATGACCTAACGTGTCAGTGTTTAATTCTCGTCTCGCTGCCCAATCAGATGGCGACCGTAATCGGGGAAATTATGACTGAATGGATTAACTACCATTCAGTTTATTATTAGTTTATTCGTTTATTTGTTTTTAAGCATGATCGAGAATATAACGTCCACTTCATTATTATTCACCTAGCTTATCCCTGCAGTGTATTGCCCGGAATATATTTTATTTGATAGGAAGGCAAGTAACTGATTGCATTCATTACCTCCAATGATTATAATGCCCCGAAATGTGGTATCTCTTGGGCTTCGGGATCTATATTGCTCCTGAAGGTTCGGCATCTCGTCGGACATTTTTCACAAATTTCCCATCACCGGACATTCTCTCTGCTTTTCAACGCTCCATTTAATGCTACCCGCTCTTCCTGTACCGTCTATTTCGTCAGTCATATGCCCAGCTCAGCCCGAAAACCATGTTAAAGCTCTTTCTTCCCTCCCTCCTATGAGTTACATTCGCCCACTTCGTTACCGCCTCAGCCATGTCACTTATGACGCACACCGTAACACACACACTGCTCCAGCTCCTTCCCGTGTACCGCTTACAGATCATTGAGTTCAGGGCGTGAAATGATACATAGCTCTTCTTCCGTCACTAACAGTCTCGTACTATTTATTTGGCAACATACGCTCAGTCAGCACTAATGTCCATTTGTCACGTCTCCTTACTTCTAAAATCCCGGCAGTCTTTTTACTATTCCTTTCCATTTGCATATCGAATTACGGAATTGATTTGCCATTCACCCACTCCGTTAACTACTCAAATCGCTCAGATAAGATGGAACACATCATGCTTCCGAACTTTTCTTTAGTCACTTTTTCCTCCGTGACTATTTATACAACATGGGGAAAATTTCTCAGGTCTCCAACCCTATCCCGGATTAACCTCAGCTCATTAATGCTAGCTGATCCAAGGAGACATCATCCGCTGCAACGTCTTTCCCGGCCCGTCTTCGGCCCAGCCGCCTCTCGTCGTCCGCCGTGCTTCTCAGGCCGACCGTCCTTCTCGTCCCGATTGTCCTCCCGATTGCCCGATCCGCAGCTACGCTCCCCACCATTCATGGCTCTACCTCCTGCCCTGCGGTCCGCACACCTCCATACGGTTTTCACCTTTTTCTAATGTAAAATAAATCTAATCAATTATTTACAATAATAATATGTACAATACAAATCAATACCAACAAACCCACCACCACAATACAAAGTAAAACAAATAATTTTTAATTTCAAATATATTGAATATTAAACAATACTCGTCAAGAATACATTCCTTGCCCCGCGGTGCCCAGCGATCCGCGAAATACCCTATGGTATCCTCCGTGGATAGTGCGTATCCCTCTCGCGTGACTCCCGGGCGCGGACGTAACCCCGGGAAAAGTGTGGGCAGAAATATCAGGCGGAGCCCAATTCCGCCTGACGCCGTGACAAAGGCCCGTCCTTCTCGTCCCGACCGGCTCTCCGAGGCCCGTCCATTGACAGTATGTACAAGAATATTGTTTTACCTTAGAACAGTGTCACCATCAAGATAACATGAACAATTGTGTTTAAAAAAAAATATTTTCCTCTTTGCAACAGTCTGTTAGATAATTGTAAAATAATGGCTGTAGTGCGAATATAACTTTTGAACTTGTGGGGCCGTGAAGAAAATTCAATATATTAAGAGATTAGATTGATATTAATGCTCTCATGTTCACAAGTTCACAAGTAGGATTAAAATTAGGCCATTCGGCCCATTGAGTCCTCGCCGTCATTCAATCATTTCTGATCTCTGCCTCCTGCTCCCATTTTCATACCTTCTGCACATCACCCTTGACACCCGTTCTAATCATTATTTTTTCTATCTCTGCCTTAAAAATATGCACTGACTTGTGGGTCTAATGGTGTGGATTAACGATCAACTATCGGTCCGAGACATGGAAGTATAAGAATTGGGCTATTTATTTTGGCATTGCTGTAAGAAGAGGTGTTTTTTGAAACCAAGGCTTGTCTGTTTCAAAATCGCCGTGAGGGGATTAAGTATAATTTGTCAAACATTGCTGACGATATAATATAGCGTGACATGATGGACTCGCAGGTGAATAGAACGGCTGCATGCGAATTTAGGAAATAAACTGAATGTTTGGCGAGTGAACAAAGCGAATGGTCTTTGAGCGAAAGTAAGGGCGTCTCGTTTCGCGGTAAAAGAAATGCGAGCATTTTTCTGTTATTGGAGACTGATGGAAATATATTGCAATTCAAAATAAAATGGATGTACCTATTCATAAACTATTATGTATCTACGAAGGGATAGGAGAGTATGGCCAAGTGTAATATGGATCGATGTGAAAGGATAAATGCGTATGGAATTAAACATATTTTATATGAATGCGCGAAGTATAAGAAGTAAAGTAGATGAGTTTGAGGCTCAGTTAGAGGTTGGTAAATATGACATTGTGGGGATTACTGAGACGTAGCTGCAGGGGGATCGGACATGGAAAATTAATCTTCAGGGTTATACATCCAATGGAAAGGACAGGCAGGTGGGCAGAGGAGGGGGGTAGCTCTGCTGGTGAGGGATGGAATTCAGAGCTTTGCGAGGGAAGACATAAGGACTGACGTGGTAGAGTCACTGTGGATTGAGTTGAGGAATTGCAAAGGCAAGAAAACACCAATTGGAGTTATCTACAGACCCCCAAATAGTAGCCCGCATGTAGGGTGTAATTGCAGCAGGAGTTACAACTGGCATGTAACAAAGATAATGGCACTGCGGTGATGGGGGTTTTCAATATGCAGGTCGACTGGAAAATCAGGTTGGTTCAGAACCCCAAAAAAGAGAGTTTGTAGAGTGCATCCACGATGGATTCTTAGAGCAGCTTGTAATGGATCCGACCAGAGAAAAGGCAATTCTGGATTTAGTATTGTCCAATGAACCAGTTTTGATACGGGAACTAGAGGTAAAGGAACCGCCTGGAGGTAGTGTTCATAATATGGTTAGTTTTAATCTGCAATTTGAGAAGGAGAAGGTTAAATCGGAAGTATCAGTGATGCAGTTGAACAAAGGGGACTATGAAGATATGAGGGAGGAGCGGGCCAGGGTAGACTGGAAAGATATCCTAGCAGGAATGACGGTGGATAAGCAATGGTAGGAATTTCTGGGCATAATCCGGATGACGCAGGATCATTTCATTCCGAAAAAGAAGAAAGATTCTAAGGGAGTAGGAATCAACTGTGGCTGACAAGAGAAGTTAGGGATAGAAAAAACTAAAAGAAAAGATGTACAACAAAACAAAGAGTAGCCGGAAGCCAGAGGGTTGGGACATGGGACAACAGAAGGAAACAAAACGGGCAATACGGGCTGCAAATATGAAGTACGAGGGGAAGCTGGCCAGAATATAATAAAGGACAGTAAAAGGTTATTTAGATATGTTAAAGGAAAAATAATAGCAAAGTCAAATGTGAGTCCCTCGAAGGCAGACACGGGTGACATTATTATGGGGAACAAGGAAATGGCAGAAGAGTTGAACAGGTATTTCGGATCTGTCTTCGCTAAGGAAGACACAAACAATATCCCAGAAGTGCTGGAGAACAGAGGATCTAAGGGGTATCGGAACTGAAAGAAATTTCCATTAGCGGAACTGAAATAGTAAAGAGTAGGCTATTTCGACTGAAGGATGATTCATCCCCTAGGCCTGGTGGTCTGTAACACAGGGTCCTCAGGGAGGTGGCTCTAGAAATAGTGGACGCATTAGTGATCATTTTCTAATGTTCAATAGATTCAGGATCAGTTCCTGTGGATTGATGTTATCCCACTTTTCCCAGAAAGGAGCGAGAGAGAAAACGGGGAATTACAGACCAGTTCACCTGACTTCGGTGATGGGAAAGTTGCTGGAGTCAATTATTAAAGAGGTAATAATGGGGCATTTGGATAGCAGTAAACGGATTAGTCCCTTCATTAATCAGCATGGATTTATGAAAGGAAAATCATGCTTGACTAATCTTCTGGAATTTTTTGAGGATGTGACAAAATGGATGAAGGGGAGCCAGTGGATGTAATGTATCTAGACTTTCAGAAAGCCTTTCATAAGTTCCCGTACGGGAGACTGGTGACTAAAATTAGAGCACATGGTGTGACGTGGATAGAAAATTGGTTGGCGGACAGGAAGCAAAGAGGAGGAGTGAACGGGTCCTTTTCAGAATGGCAGGCAGTGGCGAGTGGAGTGCCGCAAGGGTCGGTGTTGGGGCCGCAACTGTTTACCATATATATTAATGATTTGGAAGAGGGAATTAGGAGCAACACTAGCAAGTTTGCGGATGAAACAAAGCCGGGTGGCAGTGTGAACTGTGAAGAGGGTGTTAGGAGGTTGCAGGGTGAACTGGACAGGTTGAGTGAGAGGGCAGATGTGTGTCAGATGCAGTAAAAGGAGGTTATCCACTTTGGCGGCAAAAACAAGGGGGCATATTATTATCTCAATGTGGTTAGGTTAGGTAAGGGGGAGGTACAGCGAGACACGGGTGTCCTTGTACACCAGTCACTGAAAGTTGGCGTGCAGGTAGAGCAGGCAGTGAAGAACGCTAATGGAATGTTGGCCTACAAAACAAGAGGATTTCAGTATTGGAGTAAAGAGGTTCTTCTGCAGTTGTATAGGGCACTGGTAAGACCACATCTGGGGTATTGTGTACAGTTGTATTCTCCTAATTTGAGGAAGGACATCCTTGAGATGGAGGCAGTGCAGCGTAGGTTCGCGCGATTGATCCGTGGGATGGCGGGACTGTCATATGAGGAAAGATTGAAAAGAGTAGGCTTGCATTCACTGGAGTTTTGAAGGATGAGGGCGGGTCTTGTTGAAACATATACAATTATTAAAGGACTGGACAAGCTAGATGCATGAAAAATGTTCCCAATGTTGTGCGAGTCCAGAACCAGGGGTTACAGTTTTAGAATAAAGGGGAGGCCATTTAAGACTGAGGTGAGAACAAACTTTCACCCAGAGAGTTGTGAATTTGTGAAATTCCCTGCCACAGAGGGGAGTGGAGGCCCAATCACTGGATGGGTTTAAGAGAGAGTTAGGTAGAGCTCTAGGGGCTAGTGGGATCAAGGGATATGGGGAGAAGGCAGGCACGGGATATTGATTGGGGACGATCAGCCATGATCACCATCAAATGGCCTCCTACTGCACGTATGTTCTATATTTCTATGTTTCTCCAAGTTCCCGAGCAATGAAGTCCCCCTATTTGAACAAGCAGAGTGAAGGCGCTGCAGATTCATTCCATGAATGGCGAGTTTATCTGATCTGCATAAGAAATAGACCACATCTGCGCATCCTTGCGGGCAAAGGCAGAATACATGATTCTGGCGAAGAAAATCATATTGTTTATTGCATATACCGGGATTAAATAATTCGTCTGGCAGCGTGTCAGGTATTCGGATCATGCTGCACTGAAAGAGCTCACCCATTCCATTAAGACATGAGAATACATTATGCCTCCAAACAATTGCGCATCATTCGCAAATAATTCGACGTAAAAGTAGTGATTGATCAGATTTCGATGAAAGTGGACTGAGGCCGAGTGATGAGATCACACGTATTCATGATCAATGACGGACAACAGCCACGATAATTTCAACATATTTAGTCTCATGGATAACTAAATAATACTTTTTAAAAGGCATCTGATTAGAAGAGATATTATTAACGTGCAATTGTTTGCATTTTTATATATAGAAGTGAAAAAAATGACGACAGCTTTCAAGGATCTAGGTAATAATACTTTCGCGTAATTTTGAAAAATTGGTCCACTCATTTGCTAGACTAAGCAGTAGGTGCTGACACGTTGTGCCATATGACGTATGGCTCTTCTTACCCACTACGAATTACGCGAACGTCCACCCGTGACGTGGCACTGATCATTTACTGGGTCATTGTTTGGTTGACTTCTGTTGAAAGCAGTATGAAACGGGACACCAACTTTTTTCTTTCAATTTAAATCTGTGGCTGACTGTAGTAATTTGCTCTAGTCGGGATATGATGGTTTTTTGGACTCGGCGAAGTTCATGGCAGACATTAAATCTACAGGAAAGTTAAATCGTCAGTTAACGTCCAGAAGGAAGCTACTCCAATGGACGCAAACTCTATGATGGGAATAATTTGCAAACCACCTTCTCCGCAAAGGCTTTATGAGGCAGCATACATTATTAGATAATTAATTTTTCGCCAGACATCACCGAACACGAATCAGCTGCCCTCCTGTTTCAATTACAACATTGAATACAATTCAGAAATGCACCCTCGGGGAAAAGGACAAGTAGAACAATTCATCCACATGTATCGATTTTCCTGAATGCTAATGCCATGTTATTAATTCATTATAGAAGCAAAGTTGGAAACAAAGGGGAAAGGTAAATTATCTGCCTCCAATATGCCGTACCCTGTCTCCTCGTTCCCCAACTTAGCCGAAAAATCCATTCGCACATCAACGGTACATAGCATGGGGTTGATGGAGCCTGGTAAGTGATTGGCGGAACCATATTCGGAAGGGTGATGAACCGATGGAACCAGATAATAGATACTAGGAAGGACTATTAGATAAAAATGGATCGAGGTAGGAAACGACAGATGGAGGGACTTAACCTAGTGAGACAGGCGATGGAAATGATAAGAAATGAAGAAGGAAAAATATATGGATAGGGGAAGTTAGGTGATGATGTTACCCACTCCAACTACGCTTTTGATTCCTCACATTTTCCGTGTAATAAAGTGCTGACCATTGCCGCGTGGCCGAGCCCCATCGGTGCCCATTTTTGTTCGGTCAAATGTATTGACGATTGCGTTGTTAATGCCTCTTGCACTAATGACAATTCGTCAATTTCATCAGCCTCGGCGCAAATTTGAACACACCCCTCAAATTCAGATGGACTGTATCTGACACTTCAACCGCTCCTCTTCATGGATTTCTTGTTCGACATTTCAGGAGACTGACGTCCCATTGCCATATTTTATAACCACTACTCCATAGCAACTTCTCCAATATCGTCTCCCACAATTCAATAAGTAGTTCCCAAATTGTCGCCGTGCGTCACACCCTTTCGCAAGGTGATATTTTCTTCTTCAGAGATAATAAAAAGCCCTCCTAACAGAAGCGTGTTTTTTTGTCTGCATTAGTTGTTTGCGTCCACACAGCTATTACTCAATTTTCCGCATGTCCACTCTGATCCGCATTCCTCACTCGTAACAGTCGCCCAGTTCAGTTCGTCCTGACATTTCATTAATCCAGATTCCCAATCACATATATCATCTTCCCTCTATTCCGACAGCTTCGCCACGCCCAGTCAACAATCACATTTGGATTTGATTTGATTTGATTTAATTTATTGGCATTGTCTTGAATGAAGAGGCAACGAAATGCTTTTTCCCTTATAGTCATACAAACAGTTAAAAAACACACAAAACACAGCACACAGTAGTCCACAACACAAACATCCCCGCAGCAGCACCAAAGTTCCCCACTGTGAGGGAAGGAACCAAAGTTCAGTCAACTTCCTCGCCGATGTTCCCCAATTTTCACACGTGTTCGGGGCCTCCCGAGCACCCCGTAGTCACCGCTACGGGCGGCCCGATGTTCAGCCCCTCTCGCCGGGAACCTCTCGTCGGCCACCTTCCACCGGAGTCCGCGGCTCCCGATGTCCACAGACCGTGCTGGGCCGAGATTGGCGCTGGCGGCCCCCCGGCAAAGTGTCCCAGGACTCCGCGATGTTAAAGTCAGCGCCCCCACGTTGGGAGCTCCGCACCCAAAGCTGAGCGATTTTGGAGCAGCGGCCCAACACTCCGGAGCTCCAAGCAGCTATCCCATGAAGGCCTCGCCCGCTCCGCGGTGTATCCAGCGCCTCGCCCCCGCTGCTGAAACTCTGGCCCGTTCCGCGGCAGGAAAGGCCGCGCCAATCCAGTTGGTAGGCCGCGAGGGGAGGGGGGGGGGCGAGGACGCGACTCGGATAATAGCAGCATACTCGCAAGGAAGCAAATGAAGGACGGTTTCCCCCATACCCTAACCACTTCCCCCACATAAAATACAGAAAAAAAAGAAGAAAAAAAAACACACTCTAAACATAACAAAATAAAATAAACAGCCAGACCGTGGGTGGAGGTAGCTAGCAACAGCGCCACCGGATGTCCAACATATTCGCCCCCCGTCGCGTTCATCTTGATGCACGGATTCCATGTTTTCCTCTTTCCCTTCCATCAACCCTTCACCTTATCCGTGCATATCCGTGGCAACGAAGGAATCCTTATGTCTATCCGTTCACCTGCTCCCCACGGCAAATCTATGGATTTAAAGAGGCCTTAATGGTGAATGAAACTTTAATCAGCACTTCTTCCAACCAGCAAACTTTGCGTGTGATATGACCTTCTCAACTTTGTTGAAACTAAGTTACTCGGCTCCTACGGGAAACAGACGTTCACGCTTCGGTCTGCATGTAACATTTCCTCGCACTCCCAGCCTCGCATCCACTTGTCTGTCCGATATCTTTGACATTGCTACGACCATTGCATGGCCACGTGAACATTGGAAGCACGTACCGCTTGGTTATATTACAAATCAACGCTATGGAGATATTTAAAAAAATCAGTAAACATATCACCCACCGCATACCCACCTTCAATCTCTGTTCTCTTAAAGTAATCTTCCCACATGGATTGAGATACGTAATGACAAAGTAATACAACGTGGAAAAAAGCCCTTTGGCCCGATCTGCCCACACCATCATCTACACTAATTCCAACTGCTTTCTTTTGGCCCATATCCACCTGAAACTCTCCAGAACATGTACATGTCCAAATGTCTTTTAAACCTTCTGATATTATACGTCTCCTCTGGCAGAGGTTCCATGTACCCAACACTGTTTGCGCAAAGCAAAATTGTTCATTGTTCCCTATTAAATATTTCTCCCTCAGCTTAAACCTATGTCCTCTGGTTCATGTTCACCCTGCTGTGGCTAATTGCTTATGTTTACTTAGTATATGTCTCAACTACCTCCTCTGGAAGGGTCTTCCATATACCCATCGCCCTTTTTGTTGAGAAGATGTCCCTCAGAATTGTATTAAATATTTCCCCACTCAACTGAAGCCTATTACAGTTGATTCTTGAGTTCCCTACTCTGGGTAATAAGAATGTGCATTTACCTTCTCTATTCCTCTCATGATCTTTTTCACCTCTATAAGATCACCATTCATTCTCCTGTGCTCCGCGGAATAAAGACTTCGCCTACTCAGTCTCACTCAGGGCCTCGAATTCTGGCAACGTCCTCGTAAATCCTCTCTGCATCAGCTTAAGAACATCGCTCTTAAGAACATCGCTCGCCAATATTTTGTACAACTGTAACAGATGCTCCAGATTTCCGAACAAAATACTCAGTCTGAAGAAGGGTCTCAACCCGAAAAGTCACCCATTTACTCTCTTCAGCGATGCCGCTTGTCCCGCTGTTACTCGAGGATTTTGGGTCTACGTGACAGATCAAAATGCCAAAAGCCTCTTGGCCAACCTCTCAACCTGCAACGTCACTTTCAAGGAAATACGCACCTGTGTTGCTGATCCATGTGTTCTAAAACGCCACTCAGAACCCTCCTAGTCACTGTGTAGGCCGTGCCCTGATTTGACTTCCCAAAATACAAAATACAAAATACAGATCATTTTAACCATCTCTCAACCAACCTGCCAAAGCGATGAAGATTCTGCTGTAATTTTAAATAACCGTATTCGTCATCGACGAAGCCACCATCTTTCGTGTCACTGAATAATTGCTAATCATGCATTATAAATTCTCATCCAAATCGGTGATAGAATCCACAAGCAGCAAAGGGTCCAGCTCTAATTCGCAAGACACACTAATGTCAGGTCGCCAATACAAAAGAAACCCTTTCACCATGACGTTCGTATTCTTCCATGAAGCCAATATTTTATCGAGTCGACAAAAGCTTCCCGGGACTCCTTCTATCTTCTCCCTCTACATTATTCATCTCCTTTTAATCACCCTTTTTTCAGCTAGTTCAATCTGCTCGTCACCCCCTTGTTGTTATGTTCCCATGTAGGCTGATATCTTGCTTACCACCACTTGTGCCGCAAGATAGCGATATTCCATGTTTCTTTATTGTCGTATAGTAGCGTTGCGCCTTGAACTGTCCACATAAACCTTTCTCCTGTAGAAATGCTGATTGATAGAGTGAATTTTTTTCCTCCCCCTTTCTCTATCCAGATTCAATCATCTGCATTCTTATTTTTCTTAGATTCGTTCACTCTGTCCACGGGGTGCTTCCTAACTGACCTTCCACTATCGTTACTATTTTGATTCCCACCGAGCTGGATCGCGGATGCTGCTCTAAATTGATTTGCGTTATGAAGCCGCGAAATCGTGAACGTTTCTCTTCCTTCACTCTTCCCTGAATTATCCATCTCTTCCCCTTCTTTCTCAGACGTCGTCCACGAAACAATAAAACAGTTAATCCGAGGCCAAATACGTCAACCTAATCCAACGCTGCATTAATGATGTTAGCGCAAATGAGTGCAACGTAGGTATCAATAGATTCGGTCATTTGTTATACGCTGAAAACTTGAAACAGTATCTATAGAGACAGCATGGCAATGGCTGTCTCTCCCAGCACACATGATCAAATGTGCACACCCCGAAGCTTCCATTTTGTTGGGCAGAAAATGCCTGGTAGAGCGCCACGCCTGTCTCTGAAAATTCGCCGCAAATAGTTGAAGGATTTTCACGCGTTGTGCGCATTTGTCATACGAAATTCATATGCTGTACAGCGATATACACTTTTTTTAAATTTCAGAACGGATAAAATGTGAGGAATCCTTAGAAAATATGGGTAAGCATTGTCTGTTTCAACAATTCGCAATTTCCTTCCAACAAGCCCTACATTCTACTCGTCGGAGATAATGCCGTCGACAATGGCCACACTGACATACATGTGGTAGGGTGAACTCGCATAATATGGCTTATTTATAGTTAAGGATGGTAGGGACAAGAATATCCTGATACACATCGGGGCTGTGAGAAGGCACTGGCAAATTCTCGCTGCACCCCAGCAGCGCAGTCGCACTGAAGGCTGATATCCGACGCTTTTCGGGCTTGTCTTCCTTTCTTTCTTCCACTTTCTCTTCCTCCACTGCTTCCTGTCTTGCATTATGTCTCTCTCTCTTCGCTGGCTGGAACACACTGGGTTTAAAGATGGGACTGGCGAGGAGCAGGCGAGTTGATCCAATAACAGCTAATTTGAAACAATTGTTCTCCTTGGGCTGTTACCTCAGCTCAGTCCAGAGCTACGTACAGCGTACCGATGTTTTCCGGCAACCAGGCGCTATTCCTTGTGCTTCATTTGGCCTGACTGTCGATAATAGGGATCGAAGCGGCCCTTTGGGATGACGGGTCGTCAAACATGGTTCACTTTCTCTGTGCTTGAAAGCATTTTGCAGAGGAAGATAGAATGATCCTGGAAACATTGAGAAAATGGCATCAGTTTGAGAGATCAAGGAATTATTTTGAATTGAAAGGACAGATGTAAACACCATCTATGGCGTCACATATGGACCCAATCCGGTCTTAATACTTTTCTTCCGTATTAGTGGTAGATTCACATGCTGATCTAAACACTTTAAAAAAAATACCAACAGTGACTAATTCCACTAGTATCTCTGACTATGCACCTACGCGCTCAAAACACTCCGTCAGAAAAAGAGAACCTGTTCAAATCCCCTCCAAACGTCTTACTGATTATCAGAAATCTACATCCTCTGAATCGGTGTATTGCTGTCTCCCCGACCTATAACGCTCATTATTATCTATACTTTCAGCAGTTTTTTCTTGAATCTTCTACCCCACAAAAATTTATGATTGCAGATAACAGGAAAGTGGGTGGTATCGTAGATAGCGAAGATAGTTACCAACATACAGCTGGATTTGATCAGGTGAATAGGTGGGCTGAGGAATGTTTGATGAAGTTTAATACAGATAAATGCGAGCTGTTGCATTTTGGAAGTCAAATTATGGCAGGACCTTCAGAGTTTATGGCGGGTCTCTGGGGCAATGTAGTCGAGTAGACGGGTACAGGTACAGGTAAATATTTCCTTGATGATGGCGTCACATGAGGGTAGTTTATTCAAAACGCCTCACTACACATGGGACTTCATCAGTTAGAGTATTGAGTAGAGAAATTGAGGTGTTATATTACAATTTTACCAGACATTGTTACGGCCACATTATTGGAAAGATGTTGTTAAGCTGGAAAATTTGCAGAGAATATTTACGAGAATGTTGCTCGGACCCGAGTGCCTCAGCTATATGGAGAGGGTGTGCAGGCGACGCCCTTATTCCTCGAATCGCAAGCGGAGTAGCGGTGATCTTCCAGACGTTTATAAGATCATAAGGGGCCATATGTCCTGTTTGGATGCTGCATGACTCTATGAGACAATAGGGAGAGGGCATCAAGTCAATCTGTGCTGCAATAACGCTTCACCGGCAAAATTATGATGAATGAAACCGATTGTAAAGCATTTACATCGTTACCGTAAGGTGCTGAAGAGCAGGACCAGATGAAGACTGACCTTTAAAAAAAATGAATTAATGTTTATTGGCCAAGTATGTACACCTGCATGGAATTTGCCTTGGTGCTCTGCTCGCAAGGAGCAGCACGACATACAGTAACAATTAAGAATGACACATTAAACATTAATAATAAAGCATAGTATTTTAAACAAATGAATGATATAAAATACCAGAGCAAAAGGAGTCTAAATATTTTGGTTACAGTCTGGCAAAAGGAGATAACAGAAATTGGGTGCGCAGCCTCCCTTGTCCTGTGTGCCATCGGCCGACTTATGCAGGTCACTATCTCAAGTCTTCCAAAACAAGTTATCATCTTGCGATGCAACATTCAATGATATAGGACTTACACGGAAGGGACACGTTGATGTTCAAAATTCCCCAGAACACTCCCATCCCGGTGTCTGCGAGAGCCATAATAGTATTCGAAGATCCATTACTCATCTTTGTCAGAATTAAACTCCTTATGCATTTTTACAGCTAATTTTACCAATCCTTCAACTGGCACTGTATAGGCTAAAATTACACTCCGCACTGTCGTCGATTCGTCATATTTTTGTGTCATCTGCGGACGTAGTGATGACTTATCCAACACTACGTGCACATCCATACAGTCCATGCATATTACAAATAAATTAAGCCCAAATCCCGCGGAACAGCTTCGGCTACACGCATCTGATCTCAGAGAAATATCACCCTTTCTCTCTTTCTCTCTTTCTCTTCAGGAAGTGGCGGCGCTGCCATGCAGCTGCGGCTCGCCTGCAGTACGTTTGTCTTTTGTATTTTTTTTTCGCCTGTTGTTTTTGTTTATTTCAGTTTATTTTAGTTGTGTATGTGTGTGTGTGTGTGGGGGGGGGGGAGAAACTTGTTTTTAGTCTCTTCCTTCGTGGGGGATGCGACCTTTTCTTGTCGTAACTCCCGTCTCCGTCTTCCTCTGCGCTGAAGCCTAATGGCGGATCTGGCGGCCTCCAAATGGGACCGATCTCGAGGCTCCGGAGGCAGAGCCAGAACTTACCAACGCGAGGCTGGCCGACTGCGGGGCTGTGGTGGCGTTGCTGCGGCGGCGACCCGACTTCGGAGACTCGGAGGGTCGGCCGCGGGCCTAGTGGACTCAGCCGCGGGCCCAGTGGACGACAACGTCGTGAGCTCGCAGGTCCCAGGTTGGTGACCGGTTCTCCGGAGTTCATCGCAACAACAGCTTCGTCCGCTGGACTGGAGGGTGGCAGCTTCCTCGGCCCTGGACCGCGGACTTGGAACCGGCCCGTTCGCGGAGCTCGGATTCGGCCGTGGGACTCGCTTACCATGGCGGATGTGCAGGAGTGGGCGCCGTTTGTATGGCAGCCTGCCTGCAGTCCGTCGTCTAACTCTTTTATTGTTTGAATATTTTTTATTTTTTTATTATTTGGAGTCTATTCTTTCTATGTGGGGGGGGGGGGGGAACTGTTTTAACCCCAGTCCTACCTGGTCGGAGATGCGGTTTTCCTCCGAATCGCGTCTCCGGTCTCCCCATGCGGCCTTCCATCGGGCTGGAGCGGCGTTTCCTGCCGGGGACCACAGCTTCGGCGGCACAGCGCTGGGACACCAACGGGGAGCGGGCGATGCCTTGTCGGGTCGCCGCTCCGGAGTGCTGTGACCGCCGACCACCAACATCGAGCAGCCGTGGTCTGCGGTCTGCGGTTTGAGGGCATCCCACCACGGGCGGGCGGCGCTGGATCAAAAACTCCGCGGAGTCGAAGCTCCAACCGGCGCGGCCTGAAGTCCGCGGGCGTCGCAGTCTCCGGGGAAGGAGCGGCCGCTCCAGACACTTCCAAGCCGTTGAGGACTTTCCACCCGATGCCGGTGTTCCAGCTTCCCGGCGGGTGAGTCTACAACATCGGGCTGCCGTTGCGGCGACTGGCTGCGGAGGCCTCAGACTGGCCCCGATCTCGGGTGGACTAGGAGGAGGACTGGACACTTTGGTGCCTTTCCCTCACGGTGGAGAGTGTCGACTCTGCTGTGGGGGGATGTTCATGTTGAATCTCTAAATAGTGTGTCGTGTCTTTTTTATTCTACCTTTTTATTTTTTATTTATATGGTTAATTGTCTGTAAAGCGCTTTGGTTTCAGTAATCTGATTGAAAGGCGCTATATAAATAAACTTACTTTACTTTTACTTTTACCATCACCCGCCTGGGTCACAACATCGGAAGCCTGGATCGCCTCAACGCAGAGGGAGATCAAGGAGGGAAGAGACATGGACTTTGAGACCTTTGCCTTCCATCACAGTGAGGAGGGCCTGGTCGACACTGTGGAGGATGTTAAATCTGTGTTTATTGTGTGTTTTGTGATTTAATTCTATGTTATGACTGCAAGGCACGAAATATCGTTGAGACTGATAAATATCAATGACAATCAAGGATACTTTACTTTATTGTACTTTACTTTACTTTCGATACTAAGTTTGGATCCGAATCCACCCGTGTCACCACGGGACCTATTATGTGGACATCCATTTAAATCGTATCGATTGAACCGGACTCAATAATCCATTAGTCACCTCATGGAGAATTGAATTCTGAATGATTATTTGTCATTCTGAATCAATCTGATTGTTCAGACAAGATTTTTCCTTGAGAACTTCAAGTTTGCTATCTGTCATCATTCGTTATCATTCCGTGATGATTGAACTTGCCGTTCGGAATTTTATTTCCACTAACTTCCCCACGACTGATATTTACCTTACCGATCTGCAATTACGAATCGTTACATTGCTGCCTTTTTTCAAAATGTGAAAACATTTGCCGTCCTTAAAATACATGTTCATCTAAAGGTGAAAGCTGGTAGTATATAATGTAGAAGTTTTCTTCGAATCTGGATCCAGGTATTCAATAAATGGACCAAATATGATTTAAATGTTATAAAAATGCTGCTGCGCGACGAGACGGTTATATGGTCTTTAGAACCAACTAAGAATAGAACTCGGTCTTGGGCGAAGGTACTAAGTTGTGGTTTGGCGGTTTACAGTAATATTAGGCAGTTGATAGGGAATGTACATTGGGAGCAGTTTTTTGGCTAAGACGGTATCTGACGCGTGGGCGTCTTTTCAAAGCAAGCTGATCCGTGTTCACGACGGGCATGCCCTTGTTATCAAAAGGATGGCAAAGAGCTTGCAAGTTTAAGAAGAAGGAAGTATGCAAGTTCTAGAAACATCAGACCAGACAGGGCATTTGAGGAATATAAATCGCGCAAGGAAGAAAACAGGCCGACAATTAGGAGGGACAAAGAGGATCGATGAAAAGCTTTTGGCGAGTCTGATTAATGAAAATGACAATGCTCTTTGTAGGAATAAAAAAAACAAGAGTGCATGCAAGGAAAAGGGGGACCGCTTAACAACGCGAAAGAGAATTTATTGGCTCCACAGGATGTAAACGAGGTACTAAATGTGTAATTTGCACCTGTATTCAGGAAAAGGAAGGTTACGGAAGAGCGTAAGATCATTGTATGGCATAATACGGCAGTGTGATATGATGGGGCTGGTTGCCCGGGGGCTGTAGAGAGGCTTTAGGTTGATAATTCCACGGTTCCTGATACGTTTAACGCTGGTTATGGTGAGAGGCAGGCAAGTAGGTAACAGCTTTAATGACAAAAATCTATGCATCTTCGGCAGCCCCAAACGTGAGCCAGAAGGAATGAAATGTATCAAATGTTGCTTCTTTGTTTGAATGGTGAAGGGGACTCTACCCAGGAAATTATAGGCCGACGAGCCTCACGTTACTAACTCGGAAGCTATTGGAGAAGAATCTTAGGAGAAGGGCTTGCTAACATTTGGAAGACAATTATTTCATTCGGGACAGTGAACATACTTAGTTCATGGCAGACCATGTAACGACCTCGATCGAATTTTTCCTAATGAGGTGACGAAGTTGATAGGTGGGGGTAGGCCCGTGAACGTTTCCAACATTGATTTTGTATTGAATTTGATAAGCATATTGGGCTAATAAAGATGCCTGGGATTCCCGATAACATGGTTTAACTGTACTGATGGCGTTTTATCGGTATAGTGTGGTGTACTATTTGAGGAAAAATAAAATAGTGAAATAGGGGACACTAATCAGCATTGAGAAATAATGAGATGCAAGTACATAGGTCCTCGAAACGAGCATCCAGTGATAGCGAAATAAAGTGAAATTTTCAGCGTAACACCTCATTATCAGACTTGTTGACCACATCTGTTACAAATCCAAGCAGCAAATGGATTTTGGATTATGGATCGACGAAACCCAGAGCACCTCTTGCAGCCAAAATACCGTTATATATCACTCTTAATGTGTCTATCATTATAATTATATACTTTATGCCGACAGATTATTATATATTACACGACTGTAATGACTGTTGTTGGTATTTCGTGCATTTCACATATTAACTTGGCACATGAACTAAGTAAAAATTATTTATGTTATGACTGCGTATAAATCTAATTCCCTCGCCGGTACTGTAGTGCGCATGGCTTTAGCTACTGAATTGTAGTGTTTAGATTTCCAAGAAGCTGAATCACAAGGTTGTAAAATATATATTGCACTGGCTAACAGGATAATTAAAGTGGACGGGTCGGACCGGTGATGTAACTGAAATCTTCGGAGCTGTGGTTTTCAACATTGAAAATATATATTTCAAAACGTTATGTTTTTAAACAAAAATATAAGGGACGCCTAAATAAGTATTCGGGTGAAATACAACAAGTAAAATGATAGTGGCAAAATTGGGAGTGATATTGGTCCGAAACACTGTTTGCAGTTGTATAAATGATAATAAACCTCATCCTGTTAAAAACAATGAAAATTGCTAAATTACATCGCCATGGACCAATGCGTAACCGCACAAAGGTTGATCAAATACTCGCCCGGCACCATGTATATATGGTTTAGTAATTCTTTTTCTGCTACCGCTTTGCAATTTCCTTTATGTTTTGGTGTTTTCTTCATTAGAACAACTATTATTTATGTGTTTGCCGATCCAGTTACATCACCGTTTAAAATAGTCTAAATTAAAAAATATATTTCCATACTGAACCGTGGACCCCTACCTGCTAATACCATGAACGTGAATATGAATTAAAATGAATTTGAATTTGTTACTGACCGTTTTCTACTGCACGTGTATGCCCAATTAACAGATGAGAATTTAACAGCAAAAGAAAAAGGTACGGGGCTTATAATGTAATTAATTCAAAGAGCTGGCGTGCACAATTATTTGCTGTTTTACTCGTTCATGAGGTATTGGCTGCCAATGAAAGTGCGCAGTATTGCACTTAGATAAACAATGAAATGATTATCGGTTTCACCGAGGCATAGAGTGTACATTTTATTTCAGGTTATTCACTTCGGAAGGTGGTTCTACTTGACTAGAATAGGATATTAAGCATCTGCGCACAGCGGGTATATGAAGTCGATTTGTGAATAAAATATACCTGCTTCCAATGGATTAGCAGCTAACGAAACCACGTATTTTCCCATGTTTTTTCGGCAATTGGATATTACCTGTACTTTTTGTAAAAATGTGCCGTGTTTTTAGTATCAATGTTCAGTACAATGAAAAAATGCAAATGTGTTGGCCTTTTCAAATAAGGGATAATATTCAGCACCAACAATGTCCGTAATGAGATATTGGACATTTATTTATTCACAAGATCATTAAAGTGACAATAAAGCTGTTTCTGAAGTTAGTGCAAGACGTATTAAGAGAATGCGAGGTACATGTGCGAGAATCATTACAATGTTAATGTTCTATGAAATACTTAAGTTGGCATCGAATATGGGTACATATCCGAAGTAACTAATGAACTATGGATAACTGAAGGTGCACAAAAATGCTGGTGAAACTCAGCGGGTGCAACAGCATCCATGGAGCGAAGGAAATAGGCAACGTTTAGGGTCGAAACCCTTCTTCAGACTGATGGGGGGTGGGGAGAAGAAAGGAAAAAAGGCGGAAGAGAAGCCCGAGGGCTGAGGGATGGGAGGAGACAGCCCGAGGGCTGAGGAAGGGGTGGAGACAGCAAGGCCTAGCCAAATTGGGAGAATTCAATTTTCATGCCCCCAGGATGCAGACTACCTAAGCGGAATATGAGGTGCATTTCCTCCAATTTCCGGTGTTGCTCGCTCTGGCCATGGAGGAGACCCAGGACAGAGAGGTCGGATACGGAATGGGAGGGGGGAGTTGAAGTGCTGAGCCACCGGGAGGCCAGGTTGGTTATTGCGGACCAAACGGAGGTGTTCGGTGAAACGATCGCCAAGCCTCCCTTTGGTCTCACCGATGTAGATCAGCTGACATATAGAACAGCGGATGCAATAGATGAGGTTGGAGGAGATGCAGGTGAACCTCTGTCGCACCTGGAACGACTGCTTGGGTGCTTGAATGGAGTCGAGGGGGGAGGGGAAGGGACAAGTGTTGATCTTTGAGTTTCCTCCGGTCTCTTCCGCAATGCCTGTCCGCACCTTATATTTGTTGCTTTCCTTTCTTCCTTGAACAAAACCACACATATCTCGATAAAAAGGGTCCCAAGATCTATAATATGTAACTTTGAATAATAACAATCATATTTCTGTAAATCAAAGTTCAATGGGAAAATGCAGTGCAGCATTGCCCTTACATTAGTAATAACTAATCATCACTGCTATGCTCCTGCACATTTCATGAATAATGTAGACATGTTCAGAGGGACTTTACATCGACAATTTCCAAAATAAGCATAACAAAATCCCGGTATACACTCTCTGTCAACTACCAAGACAATTATAGAGGGATGTATATAAACAGGGACTGCAGATATTGGTTTATACCGTTAATAGCCACAAAGTGCTGGGGTCAGTCTGTCAGTTAGCAACATGGCAGTCAGCATCACCGCATAAAAAGGTTGTATGACTTTTCGGGTTAGGCACTTATTCAGACTTAAAGTAGAGTGTGGGGACTGGTGGTAGGAGAAGGCAAGTGCAAAGCAGCACTGGCAACAGGTGAGCAAAGACGGGTAGTGTCGGGATTACAATAATTTTATAGAATCCCCTTCCTGTTCCAATGCTGATATTTTTGTCCTTGGCCTCCACTACTATCAGGGTGAGGGCACACGCTAATTGGAGGAACAGAAGTTTTTCGCTTGGGCAATTTACAACCCAGCGGGATGAACGTTGCTATCACGAATTTGAAGCAACAACTGTATTCCCTCTCTCCTTCCTCCCCCACACTCGTCGTCCGACTGACTCCACTGTTCGCATCACTGTATCGCTGCTTTATCACCTCTTCCCCAGCCAACAATGGGCCATTAATCGCTCTATCCTTCCTTCGTCATCTGTTGCAGATCCTGCTTTCTTTTGTACTTTTCCTACCACCTGTTCCATCCCCTCTACATTCAGTCTGAAGCAGTATTCCGAGCAAAAACGTCCCCTATACTTTAATATAATCCATTTGAAGATGGGATTCAACTGCTAACTTTTTACTGAAAAATGCTGAAGAGGATTCAATGAACGCAATAATTCACTGTAAAACAACGAATTTCTGTTGAAGTGTAATTATACTTATTTTTAATTGTTATTGCTTCCTGTCTTGCAGAGCTCAGCATTAGTGAAGAATCTCTCAGAGATCTGGGTATGTCTAGAATTATTGCTTAGACCATTTCTTTCCAAATGTTATTCTTTTCAACGTGCAACGAGTCAATTTCAGATGCTGACTGTATATTTATGATTTTAGTTCAATCTTACACCACAGTAATGTTCTGTATTGTTAACTGGTTTTAAGTCTACGATCCCAATACACAAAAATATATGTGGAATCACATTACGTGTACAAAAACGATGTCATACTTAGCGTGCGTGCTCAGTTGACATTGAGACAAATGGATTAACTATTAGGCGGTTATTACATGTGTCATTGTTATATGTATTTTGAATGTCAAGGGTCAAGTCAAGAGTGTTTTATTGCCATATGTCACAGATAGAACAATGAAATTCTTACTTGCTGCATCACAACAGAATATGTAAACAAAGTACACTGTAAACAATATAATAAATGCGAGAGAAAAACGCTGAGTGTACATAATTTCACATATTCACAAGTACACACACAAACACACACACACACACACACACACACACACACACACACACACACGCACACGCACACGCACACGCACACACACACACACACACACACACACACACACACACGCACACACACACACACACACACACACAAACACACACACACACACACACACACACACGCACGCACACACACACACACACACACACACACAAGAAACAACAACAGTGCAATGATAAAAGTATAATATTCTATATGTCGAATTTTTAATGT
>CM075981.1:17914476-17954476 GCA_038087875.1 Malacoraja senta | reverse complement strand
TCAACAATCTACCATGCACTTACGTGCGCACCTGTATACAGTGTGCAAACTTGTATGTCCCTGATGTCACCCGAGATGGAGATACAGATACCTTAGATTTGGATGAAGAAATGTAGTCACCAATAATATTCACTAGTTCATTTTGAGAATTTGTTCATCATTGTCTCAAAAGTTATGACTGTATGTACGTTCCATGATTTCTAATACTTCTAGATAATCTAGGTTCATGCATAGGAACAGTCAACATGCAAATTTAAAATTTGGGCAACTGCAACTCCGAAACAAAACAAGCTCTTTGAAGTTAATAGCCATGTTTGCTACACTTGTCACTTAACATTAATATGAAATCAAAACATTTGCACACATACCAGTTGTACCAACAACATTTACCCAAGGGAGGTCTAATTTGTCTGAAAGTGTTAAATCACTGATTCAGTAAAATGATCTTGGCTTATTTTTGAAAAATACTTATTTCAAGCTTTACGTATTGGTATTATTTCCTTGTGTGACTTGATATTGAGACTGGTGTGTAAATGGTAGCAAAAGTGTTGCTGAGAAAATGTATGAGAAATATAGCATTTGGAATGCGTGAATGAGCTGGTGGAATGAGAGTGTGGATGTGTTTGTGTGTGTGTGTGGGGGGGGGTCATTTTGTTTTCTAAACACATATCTAACAAATTTAGTAAATTTTTTAGGTAATTTAAAGGTTAAACCACCGTTGCTAAGGAGAAATATGTCCTTAGCAACAAAATTTAACTTTTTCTTTGTTTTTGGCCGTTAACGCTCAATTTTCGAATGTGGAACATTGTATATACGCTTGATATACCCCGTTTCGATATATCGAACACACGCGTAGGTACTTTCCGGAGGTGTATCACGAATATCAAAAACTAGGCTCTGAATCCTGCCTCGGCCCGTCGTCTACAAGGCGTCTGGCCAGCCACAGCTCGTCGGCACGCTCCGCTAGAGCCAGAGCGTCTTGCAAACTCACCCCTGGAGGAGCGGGCGAATGTCGTCGAGAAGCTGCTGCAAAAAGGCGTAGTGAAATCACGTGCAGGGCTGGTGACCGATTGTTTCCGGACGCCAATCCCGCCCGTGCTGAAGATACGGGCCGCTCGCTCCAGGCGACTGAGGCCGAAATTACGGAGCAGCAGCGCCTTGAGGCCGTCATATTTATTGGCCGCCGGCGGATTCCGCAGGTAAGGAAATAGTCGACGTGCGGTTTTTTGGTCGAGCGCGCCGATTACGTAATTGTAGTGGCCATTTGGCTTGTTTTGTGTGTCATTAATTATGGCATGTGTCTTTAAATTTTAGACTGCCCGTTATATTGTGAGTGGGATTTATGACGTATTTTAGGGCGTGTTTGTAGCTCTGTTTTTGACTCTGAAGTTTTTGGCTATCTAATATTATTGTATTTCATCAACAATAAATACTTTATTCATCAAAAGACTGTGTTTTGGAAGATTTGTCTGTGAAGAAGCTCCGGAGGTCTCTGACGGTGAGCTCGCATCTGTATAAAGACATTCCCCTTAAACATCAGTCAGAATCAGAATCAGAATCATACTTTATTCACCAAGTATGTTTTCCAACATACGAGGAATTTCACTGGCCACGTCAGTCATACAGTTAAAAACAAAAGATCACTCAAAAACACATATTAACATGAACATCCAACAAAGTGACTACTAGAGGACAGTTCATTGGCTATATTTAAGAGGGAGGTATATGTGGCCCTTAGCCACATCTGGCCCTTGTGGCTAAGGGGATCAGAGGGTATGGAGAGAAGGCAGGTACGGGATACTGAGTTGGATGATCAGCCATGATCAGATTGAATGGCGGTGTAGGCTCGAAGGGCCGAATGGCCTACTCCAGCACCTAATTTCTATGTTCTATGTTGTATGTTCTATGTTCTATGTTCTAGACATTCCTCACTGTGATGGAAGGCGAAAAAAGTTCAAATCCTTCCTTTTGTTCTTCCTCGGTCGCGGGCCTCGAGCCCTCCGTTGACGGGACGATCTTGACTCCCGTAGCCGGCAGCCTTCGGGCCCTCCGTGTCGATGCGATCAGCTCCTGCATCGGGGGAAGGCTCGACTAGCTCCCCCGCGCCGGGCGATCGAACCTCGCGTCGTGGCTGGTCGAACCTTCCGCGGCGTTGGAGCTCGCGACTAGCCTCTCCCGAGATTGCGAGCCCTTGATGGGAAATCCACGGTGGTCGCGGCAGGAGCTATCCCAGGCAAGGGAACCGCTCCGATGTTAAGTCCACGCCCCGCGGTCGGGCTCACGACAGTCCGAGGAGGCCTCCAACTCCAGCGATGGTAGGCCGCAGAGCCCGGAGAATGTGATCCGAAAATTGATCACATCTCCGGGAAGGTAAGAACCTGAAAACAAGTTTTCCCCGATCCCCTCCCGCCTCCCCCCACATAAAACATACCGAAGAACATTAAACAGGGCTGCCATCTCCCCGGCGCCCCATGTAGTCCATTTAGCGACAAGAGGGAGTAATCTCTTGAACGATATAAAAATCTGCCGCTACATTAAGTGAAAGGGTCCCTCCGACCGGGGGGTGGGGGGTGGGGGTGAATGGCAGTCCCTGAGAGTGGGATAGAAGTCTGGGCTAAGATCTCGAAAGAGGTTTTGGCCAGAATACCGGTTCCAGCCGAGGAACGGAAGACAATACTGGTTCCAGCCGAGGAACTGAAGACAATAAATCTCGGCAGAGAAGGCCTTGAGGTCTATCGAGAGCATCAAGACTAATCTGAAGATCTAAGGACATCATCACAGGAATTGTGAGTAAAAATCGACTATTGTTCTTTGAATTTCAAGCTGCAAATCTTTAATTTTACACGGCTTCTGTAAAAAGAGCTAGGACGTGTTTCTTCCAATCTAACTGGAGAAAGGAGACCGACCTTGGAAATTGTTTTGAAATCTTGATAACACGCATTCCTTTCGAACTATCGTCATATTTAAGCCCATGGATGTGGAATCGATGTTGTCTACAATATCAGTTTGTTATTGTTCCAAGAAATTATGTATACATAAAGTTGGAGCAGAATTCAGATAATACTCTGTTCGTTCAATTTAAAGACGTGGCGATCTGCCCAGACCTCTTTCAAATCATGGAGCCTGAAGATGAAGAAAGAGCCATGCCTGAGGAACCACGAGGCGATGAAAGACCAATTAGACAACTTAAGGTCGCTGAGAAAGGCCAAGTACTATCTCTGAAGGGAGCCGAGACGGAGGAAAACTCGATATGGGAACGAGTCAATTGATAGATACAGACAACCCATGTATCAAGTAGAAACAGATAATTCGCAAGCTGCCTATTTGAAAGGAACCGAGAAGGAGAGAAACGAATTATGGAAACAGGTTACCAGATTAATTGAGAAACATAAGAAATTAAGGGAATCAGAACAGAACGTGATCAAGGTGAAATCTAATATGAGACAACTATTGAACCCCTGCCAGGAGGTTGGCAAGAAAGAAGAGGTGCTGTTGCGTTTACAGCCGTCTCGGGAAGAACGAATGAGACACACCCAATGGGAGGAAGACAGGGGGGAGATATTCAATGGTTTCATGGTAAGGCAATGGAGTGGTTATCTGAAAGTATGCCACAACTTACGACCTTAGTAGCTGGAAGTGCAATGCAATAAGGTGCCAGAACGGAAGATGAGATTGCACATGCGGACAGTATCTCTAATATATCTCCACGAGGATCAAGACATAAATCTGGTTCGTCAGCCAGTTCGATAACAAGGGCTTCTGCTCCATTGGGAGTTGAAGCTGACCTTTCAGCTCTCTCAATAGAAGCGGAAGCATTGAGGATGAAACATGGTATTGAGCGATAAGAAGAAGAGATGAGGCAACGAAATGAAACACTGAAAATAGACACAAAGATGGCCGTTGGCAAAGCAAAGAAGAAGATATTGGAAAGAAAGGGTTCAAGATGCAGCTCTAGATCAGCGATGACGATGAGCTCTGGACAAAGAGAAAAAAACTAGTCCAATTGAGTCAGCAGTTTGATCAATTCCACAATCGACGTCCATCGGATTGCATGGCTTTGTAAACCCCTTTGGAACAGAGGAAGATAGGTGAAACTTCTTCTCAGCAAATGAGTGCTAGATCGATATAAACTACTAATGGAGCGTCTGTGGATGCTCGAAGCAAACCAATAGCAGTACACGCTTGTCCGAGGCCTGGTGCACAGGCTTCAGCAGGTCAGTTTGAGTCACAAAGGCATGTTTATCAACAGGTGGAGCCAAGCCAAGGTTATCAGGATGGATTATTGGCATTGGTGAAAAAGCAAACTGAATTCAACCAGATCATAGCTCGCAAAAATACCTCTCTCATTCTACCACCAGCAAAAATCCCTATGTATGATGGAGACCCTTTGCGGTATGAAGCTTTTGTAAGCGCGATAGAAGAAGTATTTGAAACGTAAATTACGGATGAAAAGGAGCGCTTACGATTTCTGATGAAGTACACGAGTGGAAGTGTTCAGGTACTTGTAGAAAATTGTGAAAATAAGCCAGACAGCCAAGGCTATAAAAAGCCGAGAAGGTTACTTAAAGAACGTTTTGGTAATGAACAGTGGATTGCTAACGCATACATGGAGAAGGCCCATGCTTGGAAAGAAATCAAGCCTGAAGATGGGGAGGCATTAAGTGATTATACAATATTTCTGAGAGGTTGTTGCAGCTCCATGAACAATCTAGGCCACATGGAATAAATTAATCTTCCAAGTACAACTAGAATCATCATTAGCAAGTTGCCCAGAAGACTGAGAGAAAGGTGGAGATACGAAGAAGGTGGTATAATGGATGAGAGGAACCAAGTAGCCAGGCTACCAGACCTGGTGGATTTCTTGGACAAGGAATGTTAGAGCCACACTACGGGACTATTGAAGATCACCAACCGATTGCAACTAACAAATGTTCTACCTGAAGAACGATCAGAACGTAAGAGAAGTGGTTTTGCTATCACAACCATACACGTGGATACGATGGAATGAAAGGAAATGTGTCTACTAGCAAGCAAATAGTATTTTGTTTGTTATGTGATGAAGTTGGTCACACCATAAGATGGTCTCGAAGATTCAAGATGCAATAATTTGACGATAAGATGGATTTCTTGAAAGATAAGGGAATCTGTTTTGGATGTTTGAAAAAAGGACATATGGTGAGAGACTTTAAGAGTCCTATAATGTGTTATACGTGCAGGCAATATCATCCCGAAACACTTCACACTGAAGAAGAGCGACCGGAGCATTGGGAAGAGGAAGATTTGGAACAAATAGATGGAGAGATATCAGAGCAAATAGAAGAGGATGAACCGGAGCAAACAGAATAGAACGAGAAGGCTGAACATCACAGGAGAAGAGACTAAGGTCCGATTAAGTACCATGACTAAAGATAAAAAAAGAGCAGGAGTCATTGCATTATGAGTATGGAGATATCCAGTTTGGTTGACGATAATTGTATACCAATATCTGAAGTGTTTAAACATGGAACCATGCTTGTTGGTCGTCAAAATATACCAAGACATGAAGACTTGAAACAATGGCCTTACCTGAAGGATGTCAAGATATCTGAAATAAAATGTAGTGTTGATCTACCTATCGGAACGAATGTTTTGAAGGCATTGGAACCTATACAAATTGGGACCGTATGATGCTAAAACCCGACTTGGATGGGTTATCTATGGCTCATGGAATAGGAACAACGAAAACGGCACTCAGAGGAACTATCCTACCATTGCTGTTAATCAAATATCTACTGATAAATTAGAAAAGCCGTTGATGAAACAATATTATCATGACTTCAATGAAAGTATTAGCAAGGAATCTGAAGAGATTTCGAATGAAGCGTTTAAGTTCATGGATATGATGAACAACTCAGTAAAGATTGCCGAACACTATTTTCTGGACTTACCTTTCAAACAAGAAAGTGTTAATCTGCCGAATAATCGTCGTAAGGCTGAGCATAGCCACCAGAATTTAAAACGTAAGTTTGGCGAGAATACAAAATTTCATGAAGTAAGAATTTCTTTGAATAACAATTTCTACAAGGATGAATGCTTAAGATCCATGTCTACTGAGCAGGACGCAATTCTACCAGTTGAACATCTGACTTCTCTTTGCAATAAGGGAGGATTCACACTCTCCAAGTGGATCAGCGACAATTGTGAAAGCATTCCACTAGATGATAGAGCCAAATAAACCAGAGAGTTCAATTTGGACAAATACAATCTGCCAATGGAAAGAGCATTGGGAGTTACGAAAGTTGTACAACTGAAATATGTAAACACAGAAGACCATTAATCGAATGAAGTTTCCAGAGCACCGATAGCGAACCGGTTCTTAAGGGATAAGAGATGGATAAATTAACTAAAATGTCTCTGTAAGCCAGACAGAGAATGTCCAAAGCTTGAGCTGGGATTTGTAATCGCTGCTAATGATCTGGAAATTAAATCAAACCTAACGGTGAACTTTATTGCGAAAAATCCTGTTATTCTCTCAAAGGATTTTCACACTTCAACATTGTTGTCATAACACATTCATGAATTGATTGGACATGGAGAAAGACATTTCACGCTATCAAAGCATTGGACTGTTATGTTTTGGACTATATACTCGGTATCATGCCTGATTTGAAGGGTTTGGTGCTCACGGTACAACTTTAAACTAAAACCAGTGCTTTACTAAGATTAAAAATCAAGTTGTGCTTGCTTGTAAAGGTGAAAATAAAGATGGAAGAGTCGATGAAGAATTTGGATATATTTTGTGCATGTTATTTTTTTCTGGTTAGTATGGTGATTAGTATCCCCGCCTGTCACGTGGGAGGCCGGGATTCAATTTCCCGACGAGGAGCCACGGCGTTCAATTCCATGACTTTTGTCTTTGATATGTGTTAAGCCTTCATGGCTACCTTTTTTGATGTTTATTAATAATTGCCTCGCAATATACCCGGAACAATTAGAGGCCGGTATGAAGTGGCCATTTGACTGGTTTTGTGTGTCATTAATTATGGCATGCGTCTTTAAATTTTCAGACTGCCCGTTATATTGTGGGTGGGATTCATAACTATTTTATGGCGTGTTTGGAGCTAAGGTTCTTGCGAAGAAGCTTAATTTTTAGTTTAGGTTCGGACCAGCATGGAGAAGGTTTACCCTTTGACCATGCGAAGTGTAACGGAGACACGAGGAGTTTTCTAACGTTTAAAGGGATAAGCTGGAGTTCGTTGAAGGTTATAGTAACGAGCCGGAAGATGTTTGGATATATCTTATTGTTTTTCAACAATAATAAAAAAGTATTCATCAAAATACTGTGTTTTGGAAGATTTGACTGTGAAAAAGCTCTGAAGGACTTTGACGGTCAGCTTGCATGCGCATAAAGACATTCCCATGAATCACGTAGTCCATTTAGCAGCAAGAGGGAGTAATCTCTTGAACGATATAAAAATCTGCCGCTACAGTAATATATGTAAAACTGCGCCTCGGCCTGCTGAAACCATACCTGCGGCTGGGTGGTCCAGAAGTTCGGCAGCTTCAGGGCGACTGCGTTGAATTAGGCCCGGACGGCGGCGACGGCGGGTTGGGCGCTGGGCGTGCAATTTGTTTTCCAGAATATATATTCTGGACGTCGGCTGGTCCCAGATGTAGCGGATACGGAGCTGTCAGTCAAATAACGTGGCTGGACGCGAAGTTTGTCCAAACACAATATTCTTTATTTCTGTCACCAGACACTTAACTCACCATCTCCTGCGCGCGGGAGTTTCACCTTAAGTAATCCCTGGGGCACCCATGACCACTCCGTGACCCTACCTCTCGTTACCGGGACACCTGACCCTCCCCCACGCCACAGAGCCGAGGGTTATGTACTTTGCGTGGCCCACCACCTGGGGCCGCCACAGTGTATTGATTGTTAATTTTGCTGATGCATTAGATAACATTTGAAAGCATTTATGGTTGGGGTGGAGAGTGATAATGGCTTGATTATTTAGCTGCTCTTCACTCAGTGGTTGCTCTGTGTTGTGTCATTTCATTTTTTGTTGTTGAAAACGGCGGCCAAGAGTAGAAATAGTTTTGCAGCGTGTATGTAATCACAGGCTACATCTCGGGAAACAGTATTATTTTATAATTAATACACTAACAACAAAATCACTAATTACAGCACGAGATTATGTTGGGTCAACCACATTTGGTAAATCGGATTTCAAATTTTGAATTGGAAGATACAGCATGCACCAGGTTATCCGTTCCCCGAGGCTACCCGGCCATCGATCTCCATGGAAACCGATCCTATGCTATCCCGCTGTCTATTGTACTCTTTACACAGTCGGAGAATTGGACGGAGGACAACTAACCTTCATCTGGGCACGTCTTTGTGATATTGGAGTAATCCGGAGCACACTGAGAAAACCAATGCGATCACAGGAAGAAAGTGCGAACGCAATCAAACAGCATTTGAAGACCGGATCGACCACAGGTCTCTGGCGCGGTACGGCAGCAACTCTTCCAGCTGTGCCACTATAACGTCCTAAACGGAAAGCAAAATATAACATATATGTTTCCACGTGTCCCATATCGTGGAGTAAGTCATCGTTATATATTTTTCTCCTATTAGACCGAACACTGAAACAGAGAGTCAAAGGTACAATGATAAAGTTACTATATTAAATAGCTGTGTAATTTCATACACATTGAATAACTTTTAAAACACATTGATTAAACATTTCCAGTACAATTCTCCACTGTCATTCCTGACTGTCCACCAATCAGCCAACCGAAATAATGGAAATAGCCACGCAGCGTGACAGGATTTCGTAGGTAGTAAATTGACTTTAAATATGAATGGAAATCAGATTGTTCAAATGCTGGATATTTTTTAATAAAATGTAAAATCGTGGCAATAATCAGAAGGTCACATACCAACAGTATGTTAGCTAAATAATTCATATTTCAGGGTGGATATCTTTTGAATATTTTGGAAGGAGTGAACAAACATTTCGTTTAATTGAGTGCGCGAGAGATGTGTCACGTGTCCCTACACCAACTCTCCATGCACGGACCCCATCAGCATTTCCAGGTGTAGACAGAGGTTCAAAATAAACTCATCTATCCTCATCTACTGCATTCGGTGCTCCAGTGTAACAATCCTCTGTCTAACTACTTGTTACATTATTTGAATTGACAATAAAATTACTATTACTATTACTATTACAGATGTGGCCTGTTTTACTCAGACTGGACCAGGCGGAGAATGGGCGGCCGTTTGGCCGAACACGTGGACCCTGTTCTTCTAGGCGTGCTGGATCTTTTAGTTGCCAACCATTTTTTTAAATTTACCCCTTCTCACACTAACATTGGTGTCTGGAGCCTCCTTCATCGCTAAAGTAAAACCACGCGCAGAATGAGGGAACAATACCATATATTCTGCGTGGGTATTTTATCGTCCAAAGGTATGCACATTGAACTCTTTAGGTAATCCCCCTCCCCCGTTTTCTTGGCTCACTTGCCTGTGCCCCATGGTCATGCCCGCCATTATGTTCCACGACCCAGACATTTTTCCCTTCCTTACCGCCTTCCATTTTATCCCCTCCTTCTGGCTTGACAGGTCACTCTTCTCTCCTTTTCTTGCACCCATTGTCTCCTGTAGCGTGTGTAAACCCATCCGCCATTCACAACTACCCATCACCTGAATCCATCTACCACTTGCCGAAGTTGTCCAGCCCTCACGTCTTTTTCCACATTCATCCATCTACCACAGTCAGTCTGAAGAAGGCCCTAAACGCTGCCTATGAATGTCATCTAGAGATGCTCCCTGTCCCGCTGTGTTATCGGGCACATCATGTTTTTGTGTGAAAATTATAACATTCTTTCTGCCTTGTAGAACTGCAGCAATGTGAAGATATATTCGAAGATTTGGGTGAGAAATTCATAAATTTACCGAAAGCAATCAAAATACCAATATATCTTTCGGACTATCGAGACGTCATGCTCCGCAGCCGCTTGCAAATGTTCACGTGAATATTACATTGTTGTGTTATGGGTAATAGTTCCGTCTAGAAAACAAAGGAAAACTGCAGAATGCATATATTCGAATCATAATGAAATATTCGAAACATTAGCTCTCAGCCTAATTATTTTCGGTACAGCGCACATGTCCCCAATCTGTACTGCCTCATTCTCCTTTTCAGAATTAAATTTGATTCTCATTCGCACGAACATTTGGGGACTTCACTAAAACTTTAAAGGAAACAACAAGATTAATAACCTAAACATATTGGAAATATGCCTCTTTTATTTTGCTGAATTATTGCACAGCAAATATTTGACATTGTTAATGAATATAGGCTAGAATTGTTATACTCGTACATTGTTTCATTTGCACTCTCTCTGTTTCTGTCTGTCCTTCTCTCGCTTTGTTTTCGTATTTGCTAAAATATAATACTAACCCTATCTCTCCTTTTGTTGATGCTTGGATTTGGTACATTGCATCCATTTTTTCTCCATCCCATATGATGAGAATCCTCTCCCAATTATACTGTTGCCTGGTTCCGTCATTATGGAAGCGCCTTCAGTCGTGCTATCCCAACAAAACAATCTTCGAAAGATTGCTATCCGTCATTATGGAAGCGCCTTCAGTCTTGCAATCCCAACAAAGCAATCTTCGAAAAATATCGAACAATGTCGATATGAATAAGATTTAGTTGCATATAAAATGCTACACCTATTATCTTAGCCGTTGAATACGTCAACCTTGATATCTAGTTGACACTTGAGCGAATACCCTATGTTAGTCAATAAAATATTTGTAGTTATTCGGAAATAATGAAACAAACACACCATCAGTCCAGAAGCAAAAATCATGTGCACCGGCAAGGGAATAATGCTATTGTTACTGGATGCAGCCTTACTGGCGCATTAATGTAATAACACACACACGTGGTTTGCAATAATCATCAATAAAGTAAACTAATAGTCTGCAATACTGGGTAACCAGACCGGTAAACAGCCCATTAAATACAACCCAATTTAAAATATAATCTCAGTGCTGGTTACGGCTCAATCACGTTCACGTCGTTCAATACACATGAATGATGTCAATCCACAGAGAAATATTAACTATTTCCAATGCACCTTACTTGCATCTATTACTTCATTTTGAAGTACTTGACGTAATAGGTACGATATTAGTTTAAAATAAGAGAAGCTTGTTTACATGGTGCAGGTTTGTGGTATTAAATCACATCGTGTAGATCTAGCGATGGAACGAAGCAGAATGAATGTCGTATGCAGGCAAGTGATCGGCACCTAATCCTCCCTTTAGCATTGATCTATGTATGGTCTAATATTTCGAAACTCCATCGAATGATGTGACACCCGATCAAGCCATTTGAAACGGTCGGCATTTCTCCGCGAAAGGGGACCATATTCGTTCAGAATATTTTATTAAATAGACCGTGGGCCGAACATCCAACATGTGTCTAGATTTTAACTTTTGTGACCCATCTCTATTATCTACTTGAAATTTGCACAGATTTAGATACAAAATCATTGAGAAGGAATTCTTAACTCGTCAGTGCAAATGTTGCACACTAATTAATTATGCTAATTATACCAATTAAAAGCACCCTCTTGTGCTCACTAGCGGGGTGCAGTATATTACTCCATAGGGAGCTGCATTCCGTGCGGCGGTCTATTTTATTTAGCGGGATCTGTGGTAGCGCCGAGACTCTAATGGGATCTTTGAATACTATTACACCAATTACACGGGGCAGGTAACTCTTAACCGCGTGAATTTCAGTGTGGAAATCCGTGGTCTACGGGGAGTAGAAGGCGGTGAACAAAAGGTGTCTTTTGAACAAGTCCAGATGGTGAAACTCTGTCAAGAGTCCGACCAAAGGTGAACGGTGTGAGACTGCACAGAGGTCTCGGGTTACACCGGCCCCTGAACCCACCTAGTTAATGGGTGAGGGTAGATCCGGTGCGTTCCCCAGTATACTGAAACCCACTGACTGCCAGTGCGCAGAGTGGGGATCCCGGCCGTAATAGGACTGGGGCAATTAAGTGCCAGGCCGGGGGAGAGACCTGTAACGTATCTTTCAGTCGCTTTACGAGAAAAACGTCTTATTAAATGTCTCATTATGACCAAGAATCGAATGCTGTCATGTTTACTCGATGAGTAGTCATTTTTAGTTGCAATGAGCCTATATTTATGTTCGAGAAACCCCATGGTGCCTTTCAAATGAGGTATAATACCTTTAACCTAAAACACCTCAAAAGGGGTTGCAGGTTTTTGTCTGTTGTATGTGTGTTTGTATGTGTGTACCTGCCGAACGTTTTTATTATTATTTACACTTGTGTATGCATGCGTGTGTAGATGAGTGAATGATAACAATATGGTTCCAACATGTCCAAAATGGCACCTGCCCCTTACCCCACCCTTACATTCATGTCTACTCCAGTATTCACACACACATACACCCACACACACACACACACACACACACACACACACACACATACACACTCACACACACACAAACACACACACATACACACACACACACACGCACACGCACACACACACACACACACACACACACACACACACACACACACACACACACACACACACACACACACACACACACACACACACACACACGCACGCACGCACACACACGCACACACACTCACATGCATTTAGCATCCAGCACAAAAGCATACAACATGTTTTTTTCACCAGTACACCATAATCATACGCCACATTCACTTATTGATTAATTAATTCGATATACTAAACAAAAAAATTACACTGTATGTAATACCTCCCCCCCCCAATCCTTTGGTTTAAATTGCATTGGTGGGTATGTCATGGAAGAGTAGTTTACAAACAAAAACATTGCATTTTTAATTGTTTTCACAATTACACGCGAGGTAGGAAAGAAAACACTACAATCTCACAATAATAATCACGTCTTTGACATATAAGGAATAATAATCATATCTTCCTCAATGTTGAACTCTTTCAAACGTATGCATGCACAGTAATCTGCAGTTTACTCTCCTGCAAAAACAGGATGACAACATGCTGAAAGTTCATAGAAATCATCAATCATATTGTTACGGTTTATTATGGTGCACGATAATCATGTGAGGTTACTTGTATTATAGTTTTGACAGTTAAAACCTCTTGCACTATACATTGTATCTGCCAACAGCCTGGTGGTTTAAGGTCATCATCATTATAATATTACACAATTTTTTCATAATGACTTCCAGTAATCCATAAGATTACTGTCGCCTGCGTTGAGAACCCGTGGTGGTACTACCACGCGTTCTTGATTTTGCTTAGCTTAACACCACACATTATTGATTTACATCATTTGGCGACGCTCGTTTTTTTTTGGCGTGAACTCTGATGGATTTTCTGTAGCGTTGAAAGAACAGTGACGGTGCAGCCGCACGTTCTTCTATCTATACTGATGTAAAAGCTCAGTGGTCTCAAAGAAAATAATATTAATGGAAACGTTAATATGTCGAGGTACCATCTATTCTTCATCTGAATCTTTTTCATCAGATTCCAACTCTTTTGTAGTAAGCGAGTTTCTGCAGTCAACACACTTACATAAATCAGTACATGGTGGGCCGCAGGATGAGATCATGGGAGGTTACAAATTTCAAGCCAGCAGTCTGGCAGGTAATCATGTGATCATGAAACAACCATGGAAGAAATGACCTCACAGCTGAGAGATGCAAGTTCCAGTTCCCTTCTCTGGTTGATCTGAGAAATAGTACCATCACTTCTACCATCTCAATATATGAAGACCATATATTGAATGTTGGAATCTTCGCCCGACTGTTGAAAAACTTATCATACATTGTAGTCATCTTGCGAAATTCACCTGACGCCAGAGGTTCTGTGCAAGCCTCTTCTGGAAAGGCTAGACTCAGTCGGCTTATCATTGATGTTTATTCTCTTCTTTAAGGGAGTTAAGGTAGCTCTGCCAGTGGACGCGTTGCATTGCTTCCACCACACACATGTGCATGCGGACACTTCGAGTGTAGTGATGGCCATTCATTGTGCCATTCAAAGATCCCTGTGCAAAGATCCCTGCTTCTACCACCAAATTCTAAAGACCTACATCTCTGAATCGTTTACCGATACCAGCTAACAAGGTTAGAGATGTGTGGAAGGCAAAACGTCGGAGAACTATCCGATCGAAAAATCTCTCATTACTCCATCTGATCTGCTGGGCGTTTGAGTATAGGGCTTGATCGAACACTACAATCACCTGTTCTTGCTTCAGGGCAACTGCAATTTGCGAATACTTCTCTAGAACGGCGAAGACTGTGTCATACTCAGTTGGATTTGCATCTATAATTGGTAGATAGCTGATGTTACACATTCCTGGAATCTCATTCTGTAGAAGAGTGTTGCAGCCTGTCCTTCCAGGGAAGATCCACTCAGATGAATCTGCAAATGTCATTACACGAAGATCCAGGTCAAGCTGGCTTGAAGAACTCTGGACTGGTCGATAATGTCTGTCTAGAAGATCAACATGTTCGGCGTAAGACTTTGGTCCAATTCTTTTGCTCCCATGATGTTCTGTAGGGGGCGCTGCTCTGGCAGCAGCCATGTCAGCAGTGCGTCAGTTTTTTCAACTATATTTTTTATTTTTAGTATGTTTTAAAGTGTGTATTTAATGTTTCTTCGTGTGTTTAGTGTGGGGGGTGGTGTGGGGTGGTAAGGGGGAAACCGCTTCGGTCGCCTCCTCCATGGAGAGGCGACTTTTTCCAGGTCGCCTCCCCCGTGGCCTAACATCAAGGATCGGCGCGGCCTTTCCCGGAGACGCGCCCGGGGCTTCAGCGGCGGGCGCAGCGTGGACTCTCGGCGTGGAGCGGGTGAGCCCTCGCTGGGGCTCGCTGGAGGGGAGCGCTCCGTTTCGCTGGCCCGGGGCAGCCGGCAGCCTGAAGTCGCAGCCTGAAGTCGCGGTCTGCAGAGCTCCAGCTGGTGCGGCGTCTACAGCCCGGGATCCCTCTTGGGGGACCCGGGGGAAGAAGAAGAAGCCATCACTGCCGGCCCGCGGCCAACTTCTACCGCGGGGCCGGCATGGACTTACCATCACCCCTGGAGGGGAGCTTCGACCGCCGGCCCTGCAGTCTACGGTGCTTCTGGCGGCGGCGGGGACTTTAAATCTTGACCGCTGGCCTGCGGCCCACAACAATCTAAAGCCGCGGTCTCCGGTGAGGAAGAGCCGATCCTGGACTGACTTGGACTCTGGTCCTGTCCACGGGGGGGAAATGGAGGAGGACTGGCCAAATTTTTTGTGCCTTCCACCACAGTGATGAATGCTGTGGTGGATGTTTGTGTTACCCTTTGTGTGTCCTTTTTTTTATTGTATCGCTGCTGACAACCCAATCCATTGCCGGGTCGCTGCTCCTGCGGTCGACCGGTCGGTGCAGATTAAATGTATTGTTTGTTTAAATTGCCCCTCGGGGACAAATAAAGTGCTTGGTAATTGGTAATTGGTAATTGGTAATTGGTAATTCCTTGATGATAGGAGAAGGCGGTTGGACAGGTCGTAGTCTATGTCTTGCAATGGGCACAGACAGCGATTACTGGGTTGATTCAGAGGTGGTAGAGGTGGTAGATGGGCACCACTGAAGAAGAACGACATTCATATTGTGTGTGGTTCCTTTACACTTACTGTTACTTACCCCAAATCATTGTTGTCCCATACCAACGTGGAGACGGTTGTTTGAGCATCAGCTGGAAGCAAGGTCATCCCCTGTTCTATCTGCCTCTTTGCCAGTGTAGAGTCATGTTCCAAGGTGAATGAATTCGATGCACAATGGCCAAATCCATTGAGCAGCCCGATTAACCTTGCTGTTAAATGTCTGACTGCCATGGAGAAGGATGTGTGTTTTGGGAGAAGTATCTTTCCTTTGGCCTTTATATACATAATATCCTGGGCAACTGACAGCAGACGGTGATGCATCTCGTCAGGCACATCAACTTTCCCGGATTCTTTAGGCTCACTGCTCGCTCCGGTGGTCCATGCCAAAAAGTTGTACAGTTCATCTGGGACAATCTCTTCAGCCTTATGTATTGTTGCGTCATCAGAAGGTGGGGCCATTGTATGTGGCTTGTTGAGTAGACGAAGCAGTTCTGCACAATCTGGACTGCATGCAACATGTCTCTGAGATGATGGGACGATGATCCTGCTTGTTGATTCTCACCAACAATTTCAGTGCTCTCACTGTTCGCACCAACAATTTCGGTGCTCTCGCTGTCCTCACTTGAATTAGCTTGCTCAACACCCTCAACCAGCTCTGCAATAGCAAATTATTCTACAAATACAATATCACTTTCTACGTGCCTTGATGGCCTTGTAAAACATAAGGCAGGATTTGATCTCTGCAACCTTGCCTTCAAGCGGCCTGTCTTCTGAGAAGATGCATCCAAGCCTTCAACTTCTCCAACTTCGTTGACGAAAATTCGGTTATGTTTAGCAAGTTTCAAGATCTTTTTTCCACGGATGGTTTTCTCCTCGATGACCCTCTTGCAGAAACTAGAGTAGGACTTTTCATATACCTTATCTAGTTTACAAATTTTTGCAAAATTAGTGACAACTTTTGTGTATCTAAGGTAGCATGGTTTAAGGTATGTTGCTTCAATAGCTACAAGATTAAGGTTCGTCATCGGGTCGCGCCGCGCGCGGCAGCGTCGCCAGCAGTTCCATCCTTATTGATATTTTTAGTGTGTCAAAAATATGTTTTTGTAATTTTCTTAGTATTTTTTAATGTGGGGGTTGGGAGGGGGTGGGGGGGGGGTGGGGGGGGAGGGGGCAACCGTCTTCTCAGTCACTTGCTGGTCGAGGATGCGTCTTATCTCCGAGCCGCATCTTCGCCCCCTCCTCGCGGCCTACCAACTGTATTGGCGCGGACTTTCCTGCCGGAGACCGGCAAGAGCATCAGCAGCGGCGCAGCACTGGATTCCATCGCGGTGGCGGCGACGCCTTTATTACCCGGAGATCGCCGTGTGGAGCTCCGGAGTGTTGGGCCAGCTGACATAACACCGTGAAGCTGTGATCTGCGGAGCTTCCTGCCGCGGGCGGCGCTGACTTTAACATGGCGGAGTCTGGGATCTTTGCCGAGGATCACCCAGTGTTGAATCTCCGCTCAGCTCGGCCTGTGGACTATGGGAGCCGCGGTCTCCGATAGGAAGTGGCCTATTGGGAAATTCCAAGCCGCTGAGTGTACTTATCCTTTTCCGACGTCGGAGTTGCGATCATGCCGGCGAGTGGGCCTGAAACATCGGGCCGCCGTTACGGCAACTGCGGAGGCCTCAAAGTCCCCGACCACGGGTGAACAAAGAGGAAGATAACTGAACTATATTGCTTCCCACACAGTGGGAAAAGTTGATTCCGCTGTGTGGGGATGTTGATGTTAAATTTCTATCGTGTATTGTGTCCTTTTTATTCGTATGGCTCTATGGTATTTCAAATCTCACTGTACCAATTGGTGCATCTGATAATAAATGCAACTTGAACTTGAACTTGAACTTGAGATCTCTATCTCTTATGCGTAATAACAATGCTTCACCTTGCTTCATGATCACAGCAGATAATAACTGCGCCCCATGTTTTGTTTCACATCGTACTTATTTCTCTACGTATCGTTTTCCCGTGGCTTGTTCTTTGATGTATTTTGAACCTTTACAGATGATGCAATGCACTGGTCGGACATGCCTGCGGTCAGGGTGCTCGACAGTAGCTGTTTGTTGGCCATCACTTGTCATGGACAGAATCAATCTCTTTGGGGCCGGCTCATTTGGTTCGCCATTAGGAACAGCTTTTTGAGGGGATTTGCCTGCTTTAGGATTTTCAGCATCTGTGGATTGAACAAAATTAGAAGAGGAACAAGAAAACTGAGATTGAATGAAAAGTAAAATAATTCAATTTCCTCAAATATATTTTTATTGTACAACATAACAGAATATGACCATAAATACTAATAAATGTTGATTGAGTGCTATCATATATTTCATGGCTAATAGTAACAAACTGATTATCATACAAAACTAAATTTAAGTGCATATAGCATTTAGCATATTCACACATTGCATTGATGTTTGACATAATTTCTGCAACAATAAATTCAAGTGATACATTTTATTTAATATAGTGAAATGTATGTAAACATACTTCAATGCTTGATGAGCTCTACCTTTTCATTTATCATCTTTATTTCACAGTTCACAACATCATAACTTTACAATGATAAAATAAATACATAATTCTATACATCTCTGACTTCGAAGCTTACATTGACAGAAATGTGACATTGGCCTAACTAAGTTTATGAAGCCTTTTCTTTGTTAGAATAGGGGAAAATATACACTACAAATTTATAACAGGACAATCAGACTGTCTCCGTCAATTGCTGATTTTCAGCGATTTGTTTTGCATGTTTTAAATCAGTTGTAAAATAAAAATTATCAGCATTGGTTGGCATTACCTTTATTCATTTGAAACCTTGATATCGCTCGATTTATTGTTGTAATGTTGCAGAGGTGACTATAGAACTCGGCATGATACACTGCTGCCTAATACTAGAAGATAAAAAGTGTAAGGGAGTATTTCCCCTCTTTTCATTTTTGATATTATGTTAGACAACATCGACATATCACTGGAGCAATATACATGTACGCATGTCCAGGTTGATGGGATAGCAAGTCAGCATATGATCAGATTACTGTTGATTATGTGCCGCAGTGCCTCCTGTTTTGTGTGTGAATGTGTATGGGGCTCTGAAGAGTGGTGGGGCAGTTGCGTTTTGAAAGTTCTATTACCAGATGAGCATCGTGGATTCATAAAATGATAGCTACAGAAAAGAACATCTCTAAGTACTTAAGTCTGCAGGGACTTTGATGAATTAAATGTCAACCTCTTCTTAAGCGTGTGCGGAATTACACTGAAAGTCTTAAACTGTTAATCACAATGTCCTTGGCTGTTGAGAAGTGGGAAACTAGTCGCCAGCCAGACTGTTATTAAACTCGCTTGCAAACAACCGTCGAGTCGAAAATGCCACCAAAACACACAGACAACTGACCCGGGCGATGGTAAAATAATTTGACTGTACCAAGGGTGAGCAGCGGGGAACGGGTGCTCGCGTTTGGGGTTTAAAATCATTGCGGGCTTCTTTAAGAACACACTTAAAATCGCATATGATTGAGAATTAATGCGCGTGTTCCTTCGCCCTGTGCGCCGTGGAGAGGTCTCAGGGCGTAATGTAAACCTAGATAGCAAGCAACTTAAAGCAGGCAAACTGTATAAGAAGGAACTGCAGCTGGTGGTTAGAACCGAAGGTAGACACAAAACGCTGGAATAACTCAGCAGGTCGGGCGGCATCCTTGGAGAGAAGGAATGCGTCGAGACCCTTTTTCAGATATTGCATGTTTTAAAAGCTCTATTACAATTTGAGCCTATTGGATTCATAAAATGATAGCTACATAAACGAACATCTCCAAGTACGTAAGTCTGCATGAACTTTAATGAATGTCAGCCTCTTCATAACGTTAATCAGACTTACACTGCACATAAGCCAGACTCTTCTTTGACTCTCATATCTCATATCAAAATGATACTAGTTGTCACGATTGGGTTAATTTTAATAAATTCTGAAGTTAGATCGTGCCTTCCAGTTCGAGTTGCTTCACAGTGTCCTTGGCTGTAGTATTTGTGTTTAAGTGCTTGAGCTGCGGCTTGAGCTGCGACTTTGCTTTCCAGACTTTCTTCCACTGATATCCACTTACTGCACATTCTTGAGACTTCTTAAAACTTTTCTCACTACAAGCATTTACTTTGCTCTGGGTTTCGACGACATGCATTGTGCAAAAGACCAAAGAACCTTCCTCAGAATCTTCTGTCACACGAGCGTTCGCCATGTTTCCAGTGGGCTCCCTCCCTAGGTAGCCTTAAACAAAGCGCGTGATTGGTCGATTGGCGTCCGACTCAATGTCAAACGTGCTTTGATTGGACAATTACCACTCGGAGAATTAAAACAATTGTGGAGTTTTTTTTTCCATATTTTATAAATATGAGCAGGTTTTGTTCTTGACGAGTTTCAGATATAATATCTATAATATTTTTACACAATATGTTGTAAATACAGGTGGATATGTGATGGGTCACGAAATTAAACGAAAAAGCACCTCGGCCCACGGACTATAACTGAACAGTTCTGAAAGGCGACATTAAACATATATCTGGTGCTTGGCTTTCAACGTGAGCATGAATCGGCAAAATTTGCATTAAATAAACCTCATTGGCCAAGCATAATATGAGTGTATATTTACTTGAAATATTGTTGGATGTGCAATGGTTAGCGATCTCCGACTGCGATTAGTAGTTTAATTTGAAAACGAGGTATTTTGCCCACGTGTAAATTAGTAGAGAAATATAACATTGGACAAATCTACCGAATGGGATGTATATTAATGTTATACCACAGCAAAATCACTATGGCATTTCTCCATTTAATTTATGTTTACTTTTCATATTATTATTAATACGCGGAGCAAGGCACCGCAACAATATTTTGTTTGCATGTGATCAAACGAAATCAGAAAATACTAAACGCAAATGAAATCAAGCCAAATTCAGCTTATTAATTCGAAACATATTCTAACAAGGTTAATAATTTAAATGATAATGTATGTCTTTTTTAACAGATGAAAAATTAAAAGAGAAAAACAAAGGTGGCTGTTACGGCGTTTTACTCTTTTGCGGACAAATTTGCTCGGGGTAGAACATATATCATGTTTTTATTTATCAGTTAACATTGTCGTCGTTTTCGCTTCTTTGTCCACTTATCTGGTGGATCCATAGAATCCATAGATACAAGTTTTTTTTAGGCGGAGGTGGAGGGTGGCAACTTTCTGCCAGGTAGTTTAACCGTGTTGTTAATACAATAATCAGAACGCTAAATTTACAAACAAAGCGGGTTCCTTCTCTTATCGCTACAAATTTTAAGAACATCACTAAAATAACTTACGTTTTAGAGCATAGATGCCAGTGAAGAACTTTGCTGTAGACCATTTGAAATGGTGCAGAATAATGCTTCATAGTACAGTGAACGACACTTTGATCTTCCAAGCATCACGCTCGGAGAACTGATAACATGTCTGATCTTTCCGATCACAGAAGCCGAACATCTACAGAGACCTGTGTTGTTCATCGTCCTCTATCCACGCTGGGTCATTCAACTGATCACAACAATTAGTTTGTAAAACACATAGTATGGAACATAGAGCAAAACAGCATAATACGACGCCCTTCAGTCCCCAATATTTGTGCCGAACATGATGCCAAACCCACTATTATCTACCGACACGTAGTCCTTATAATTTCGTACATTTCACTATGCCTATGCAAAAGTCTCTTGAATGCCACTATGGCATTTGCCTCCGTAACGATGCCCATCAGCGTGTTCAGCCACTCAACGTTATCTGTGTAATGACATTGCCCCGCACATCTTCTCCTTTTAACGTTGTCCTTGTTACCTTAATGTTATGCTCTCCAATATTTGATATTTTTATCCACGGAACAAAATCGTTTCTGACTGTCTGACCCATCAATGTCTTAATTAATTTTATATACTTTTACCAGGTCTACCGGCAACCTCCGGCGGTCCACGGTAGAGCTAATGCGACTTGATGTTTCAATCCCTGTAATAAGCCGGCACATTTGATATAGGCAGTGGGATTGGAGTGGTGAAAGGTAGGGTAGGTACGTCATCAGGGCATCAGCTGGGCACACTCCTTCATTGACGTTTCATCGATAAGCCCACAACGTCTCCAGAGGGCTCAATGGTGACATCTGGAGTCCCAGGTACACCCCCCTCAATCCATACCCTCCTGCCTTCAAATTGCAACCCAATTGTTATCTTTTCTTTTGATCCAAAGCCACTTGCGGTTTTTTTTCTGCCGAATTTGATGACTTGATTGCTTGTTAGGGGGTGCGACCCCTCACACACATTTTATTTTTTAGACTGGTAGTAATGTATCAACAAATACCCTGCATCGCACGTCGACAGGGAAATCTTGACCTTCCAGCCATTTTGGGCACTTCAGTTGCCAGTTCAGAGTACTTCGTCGTTTTCCTATCATAAGCTTCTTCAACACCATCTTCCCATGGCACTGTCAATCCACAACATATGCCAACTTGAATGCTGTGGACCACAGGACGATTTCTGTCCGGAGTGTTGTATGCACAATATCTAGGGAAAACACTAACTTTTTTCCAAGTCCACTTCCATTTTCCAATCCCGAGCAGGCTGCAGAATGCTTGCATCCTTTTATGTTATCTGGTGCTCTGAAGGTTGGCCTGCTGGTAGAAATGTTTTGAAGTGGACATTTCCTGCCGATGGTTGTGGGGAAGCATTTGTGATCGTTCGCCTCTGTTCCGGGATTGATGCCAGCTCTCTAAGAACTTGGTTATGCCGCGAAGTGTAACGCCCTTGGGCGAGGCTCGTAGTGCATCCTGTTAAAATGTGTCTAGTGATGCAGGTGTTTGGCAAAGGGAGCAAGCTGGGTCTTCTCCGAACCACTGCTTCAGGTTCTGGGGAGATGGTAGAACATCATACATGCCCCTGATGAAAAAACTTAGCCTATATCCCTCCATTTGCGGGATGGCACACCAGCTGAGTTACCTCTTTTCCAGGCTCTCCCAGTTAGTCCATTGACCCAGCTTGGCCTTTGAGACGGCCTTGGTGTGTCGCTCTGCCTCCTCCCGTTTCCGCACCTCCTCCACCACGAGCCGTCTCTTCTGCACTGGTGTTGCCTTGTGCCATTGATGAGCTTATGGGACGAACCCGAGCCCGAGCCCGAGCCCGGCTGTCCCGTGTTGGACTTGGCCAACCACATCCCGGAAATGAAGAGCAGACTTAGCAGGCTTCAGATGGGGTCAATTTCCTCCCCGTTGCCATACGGGTGCCGCTGTTCGAATAGCAGAAGAAGGGTTTCGGCCCGAAACCTTACCCATTTCCTTCGCTCCATAGATGCTGCTGCACCTGCTGAGTTTCTCCAGCACTTTTGTCTACCAGCAGTATCTTCAGATTCAGTAAGGGTCATGACCAAACTCGCATTAGTGCATTTGTACTCCCCCACAAGACCTGCAATGGGTAATTCCAATTTGCCATTTCCGTGCAGTCCAACAGCACTTAAGCATCGTGGAAAACCAAACCACTGTTTCGCATGTGTGCTGATCAGTCTTTACAGCTTTTCCACTTTGATGATGGGGATTTCATACATAGTTGCCCACATTATTCTTGGTAGTATGCAAAATTGGAAGTACCACAGCTTGAGTTTTCCTGGTAGCAAGTTCTTGTTGATGTGAAATATGTGCGTGATAGTATCCCTTTGAGTTATTCAAACTGCTCGGTGTCCTTGAGCTTTGCGTCATGCCATCGGCCCAAGTTCTTCACTGGCATTTCTGAAAGTTGGAACAGGTATTCCATCAACAGGACATCTTTGATCCTTGACATGACCTTTGACAATGGAGATGCTTATGCACTTGCTTGGTTTTATCTTCATCCTTGCCCATGTGATGTCTTGATGAAGTTTTTCCTGCAGTCTCTTGGTGCAGGGGATAGTTGTCGTTAGTGTTGTTATATCGTCGATATAGGCTGGTATCGGTGGCAATCGCTGACCACACTGCACCGTTTCCCTCCCAGAAACCATTTAGATGATCTCATAATGAATTCCATTGCCATATTAAAGATCAAAGGTGAGTTGGTGCACCCCACCCGGATGCCTACTTCCAGTAGTTGCCACGCTGTGGTAATGTCTCATCTTGTGAGACAAATTTGCAGATCCTGGAAGTAATTTTTTACCAGATTTGTTATTTTTGCAGGCACCTGAAATAATTCAAAAGCAGTCCACAGTAGCGAATGAAGAACTGATCCATAGGCGTTGGTCAGGGCGAGGAACAAGACATGCAGATTCTTTCGTTCTTTCTTAGCAGTCTGGATTTGACGCCATCCAGTCTGGATTTGGTATGTTCAAGGCGGTACCCGGACGTGGCGCCGACGAACGAGAAGCCGAAGCAAAGAAGTGGAAGCCAAATAACCGTATGATAACGAAGCCGAAACGCCAAATAACCAAATGGAAAAGAAGCCGAAACGCCAAATAACCGAAAGGGTCGGACGCCGAAATGCTACCTTACCGAAAGGGTGGGACGCCTAAAATCCAAATAACCGAAAGGCTGCGTCGCCTAAAAGAAAATTCACCGAATGGCCGCTCTGCCGAAACGCCACGTACCCGAAAGGCGGCGTCGCCTACAAGCCAATGAACCGAATGCGGCTCAACAGAAAAGTCAAATAACGGACATGACGTTGCCGTGGGGCGGGACTTGTCAGCGATTGGTCCAGAACCCCGCGTCCATCACATCACCGTGGAGGGATGAACATTGTCCAACACCTCGGGTCCACCCGACCCACGGCCCGCGGAGGGTGGCCGTGGGAGAGTGTGGGCTGTCTCGAGGGCTGCGCACCTTCGGCCGCTTAAACTTGGTGCTTGGGTTCAGATTGCCCAGTCACCGATCGCTTGTGTGGGAAAATGAACCCCAGCCTCACCGCCGGTGGAGACGTTTCAAGGCATCCCGAGAAGCCAGCTCTGCCAGCCGTTTGGATTGACAATGAATTGTTTTCATTCAGATACTATGTAAGTCTTTTTGCCATCACACTGAAAAAAATCTTGCCTTCTATATTAGGAAGGTTTATTTGCAGAACGTTTTTGATAGTGTTGATATAATTCCAGTCTGTCAAACCTCTCCTTGCAGCTAATAATCCCCACATTTTGCAATGCCTCTGCATTCTTCCTATAATGGGTCGACCGGAACTGTAGTGAATATTCCAAATGAGGCCTAACCAAGCTCGTATAAAGTTAAATACTGAGTTCCTGACACTTATATACAATGTCACCACATATGAGAGTAAGCATGCCATATGATTATTCATCACTCTATCGCCACATGGTGTCACTTCGAGAAGTTATTGAATTTGACACCAAAATTGATCTGTTTACCATTGCCGTTAAGAGGCCTGCCATTGACTGTATATTTCCCCTTACATAAAACGCAAAGCCTCACACCGTCGGAAATATTTTTGAACGTCGCTAATCCCAGGACAACAGCAATAGCTAAGCTTGGGTAAGATGAATAATTATATTGAATGGTTAAGTCTTAAACTTTCTCTTTATCTAATTTCAGAGTTATTAAAATACGAAGTGGCCCTGGATGATATCGGTAAAAAAAACTATCGCATTTAAATACACTAATATATTCGTCATTTCCTTTGCTAAGGCTGAAACAAGCGCATCATGGATTTAAGTCTGGCGCACGAGTATGATTTGAGCCTTGTCGTTTAGCTATTGCGAATTAAACATGTGGAGCATTGTTCCTTTACGGTTTTTCGTGTGTATGTCACTTGACATTAAGAAGATAATAATGCGCTTTTAGAACCTATCGCGTTCCAACACATTGTAATAAATCATTTCTGCGTGCGAGAAGCATACAACAATGCGTTGGTCTTTAGTGTTCTGTTTACTTTTCTTTTTCCGCCTGGTAATAAAATACCGCAATAAAATAAGGGCGTTTATCAAGTTTAACAAGCATACCAGCGAAAGAACAATCAAATTAGATTGAGTGCGACTGTGAGAAGAAATGAGTACGACATATTTCGAATCTATAATCGAGGTGGAATCAACGGCTCAGAAGAAATTGTTGGCCGTCAGTCACATATGAATGTTCATTCCCTGAGTTGCGATGAACGTACTCATTATTCGTTCTAGACAAATTGTGTGTCTGATGTACGGCCTTAACCATTGTGTGGTCCCTTGAGGGAGCGCTGTTCTAATACCACGGTTCCGCATGGTAGGTTGCTCTAGAGGGTTAGATCGTAGGGATCCATGGAGAGTTGGCTGAATGGATAGACGATTGGCTTCATGGAAGGACTCAGAGGGAGATGATGGAAGGGTGGAGAGGGTGAGATCATACACGGCATGATTAACACGTTTTCAAATCATACAAAAGTGGGTGGTTTTGCAGATAGTGAAGATGGTTGTGAAAAATTGGAGCAGGATATTGATCGATTGACCAGGTGGGTTGATGAATAGCTGATGGAATTCAATACAGCGAAATGTGCATATTTGCAGGTCGCGAAGTCTAACATGGGCTGAACCTAGACAGTGAATTGTAGGACTCTGTGGGGTTTTGTAGAGCAGACAGATCGAGGTATGCATGTGCATCGTTCCTTGAAGGTGAAGTCTCAGGTAGATGGGGTGGTCAAAAAGGCGTTTGGCATATTGGCCTTCATCAGAGTATTGACTGTAGCAGTTTGGAGGTCATTCTGCAGTTGTATTAGCCGTTGGTGAGGCCGCATTTAGTGTATTATGTGCTGGGCTCAATGTTATAGGAAAAATGCTGTCAAGCAAGAAAGGGTGCAGAGAAGGTTTACAAGGATGTTGCCCGCGTAAAGGGTTTGAGCTATACGGAGAGGTTGAGTAGGCTGGGACTCTAATACTTGGAGCGCAGTAGGATGAGGGGTGAACTTATTGAGGTCTATAAAATCTTGAGAGGAATAGACCGAGTGGATTCACAAAGTCCCTTGCTCAGTGTATGAGAATCGAGCACCAGAGAACATAAGATTAAGGTGAAGGGCAAAATATTTAAGAGGATTCAGAGGGGTATCTTTTTCACACATAGGTTGGTGGGTATATGGAACAAGCTGCCAGATGAGGTAGTGGAGGCAGGGACTATCCAACATTTAAGAAACAGTTAGACAGGTACATGGATAGGACAGGTTTGGAGGGCTGTGGACCTAACGCGGCCAGATGGGACTAGTGTAGCTGGGACAAATTGGCCGGTGTAAGAAATTTGGGCAGAAAAACCTGTTTCCACACTGAATCACTCTATGACTCTACCAACAAAGGGCTTGCAGTCCTGCCGCTCCCATCTACTGAAAGTTTTGTGTAACCTTTCTCACTAATGGACTTTGTGCGGAAATCATGTTGGTAATTGAATTTCATTACTATTACTGTGAGATGGCCAGTGGGCAGGTGCTATAGACCTGCACGGGAAATTAGACGCTCCCACTCACACGAGTCTCGGGTAGATGGGGCTGGTCAGCCTCGGAAGGACTTCCATCTAGGAGAGGGGAAACGATTACACGAATTTCAATGAAGTAATATACATAAATTAATGTATTTGGAGCAGAATTAGGCCATTCGGCCCATAGAGTCTACGTCACCATTCAACCATGATTGATCTATATTTCCCTCTCCATTCTCATGCCATCTCCCCATAACAATTGACTTATCAACCATCTATCAAGCTCCGACTTAGAAATCCCCAATGATGGCCGTCACGGCCGTTTGTTGCATTCGCAAGACCGACAAGTACCTTTGCAGCACAATTATTTGTCTTCTCCTATTTTGTTTAATAATGCCATAAACCAGTTAATTCGGTAGTACCACTGTGGCATCCGTTGTAGAGCATATGCCCATTCAAGGTAAAGGGCTTGAAGGGCTACAGTGCAAAACTTCCACGTGGAAAATATCAGCTCGGTTCGTCGCTGCATTCTGTCAGTTCGAGTTGTCCATTAATGCTTCTCTGCAGTCTTTTCAACATAAGATATTCAACAAATGTTATTTTCAACTATTACACGTAGCCCGTTTAAACAAATATCGTTATAATCGTGAGCAAAGCTAGTTTAGTGTGAATTATGTTTCCAGACCATCAATGGTGGAACTGCATAAAGGATGAGTGTTCCAGAGGTTGAGCAGTAGTTTGATGCACAATTGGAAGCACAAAACGGACAACCACTTTTGGGAGACGTACCATGACGGAAATGGCAATAATGAAAACCCACTTATTTGCTATGCATAGCCAGAAATAAAACTGTGAGGATTCTTGATGCCATGTGCTCCACTGCGATAAGCCAATGTCGAGAGAACATCTTACTGCTGCAGTTGCGACATGCATAACGTACCATGCATAAGGTCTGATGACAACATTGCAAACATAGCTGAATGATGGAATACAGTGAGGAAGCAGGCCATTCAGCACAGATCACCCAGGTCGATCAGTAGAGACCTACATGTATGATTTCAGAGTTATCAAACAAACAACCCATTCCAGTCAAGGTTTTTAATATCAATTTCCCAACACAAAACCTACTTGTTTTTGTCTCGTTTGCTTATTCACAGGAAAGAAATTGAAAGCAAAAAGCAAAGGTATCGAGTTGACTATTTCATTGGGTTCAAACACTAAAATGTGGGCATCGAGATAATGTGTCACTTTATGTGTGTATTCGCTAATTGGCATGACGACAAATAAATTGTAAACCTTGTGATTCTGAAGATCAGCGAGAGTCATATCAACCGGGACATACAATAGCACTCAGTACATTCTCAACCGAAATGAAATGAGTGTTATGTTATTGCAGATAATATAACCATCGTCTCATGCGATAGTTGCCTTGCACAACAACCGCAGTATTCAATTTTCATAACAGTTCAAAAGGTTATACATATTCTGGCGAAAACAAAGATATGCGCCAAACCTGCCACATTGCTGCTGCTATCCACAGCCACAACCGTGTGATATGACTAAACATTTAACTTGTTTGCAAATAGTTGGAGACAACTTGCTTCATACAGTGTCAAACATTTGCTTGTAGACAATCTAACCCATCGTTTACCTTATTCGTCAGATATGGAGGATCAACAGCAAAAAAACAGTAAGTCACGCAAAACTGCATGGCGAATGGTGCGTACATTGATTCTTCCTTCCTTCCTTTCTTACTTCCTTCCGTCCGTCCGCCCTTCCTTCAAACCTTCCTTCCTTCCTTCCTTCCTTCCTTCCTTCCTTCCTTCCTTCCTTCCTTCCTTCCTTCCTTCCTTCCTTCCTTCCTTCCTTTCCTTCCTTCCTTCCTTCCCACCTTCCTTCCTTCGTTCCTTCCTTCCTTCCTTCCTTCCTTCCTTCCTTCCTTCCTTCCTTCCTTACTTCTCCCTCATTTACTTTCTTTCCATATTAACTTCCTTTAAATTAGGAGAACGTATGCTAACAATGGCGCTAATGTTATTTTCACGTTTATGGACGTTCAATAAGCCGATTAATCACGGTTGCAACTTTTTGGTGTTCATTTGCATAACGTTAATTTGCCACTCAATGTCTTGATTCGGTGTTGAGAAGGTAACCATTTCCACTGGAACGTCTATCTTATTTGGCAGTTCATAATTTAATTTTGTCAGTTAATTTAATAATATTTCTAAAGCTTCTATTTGGATAATTCCCTTCAGTCAGATGTCTTAACAAAATAAGTGGGGCCGACCATTTAAAGCGACCAAAGTAAATTATTCAAATTATGAAAGGCGGAATCAGTATTCATTGTCGAATATTTCGTCTTAATATTTTATTGCAGCTTCTGTTAAGTTGCAATAAAATGAAGCAGATACCGGAAACATAATCGAATGTCTAATGTCAGGGACTTTTTTCTTCATTAACAAACATACAACAACATATTGCCTGTAACATTATTGACTGAGGGTAGCAGCAGTATATATTGACAAAGTTACCGAGCTGCGCAAGACAGGGAAACAGATAACAACAACGCGGTTATTCTCCTCTTTGATTACATAATCCTCGCGTCTACCGAACGCCTTAATAGTTAATCACAGAAGATCGTTGCGTTAGTGAAAACGACTGTCGATTGTTTCCTGAGTTAAGGGACTTATAATCGCCTCTTTTCATTCATGCAACACGATTTTCCGATTCATTTGAAAATCGTTCCCTGCTGATTCGTGATTCCCAAGGTAGAACATCAATTAATGCAAGGATATCGTCTAGGGTACATTTATGTTGTGTCTCGTGGTGTTTCCAGCCTTCAGCTTACTCCTTCCATCTCAAGAGGACCAGGGCGAGAGTTCCTCTATTCTTTGCTCCGGTCTGCAATTACAAAAGCTTTCAATTAATAGCCAAGCAAGTCAAGTTTCCTCTGATTTCCGGGTACATAGATGTCAATTTACGACCAATTTAAATGAAACAAACAAAAAAAAATTTAGAGCTGTTCGGCATTCATGTATTTTCCGCAATATTTTGTTTCTTTTTTACTTGAATACCAACGCATATTTTTCCATGCGGTGTGAAGTACATTGCACCTTCAGTTGTTTCTACTACATTGAAAATTAATCATTAATGAGAATAAATAATATGCGTTAGAGATTATTGCTTAGTGTTTGTATATAACCTGAAGGCGAATTGGTTACCATTCCACAGGGCATAGGTTCAAGCTGAAGGTGAAAATATTTAATAGGAATCTGAGGGGTAACTTTTTAACTCAAAGGTTGATGGGGGTATGGAACAAGCTACCATACCAGGGAGTTGAGGCAGGGACTATCCCAACGTTTAAGAAACAGTTAGACAGGTACATTGATAGGACAGGTTTGGAGAGATATGGACCAAGCGCAGGCAGGTGGGACTAGGGTAGCTGGGACATATTGTCCTGTGGGGGCAATTTGGGCCAGTCCTGTTTCCACACTGTATCACTTTATGAATCAATGATTCTATACCAATTTTTCGAACGCATGCTCTTTGCGTTAAGTGCAATTTTACTTTCATTGACAGCAAATGGTAGAAGACGCTGAACAATGGAAATAATTCGCACGGTTTATTAATATAGACTTTTTTAGCAACCAGCACCGCAGAAAGAACCCACTTTTAAAAGTAATCTCAGAGTTCGAAGTTATTTTATTGATGAAAACGTTGTTAAACGAAACAGTTTAAACTAACAAGATATGGAGTTGAATCTGAATCATAGACATAGACATCTACATAGAAAATAAGTGCAGGAGGATGCCATTCGGCCCTTCGAGCCAGCACCGCCATTCTTTGTGATCATGGCTGATCGTCCCCAATCAATCACCCGCGCCTGCCTTCTCCCCATATCCCTTGATTCCACTAGTCCCTAGAGATCTATCTAACTCTCTATTAAATCCATCCAGTGATTGGCCTGCTCTGCCCTCTGTGGCAGTGAATTCCACAAATTCACAACTCTCTGGGTGAAAACGTTTTTTCTCACCTCAGTCTTAAATGGCCTCCCCTTTATTCTAAGAATGTTGCCCCTGGTTTTGGACTCGCCCAACATTGGGAACATCTAGCTTGTCCAGTCCTTTTATAATGTTATATGTTTCTATAAGATCCCCCTCATCCTTCTGAACTCCAGTGAAAACAAGCCTAATCTTTTAAACCTTTCCCCATATGACAGTGCCGCCATCCCAGGGATCAATCCCGTGAACCTACGCTGCACTGCCTTAATCACAAGGATGTTGTTTCTCAAAGAAGGAGACAACAACTGTACACAACTGTACACAATACTCCAGATATGGTCTTACCAGAGCCCCATACAACTGCAGAAGAACCCCTTTACTCCTATACTGAAATAGTCTTGTTATGAAGGCCAATATTCCATTAGCTTTCTTCACTGCCTGCTGTACCTGCACGCCAACTTTCAATGACTGGTGTACAAGAACACCCAGGTCTCGCTGCACCTGCCCCTTACCTAACCTAACCCCATTGAGGTTATAATCTGCCCCCTTGTTTTTTTCGCCAAAGTGGATAACCTAACATTTATCTATATTATACTGCATCTGCCACGCATCTGCCCAATCCTGGCTTTTAATGCTGAAACAAAAGGTGGAGTGAGGAATCAAGGCGCAAACGCATCATAATGGCACTTGATTGATGTGCGAAATAGAATAAATAAATCAGGAATTACTTTACTTTTAGTTTGGTGTAGTTAGAGATACAGCGTGGAAATAGGCCCTTCGACCCACCGAATCTGCGCCCAGAAAGGTACAACTGTTTTATCCCACACATAATTTTACAGAAGCCAATTAACTTGCTAACCTACACATCTTCGGAACCTGGGGAAAAAGTAGAGCACCCGGAGAAAACTCACACGGTCACAGGGATAAAATGAAAACTCCGCACAGTCAACTACCGCAGTCAGGATCGAATACTGGTCTCTGGTGTTGTAGGGAAACAACGCTACCGCTGCGTCACTCTGCCGCTCATTCGTGCCTTTAGAATCTCGAGCTGCGATTAAGCAAACTGCTTGAAGTTGGTGATGGTTTAAAGAGAAAAAAATAGATATGGGAGCATACAGGAGCCAGAAATCTGCAACATCCAGTTTCAGGAACAGCTTCTTCCCCACAGCCATCAGACTATTAAATACAACTTCAACCAAACTCTGATCTAGAACGTCCTATTGCACTTTATCCGTTTATTTATGTATATGTATATATATATTCTAAGGTATATGGACACACTGATCTGATCTGTATTGATGCCTACAATACTCTGTTGTGCTGCAGCACGCAAGAACGTCATTGTCCTATCTGGGACACTAGACAATAAACTCTCTTGATTTGACTTGACCTGATCTGCGTGAAGAGAAAGAATGGATGACACATCAAAATACGATGCAATGAAATAACTGAACTTTAATAATTTCATCGACTGGATTGATGAAACAAAACGGATTTGCGTTGAATATCATTAATATTTAAATCGTTTTTGGAAATTGATTTAAAAAAGCTTCATCTTTGAGCTAATTCATGTGAATGTAGGGGCGATACGGCAACTGAGGAGCAATGAGCTATCCTTCATTTGAAGTAATATTAGACAAGCCAGCACCGGCCGAGACTATAATAGACCTGTGCCATTTATTGGATAAATGGGAGGTTATTCACTTTGGTGGCAAGAACAAGAAGGCAGGTTATTATCTGAATGGTGTCAGATTAGGAAAAGGCAATGTGCAACGAGACATGTGTGTCCTTGCAGATCAGTCACTGAAAGTAATCACGCAGGTACAGCAGGCAGTGATGAAAGCAAATGGCATGCTGACCTTCATAGCGAGAGGAATTGAGTTTAGGAGCAAGGAGGTCATATTGCAGTTGTACAGGGCCCCGGTGAGACCACAACTGGAGTATTGTGTGCAGTTTTGGTCTCCTAATTTGCGGAAGGACATTCCTGCTATTGAAGGAGTGCAGCGTAGGTTCACAGGATTTGTTCCCGGAATGGCGGGTCTGACATATGATGAAAAATGAGTCGACTGGGTTGTCTTCACTGGAATTTAGAAGGATGAGAGGCAATCATATATAAACATATAACATTCTTATGGTATTGAGCAGGCTAGATGCAGGAACAATATTCCATATGTTGGCGGAGTGCAACACCAGGGGGTCACGGTTCAAGAATAATGGGTAGGCCATTGAGGACTGCGATGAGGAAACACGTTTTCAGCCCATTGAGTTGTGAATCTGTGTAATTCTGTGGCCCAGAATACAGTGAGGCCAATTCACTGTATGTTTTCAAGAGATAGTTAGATTTAGCTCTTAAGGCTAACGGAATCGAGGGATGTTGGGAAACAGCAGCAACGGGGTACTGATTTTTGATGATCAGCAATGATCATATTGAATGGCGGTGCTGGCTCGAAGGGCCGAATGACCTACTCCTGCACCTATTGCCTATGTTTCCAGGTTTCTACGAACACCAATCAACACCCATATTGTAGTACGCATTTTGAGCGGTATGAGATCACTCCTACCATTAATACAAGCGACTTGTTCACAATGAATCTCTTCTTTGCAGAATTAGAGCTTGAATATAAAAACTCAGGTAATACAAGTGATTAATTGTATTTGCTAATTATCCACTACATTTACTTCTAGCTGTTTAACAAATGATCATTTAAGGTCGTATAATGCTTTGCATATTATGCCAAGCTACAATTGTTCAGGATTAAGGATAGCGCAAAATAAATTTTGGATAAAAGACAGGTTCTGATATGCAACCCGTTATAATATGCAACCGAAGGCAATAACAACGCCCCCACCCGCCACCCCACCCGCCCCCACCTCCCACCCCCCACCCCGCCCCCCCAATGCCCCACCCCCGTTCGGTTTTATGTTTAAAATATGTAAGATGGAAAGAGTCCATCATCTTCAAACTAGCAATGTGTTCAATGCAGTTTTAGGAAAGGTGGTGGGCACACATGAGGATATGAGGATCTGTGGGTTACAAAAATAGAAACATTGTAAAGATCATATTTCTGCGCATCGAATTCGCTGATCATTTGCCCTCAGATCGTTACATCGCGTTCAAGAATGGTTAGGCCAAACCCCTCGTTTGTCCCTTTCCCATCATAGATGTTGGCTGACCCGCTTAGTTCCTCAGCATTTTTAGTTTTAATTTTCTAAATGTATTTGAAGCTTTTGGATGTCTTCCTCCCAACACTCCGTGTACATTTGTTTAAGTTATTTAGGTAAGTAACAGCGTCCTTTATAAATAGAGTGCATCGTGCGATCGCCATTATTAAACACAAGGCAATATTGCAATATAAAAAAAACGTCATTGATGTTAGCTCAGTCAAGTTAAAGAGCCATTGCGTTATACAGTCTGCGGGACAAATCATTCAGCTCAATTCACATCTTAAAAACAGCATGGCAATTTCCCACAGGGATGTGTTTCTGATGGTGAGTTCGGGGAATACGCGTAGCGTTTTCAAGAAAGCATGTCTTTGATGTTTTCTATAATATAATTTTTCGTGCAAATACTTCCGCCCAATCTATACATTGTCAACTTCTGCAGACATCCATTTAACCCATTCCTCTTCTCATATCCTAGTAACTCCTTCTCAGTTACATACCAATCAATTTCAATCTGAATCAAAAAAAAACCAACTACCCATTAAATGGTTTAAAGTGACCAATTAATTCATGGTGTAATATATATTCATTGTCACATACGCCCAGCGCAGTGAAATGCTATTGCACTACCACAAATGTACATTTGCCACAATTTTGGCGCCGTTTAAATAAATGGAAACGAAAAACATAAAACGTGTCTGATATCCAAGAGCGCCCGATCGATGTACGCTAGGCAAGCCCAACCTGACGCCCCCCTCCGATACCGACGGCATGTGTGTTCAAGGGCGCCTCCTGCAGCCGAGCTTGACAGAGATGCAGGTAATATCCCAGTCTCACTTCTAGCTGCCCACACTTGGCATTCTTCCTTGTCATCGGATCCCACCTCGACTCTCCGGTCTTCGGGGCGCCGATCTTCTCCCACACGTGGCCTTTGGGACTTCGCTCTGGGCGGTCGACGGGGTCTTTGTTCTCGCCTGCCATCGGGCCCGTTCGATGAAATCTGCGGCCATTGACCGTCCATGTCTGGTTCATCCTCTTTCTGGGAGGTCACTTCGGCCGCCGGGATCGACATTGATCGCGGCAGTCGGCGGCCGGGTCCAAATTTGACCGGCTGCACGCCGGCTGCGTGGACTGCTCCAGCACGGCTTCGCAGCGGATTGGGAAATCCCCATCTGTACGAGCGCAGCGGACGCCGTGAGATCTCCTTCTGTGGTACAATCCATAGATTCTAAGATAAATAAATGCAACATTTTTACATTTCACATCAATAATAGGGACCACACCGATTGTCTGAAATTAAACGGGATACTACGTCTTGATACGGCATTTCCTTCGGCCGAATGGTTTTCCGTGATCGAAAACCATCTAACAGTGTGCAATAAAAGATTTGCAGCGATTTGGAAGAAAACCCTCGAGTTCAACATCGTATCTTAAGTGACTAAATTATTGTTTCTATTCTTCTCTGTGACACAAGAATTGCAGCAGAAGATGAAAGAATTCGGTAAGCACTAAGCTAGAAATACGCAATAGGGGGTGTCGTTGTAATGGAGAGGGGTTTCCTGCAGATACTACCTACACCTTTTCCTCCTGTTCGCACAGTTACGATCTGCATGTATTGAGGTGCGCACAACTCATTACAGCTCAAATATATGTAGGTCAAATACACCCGTGCAATCCGGAGGTTATCCAGCCACAGCTCTAGCACCCTCAATTGGCCAGTGAGGAGCCGAACCACTCCGCATGCCAAGGGGTGTAATCCTCAGGGACACTGGACGTCTCTCTGCCTTTGCACATTATGGAAAGAAAGGCATTCCAAGGCCCCAACTATAATTTTCGTAAAACTACCACTGAATAAACATGAAGAAATACAAGACCTCACTTTCTTCGCCTAAAGTTCCCACGCCTAATCAGCAGCACATATTGTCAACAACAGAATTCAACGGATCTTTCCCAATACTGCTGTTTACAAATGAACATTCCGTTATACTTTCTCGTCTTTGTGTTGTCTGCTGCCCTCCTCGATGAGCCAATCAAACGCCGTCTTCTGAAATGTCACACTGTGGCTCTGATTTAGCCCGTCTACGAGAAAATAGTTAAATACCTCAGTCAACCAATGGCTCTTATTTTGAAGCATTTCACTGTTGCCATACTACGCCTCCAATCTTGGAACAAAATCCCACAGCTTTACCAACGGCTCCTGTTTTAAACAGATCGCCTCTATAATGTATTGCTGCTTCTCTTCTCTGCTCAGTTCCGAGATTGCAATTAACCAGCGGTTTGAGCTCCTCTGCGCAAATTTGAGAAGATTTGTATTATTTGTATTTTTAGGCAACCTTTTGCACTATTTGCAACTCGTCCAATTTTTTTGATATTTATTAGTCAAACCTGAATTCCTTTCTTTTGTGACCTTGCTCGTCGCCCATGAATTAATTCATAATGATCGCTAAGAAATGCCTCACTAATCTACAAGATTGTCTCCCTCAACATGTATAATATGTAACAGAATGTGGTTATCAACTTAATGTTTTTCTCAAATACACACGGAACCTCTACTCCCTAACATCGACTCGCCCAAGAAAACATCACAGTGATCTCAATACCATTCATGTAATTCATTGTGCTCAATACCAAACTTTTAATACTCATTAAATAATTTTACTTCTGTGTCTGGCTCCAAGCATATGTTTCTTTTTGTCCCTTGAGCACACCAATATGTCATTTGGCTGTGTCGTTTCCCCTTATTACACATGTCAATAACTTTAGCATTTTCGTTAATCCTGCTTGGGAAGAATATTTGCTGTATATTGTCCCATCGTAATTCATGTTGAAGTTGATTCCTGGTGCCTTTATGTTCCTTAATTGATTTGCCATATCAACTTCGAACTTACATATCCTTCATTCTGAGTGTGCCTCATGGTCAACTTTGCCTGGTGCTCAGACGTGGCAGTCCTATCCAACTCCTTCTATCCACACCTGGATCACCTGGCTGTGAAGTGCCGTCCCTTCTACATACCGAGTGAATTTACCTCCATCATTCTGACCGCGGTCTACATCCCACCCCAGGCTGATGTCCACCTGGCACTTGGGGAGCTTCACGCAGTGGTCAACAAGCACCAGACGGCTTACCCCGAGGCGTTTACCACCATTCCCCGGCACTTCAACAAAGCCAACCTGAAGAAATCGCTCCCTGACTTCCACCAACATGACTCCTGCAGCACCAGAGGACCAAACACACTCGACCACTGCTACACGACCATCAAAGACGCCTATCTGTCTATCCCTCGACCTCACTTCGGTTAATCCGACCATACTGTTTTTGCTGCTTCCTGCCTACAGATAGCAATTGAAGAGCGCACCCTCAGAGGTGAGAGCTGTACAGAACTGGTCGGGGGGGAGGGGGGGCAGAGGATCAACTCCAGGACTGTTTGGAGTCTGTAGACTGCGCAATGTTCAGGGACTCGGCAACGGACATGAATGAATAAGCCACAGTCGTTACAGACTTCATAAAGAAATGTGTGGGGGACTGAGTCCCAACAAAATCCTTCGGAGTGTTTCCTAACCAGAAGCCTTGGATGAACAATGAGATCCGCACTCTTCTGAAGTCCAGATCCCGGGCATTCACGTCTGGAGATGCAGAGGTCTAGAAGAAGTCCAGACACGACCTTGGTTAGGCCATCAAAAACGCGTAAAGGGATTTCTGCTCCAAGCTGGAGGATGAGACGGATGTTCGTGCAACTGTGGCAGGGCTTGAATGTCATCACATCCTACAAGGCGAAATCAGGAGGCAGCTCAATTGTAAGCGAAGCATTCCTCCCTGACGAGCTCAATGCACTTTACGCGGTTTGATACGGTGAAAACTGATGTGCCTTCGCGAGCCCCATTCGCTGTGATGGTATTTCAGTCACAGTCATAGAGGCCGACGACAGAAGATCCTTCAGGGGATGAATCCTCGGTAAGCGCCTGGACCTGATGGTATATCCGACCGTGTTCTTAAAACATGTGCGGACCAACTGGCTGGAGTTTTTACTGAAATGTTCAACCTCTCACTTCTGAGGTCTGAGGTTCCGAACTGCTTTAAAAGGGCTTCAATAACACTGGTGCCCAGGAAGAGCAAATTGAAGTGCCTCAGTGTCTATCGACCAGTGGCACTAACGTCTGTGGTGATGAAATGCATTGTGAGGTTGATTATGGCGCATATCAACTCCTATCTCGACAAGAAATTCGACCCACTGCAATTCGCTTACCGCCACAACAGATCAACGGTGGATGCGATCTCACTGACTCTCCACTCCGCTCTGGACCACTTGGACAACAGACACTCATATGTTAAGCTGTTATGCTTTGACTACAGCTCGGCGTTTAACACATTCGTCCTCTCCAAGTTGGTTACCAAGCTCTGAGATCTGGGTCTCTGCGCATCCCTCTGCAATTGGATCGTCGACTTCCTCTTCTACAGACCACAGTCTGTCCGTATTGATGGAAGTGTATCATCCTCGATAACAATCAGCACGGAGCACCCCAAGGCTGCGTGCTCAGCCCCCTGCTGTACTCACTCTATACACATGACTGTGTAGCTGGACATATTGCGAACGCCATCATCAAGTTCGCCAACGACACCACTGTTGTGGGACAAATCACTGATTGTGACGAGTCAGAGTATATAAATGAGATCGACCGATTGACCAAATGGTGCCAGCACAATAACCTGGCTCTCAACGCCAGCAAAACCAAGGAACTGATTGTGGACTTTGGAAGGGGTAGGATAGGGACACACAATCACGTATATATCAACAGGACGATGGTCGAAAAGGTCCATAACTTCAATTTCCTGTGCGTGCATATTTACGAAGATCTTTCCTGGTCCCAGCACACTGAAGCAATTATTAAAAAATAAGCAAATAAGCGCCTCTACATCTGGAGAAGATTACGGAGAGTCGGTATGTCAAAGATGACTCTCTCGAACTTCTACAGGTGCACAGTAGAGTGCATAATGCCAGGTTGCATCATGGCTTGGTTCGGCAACTTGAGCGTCCAGGAGCGGAAAAGAATGCAGATAAATTATGACCACTGCCCAGTCCATCGTAGGATTGACCTCCCCACCATCGAAGGGATTTATCGCAGTCGCTGCCTGAAAAAGGCTGCCACATCATCAAGGACCCACACCATCCTGGCCACACACCATCTCTCCACTGCCATTATGTAGAAGGTACAGGAGCCTGAAATCTATTACATCCAGGTTCAGGAACAGCTTCATCCCCACAGCCATCAGGCTATTAAACTCGCCATCAAACAAACTCTGCACTATTACATCCTATTCTACTTTATCTGTTTATTTGTGTGTATATATATATATATATATATATATATATATATATATATATATATATATATATATATATATATATTTATATATGGTCTATGCTCTATAGACACACCGAACTGTTCTGTATTTATGCTTACAATACTGTTGTGCTGCATCAACCAAGAATTTAATTGTCCTATCTGGGACACATGACAATAAACTCTCTTGACTTGACTTGACTTGACTCATTATTTTGATTATGCCAATCCACATCTCTTGGCAAAAAAAGATTCTAGAGTTTTGCTTAACTTATTTTACATCCTATATGTATTAATATCAGTACAACATACCTTTAAACGACGCCAAATGATGGCCGTGAACAAAACCCTGAAGATCACCTCTTTTGCATTTTTCTATTTCGT
>CM075981.1:17877954-17914276 GCA_038087875.1 Malacoraja senta | reverse complement strand
TTACTGGGCAATCTGAACCCAAGCACCAATTTGTAAGAAGGTGCGCATGTTTCGGGACATCCCCCATTCTCCCACGGCCACCCTGCGCCTCATCACCTGCGGCCGCACTGTGACGGGCTGTGGGTCGGGTGGAGCGGAGGTGTGAGACAGGCTGGTCCCTCCGCCCACCCAGAATCACTTACAGCGATGCAACGCCATCGGACCCCAACCCCCACACCAGGGTGAACCCTCCTCCCCTCCGACCCCCGCACCCTGACACCTACACCGGGTGATTCACCCCTACCCCGTCCGCGGGGACCGACGGATCGGGTCATAGTAAATCGATTTTAAAACATGGGGGGGAAACATTCCCTGGTGAGACGATGACAATTGTGCATCAAAACGAACAATTTCATCTCCTCCCACACCCCACCTCCCCCACTTGACAACATGAATCACTTTTTATGTATTACCATCTGGTTGCTTGCGGAACGCACACAGCAAGCTCCCACACACAAAATACCAGATTCTGTAAAAAATTTAACCGAAGTGGACACAAAAAGCTGGAGTAACTCAACTGAACAGGCAGCATCCCTGGAGATAAGGATGTGTGACGTTTCGTGTCGAGACCATTCTTCAGACCTGAAGACTGAGTCTGAAGAGTCTCGACCAGGAACGCCACCCATTCATTCTCTCCAGAGATGCTGCCTGTCCCAATGAGTTACTCCATCAGTTTGTGTCTATCTTTGCTGTCAGTGCCAGTTTTCTCAACTTTTATAGACGCTCTGCATAAGTAGTGGAGGGAGAGAAGGGAGAGAGTGAATGGAGAGAGAGAGAGGGGGAGAGAGAAAGGAGGAGAGAAAGAGAGAAAGGGGAGAGAAGGGAGAGAGAGGAGGGGAAAGAGGAGGTGAGAGAGGGGGAGAGAGTGACGGGAGAGAGGGAAGAGAGAGGAGGTGAGAGAGAGAGAGGGGAGAGATACAAGTTAGAGAGGGGGATGGGGAGAGGCGAGCGGGAGAGAGAAGGGGGGAGAGAGAGACTGGTGAGAGGGGACAGAGAGAGGGGGTGAGAGAGAAGAGGGGAGAGAAAGAGGGAAGGGGAGAGAGAGAAAGGAGATAGAAGGGGAAGAGAGGGAGGAGGGGAGAGAGAGGATGAGAGAGAGAGAAGGGGGCGATAGGGAAAGGAGAGTGAGGGGAGAGAGAGACGGGGAGAGAGAGAATAGGAGAGAGAAAGTTATAAGGGAGCGAGAGAAGGGAGAGAGTGATAGGGTGAGAGAGGGAATAGGGGAGAGAAGGAGAGAAGGGGAGAGAGAGAAAGGAGAGCGAGGGAGAGAGGGAGGAGGGGTGAGAGAGGAGGAGAGAGAGAAGGGGTGAAAGGGGGGTGAGAGTGAAGAGGGGAGAGGAAGAGAGAATGAGAGAGAGAGGAGAGGGAGAGAGAGCCGAGGTGGAGAGAGGAGAGAGAGCAGGGGGAGAGAGAGAAGGTAGAGAGAGGGGAAGGGAGAGGGGAGGAGGGGAGGGAGAAGGGGGGAGCGAGAGAGAGAAGTGAGAGAGAGAAGGGAGAGAGAGAGGGGGAGAGAGAGAAGATGGGAGAGAGAAAAGGAGACGGGAGAGCGGAGGTCATTTTCCCACACAAGCCATAGGTGACTGGGCAATCTGAACCAAGCACCAAGTTGTAAGCGGCCGAAGGTGCTCATCCCTCGGGACAGACCACACTCTCCCACGGCCACCCTCCGCGTGCTGTGGGTCGGGTGGAGCGGAGGTGTGGGACAATGTTCATCCCTCCACAATTATGTGTTGGCCGCGGGGTTCTGGACCAATCATTGAAAAGACCCGCCCCCGGCAACGTCATGTCCGTTATTTGAATTTTCTGTTGAGCGGCATTAGGTCCGTTGGCTTGTAGGCGACGCTGCTTTTCGGGTAGGTGGCGTTTCGGCAGAGCGGCCATTCGGTGGCTTTGCTTTTAGGCGACGCAGCCTTTCGGTTAGTTGGCTTTTAGGCGCCCCTCCCTTTCGGTAAATTTGCATTTAGGCGTCCCACGCTTTCGGTTAGTTGGCGTTTTGGCTTCGTTCGCATTTGGTTATTTGGCGTTTCGGCTTCTTTTCCGTTCGGTTATTTGGCTTCCACTTCTTTGCTTCGGCTTGTCGTCCGTCGTCGCCAGGTCAGCACACGGTAATTTAGAGTAGACTGATATGGCTGAAGCATAATAATAGTTTGATTGCAGAGACCGGGCGTAATTGTCAAATGTCGAAGACACATCTCACAACGATTACTAACTATGAAAAGGAACATTGCTGCAGCGACGAGAAGCAAGAATGGATCGGTGTTTTTTGATGTTAGCTGCAGTGAATATACAGCCACTCCGTGTTTCTTACGATAGAATATTCTCGAATAATAAAACATTTGGTTTAATCCTTCTTCTACTTCTTCTACTTCTTAAGCCATTTGCTCCCTTAGATCATTGACAAACGTCCTCCACCTCCCTCGGCTGTTGGATGTTCCTTCGAGATCTCCCCAGTTGCGCCCACTCTCAAACATTACTGTCTGGACGCTTCTTCTCCAGCTGTCCCTGGGGCGACATATTTTCATTTTTTCTTGGGGGTTCCATTGCAGGGCTTAATTGGTAGGAATAATTAGCAACGTGAATGCGAATATTAGATGCCACATTCATTAGAAATGTTGCACAATAATTTATTAGATAAAATAAATATTGTATCGCTGAGGCAGATATCCTAAACTAATTTCCTTGTTGTTGTTGCTTTGAAACAGAACTGTTTTGTTAACTTCCGTTATGACGCTGTGTGAAGAACTGCTTAATTGATGGGAACCGAATTTACTTTCGTCTCGTTACTCGTCCGCTTCATGCTGTACTACCCTATATCCAAATGCTCATTGTTCACGAGCCACATTCTCTCCAACTAAGTACTGAGAGGTTGTTTTTAAGTAAAATAATTCAACGGCGCAGGAGATGGTTAATTACATTTATCAGATGATAAACAATACAGAAATGAGATTCAGTCGACAGGGAACTAGAGTCAATATCGGATGAGCGACTTTCGTGAAGACTGGCAGTGTTAGCTTTTCTGTGGTACCGTGTAAATACATTTTTAAAAGGGTGATCAGGTTGGGAGAAAATAAAGAGAATAAAGGATTCATGCTTGTACACCTGAGGGGAAATGATTTGAAATGCATGATAGCAAAGCCAGAAGGAACAAAACACGTAGATTCAATTAAGATGTCAAATATATGACAGTAAATTAAAAAAATGTTGCACGTGTCGGAGACAGAAGCGATATAACGCACCAAGAGCTCTGTACGGTATAGTTCGCGGTGTTCGTAAATGTTATGGTAGAACTCAGGAAGAACATATATATGTAAATTAATGTTGTTATGCTTGTAGTATTGCCACCATGATTACAGATTGGTTTGCTTTACTTCGAACTATAAGCACTATCAGGTGACCTGATTCAGATATTGAAATTGTATTGCTTCAGAAATTATGTTTAAATAATATGTAGGCAAATATTCATTTAAGTGTTATTGAGTATAACTTGGGAATGGTATCTACATTCTATTCAATAGTGACAGTTTGCAATTTACGTTGCGGGTCCGCATTGCGTGGAAGTTTATCAAACTTGCAAGCGTTTAGCAATATTAGGCATATTTTGAAAGATACATACTTACCTTTAGAAGGCGGAACTCGACGCATGTCGAATATAAACAGTAAAGTAATACTGAAGCAAGTATTCTATTTTCCGAATGGAATGAAAATATTAACGGATATTAACCGAATTTTAAACGGTTGCCGATCAGCATCAAATAACAACATGTGAATAATATATATTAAGTACAAGCATGGAGCTCAAAAGATCGACTTAATATTCAACGTTACAGATGCCAAATTTAAACCATTGTTTATATCTCGTTGAATTTCTTGTTGAAGTAAATTAATGAAAGGAAATTAACATTAAATATCAAATGAGCAGAATCTGATGTGCTTTACTTGTTGTATGTTTGGCATTGCAGAGTTGAGAATCTTCCAAGAAACATTAAAAGATTCAGGTGAGGTCCAAATGAAGAAATAAAACATTTAGATGGTGAAACATAAAGAGAAAAATGATGGGCATACTAAGCGGATAATGATCCTTAAATTTTAAATCAATGTATCGGGACGGTGACAATCATCAGAATGAGTGATCGTTGACAAAGAGTATCCGAACTGAAACGTTGACCCTATGTTTCTTCCGAAATATGTGGCTTCATTGGTATTTGAAGTTTTGATATTTTCTGTCTTTGTTTCGGTGACGAGAAACCTCCGATATGCACAGCTATTTATGGAAGTGATTTTAAAGGAAAATTATGAAGAATCATTCTACTTTCATGAGTGCATTCACTGTTTTACATCGTATTTTCCATCAAAGTGTCAAGGCCCATTCAGGTGAAACGCATACTAGGGATTATCGTGCAAAATAGGTTGAAATTTTATATTGCATTGCTTGAACTAACTATGTATTACATTGATGTGTAAATCACATAGGAGTGCAGAGACCCCGTGAGAATGCGAATAACAATACTTTTCATGAATGTCAGATCATATGGTTGGGAAATGACCCTTATGTTAATGATGGGAATACGGACAATTTTAGTCCCGGTCACGTAGCATTTTATAGTTTGAAACATTACTGAATTTACTAATCAGGTGATTATCTGTCGAAATGAAAAGGTTATTATGTTTTTGCTATTCTATTTTGATATCTATGTGCCCCGAGAAAAAAACAGCATATTTGTCCACTTACAATTCCCTTTGGGAAGGCGTTAGTACGCCATTTTTCTTTAACTTGAAGATGAAACTATGTTGCCAGTGAAAATATTAATGTGACTTAACGTGAGATATTGGGACAATGAACAGGGAGTCCAACTACTTTGCTGCTGCTGAGGTTATATTAACTAATCTGCGTATCTGCGATTGCCCTCTCTCTTATTTTTTATTTAGTTTTATTGTGGGATTACACTGGTGAAATTGATCCGTAGTTCGCAGGAATTTGATATATTTCGCAACCGACGACCAATCACTTACATCAACTGCACTGTCTTTACTCTTTGAGGGAAGCGTCTGGTGAATAGGATTTAAGATCTTTAAGTGTAAATAAACTTTGTTCCACATTTATGAACGTTGTTAACCTTTTCATATTATGTTATAATGTCAATACAATTAATGGTAACATCTTCAGTGAAGAAAAAGGCATAATATAGTGAAATTAAAAACATTGGAAATAAGTATAACGGCGCTATCCGACACTTGGATAATGGTCCGACATTTAGAGCGGCCATGACTGGTCTTCTGGATTCAGTGCCACATCACGAGTCCGTATATATACACTGGACATGAATGTCATATATCGTGTAAACAGGTATTGCTATGACGTACATGCTGCTGCGTACAAGCACACTGGAACTACAAGTCGTGGAAACATTTTGTGTGTCAAGTTGCGAATTCCTTTTTTAAAATAATCTCAGCGTTAGTAGATCTATGGCAGCCAATCGTGTACTTTATTCGAAGATGGACACAAAAAGGAGGAACAACACCTCATTGGGTAGCTTACATTCCAGCGGTATGTACATGGACTTCTCTAACTTCAAGTATCTCTTGCTTTCCCTCTCTCTCCATCCCCTCCCCCTTCCCAGTTCCCCAACTAGTATTACTGTTTCCGACAACATTGTATCTATTTTTCTTTGTTCTTACCTTCGGCCAACTAACAATGTTCTATTCCACATGTTCCTTTGATCTCAATTCCCTTTGCCCTGTTTTCACATCCCACACGTCCTTATCTACACACTTCCTTATCTATGTACCTCCTACACCCCTGACTTCAGTCTGAAGAAGGGTCTCGACCCGAAACTTCACCCATTCCTTCTCTCCAGAGACGCTGCCTGTCCCGCTGAGTTACTGCAGCGTTTTGTGCCTGTCTGCGATTTAAACCAGCGTCTGCAGATCCTTCCTACACATGTCCTGTATTCGTTTCTATTACGACGATCAAAGCTCTTTAATTGTGGTGGGAGCACAGTTGCCAAAATGCAATACAACGCGTCATGAATCTTCCACCATTCTCCCGTTCTGTTTATTGGTAAATGCTACAATAGATCGACATACGAATACAAGCCGCATGTTGCTACGACTGATTGCGTTCGCATACTATGTACTTATTCCAATTAATATTTCTTACTCGATTCACAGAAAGAACGAAGAAAGGTAAGTGTTTGTTGGCTAACAAAATTCACGTCGCAGAAGATGTATATTTTCCGCATTTTCTTTGGCGTTCTAAGCAATAAATATTATGAATGACTCCGGGAAACTGCTCTCATAACATATGTACTATGCTCAACCCCTAGCTCCCAAGCATTCCGATCTGAATTTGCTTTATATTTTTTCTCTTACCTTAGCACGAATTACGCGACTTCCATAGAGTTACACCTGGAGAATCCGGTGTTCGTCTATGGCATGATTCCCTATTCGTTCTTTCTCTTCAAGACGATCATCGAAAATTTACACTTCAATTATGTTATCACTGATTCGTGAAGTTCTTTTTTTTTTAATATACATAATGGACATATTATTTCTATCAACTTATTGTGAAATGGCTGTATATTATAAGCTGCGTTAGCTTTCATTGTACGAGTTCGTATTATCTCAACAGCAGCCTAAGCACAGAAGTCGCAAACTGGGAAATGAAGTGTCCGACTGTACTTCATTTGTAAATGTTCTATTGCAGCATAAGTTTGATGTTTGTGTAAGTCAGGAACGAGATGATAAACAATAGACAATAGACAAAAGGTGCAGGAGTAGGTCATTCGGCCCTTCGAGCCAGCACCGCCATTCAATGTGTTCATGGCTGATCATCCTCAATCAGTACCCCGTTACTGCCTTCTCTCCATATCCCTTAACTCCGCTATCCCTAATAGCTCTATCTAACTATCTCTTGAAAGCATCCAGAGAACCAGCGTCCACCGCCCTCTGAGGCAGAGAATTCCACACACTCATAACTCTCTGTTTCAAGATGTTTTTCCTCATCTCCGTTCTAAAAAAAAAAAGAGAAGAGGTCCTGAAAGGAGAATTTAGGGAGTTAGGAGGGGAGTTAAAGAGTAGGACAGCAAAGGAAACAATCTCGGGATTACTGCCTGTTCACGCGACAGTGAGAGTAGGAATGGGCAAGGTGGAGGATAAATGCGTGGCTGAAGGACTAGTGCAGAGGGCAGGGATTCAAATTTCTGGATCATTGGGACCTCTTTTGTGGAAGGTGCGACCTGTACAAAAAGGATGGGTTGCACTTGAACCCGAGGGGGACCGATATCCTGGCGGGGAGATCTGCAAAGGCTACTGGGGAGACTATAAACTAGAATGGTTGGGGGGAGGGACTCAAATAGAGAAAGCTATTAGACAGTCTGTGAGGCAGGAAGCAGAGAAGGAAAGCACTCAGACCTAACATGTAGGGGGGAAGAAGAAAACAATAATAAACAGAGAATAAGAGGTGGAGGGGTTCTTAAATGGGTGAGCAGAGAAACAGAGGGGTGTAAAATGCGGGCGGAAGTAATAGGTAGCAAGGTGAAAAGTAAAAGTGGCAGGCAGACAAATCCAGGGCAAAAATCAAAAAGGGCCACTTTTCAACATAATTGTATAAGGGGTAAGAGCGTTGTAAAAACAAGCCTGAAGGCTTTGTGTCTCAATGCAAGGAGCATTCGTAATAAGGTGGATGAGTTGAACGTGCAGATAGCTATTAATGATTATGATATAGTCGGGATCACGGAGACATGGCTCCAGGGTGACCAAGGCTGGGAGCTGAACATCCAGGGATATTCAATATTCAGGAGGGATAGTGAGAAAGGAAAAGGTGGTGGAGTAGCGTTGCTGGTTATAGAGGAGATTAGCGCAGTGGAAAGGAAGGATATTAGCTTGGAAGATGTGGAATCGGTATGGGTAGAACTGCGAAACACTAAGGGGCAGAAAACGCTGGTGGGTGTTGCGTACAGGCCACCTCGCAGTAGTAGTGAAGTTGGGGATGGCATCAAACAGGAAATTAGAAATGCGTGCAACAAAGGCAAAACAGTTATAATGGGTGACTTGAATCTACATATAGATTGGGTGAATCAAATTGGCAGTGGTGCAGAGGAAGAGGATTTCTTGGAATGTATGGGGGATAGTTATCTAAACCAACATGTAGAGGAACCAACGAGAGAGCAGGCTATTCTAGACTGGGTATTGAGTAATGAGGAAGGGTTAGTTAGCAGTCTTGTTGTGCGTGCCCCCTTGGGCAAGAGTGACCATAATGTGGTTGAGTTCTCCACTAGGATGGAGAGTGAGATTGCTAATTCTGAAATAACGGTTCTGCACTTAAAGAAAGGTAACTTTGAGGGTATGAGACGTGAATTGGCCAAGATTGACTGGCAATTAGTTCTAAAAGGGTTGACGGTGGATATGCAATGGAAGGCATTTAAGGACTGCATGGATGAACTACAAAAAATGTTCATCCTAGTTTGGCAAAAGAATAAATCAGGGAAGGTAGTGCATCCGTGGAAAACAAGGGAAATCAGGGATGGTATCAAAGCAAAAGATGATGCGTACAAATTAGCCAGAAAAAGCAGCATACCAGAGGACTGGGAGAAATTCAGAGACCCGCAGAGGAGGACAAAGGGCTTAATTAGGAAAGGGAAAATAGATTATGAAAGTAAACTGGCAGGGAACATAAAAAACTGACTGCAAAAGTTTTTATAGATATGTGAAGAGAAAGAGATTAGCGAAAACAAATGTAGGTCCCTTGCAGTCAGAAACAGGTGAATTGATCATGGGGAACAAGGATATGGCGGACCAATTGAATAACTACTTTGGTTCCGTCTTCACTAAGGAAGACATAAATAATCTGCCGGAAATAGCAGGGGACCGCGGGTCAAAGGAGATAGAGGAATTGAGTGAAATCCAGGTTAGTCGGGAAGTGGTGTTCGGTAAATTGAATGGATTAAAGGCCGATAAATCACCAGGGCCAGATAGGCTGCATCCCAGAGTACTTTAGGAAGTAGCTCCAGGAATAGTGGATGCATTAGTAATCATTTTTCAAACTCTTTAGATTCTGGAGTAGTTCCTGAGGATTGGAGGGTAGCAAACGTAACCCCACTTTTTAAGAAGGGTGGGAGAGAGAAAACGGGGAATTACAGACCAGTTAGTCTAACATCGGTAGTGGGGAAACTGCTAGAGTCAGTTATTAAAGATGGGATAGCAGCACATTTGGAAAGTGGTGAAATCATTGGACAAAGTCAGCATGGATTTACGAAAGGTAAATCATGTCTGACGAATCTCATAGAATTTTTCTAGTATGTAACTAGTAGAGTGGATAGGGGAGAACCAGTGGATGTGTTGTATCTGGACTTTCAGAAGGCTTTTGACAAGGTCCCACATACGAGATTAGTATACAAACTTAAAGCACACGGTATTGGGGGTTCAGTATTGATGTGGATAGAGAACTGGCTGACAAACAGGAAGCAAAGAGTAGGAGTAAACGGGTCCTTTTCACAATGGCAGGCAATGACTAGTGGGGTACCGCAAGGTTCAGTGCTGGGACCCCAGCTATTTACAATTTATATTAATGATCTGGATGAGGGAATTGAAGGCACCATCTCCAAGTTTGCGGATAACACTATGCTGGGGGGCAGTGTTAGCTGTGAGGAGGATGCTAGGAGACTGCAAGGTGACTTGGATAGGCTGGGTGAGTGGGCAAATGTTTGGCAGATGCAGTATAATGTGGATAAATGTGAGGTTATCCACTTTGGTGGCAAAAACAGTAAAGTAGACTATTATCTAAATGGTGGCCGATTAGGAAAAGGGGAGATGCAGGGAGACCTGGGTGTCATGGTACACCAGTCATTGAAAGTAGGCATGCAGGTGCAACAGGCAGTGAAGAAAGCGAATGGTATGTTAGCTTTCATAGCAAAAGGATTTGAGTATAGGAGCAGGGAGGTTCTACTGCAGCTGTACTGGGTCTTGGTGAGACCACACCTGGAGTATTGCGTACAGTTTTGGTCTCTAAATCTGCGGAAGGACATTATAGCCATAGAGGGAGTGCAGAGAAGGTTCACCAGACTGATTCGTGGGATGTCAGGACTTTCATATGAAGAAAGACTGGATAGACTTGGCTTATACTCGCTAGAATTTAGGAGATTGAGAGGGGATCTTATAGAAACGTACAAAATTGTTATGGGGTTGGACAGGCTAGATGCAGGAAGACTGTTCCCGATGTTGGGGAAGTCCAGAACAAGGGGTCACAGCTTAAGGATAAGGGGGAAATCCTTTAAGACCGAGATGAGAAAAAACGTTTTCACGCAGAGAGTGGTGAATCTCTGGAACTCTCTGCCACAGAGGGTAGTTGAGGCCAGTTCATTGGCTATATTTAAGAGGGAGTTAGATGTGGCCCTTGTGGCTAAAGGGATCAGGGGGTATGGAGTGAAGGCAGGTACGGGCTACTGAGTTGGATGATCAGCCATGATCATATTGAATGGCGGTGCAGGCTCGAAGGGTTTTCTATGTATCTATGTATCTATGTAAATGGCTTACCACTTATTCTTAAATTATGGCCTCCCCCAGTTCTGGAACCTCCAACCTTGTGAACACCTGCCTCTAGCATGTGCAATCCCTTAATAATCTTATATGTTTCAATAATATGCCCTCTCATGCTTCTAAATTCCAGAGTATACAAGCCCAGCCGCTCCAATCCATCAATATATGAGAGTCCCGCCATCCCGGGAAGTAAACTCGTGAACCTACGCTGCACTCCCTCAATAGCAAGAATGACCTCCTCACGTTTTGAGAAGAAAACTGCAAACAATACTGCAGGTGTGGTCTCACTAGGGCCCTGTACAATTGCAGGAGGACCTTTTTGCTCCTATACAAATATCCTCTTGTTATGAAGGCCAACATGCCATTCTCTTTCCTCACTGCCAGCTGTACCCGCATGCTTACTTTAAGTGACTGATCAACAAGGACCCCCCTGATCCCGTTGTACTTCTCATTTCCCCAACTTGACACTATTTAGATAATAATATGCCATCCTGTTTTGCTAGCAAATTGGATAACCTCACATTTATGCACAATAAACTGCTTCTGCCATGCATCTGCCCACTCACCCAACCTGTCCAAGTCTCCCTGTACCCCCATAGCATTATGCTCACAGTTCACACTGCTAACCAGCATTGTGTCATCTACAAATTTGCTAATGTTACTATTAATCCGTTCATCCAACTCATTATTATGTATATATATATATATATATATATAAACTAGCTGCAGTCCCAGCACCGAGCCTTGCGGTACAACACTAGTCACTGCCTGCCATTCTGAAAGGGACCCGTGAATTCCTATTCTTTGTTTCCTGTCTGATAACCACTTTTCTATCCATGTCAGCACCCTACCCCCAACTCCATGTCCTCTAATATTGACCACTAATCTCCTACGTGGGACCTTATCAAATGCTTTTTCAAAGTCCAGGTACACTACATCCACTGGCTCTCCCTTCTCCACTATCCTGGTTACTTTCTCAAAAATGTTCAGAAGATTAGTCAAGCATGATTTGCCCTGCGTAATACCATGCTGACTCGGACCGATCCTGCTACTGCTAACCAAATGTGCCACTATTTCATCTCTTATTATTGACTGCAGCTTCTTCCCCACCACCGATGTCAGGCTAACTGGTCTATATTTCCCTGTTTTCTCTCGGCCCCGCCTTAAAGAATGGGATAACATTAGCTACTCTCCAATCCACAGGAACTGATCATGAATCTATCGAACATTGCAAATTGAACACCAATGCGCCCACGATTTCTAGATCCACTTCCTTAAGTACCTTGGGACGCAGACCACCAGACCCTGGGATTTATCAGTCTTCACTCCCATCAGTCTTTCCAACACCATTAGCAGCATAATGTGAATCTCCCTCAGTTCCTCCTCCACCCTAGATCCTCTGGTCACTAATACACCAGAAAGATTGTTTGTGTCCTCCTTCGAGAAGACGCAGCCAAAGTGCCTGTTCAACTCATATTCAATTTCCTTGTTCAACATAATAAATTCACATTTTTCAGTCTACAAGGATCCAAATTTGGCCTTAACTAATTTTATGTCCTCTTCGCATTCATAAAGTCGCTTTTACTAATCTCCTTTATTTTCTTGGTTAGCTTAATTTCGTACCTCATCTTTTCTCCCCGTATAGCCTTTTTAGTTATATTATATTGTTCTTTAAAAGTTACCCAATCCTCTGGCTTTCCGCTCATCTTTGCTATGTTATATTCCTTATATATTATTTTTATACTCTCCGTGACTTCCCTTGTCAGCCATGGTCGCCCCTTACTCCCCTTGGAATCTTTATTCCTCTTTGGAATGAACCGATCCTGCACTTTCTGTATTATTCCCATAAATACATTCCATTGTTGTTCCACTGTCATCCCTGATAGGGTATCTTTCCAGTCTTTCCAGATATAAACATTTCCTCTGAAACAAAATAACCCGGTGTACATCACTTCAGATTGCTTTGCTGTAACTTTGCCAGTGTTATTGTTTTGCAGAACTCAATGATTCCAGATCAGCTTTAAGAACTTTAGGTGAGCAAACTACTTTTCACGTGATTTGTGTTATCTCGTCCATTTGCACACTGTAGTAGTCCCAAGGTGCATAATGGTTGTTTGCATAATTAATAGCGTCTTTAGGCTAGACATTGATTGTTCGATTGATTGATTGACGGATTAAAACTTCATTATCACGTCACAAAACATAGTAAAATGCTTTGTTTTGCATACCATACACAAATTGTGCAATGCACCGCCTCACATAGGGCGCCGATCAAGATACATTTCTCAGTGCAATCACTTAAGTTCTCGGCACACTCCAACCCCGGCGACCCGCTCGATGAATTCTCGGCGCCCCCAGCCCCCATGCATGATCTCTGTTTGATCTCGGCGGCCCTCACGCCCCACCCCCCAAAAGCGCCGGATCCCTAATAGATTTCTCGGCATGCACCGCGGGCTCGGCCGACCTCTGTCACCCACTGCATGTCCGGTGGATGTGCAGCTCCCACCGTGAACCCGTCCGACCTCCAGAACTCACCGCGGGTTCATTCGACTTCTGGCCCTCCGCCCAGTCCTCTCTGTGAAGGCACCAAGGCGCTGTCCTGGAGCTTCCTTCCGCCCACCTCGCTCCGCAACTGCGTCCCATTCTCTTCGACAATCCATATTACTCTCTGACCGCACACCTCGCTCTCCGATGGCCCACTTCGCTCCTAGACGATCCGGCTCGCTCTCTGACGGCAATCTCGCTCTCGGGTGGTTGCTCGCGGGTCCCTTCAGATTGCGCACAGGTTCCGTCGACGTCCGCGGCGGGCGAACTGTGTGGTCCGACGTCCGTGGCGGGAGAGCCGTGCCAATCGTTGGGCTGGGCCCCGTTCGCGGGAGCAGTCCCGGTCGCGCTGTTCGGTGGGAAACGTTCTGGATCTCCTGGTCAGAGTGGCTCTGAGCTGCGTAGTTATTACCAGGCAATGATGCATTATGAACTCAGAATCTTTATTGAATGTGATTCGTGGGTCCCGGCAATTTATTAAGTCAGGTTTGCCATCACATCCGATGACAAAAATGCAGACGGATTGATGCGCAAATATGAAAATACCCGCCATTGGCAAACGTTTTCATTTGATCAGCCAATTATTTTAGTTCGCAATATCATTGTCCAAGCTGAGCACTGAATTGATTAATCACACAGCACTATTTTGCTTTTTTGATCACGTGCAGAACAAAACCTATCTGGAAGGGATGCAGGTAGGTATGCTGTGATATGCCGATTTGTCAAAGTGATTTGACATTTTCCATTACATCATACATCCATTACACCAATAGTCATCTATACTAGAATATGATATCTATTTTATTTTCTATACAAAACTAAAACTCTGATCTTGTAATCTCCCGGTTTGGCGGTCTTTCAATTTGACGAAAAACGGTTCGCGATAGCGCTCCGATTTTTCGCCAGTTTACTAATCATTCTCCTGTGCCGCGAGTGCATAAAGTTTTGTTCCGATCGGTTGTTTGTTGTAAAAGTTAGCGAGGTTTATCAATCTTAAAAACCGCGCGTGCACAATCGATATCTTCTCCTGCCAGTCAACTCCGCGCGGATTAGTCTGTTCCCCTGTCGCTCCCAGGGACGGTCACCCACTTTCTGCGCCATCGCGTCTATACTGGAGGTGAGGGTGGCCGGCGGAGGTTTCCAACCGGAATTTCGGAGGGATCCGAAGCAGCACGGCCCTGCCCCAAGCAGCCCAGCCTAGACCCACGCAGCCCAGCACAACCCCAGGCGGCCCCGCACAAAGCAGCCCAGCCCGAAGCAGCCGCCCAGCCCCAACCAACAGCCCAAGCCCGAGCAGCAGACCAGCCCCAAGCAGCAGCCCAGCCCCAACCAGCAGCCCAGCCCCAAGCAGCAGCCCAGCCCCAAGGAGCAACCTACCGTCGGAGAGTCGACCCAGCCTAGCCCAGCGTGCGAGACCCAGCCCAGCACAGATTCAGAGACCCAGCCCAGCACAGAGTATGACCAGCCCAGCCCGGAGTCGCAGATGTCGCCGATGTCGCCAAAAGGAAAGCGGAGACTCTGATCCCAGCGGAGAACAACCAGTGCCCGATGTGAGTCCCTATCGCACCGCCAATTCCAGCCACTACCACCCTGCTCTCCTTCGCTGGCCTCTCCCCCCTCCCCCACGATGCTCCCTCTCCCCCATGGCTCTTCCCTCGTATTTTGTCGAGCCCACTCCCCCCCGCACACACACCCCTCTCCCCACACAACTCCCCCCAATTCCACGCACCCCTCTCCCCCCACACAACCCTCATCGCCCATACACAACTCCCCACACACTCCCCCGCCGACACACATCCCCCGCCCACACAACCCCTGCCCACACACACCATCCACCACACATTGCCCCCACCACACACCCCCCACACACCCCGCCGCTCACACATCACCCCCGCCAGACCGCGCCCTCACAAACCCCCAACCGCCCACACAACCCTCCCTCCCCCCAGCCCCACACGCCCAGTCATCCCAACTACACCCCCACAGATCCTCCACACAATCCGCAATATCCCCCCCACACACACCACCCCACGCACTCCCAAAACACAGAACCCCCACACACTCTGCCGCCCACACAACCCGCCGCTCACACCCCCCGCCCGCACGACCCCCTTCCCCACAAACCACCCTCCCCCACAACCCCCACGTCCCGCACAACCCCCCTCCACCACAACCCTCCACCACACCACAACCCACCTCCCCAAAAACCCCTATCCCTGTAAACCCCCGTCCCGATAACCACCTGCCCCCACATCCCCGACCCCACAACAGCCCCCCGTAACCATCCCCCCACAACAACCCCCACCACCCCTTCAGTCCCCACCGCCCCCACAACCTCCCTTCCGCCCCCCCAACCCCCTCTCCACCGAAGACCCCCCCCATTTCATCACAACCACCTGCCCCACAAACCCCCCTGCCCCCCACAAACCCCCTGCTTCGATTCGGCCGCACACTTGCCATTATTGGATTTATTTGGGAAACAATAACTGGAAGGGATGTTAGCAAGATATATGTTAAAAAAAAAATAAAGTTTGAGGCAACATAACTTTAATTTTACAAAAAAATAAAATATAAGAAAATCAAGGAATTAAAACGCGATACCATTTATCAAATTTAGAGCAGACACGAAGGGAGAAATTGAACGTTGCACCACTCCAAAATGAAAGCGTCACAATTTAACTTTCTGCAAAACGTACGACACGTAGAATTCGCATAGGGTTTACTCTCGCTCCAAGTCAAAAAATAAATGGACCAAAAGGTACATCACTGAAACTGGAACTAACGTGGGCGATACTACGATACATAAGGAACTACCATTATAAAACAAAGTGGCACATTTTTAAACTATCACGAAGAACTGTGAAGAGTAATTTCCTTTGGGGGGGGGGGGCAAAGTTGCAGTTGATTGAGCTATTGTCTGACAGCGCCAGAGGCACTGGTTCGATCCTAACCCTGGCTACGAAATGTATGGATTTTGCACGTGCTCCCTGTTTCCACGTGGGTTTCCCACGGGTGCCAAGTTTTTCATCCTACATCCAAACGTCGTGCAGATTTTTAAGGTTAATTACACTCCGTACATTTCCATTGGCGTGCAGCACGTAGATTCGAAAGTGGGATAACTTGGAAAAAGTGCGAATGTGTGATCGATGATCGGCGTGGAATCGGTGGGCCGATGGGTCTTTTTCCATGCTGCACCTTCTTATTCGTTTCAATCCATTGGTTAAAAGTGTCCTAAAATACTTCTGTGTACAGTGGAAAGGACATGTTTGACAAGTGACGATAATCTATGCAATGATATGGGTGGTGTCTGGAGTTGTTTTTTTCCTTTCACGTTCATTTGATGTTTGATTTGGGGCTACTGATGAGCTTATGAATTAATACTAAATATTGATTGCAGATTAAATACTGTTCTGTTACAAATATAATGGCGAATCGTAAGAGAAAAATAAAACTTATATTCTCTGCAAAATATTTGAACTGAATGTCCCTTAAATATAGAGATTCGAAAGTACGAAAAGACACTAAAGGAGTCCGGTGAGTTTATTGGTTTCTTATGTATTCCTATCTTGTAACTTACTGTGTGTTTGTTTCTGGTCATCTTAGTGTCATAACATTTCGCCTATCACTTTAATGCCAACGATTTTGCTCATCCACACTGATGTCGTTAATCTTTCCATTACACGTTCGTCATGACTGTCCTTGCGAAGACCGCGTGGGGACGGGGCGACTAAATACGAGAAGCCGAAGCCAAGAAATGGAAGCCAACATACCGAATGGAAACGACGCCGACAAGCAAAATAACCGAACGGACACGATCCCGAAAAGTCAAATAACCGAAGTTATGTGACATCGAAACGCAAAGTAACCTAACGGACACGACGCCTCAAAGCCAAATAACCGAACCGGCGCAACGCCGAAAAGCCAAATTACCGAACGGGCGCAACGCCGAAAAGCCAAGTAACAGAACCGGCACAACGCCGAAAAGCCAAATAACCGAACGGGATCAACGCAGAAAAGCCAAATTCGCCACGTCAAAAAGCCAAATAACGGACATAACGTCTCCGGGGACGGGATTTGTGCGAGACGTTGTCAGTGATTGGTCCAGACCCCGCGTCCATCACATCACTGGCCAGGGGGGACGGGAGGGAGGGGGGAGATTTTTAATTTCCCTTCGCCGCTTTTGGACTGCCAAATATCATCAAGCGGATTATTTTTGTAAGCGTTGATGTACCACGGTGCTTGGGGTTTCGAAGCTGGAATCCCCCCCTTTCTCTCTCACCCTCTCTCCCCCTCTCTCCTTCTCTCTCTCTCTCTCTCTCTCTCTCTCTCTCGCTCACTCTCTCTCTCTCTCTCCCTCTCTCTCTCTCTCTTCCTCTCTCTCTCTCTCTCTCTCTCTCTCTCTATCTCTCTCTCTCTCTCTGTCTCTCTCTCTCTCTCTCCCACTCTCTCTCGCTCTCTCTCACGCTCCACTCTTTCTCTCACGCCTCCCTCTCTCCCTCCCACTCTCTCCTATCTATCTATCTATCTATCTATCTATCTATCTATCTATCTATCTATCTATCTATCTATCTATCTATCTATCTATCTATCTATCTATCTATCTATCTATCTATCTATCTATCTATCTATCTATCTATCTATCTATCTATCTATCTATCTATCTATCTATCTATCTATCTATCTATCTGTATGTCTGTCTGTCTGTCTGTCTGTCTGTCTGTCTGTCTGTCTGTCTGTCTGTCTGTATGTCTGTCTGTCTGTCTGTCTCTGTCTGTCTGTCTGTCTATCTATCTATCTATCTATCTATCTATCTATCTATCTATCAATCTATCTATCTATCTATCTATCTATCTATCTATCTATCTATCTATCTATCTATCTATCTATCTATCTATCTATCTATCTATCTGTATGTCTGTCTGTCTGTCTGTCTGTCTGTCTGTCTGTCTGTCTGTCTGTCTGTATGTCTGTCTGTCTGTCTGTCTCTGTCTGTCTGTCTGTCTATCTATCTGTCTATCTTTCTACCAGTCTATCTGTCTGTCTGTCTGTCTGTCTGTCTGTCTGTCTGTCTGTCTGTCTGTCTGTCTGTCTGTCTGTCTGTCTGTCTGTCTGTCTATCTATCTATCTATCTATCTATCTATCTATCTATCTATCTATCTATCAATCTATCTATCTATCTATCTATCTCTCTATCTCTGTATCTCTCTCTCTCTCTCTCTCTCTCTCTCTCTCTCTCTATCTCTCTCTCTCTATCTATCTATCTATCTATCTATCTATCTATCTATCTATCTATCTATCTATCTATCTATCTATCTATCTATCTATCTATCTATCTATCTATCTATCTATCTATCTATCTATCTATCTATCTACCTATCTATCTATCTATCTATCTATCTATCTATCCATCTATTTCGCGATTTTTCATGCGATTGCCTCGAGCAGTCCGCTGAAAAGTCGCGTAAGTGCGACAGTCCCTTCAGGTTATTTGGCTTTTCATCGTCGTGTCCATTCGGTTATTTGGCTTATCGGCGTCGTGTCCGTCCTGTTATTTGGCTTTTCGGCGTCGTTTCCATTCGGCATCTTGGCTTCTGCTTCTCGTCCTTCGACGCCCCGTCCGGGTACCGCAAATATAGCTTGACCTCAGCTTGTGTGGACATTATAGACACTGTACTGGATTACTTGGACAAGATATATTCCGCTATTTTTTCACTATCTGTAGTTACTTTCTGACTTATTATTTTCAATGTGCTTCGATATTATCCCAATATATTCTTTTCCCGGATTCTGAAACTTGCAAACGTTGTCTTTTGGACCCTGTGCACGTTGACTCCATTAACCATCCTTCAACTATATATTGTGTATCGATACAGATTTAGTCTCTCTTTTAGGCACGTGCGTTGTTGACGGCTTCTGTTTGCTTTCGCGATTTGTTATGATACCATAATTACGGAGTAATGAATAACTGCGTAATTACAAAAAGGTCACATATAAGTGCGTGCAACTCACTATATTGGTTAAATGCATTAAGGATAATTAATTTGAATTAAATCAATTATAATATAAAATAAGTATTTCAACAAATATTTACATTTCTTAGTTCTGTTCTGTCGTAAATGATTCGTTTTGGTCTAACTGGCACTTCCCAGCATGTATTACCAATGGAATAAATTCCACCTATCTTTTCCAGAAATGTAACCAGCAGTTAACTCCCAATAGTACCTTAGTAGCATATGTAAAATACTTTAAACAGTATGAAGTTCCAGTTGAATTCTTCACAATATTTAATACTGTGCCAACAAATATTGTTGTGCATGTCGTGAAACGGACATCATATATTGATGTTAAAGTTTCCATGCACATATCAAATTACGTAAATATAATACACGGTGCACTATCCATTTTTTATTCTCCTATATATTCATTTATACCTTTTTTTGTATGTGTTTACCTATTCATCTTTCCATCGATGTATTTATTTATGTATTTAACTGTAATTACCATTTTGTCTCCTTATTTATGTATACATCAATTATCTGTCTATTTAACTATTTATTAATCTGTTAATCTGTCTATGTATCCACTTATTTATTTATTGATATGTATTTATATATTAATCTATCTATTTATCTGCAATATTCTAATATACTTTTTCATCCATCTGCCTATTTATCTCTTAACCTATTTATTTATTTATTTATTGGTCTATTTATTTATTTATTTAATGGGATTTACTTATTTACCTATTTATCTGTTTACGTTATTCATGTATCTTTGTATTGAAATACCTAATTATCTATTGGTTATCTACCTGTTTATTCATTTCATTAACTATCTGTAAAGGTGTATATTTATATATTCATCACGTTATTTATTGATATGTGTATTTATTTATTTATTTATTTATTTATTAGTTAGTCTGGTCCTCTATTTATTTATCTATTTATTTGTTTATCTATTTATTTCTCTCTTCGCCTTTTTATTTATTTATCAATGGATTCATTCATTTATTCATCTATTTATTCATGGATTCATCAATCTATTTATTTATCTATGTATCTATTTATATCTATTTATTTATTTTATAGTTATCGATATATTTTTATCTTTTTTTTAATGATTGATTTATTTATCTATATTTTTCATTTACCTATGTATTTAGGTACTTGGCTGTACGCCTGGCTGCTTACTCATCTAAATATCGATCCATATATCGATATATTTATGTATTTATTTATTTATATATTTATGTGTCGGTATTCATTTTCAAATGTAATTAGCTATCTGCTAATTTATTTGTCTGCCTATTAATTCATTTATTTATCTGTCTATTTATTTAGTTATTTACCTACTCATTTATGTATTAATCCATTCATTTATTTATTTACTTACATATTATTCATTTATATGTTTAGTGTATCCTTCTGTCTGTCTGTCTGTCTGTCTGTCTGTCTGTCTGTCTGTCTGTCTGTCTGTCTGTCTGTCTCTGTCAGTCTGTCTGTCTGTCTGTTTATTTATTGATTTGTCCTTTTATTTATCTTTCAATTCATGTATGTATTTGTTATTGTATAGATCTATGTGTCTGTTTGTTTATTTATCTATTTTATATGTTTGTATTGATCTGTTTATTTTTAGTTTAGAGATACTGCGCGGAAACAGGCCATTTGGCCCACCGCGTCCACGACTAGTAATATTTTTTTCACATTTGCTAAGCCAATTTTCATGCAAACATGTACGTCTTTGGAGTGTTTATTCGTTCAACTATTTTTTTATTCTTACTTATTTGTTTGTTGATGTATTTTATGTTTGTTTATTTGTCCGTTAATTGTATTATATATTTATTATTGTTTACGAAGCGAGTACCGGAAAAACAATAGTGTTTTTCGATAAAAAGATGAAACTCGTTTTTATCACATTTATGCATTTCAAATGGTTTGCTCATTGAGGATGTACACAGGTTGCTGAAAACTAAAAGGAGCTTAATATTTGTCAACTCTGAATTTACATATATAAAACTGAAAACTTACTGGTCTCCTTGCTTTGTATTGCCCATTTCTTAAAGCCTGACTCATAACATCAATACATTTCTCCAAATTTAATTGAAATTGTTCTCTTATACCCATCACTTAACAGAAAAGAAGCTGAAAGATAAAGTTAGAGGTGTCTGAATTTCGAGATATTTTTTGTCTCTGCTGATATTGTGCACAGCTTTATTACCGGTTGATGTTAACATAGCGACGATAATGTTGCGATAATTCGAAGTGCGAATTGTTTTTTTTCTGCTTCACTTCGAGAATAAGACGTGGAACTGTGGAAAATGTAGTCTCGGGGATTTATTTGAGGAAGGGATAACCTGAATTAGGAATGTATCATCTCATGAAAGAGTAATGATAGTTGGTCATATTAACAGATACACAAAAGGTTGTCAACTGTGTTGGCTTCCAAAGAGAACCAGGGCAGGTGAACTCGCATAAAATAATGCTTAGTATGCACTCTCAGTCAACCCAAATATGACTTGAAATGTGCAAATATTTTTTGTGAGGGATATAATTTGTCTAAAATACCATTGCATTTTGCACCTTCGTGTAGTTATCCAGAGGATGTGTGCGATATATTGTCAAGGTTCAATGTTTCAGATTCACGGTTCACATTTATTTTTCACATGCACCAATTAAGGTACAGTTAAATGAGTTACCATGCAGCCATACAATTAAAAATAACACATTACACAATAGATTTGAACATAAACACCCAGCACAGTGTTCCTCACCGTGATGGAAGGCAATCAAGTTAAATTAATCTTCCTACTTTTTTCAGCCGTGGCCTTGACCCTCCATGGTCGCCGCTACGGACGGCCCGATGTGCAAGCCCTCTCTTCGGTATGATCGAAACTCCGACGTCGGGATCGATCGAACACATTCCGCGGCGTGGAGTTCCTGAATCGTCCTCTTCCTTACCGTAGACCGCAGCTTCAGGATGGTATAGGCCGCAAGGCGGCGGTCGGAGCACTTCTCCGGGCGATCCCCGGCAAGGATCGCCCCGCTCCGCGATGGGAAGTTCACGCATCGCCGCTGCTGAAGCTCTGGGCCCGAGTCCGGGAATGGCCGCACCATTCCAAGTTGTTAGACCACGAGGGAGGCGAAGAAGCGACAAGGAAAATAGTCGCATCTCCGTGGTGGTGGATGACTGAAAACGGTTTCCCCTATCCATCCCCCCTCCCCCACCCCCCACACAAGACAAACCGAAAGATACTAAAACATACATTTGGACATAAAAGAAAACAACAACAAAAAGCCGAAATGACGAACCACCTGCTGGCGAGGCAGGCTAGGCAGCCGACGCGTAACGCCACCCGATGCCGATTACAAGAAATAATCCCGGCCATTACAATATATTGTCAAGGTTCAGCGCTACTTAATACTGTACAATAACATAACGTGTATTTGGGTAATGCGTGTGTAGTATTTGTGGCCAGAGGGAACACCGATACATTGGTTGTATAATGCTCGTATTCACGACCTTAATAGCATATGATGGGAAAAAGCTGCTAGAAAGCTGCGGATTTGGGAGCAACGCGGCTCACGCGCAGGAAACACGCGATGTCATAGAGTGAACGTGCAAGTGTTACTTTGTGGGCATAACTATCTGGATATTGCTGGACATTAATTAAACATTTGTCAATCGCGTTCTTCACGTTCACATCGCCCGTTTTTAGCATCACAGGCTCTTAAAGCATGTGGCATCTGCACCTTGAGGTCGCGGGGCTAACACATCATTTGATTAAGGTCTGTACCGGTACTAAATATTGTCGGTTTTACGAATAGGAAAATCCTTAGCCCTTTCACGTATCATACATGGTGTTTTGTTTCCCTTACGTTTAGGTTTCTTACTATCACATTTACCGACAAACAGTGAAATGTTATTGTTTGCGTGGTATTCAGTGAAGAATAACACATTGATGTACACAAGCAATGCATACCCACAAATGATAGAGCGAAGGGAAAGACACCAGCCAGCAGAATACATTTATCCTCATTGTACTGGCAGTACTAATAGTTTCAGGGAGAAAAATATCATATGCCCGCAATGGGGTAGATTGGAGAATTGAAGAGCTGGATGAAAATACGACAACAGAATGGGAGAAGCTGTTCCTGAGAATGGTGGTACTCGCATTGAACCTTCTGTATATTCTGCACGATAGGTGTGGAGAGCCGAGAGAAGGACCGCGGTTTGAAAGCAAGTGGGTTCGGTTCATAGCTTTCCCGTGGCTGAGTGAAATGCAGATGGAGTCAATGGTTGGAACATGGTCTATGTGATGTACTGATTCTCGAGATTCAGGGGAGGTTTCTCCAGCTTCATGAGCAGTTCCTTTCAGATTCATGGACCGTTTCTTCCTACTTTTATCAAGGTACGGAAACGTCCTCTCCCCAGCCCGGGTGCAGTCCTGACCTCCCATCTATCTCGTTGGAGACCTCTGAACTATTTTTTGCCAGATTTTATCGGACTTTAGCTTGTACTAAATTATATATCATTGATCCTGCATCTGTGTGTACGGCTTGATTATTACCACGTATAATCTTTTCGTTGATTGGATAGGACACAACACAAAAAACGCTCGTTACACGTGACAATAATACAGTAAGCTAAGCTACTGGGCAATTTACGATTTATCGCAGGTGTTCAATTTCTTGCGGATTATGCAGAGCTGTGATGATATCCAGCATATGGTTTGTGCGATGTATCTTTAGAAGTTTGTAAGTCGTTGGAGAAAGGTAGATTATCCTCAGTTTCCCACGTCAGAATTATGTTTTTGAATTTTATATTTATAAATCATATTTATAAATTCAAAAAAAGAATTCATAAATCATATGCTTTATTTCAGAATTGCTACGATCGACTTGCTTAAGGTCCTCCATGTTGGTCGGGACGGCAGCAATTGTAACTGCTACTTCGTAATATCGGGGGAGCCCCAATTCCTCTACTCGGGCATTGTGCTTCGTTAATTCAAAGGTTATAATTTTCTCACTTGTGAAAGTTCAGTGATGTACCCTAACATTAATTACGTCGTAGTCGTGCACTCGAGCACAGGACATAGTAATATTACCTGGCATGCGAACAGGACTCTGGATATAACGGCTCTCTTCTCCCAAATTGGCACGAAATCACTTAAGCTATCGCACCCATGCAGGCTATCAGAGTGTATGTCTGATGCTGGGCAAATCCTGTCGCAATGGCTCACGAATCACCCACGGCTACAACTCAACAGCCTGGGCACTTAATTTATTGAAACCCAAAGAAGGACAGATGCTGATCCACAAAACTATGCATAAAGTGCTGAAGCAGCTTAACGGGAAATGAACAATTTATGGAAGATATGAAGAGATGACGTAACGGGTCGTGAGGCTTTGTGTATTCTCGTTACATTTATTTGGTAGTTTTAGAGCCAATACCACCAATGGTTCACCCATCATTTTCCTCAACATAGGATCCACACTCGGGTATTATGTTGAGATCCGTCTATCATTGCTGAACTATCTGCAAAAATGTAACTTCATTGCTGCTGTGCCCCTCCCCCGCTTGGATTTCCCCCTTTTCCTTCGTGATGAATGGGTCATTCATGAGTCAAGAGAGTCAAGTGCCTATGTTATCATATGTCCCAAAGCGGAACAACGAAATCCTTATTGCAACAGCAGAACAGATATGTAAATATAGTATTCAGCTGGCACCAGAAAAAAATGAAGTTAATATATAAAACCATATAGTGCAGAGACGAAAGAAAAACAAAGCCTCGGGTCCCACGTGAAATCATGATTATTCGTAGTTCTGGGTTTACTTGGATTTCGTTTTGTTCAACAGCCTGATGGTCGTTGGGAACAAGGCTGCTCTTGAAACTGGTCGTTACTGTTTTTTGGCTCTTATGCTTTCTTCCCCGCGTCAGGAATGAAATTAGAGCATCGTCGGGTTGGTGTGGGTCCTTGATGATGCTGGCTGCCTTTTTGAGGCGCGCCACCTGCATATGCATTCGACAGTGGGATCGGCATTACCCTTAATGGCAGTATTCTCCACCTCGTTATCACATTTTCTCCTGCGTGTTGCTGTTGCCGAAAAAAACCGTGATGTAAACGGTCAATATTATGTCGATCGTTCACCTTTTGAGGTGCAAGAGAGTATTCGTCGAAATACAGAATCTCTTCAATCTTCAATGGGAGCAATGTCGTCCTTGGGCTTTCTTTATGATTCATTCAGTGTGCTGGTTCCAGGACGATATTCACATGTATGCACGCCTTTAATGATTTTTCCACCGCCGTCCCTTCGAAGAAGAGACGTTTATTGATACTCAGCCATCTTCAGTTGATTAGTTCCTTAGTTTTACTGGCATTGAGATCTAGGATGTTTTGGGGGCGCCATTGGATCTGCGTTCGACCTCTCTCCTGCACTCTGACATCATTGGTCGTAATTCGGTGCCGCTTATTTGGATCATTAATGGCGACAATCTGGCACCGAAGCAGGTAACGGTTTTAGCTAAAGTTTCCGCGACAACGCGGGGATATTTGTACGTATGACCGTTATAAATCTCACTTGGAGCAACTTGACCATTCAAGACATTCGTGTCTGGCAAATTGTATCGACATTGACGTGACAGTCCAGCGAGAGCTATTTGTATTTTGATCTGCAAGTATGGTCGACGAGTGCAGCATAATGCTCTGGGAAAAAAATTCTTTTGCGCGGACAACTGCGAACGTATGTCGCTCGCTTGCAGGAAATCCGTGCTCTATCGGGATCCGAAGACAGACATCACAAAACATTGATAGACATCCACAGTGACGTTCTGCATGTGGCCTCGCATGTGGCTCGTGTAGCCACGACTTCCCGTACGATATGGAATTAAACACGTGATAATTGTAATGCCTGAGCCGAAACATTTTGTGTGTTCTGCTCAGTCCATTCGCAAGTGCCATTGGTCGTCAGTAGTACAGGAAAGATAACGGCTTGACATGGCAACCTGACGAAGAAGGAAAAGTCGCCGACCAAAACTCACATGGAGGCGAACATTCCAGAAGGATTTGGAGGCCCGGAACGTTAAGCTATCGAGGGTGGAAGACGTCGCACAAGACCCAACATAATGGCGAAAGCTTATTGCCCAATGCACTTAATAGTGTGGGAGCAACTAAGTCTAAAGTAAGTAAGTCTTCCTTTCGTATCTGAATTTATGACCTACAGCCCATTGTGTCCCTCCTTTACACCTCAGACTTTCTGCTAGCTCCAATCTTCACTAGCCAGCTTTCAACCAATCATTCCTCACCTTGTTCAATCTATTGCTTTTTAGTTATAGCCCGAGCCTCCCTCACCTCTTTATGCTGTCTAAAGCCCCTGTCCCACTTACGTGTCGTTGGCACGCTAATTACGCGACCTCGTGGTCGCGCTGAGGCGCGACGGTCCCGCGAAGGTCGCGCACGACCACCCGTCCGCATAGCCGTCTGCAGCGCGTGACGTCATTTGATGATGGGCGCAAAATGCAGGAGTAACTCAGCGGGACCGGCAGCATCTCTGGCGAGATGCAATGGGTGATGTTTCTGGTCAAGACTCTTCCTCAGTCTGAAAGAAGAGACTTGACCCGAAACGTCATCCATTCCTTCTCTCCAGAGATGCTGCCGGTCCCGCTGAGTCACTCCAGCATTTCGTGACTATCTTAAATTTTCTTGGCCCCGCTCTGGGAGTAGAAGTGGGTGCGGATACGTACCGCAACGGCCGTGAGCCCCAGGCCTATTTCGACGATCGTTTGCCTGCTCCTGCTGCAGGTGGAGGTGAGACTTTGCGTCGCGGCTAAGTCTTGGGCCTTTGCCACTTTGGCCGTCAGTTACGCGACAGGCCGGTAGATTTCGTTCGCTACAAAATTTCGGAGCTCTGCGCGATATCGCGCACAGCTCCATACCCCTGCGCGCTTCTCAGTGGGACCGGCCCCGCGCGGCCACACGATGCCCGTGCGCCTCAACGCCACGACGAGGTCGCGCAATTTGCGTGCCATGGACACGTAAGTGGGACTGGGCCTTTAGTTCCCTCTATTTCTCAGTTGAAATGAAGAGTGTCGTGTCATAATGGCTTATTTTCATCTTCAGATACTCCCTGGACTTTTAAGCTCACACAGCACTTTGCTGTCCGTTCATTATCCAAGCAACTGTACGCTCTAGATTCCGATAGATATATTTAATATCAAAATAAGTGTATTTATGAATTATATCCGTGTAGACAGGTGACTGTTTGCCCGGTAGGTATCGCGTCACTGTAAGTATGTAGTTTGCTGTAGGATCCAAATACATAAAACCACAAGCAGTTTGTTATCACAGTCTCCGGTAATCTAGTGCATTCCTGGAAAATTTATATGTTAAATTCAGTGTGCGATCATAACAGGTGTTCAACATTGTTCCAGAATTTGAAGATCTTCATCAGAAATGCAGTAAGTAGTAATATTGCAGTTTTAGCATGGGTCAGCTCCGTTTCGCTACATCCTAAATTATTTTATGTTGCACTGAATTAACTGGCTAAAAGTTAGTTGGAAACATTTCATCGCACACGTATGCTCACAAAAAACACATTGGTCTCAATCACCAAATATATTTAAAACTTATCCTAGCATGCAGGTTTCTGTTTATTATTCACCTTTATCTGCCGATAATAATAATGTTCACAATCACAATCTCCCACGAAATAGTTACACGTCATTTAAATATTATTTTCCATGCATGTGCACCACTGCAGTTCCCAGATTTTTTTAAACGGGCCGACGCGTTACAAAGGGTATTGATATGAGTTAATGTTATATTCATTCGGGCACCCACGGCAACTAACTGAAGTTCGATTCTGTGGACGTGTTGCGGTTGTTCAATACAAGCGGCTTTCGTTATCCTTTCATAAAAGGAACACAATAATGCATAAGGAAAGCATTTAACACAGAGTTTTCTGTCAATGTGGAAACGTTCGTCAAACCTTCGTAATAAACTTTAACTGCTGAAACGCAAATCACATAATTGGTATCAAGTAATCCACATCTCTAATACGATTGGAACACACTAAAAGTCGAAATACACATGTGTGGTGTTCCATGTGAGGCATTTTATGGCACTGTTTCGATAAAATAAATGAACTTTAATGATCTGCGTTATAATATTCTATAGAGCAGGCCGATCCCACTTACCCTCGTGATGGTGACAATTATATCGCCATACATGACGATGCTGTTTTATTAATCAATTTAAATTTGACAGCAAATACATATTCCTTCACTTGCAGAAACAGACCTCGAGCAAAAAGTTTCAAGTAATCGAAACACTTACTCAGAGTAATATATGATTCATATGTCAATATGTCTTTCGGATATATTACTATCTGGCCACTTCCTGTGCCCGATATGTTCCCTCTGATGCTTCATTTACCTCACATACCGAATTAACATGTGGATGATTTTATTTATTCGTCACTTTAAAATGTCCTTCGTGTCTAAAGGTGGGCTACAATTATTGGTAATTTAGAGTGAGTGTTGTTTCAGAGGGCATATTATGTCACGAGTTAATTAATAACTGGAAATATGTATGGCTCCATACTATAAATTATAATTGCACTTTATTAATACCATATAACAATATAATGGTTTATAGATCGTAAGCTGGCAGTGACCAATGTTTACCTCCACATTAATGTGTTTCATAATTGAATCACACAGAACGCAATCACTTTAGGCAAAGCGTTTTCATGCAAACTATTGGGACACATTTTCAATCAATACCATATTGTTCGCCTCATAATATCATCTGGTTTTCCCAATCACATACGCAAAGCATACGTTATAGTGAGCAATCAACCCACACATCCATCGGACGCGTGAGGTAGGCAAGCATCTGAGTGACACGCGGTCGGTCACAACAAATAAATTGGGGTAAGGCAGACTAAAGCATTATTGGGAAGATAGTAAATAATTACAATTGGAAGTAGTTGTTTTTGTGAAGTCCACCGCTGACAGGTAGGTTGATTAAAGGCCAGCAGATCAGAGGACAGGACCAGCATATTCCAGAATAGAGGAAGGATACAAATAGCAAGGCGAGGAAATATTGGATGACCAAACAGTTTGTAAGATACGTCAATAACAGTAAAATATATGCGGATGTAAGGTTTAGAAATATGAAATGATGTATTGCGTAATATAAACCAAGCAGGAAAAAAGACAAGCGGACAAATTGAAGGACCAAAAACGTAGCATGAAATGACATTACCGAGACGGATTAAAGAATATCCCGACGTTTTTGAATATGTACATTAACTCAAGATATTAGAAAGGTAGAAGTATGACCCGCTCAAGAATCATCGAGATAATTTATGCTTGGAGTAATAGGATGGCTGCGAGGAGCTAATTAATATTGTGGATCTGTATGTACAGTGGAGACGTACATGCAGGACAGTTTCATAAGTGTGGGACGAACTTAAAGAGGAGGACAGCTTGAGATCAAGAACGCGAGGTTATTTGATATTTTGGAGAGTATGACGTTGGACAAATCCCCAGGGTAGGATGAGAAATATCCCGCGATATACAGAAAGTAAAGTGAAGAGATTGCAGGGTCATTCACGAAAATCGTTGTGTCTTTTCCACTCACATGCGACATATTGCAAGACCAGAGGCTGCCAATGTCGTTCCTTTATTAAAGAAAGAGAATATTGATAATCAAAAAAAGTATAATTTTGGGGAGTCTCACTTCAATGGTAGGAAAGCTACCGGTGATTATTGTAGTGGATAGAATATATTTGCATTGGCAAGAAAAGGATTTAATTAGCAACTGTCAACATGTCACTTACGGCAGAAGGTCATGTCCTATGAAGCTCATTGGGATTTTGACAAAATAATTGATATGATCTCTGAAAGTAGTGCGACAGACGTGGCAAACGTCTTCTATTGTAGAGCATCTGATAGTTTCATGTGGGGTTTATTCAGAAGACAAATATGCGCGCGTTTCAAGTTCATTTGTTCATTTGTATTTAGAATTGACGTGCACATAGAATTCAGGTATTTGATGAAAGTGTGTTGTTTTCGATGGAGGTTTGTGGAGATACGCAATGATATGATCTGGGAACTCAGTTGTGTGTGATATAAATAACATGGACGTAAATACAGATGGTGCTTCGTAAATTTGCAGACGGCAACTAACTTGCTCAGCGTGGAGTCGCGGAGCAGCGGTGGAGGACATCGGCAACATTTCTTAGGCAGATCGTCAGCGCAAATCCAATCCAGTGCCACTGTCAGCTGAAGGGGCTATAATGAAAACGTTACAACTGTAAATTGGTTAAAAACTTTACTTTGAAAGTTACAAGGTGCTGATGAACCAAGGCTACCCTTGTGTACTGTCTCAGCGCAAATTACACGTGCACTTAAGTATGATCGTGCTGATGGATAATTAGATTTTCACTGAATTATAGCTAAAAATAATTTAACTGTACCCATGTACATGTGACTATAAAGGATAATTGAACCCTTGAACAATGTGGATGCAGATCCGCTCAAGAATTGGGCGGGGACACGTCATGTAGAGTTTAATCCGAGCTTGTACGGGGTGTTGCACTGTTGGAGGTTGAATGGAAGGATAATGCACAAACTTACAAAAACGACAGGAGACTGAATAGCCTTTGGGTCGCAGAATAAGTTCCCCAAATTCCTTTTTTGGTTCGGCACGATTAAAACGTTGGACTAACTTGGATTGCTTTTTCTTGGGTTGTCGAAGTTTGAAGGGATCCCGAGAAAATGATAAGGGGCATTGGCAACACAGAGTGTTAGATATTTTATTTTGGCGTGCACATGGCAAAATCTAGATGGGGTAGCTTTGAGGTTTTTAAGGCGAGAATGTATATTATAAAGCAGTGATGCCGGACATATTTTTTCAGATAATATTTAGTGTCAGGAATGGCCTGCTAGTGGTGGAGTCAGATAAGATAGTGGTACTTAAGTGGCTTTTAGACAAGCGCAACGATATGCATGAAATTGATCAATATGACAGGCGGAGGAGAGTAGTTTAATTTGGCATCAAATTCTGCAAAGGTATCGTGTGCACAAGGGTCCTCCCTTGAGCTATACTGCTCCATATTCTATGTCCTGATGTTTCCTTATATGTGCAGTGACGTTTTCTGGATCCCAAATGAAAGGACAAACGTTACCCTTTTTTTCATTATTGCGATATGGGCATTGAACTGATAGCGGTAACAATTTGCGAGCCTGAAATAAGCTCCAACATAAATACTCTGCATTACAGAATATAAATGATTGTTGCATGTTTTCAGAAATGGAGGAACTCCACAAGAAAACCAGAGAATTAGGTGAGCTTGCTGTTAAACTGAGAAACATATCACGATGTTGGATTATTCACTAAGGAGGACAAAAACAATCTTCCTGATATAGTAGTAGCATGTAGTAGACAGAGGAACAGAAGGAAATCCACACTCGGCAGGAAATGCTGTTGGATAGACTGATGGGACTGATGGCTGATAAATCCCCAGGGCCTGATGGTCTGCATCCCAGGGTACTTAAGGAAGTGGCTCTAGAAATCGTGGATGCATTGGTGATAATTTCCAATGATCTATAGACCCAAGATCAGTTACTGTGGATTGGAGGTTAGCTACTGTTATCCCACATTTTACGAAAGGTGGGAGAGAGGAAACGGGGAATTATAGACCAGTTAGCCTGACATCGGTGGTGGGGAAGATGCTGGAGTCAATTATAAAATATGAGATAGCTGCACATTTGGATAGCAGTAACAGGATCGGTCCGAGTCAGCATGGATTTACGAAGGGGAAATCATGCTTGACTAATCTTCTGAAATTTTTTGAAGATGTAACTAGAAAAATGGACAAGGGCGAGCCAGTGGATGTAGTGTACTTGGAATTTCAGAAATCATTAGTGGGGAACATTAGGGCACATGTTATTGGGGTAGAGTGCTGACATGGATAGAGAAGAGGTTGGCAGACAGGAAACAAAGAGTGGGGATTAACGGGTCCCTTTCAGAATGGCAGGCATTGACTAGTGGTGTACCGCAAGGCTCGTTGCAGGGACCGCAGCTCTTTACAATATACATCAATGATTTGGATGAAGGGATTCAAAGTAACATTAGCAAATTTGCAGATGATACAAAGCTGGGTGGCTGGGTGAACTATGAGGAGGATGCTATGAGAATGCATGTTGATTTGGACAGGTTGGGGGAGTGGGCAGATGCATGGCAGATGAAGTTTAATGCGGATAACTGTGAGGTTATTCACTTTGGCAGCAAAAACAGCAAGGCTGATTACTATCTAAAGGTCATCAAGTTGGGAAAAGGGGAAGTACAACGGGATCTGTGGGTCCTTGTACATCAGTGTCTGAAAGTAAGCATGCAGGTGCAGCAGGCAGTGAAGAAAGCGAATGGCATGTTGGCCTTTATAACCAGAGGAATCGAATATAGGAGCAAAGAGGTCTCCTGCAGTTGTACAGAGCACTAGTGAGACCACACCTGGAGTATTGTGTGCAGTTTTGGTCCCATAATTTGAGGAAGGACATTCTTGCTATTGAGGGAGTGCAGCGTAGGTTTACAAGGTTTATTCCCTGGATGGCGGGACTGTCATATGCTGAGAGAATGGAGCAGCTATGCTTGTACACTCTGGAGTTTAGAAGGTTGAGATGGGATCTAATTGAAACGTACAGGATTGTTAAGGGCTTGGACACGCTAGAGGCAGGAAACATGTTCCCGAGGTTGGGGGTGTCCAGAACCAGGGGCCACCGTTTATGAATAAGGAGTAAGCCATTTAGAACGGAGACGAGGAAACACTTTTCTCACAGAGAGTGGTGTGTCTGTGGAATTATCTGCCTCAGAGGGCGGTGGAGGCGGGTTCTCTGGATGCTTTCAAGAGTGAGCAAGATAGGGCTCTTAAACATAGCGGAGTTAGGGGATTTGAGGAGAAGGCAGGAACGGTGTACTTATTGGGGATGAGCACCCATGATCACATTGAATGACGGTGCTGGCTCAAAGGGACAAATGGCCTACTCCTGCACCTATTGTCTATTGAATATTGGCCATTGTCTATTTGTTTCACTTAACCATCGGGTAAAATACATCAATAAAACACGGCTTTCTTCGCCATACCCATGATATACTCGGAATCAATTGTCGAAATGTTAAGAGATGTGTTTCAATGATGAAACGGTTGTTTTGTTTATTTCGTGTGGTGAGCACAACGTGATTATGATAGCACTGAAGAAAGACAGATTTGCTAAGTGTATGTCGAGGGAATAACGGACACTACCTAAGTAAGTATTCTGTGAGCTCCATTACTGCAGAAATATGGATGAAACCAATTAATGCGACTTTCCACGGGTGATTTTTTTTCTCTGGACAGAAATGTATTCGACCGTTCTTTTGTAATTGCAGGAAGATTGCCGCAATGTACTGATTGATCATGGAATATTATATTGTTTAAACATTGCTGACCGTTTTTGCCGTTACCCCTGATTTAAAGTTTGCATTCCAAGCATCAGTATAATAAATATTTCAAGTAAAATTATGACCAGCTCCACCATTCGTAAACGCCGTCCGCGGTATTACTTTTCCGTAGTGCTCCTAACGTTACTATCATGAACAACATGTCTGTAGATGACATGTGCATGTACCTTTAACATAGTGACCTCACCACTACTAACCACTCCCCACATCACTGGTATAATTACAACCTTCCCACCCAGTGCTCTCTTTCTGGTTCCGGTGACAGACCACGAACAGCTAGGGCAGTAAAGTATGTGTATCATGAATAAACAGTAGTAAATCACACTGTGTTATGACTCCTCTTTACATGGTGTCAGCATCGTACCTTTGCGCCTCCAGTTTACCGGGTTTTCTTTCCTTTGACACGTTTCCCCATTGTGTTTTTTTATCACCCGTGCCATGGCTACTTCTTGCCGTAAACCCGATATGCTGGTCTTCGACTCGGACATTGCCCATCGGTGGGGTGTCTTTAGACGTGACTTCCAACACTACGTCACGATCGCCCAACCTGCTGCCACCCCTGCTACACGGGCTTCGCTGCTTCTCAACCTGACTGGTCCCGATGCCCTGGAACGGGCTGAGTCGTTTGTCTATGGTGCAGGTGAAGATGCTCGGGACCCGGTATGTCTTATGGCTAAGTTTACCGCAATGTGCGACATCCCCACTAACTGCATTCTAGAGCGTTTTAAAATGTTCACCCGGCGTCAGATCTCTGGAGAGTCAATCGATAACTATATCGCCGCTTTGCGTCACCTGGCCAAGAGTTGCAGCCTGGACACGCTGACCCCCGATCAACTGACCCGGGACATTTTAGTGTATGGTCTTCAAGATGAAAAACTAAGGGCTGAACTTCTGCGGAAGCACGACCTGTCTTTAACCGAGGCTCTGCACGCCTCCCGCATGGCTGAGGCTGTCGCCTCCGCGGTGTCGTCTGCTGATCATGACATTAAATTTGCAAGTGTTGCTGGCCGCCGGCTGAACGGTGGCCCGCAACGGCAACGGGGGTCCCCTGCACCCGGGGGTAGCAGCCCACAGCGGTGCCCCAACTGCAACTTTACCTCCCATCAGTCTAATGTGTGTCCTGCACTGGGAAAAACGTGCAACTTTTGCAGGAAATTGAACCATTTCTCTGCCGCCTGTCGCTCCCGTGGGAAGGCAATTCCTGCTCCTCGCCGAATGTTACACAACCTTGCTCAAGCTGATAGCGCGCTTGGTTCACAGTTCCAGCCTGATGAACTCCCTTTGTCTGATACAAGATCCTCCCAGGGGGTCCAGCATATTTTCGGTGATGGATGCACCTGCACTGATAACGGACCCTTCGGTTCGCGTTACTGTCAACGGCTCGACCTTCACCGCCAAACTCGACACGGGGGCCGTGACCAATGTAATGTCAATAAGCCTCTTCAAGACGATAAGGACTGATGAGAAAGTTATTCCCGATAACTCCCTGTTGCATGCCTACGGGGGAAGCGTGCTCGTTCCGGTGGGGAGGGCTACCCTGCACTGCAAGGTACTGCATGCCTCTCGGCCCCAAACTTTTTATCTACTGGATACTTACAACATCACCCTGTTGGGTGCCCGGACTTGCCAGGACCTCGGCTTGGTCTCTTTCCACCGTGATATCCGCCAGGTGCGGACCCTTATGCGCGAATACCATGACCGTTTTGATGAGAAGCTGGGTAAGCTGCCCTGCAGCTAGAAGATCGTTGTCGACCTCGGTGTTGAACCCATGATCCGTCCACCACACCGCGTCTTCTTCGCCATGAAGGACAAGGTGGAGTTAACGCTGCTCAACATGGTTACCATGGGCAACCTGAAGGAGGTGAGCAAACCCACCCGGTGGGTCTCAACCATGGTTGTTGCTGCGAAAAAGGACAAAAGTGAAATTCGCATTTGCATCAACCCCAAAGACCTGAACCGTGCCATCAGACGCCCTCATTACCCCATGCGAACAGTGGAGGACGTCGCTGCACAGGTTGGCCCGGGCACTGTCTTCTCGGTTCTCGATGCCAAGAGCTCCTTCTGGCAAATACTGCTGGACGAGCGGTCCTCCTACCTGACTACCTTCAGCACGCCCTTCGGCAGGTTCCGATTCCTCCGCATGCCATTCGGGATCAACTCTGCCAGCGAGGTCTTCCAGCGGACGATGGAGCAGCTGTTCGCCGGTCTGCCGTGTGCCATCATTGTTGACGACATCCTGGTCTACGGTAAGGACGTTGCTGAGCACGATCTCCACCTCCGTCAAGTCCTGGACCGGGCCCGTGAAATCAACCTCAAACTAAATCCAAAGAAGTGCCGTTTCCGCGTCCCGGAGGTCAACTACGTGGGCCACGTCTTTACCGCATCGGGGCTGAAGCCTGACCCGCAGAAGACGGCTGCGGTCTCCGGGATGTCTTTGCCCACCGACGTGCCCAGCCTGCAACGTTTCCTGGGCATGGTTAATTACTTGGGGAAGTTCATCCCCGACCTCAGCGAGCTGAGCGCGCCCATGAGGGAGTTGATGAAGAAGGACACCGCCTGAGCCTGGTTCCCGCATCACCAGAAAGCTTTTGACGTTCTGAAGTCCAGGCTGGCCAGTACCCCCACTCTTTAATTCTTCGATCTGCAGCGTCCCATTGTCCTTACCTGCGACGCCACGATGGCCTGCAGCTGCCTGTTTCCTA
>CM075981.1:17859969-17874969 GCA_038087875.1 Malacoraja senta | reverse complement strand
CACAATTTACACTCTTCTCACAATCAAACAACTATTCGTATCCTTTCACCTCTGGCCTTTCCCCACTCATCTCGTAATCAACCGCCCTCGCCTGAATTTCCCTATGAATGGCTAGTATTGTCCAAGCTCCATTTTCCAGCCCCCCCCCATCGCTTGCTTTAATCACTGAACAGTGATCCCGACGGAAACCTCGCCTGTCCGTTTTCGCGGGGAATGCTTGCCGATTCACTGAGGTGCTACAGCACTTTGTGTGTTTGGCTCACGATTTGAGCATCCGGTCCCTTCCGTAAACGGCTGCGATTGCACATTTGCGTCGTGCTACTATTTGTGTTCTACGCTAAACTTCTCTTGTTTATCTACCAAACATATAAACATTGTATACGGATATATTTTTATATATGTTATATATTTTCTCCCGTATCGCAGATAAAGCAAAGCAGGGTACGTTTCCAATTTGGCACGTAAGCAAAATAGAAATACAGGACAGAACATTTATATACATGTCAGAAGACTAGAAAGTCACCGAAAACATTATTTATACACAGGAACAACAAGGTCGAAATATCCCCAACTTTTATTTTCTTATGTTCATGGAAATATACTATGACCAGAACTGTAAATCATTATGAAAAAATACATTCTTAATTATTCACGTAGAAACGAATGTGCGGCAGCCTTCACAATAATGGACTGGAAATGTTTAAACTGACTAACTTCATGCTGTTCTTCAGCTTTCCTGATTCTGCATTCAATAGACGTAGGCATGACATATGTCAACGTAACCATGTCCATCAAAAGTAGGGTGAAGATGGAAAATAAGTACGAACCGAACGAAATAAGTACGAACGAAATAGATGCAGTAGATTTAAACATGTTCATTATTAACACTATCTGTATGCTTTAGTTTCAGCCGTTTCATCCTCTACAATAACCCACATATTTTGTGTTTTTCGATAGCTAGATAATAATGTTCAGTTACATGCAATTCGCTGTCAGGAATGCATGATTGTATGCGCTAGCGGTCATATGTTTATTTGCATATTCTGTGCGTGGATTGACGTCAAACCCAAATAAAGTATTTAGAAAGCCAACTTTGCGTGGAATGTTTCAGATATAATTATAATTCATAGTGGGAGTGAGTGAGCATTAGAGACGAACGAGAGAGTGATCGAATCATCTATGTCTTACAATTATGTCTGGCAGAATTAAGCGAGTACCAAGATACGCAGGAAGATTTAGGTAAGGAAATACTTGAGGTGATTACATTTTCAAGAATATGATTTGTTGCGGAATAGCCGCAGTTGAGTTCTAATCAACGGCCCGGGACCAAAATCGTTAATCTCCTCTTTGTACAGATGATTTTATTGTGTAGGGGATGTATAGGAGGTCTTCAAGAGGGATGCGCCATATATTGTACAGCACGATATCTATGCGGAAGTGGACACTAAATTACATAGCGTACGTATGCCTGTACACCAACCGTATACAGTAATTCCTGCGCTGTCGTCTGCTTATCCAAAAGCCGCTTTAATCCTACTATATTGTTTTCTTCAACCAGCACGCAGCACTTTCAGGCATTTTCAACTATTCGTTTTCAAGTATTCGACATTTCTACAACGTGTAACCCTTTGACTGTCTATCTTAGCAGTCCCTCTTCTAATTGTGTAAACATCTCCCGAATCTCCATCGGCCTCTCACTTTCCTGCGAAAGTAATCTGCATTTGTCCAAACGCTCCACGTAGATAATTCCTTGTATTACAGGCATAATCATCGCATACTTTTTATGCACCATTTCATAGTCCACAGTTTTCAATGAACATGGTGACCAGAACTGCGCACAATACTCCATATGGACAGGCATAAAAGCTTTATAAAACTGCAGCACGACATCCTGACCTGATATTAAATGTCCCCACTGAAGAAGATAAGAAAACACTACACCTTATTTTCTATTGTTGTGTGTTGCTACCTTCAGAAAGCTATAAGTGTCTGTACCTCAACGTTCTTAAGGACCCCCGAGACTAACTATATACATTTCACATCCCCATAACCGCACCTCACGATTCTCTGCTTTCTGTGGAAGTCTATCGATACTCCCCCATTCTTGCACCATATCGGTATCGTGCTGTGTCATTTGACAGACTTCTGCACTGCTCATAACTTCACCAACATTGATGTTATCTACGACCTGATTAATCAACCTATTATCCCTTTCGTTCAAGTAATTTTAAACATCGCGAACAGCAGATGTGCAAGCAATGGTTCTTGCGGAACACGAATATTCACTGACCTCCAGCAGACATGAAACCCTTCCACCATTGTAATCTGTCTTAGATAGGCAGGCTAGCCTTAATCAAAACTAAAATTTCACCTTGGTTAAAATACCCCAAATCATCTGGCAATACACCACCAGGGACTATATAAAAATATTTACTAAAATTCCCGCAGGCAGAATCCAATTAATTAATTTTCTTCCAAATCCGATCTGTCCCTTTCGCTAAGGTGCTTCTGCAATGTATTTCCAGCCATTCCTTTAAGGCCCACAGTGTTGTAATGTCTTGGATTGCCTCTATTTCACTTCTGAAAACAAAGGAAATAATTGGCTACTTTTCATAATTTCGGGTCATCGTATATTGCTGGAAAAGAGGACCTGGAACTGAAACGAGGGTCTTCAACTTTGCCACAGTAAAACCCTCTATTGTTTCTATAACCATGATGATATCTTGCCCTATTAATTTAATGCTCTTTCCGTGATCCAACACCGCCTCCTTCATTATTTGCGGAATATCATTAGTATATATCAAATACTGATCTAACTATCCTACTTGTCGTCCTCCTTGGTAACGGCCGATGCAAAGTACCCCGCATACACCCAATCAACTCCAAACCTTTATTTCGTTTACCCTTGAGTGGGTCTATGATCTTCCTTATTATCGACATTTTAATATACGTCTAATATACCTTGGAATTGTCGTTCATTCGACTTGCCAATGACATCTCATGGTGAAGTTTGGCACTTCGAGTTCCCTCCTGGACCTCTTTCCTGTCATCTTTAAATATGTCAAAACCCGTATTTGGTTTCGTCTTGCTGAACCGCACATGTGACCTTTCTTGCCTTGATATCTTTCCCCACACCACGATCATGCCGCGACTGAAAATTGAGCAACACAGCTCGTATGTGATCAACTGACTACCACATGTTGGACTGCATTTAGACGACTGGCAGCAATACTATATAATTCAATTTCAGAGTAGTTAGGAAGTCATATCAGGTTCTCTGGTTAAAATTAATCTCAAACGAGGTAATATGCAATCGTTTGTCAACAGCGAAAGGCTTCATGCACTGACGATGCTCATAAAGTGATCCGTTGGTTACTTTACTGGATGAATGCTGCCCATCGGCACTCTGCGCACCCTGAAGTTGGGTGAACCAACATTGTTAATGGAAGCTCTGCTTCAACTATTAGAGACGTTTAGCTGACGAGTGAAGAAAACTCAGAATACAAAATAGCAGTAGACCACCAATTGACAACGCCCAGAAGATCATCGGCTGCCCTCTCCTCACCTTGAAGGACCTACACAGTTCCCACTGTCTCAAAAAATCCAAGAAGATTATAAAGGACATTTTCCACCCCGGTCACTCCCTGTTTGTACTGCTGCCGTCAGGCAGACGGTACAGATCAATGAGGACAAGGACAAACAGACTCAAAAACAGTATTTATCCCACAGCAATAAATACACTTAATGTAACCACCAAATGAGTACAGGTGCGCTACACACCAAAGGGACTGGGAAATCGACAGAAGAATGTTTTTTTTTCATGTTATTTATTTTAGTAGTTTATCTTAGACTTTTGCGCTAAGAAAATGTGTGCACTGACTGGTTGGCATTTCTAATTTCGATGTACGTGTTTACATGTTATAATGACAATGAAGTGTTCATTCATTCATTCATTCATTCAACCCCCCTCCACAAACATGCTCTGCTACTTATTAAGTTCACAGTAATTTTGCATTTTTTCTCATCCCTTGTAACTTATTATTCATTAATCCATGCCTATAGAAATTCCACTACACATATTATGCATGCCACACATTCCACCTAGTAATCCAGTCCGGGTTGACAGCCTGTCGTTTAGTTATTGCGGTTTTAGAACGTACGCTTATCCGATATGCATGGCTGTGTGTGATGCTCGCTCCTTGAAATCTTAATAAAAGACTTATCGTTCACTCTAGACTTTGTAATGGATCTCTTACAAACAGCGACCTTACATATTATCTGGTTCAATCTACTTACATTTCTCTTTTCCAAAATCTATCAGATTCACTTCGACCATGCCTAATTTGACTCACAGGGCATCCCGCACATTTCGGATAACAGACGAATTATTTTTGTTTAACCAGTTAACCAAACCCACATAATTGGGATGTAACGTTCGCAAGCTGTGCAATAATGCGTCTCTCTATGACTAGCTTTAGTTGTTATTTTATCTAAAGTACACGTATCATCAGAATTAATATAGAAGTTGTTCAAATATGACTAAATGAGCATCGCGTCTATAATAATTGGCAAAATATATTGATTAAGCATGAGAATGTAAAAATCTAATTATCTTTCAACAAAGTTCAAGATAACAAATTATTTACCATGTCAATTCTACATTCTACCCCCCCCCCTATCCCCGCCCCCCCCACACACCTCTCGTCCATCCCCTCGACCACGCTTGGATTTGGTTGACAGAGAAAAAAATTAAAACAAGGGATGAAGGTAATAGTATTTTTTTTAAATGACTGTCCTATCAATCTAAGGATGTCGAATTGTTACACAACTTTCGGCAAATGCGCTATGAAGTGTGATTAAATAGAAACAAATACATAACTTTTATGTGGTGCACCATCCACAGAAGGTAAATTAATTTTAACAGTTGGTGAAATATAACCGAGAAAGCTTTTTAAGATATCTGCTGGTGTTTATTGGGATGCGTCATGTTCTGGGAACAGTTTGCCTTGCCCACTAGATAAACTGGAAAGTGTTTTCAAATAAAATCAATATTAGCAGTGGCAAGGACATGGTATATCTAATTTCATTACTTAAAAGTTATCTGCAATGTTCAAAGAAGTGTTGTCTTAACCTGCATGAAAGTGTTGCTGATTTATTTTACTGATACAGGCTTCGAAGGACGTAAAATGTAATTGGCCATCAACAAGGAATTGTACCGCGTGCGCATTCAAATTAGCGGCATAACATATACCTGCACCATGTCAGATACCCCTGAAAAATAGAAAGATGCCGATAAGCGCACATTGTTTCATGCACTCTAGAAATCCATTTAAAATCTGTTCGAAAGGACCAACAGGACTATACATAAAATAATCAGACCGGCAATTAAATTCGTTATATAACATGTAGGTAGGCAATTTAACTGTTTGTGTACGGTTCATTGCAATGCCACAGCTGTATTTAAATTCGTGTAGAACAATTAGTACTATAATTAAAGTATGACATGCTGAATTTCTATTGCTTTAAATATAAAGTGTAAGGTTCATAGAATAAATCGAATTACACCTGCAGAAGGAGCTATCCGTGTTAAATGTGTGCCGGCGCGAGAGCTGATGATTAATAACTCTGCGGACACAGCAAGAACTCTGTCGAATGTCGGTTCCAGAAGAGGGTTTCAAATCGGTGAAGCCATACGTTTATTGACAGGCACAGATTGTAGTTTCACATTTACAATGTTAACGTCGTTATTTCAATGAACACTGAAAGAATCGATACTTGACAATACTGTGCTGTACGGGCATTTAAACAGCAAATTCATGAAAATAAATAGTGATGGGGCCGGATACATACGTTAGGGAAGCTAGATAGACATGCCTGCAAATATACACATATTTACCAATTGCTATCAAACAATGTTTTAATCTGAGAAACACAACTCACCTTAGAATATTTGATTCAATATTAGTATTTGATATAATCTGCTGCATTTGCTCAGCACAAAGACGATTGACAAATGGCACGTTGCGCGGTTACAGTCCAGTAGTCCTTGATGGAACACGGTTACCTTATTGCCCATTTACACTCTGCTGACACAATCCAAAGTGATAACGACATATTATGCGTATAAACAGCTTTCGGAAGTCGCAAAATGATCGGCACATTCCGAACTATTGAAATGTGTTAAAGTGAATACAAAACCAGCTCAAACCATTCTTTTTTTAAAGCAGAAGCTAATGTTATGTATTGGAGATAGGTCAAATATAGTATGGATACAAAACATAATGGTGAAATGTTGCACATTTCTCAGTCAAATTTTCTGTTTAAATAAATTGCTTCCTCCGATATATGCTGAACATGGATTGTGAAAACCTTCGAAACCGGAGTGAATAGTATGCGAAATTTCAACTCAACATAATTATGTCCCTCGCCCAGAATCAGTATGCCATTTTCCTGCATTCGGGGGTTCTGATATACTGTAGTGTTCCCTTCAAATTAGTTGTGAATTCCATGCAAAGGAGCATGAACGCATAATTTGGAAGTGAGCATTACCTCACATTGTCATATGTAGGTCGTACTTGCAGAAAATTCCGTGTATAGCTACAGCTCGAAATAATATATATGGAAGACATATAGTTGAGTTTTTGAGAGCTTCGATTGGAACATAGTAATTTATATCCTGAGTTGCTGAGAATGGATATCAAATGCGGAATTACTGGTTGTTGTAACCGTATAGGATTCCTTATGTCTTTCCCACTTACATACACGTCAAGCCTGATGATGTCACATATGTTACTTGCAGCAGGATGATGGGTCTGTAAATACAATGCTCAATAGATACATACTAAAACAACCAGAATGAATTAAAAATAAATAAAATACATTAATAGAGCAAAATAAAATAAAAGCCTACAATCCCTAGTGCAATCAATATAGTTCGTATTTAAAAATCTGTTTGGTATTTGCTGGTGCTCATTGGCCTGCTGGTTGTTGGGAAGAAGCCGTTCCTGAACCCGGTGGGTTTAGAAATCCTATACCTTATTTCTGATGGCAGGATTGAAATGGAAGCATGACAAGCGTGGCGTGGGTCCTTGATAATGTCAGATTTTAAGACAGCGCCGCCTATAGATTCCTTCGAGGGTGGAAAGGCCAGTAACCGTGGTAAATTGAGCAGTCTCCTCCTCCTTTTTAATCTCCTTTTTTCCGGTGCGTTCGAGTTGCCGAACTTGCCACGATGCTACTCTTATTTTCTTAATGTCGTTGAGCGGACGGTTGTAGTTCTGAAAGTTTTCCGTTTCGTTTAGTTGATAGAGGCAGCGTGAAAACAGGCCCTCAACGCACCAAGTCCACGTTCACAAACCATCACCATACACTAGTTATATTGTACACAGCAGTGACAAATAACAGAAGTCAATTAACCTACAAACCTGCTCGTATTTGGAAGTTCGGGGGAAACCAGAGCAACGGGATAAAGTGCACGCGTCACGGGGAGAATGTGCAGACTCCGTGCAGACATCACGCGTGGACAGGATTGAAACTGTGGCTTTGACGCCGTAACACAGCAACTCCAGCACTGTTCCGCCCGGGCATCTGTGTAGCCCTCAAACAGATTATCCATCTACTTCCATTACTCCGAATCATTACTTCCCGAAATTTGTACAGCAACGATGGCGTGGATCACGAATTTAAAGATGGAGTTGGAAATGCGTCTATTTACACAGTCCATGATATAAAGTATAGTGAAGGAGTTAAAACACTGTCTTTTGTTGGCCCTATGTTGGTGGTTATCGAGGAGGACGTGATGTCGCTAATTAGTACCGAATGCGCTCTGTTGATCAGGATGTCGAGCACTACGTTGCAATGCAGTTTCTTGAGCACAGTAACGCGTTTGGAGAGCATAAGGTTCGTTCGGACTCTTTACAATCAGGACCAGATGGTTTTCTAATACTCTCCCTCCGAAACATCATTACTCATCATGCCACCCATTTTTGTCTTCAATGATTCAATGATTCATTATCACATGCAACTAGGTACAGTGAAAGTGTTTGTTTTGCATGCAATCCGGTAGAATGATAGAGCACACCTCACTAGGCAGTACACAAAGAGGCATTTCTGGCGTCAACAACGTTACATCATTTTCATCCAACAGTCTTATCTTCTTCTCCCAGCGGCAATCCTGGACTGGATGACAGGCGCCCCTCCCCCGGTTTCCCCTACAATCTCAACTGTCCCTCGCCGAATGCCGTTCTTTATTGGCGGCCATGCACCTGTCCTCCTTCTTTTTCGGAGGACTACCAACTGGTATCCCTTCAAGCTGGCCCACCCTCCCTTAGGGACTCCATCTGGTTTCGATTTCCTCCCGATTGTGATGATATTGGACGCATTTCCACGTGAAAGTATTCAAATTGATTGAGTTGGCTTGCTAAAAACCTGCACTATTTTCTGTTGTGCTTCAGAGATCGCCGAGTTGCAGCATAAAAACAGTAAGTGTTTTGTCTCCTGGGATCATCCGTACTACACCTAGCATAAATATTTGAAAATAATATCTCGAAGGTCAATTCGCAGATTCACTTAACATGCACTATTTCTGATATGATGAATTACAGTAGCTCATAAGTGAATTACCAAAAGAGGGGGTATGAGACGGACATGGCTCATTAAGGTGCATACATACCCTGGACTTACTGAGTGCAACCTGGGAACCAGTTTGAAGTTCAAGAACAAATTGACAATGTAACAACAGAGATATGTAAATACGTGCACCATATTTAAAGTTCCACGAGGGTGGACGATAGCTGTTGTCACATACTACTTGTGGAGTGTTATGTCCTTTGATCAGAGCAAACAGACAGTGGAATACCGCTGTTGTCAATTCTGTGTAAATGCGAATGATAAGGTAAATTGAGGAATTGGATGATATACTGGTTAACATTATAGTGGCATTTCTGATTACGCCAACATTAGTATCATAGATGAAGAAAATCTAAGATTATTTCAGATCAGTTGAGAAAATGACCAAGGGATGCCAATTCATTAAAATATGAGTTATCCCACTCTGGTCTGCGAATCCAGCAAGGATGGTATTGTAACTTATGGAGCCTGGGTATCATGGAGAAAGAAGGAGTATAAATAAGTGGCGAGTCAATTGGACAGGATGCTAAAGGAGACGTTTGACTCGATAATCCTGTTTTCGAAACATGTTTATTTGAAATGTGCGCACATTATAATGCAGTTATATAGGTCAGTGGTGGGACCAATCATGGCCTACATGGAGCACGGCTGTTCTTCGCTCGAATATAGAAATATGTTATTAATTTAGAAAGAGTGTGGATAAAAATCACCATGTTGGCACATGGGCTTGAAGGTTTGAGCGAGAGGGACACATTGAATAGTTTGGTAGCATGAGAGTATCGTTGATGATGTGCAATATAGTCACGGGCATTGATAATATACAGAGTCATTGTCCTTTTTAAACGTAGAATATTCCTTTAGTAGAGAACATAGTCATACGATGGAAGGCATGAGATTTAAGAACGACAACAGGGGTAACGTTCAGACAAAGAGTAGACTGTAACTGGAATGAACCACAAGAGTAAGGTATGAAATCGAATACAATTACGGCTTACAAATGATATGTGGACAGATATGTGAGAGGAAGACTTGGAGAGATATAGAAAAGTCCGGAAAAATGAAAGCATTTTCAGCATTGACAAAAGGCGAAACGGCTAAAGTGCCTGCTTCAATTCCTCTATTGTAGAACATCATATTCCGCCTGGTAATGTAAAACCCGATGAAATGATCAATGACATTTACCATTTCAGGTAACCGCATATCTATGTTTCATAGATACACTTGCTTTCACTCTTTCACTCTTGCTTTTATCCGACCGGTTTTCTCAAGCTTCCTACTGTTCTCCAGTGCCTTTCCCTTCGTCCAGTGGTTCAATTTTGATATCAACTCGCCATCAACCGTTCTGACCCTATCAGACTGAAAATGGGTCTCGACCCGAAACTTCACCCTTACCTTCTCTCCAGAGATGTTGTCTGTCCCGCTGAGTTACACCAGCATTTTTGTGTCTGCCATGTTTTATGCCACCAGAAATATCAACCACATCCTCAGATGGTTACACCTCTCTCTTGCCGGATCAGCCTCAACCCTATCTTTATCACTTAATCCTGGCCCTCGCTGCTCTGCACTCTCAGTCCTAAAGAATGGTCGCCACCGAATCTTGGACTAACCCGCGCCTGCTTAGACGCTACCTTATCCGCATGTGATTATCCGGAAGCTGTTCTGTTCATCATTAAAGCATCTGTAATTTGTTCTCTCTCTCTCGTAATGTATTTCCATCTATCACACGCTTTTTTCGGGGGGGGGGGGGTGAGTAATGTTCATCTTTCCAGATGTAATCCACGCACTCTCTGCCCACACACATTATGGGGTAGTTTACTACGTGACAAGTCTTCGAATCATACAGCGTTGCGATCATGACCGCTTTTTCAAAACGATTTCATTGCCATGCATCCTTGTTGCAACTGGCGGCACCAGATTAGTGAGAGTTGCGGTCGAGACCCTTCTTCAGACTGAAGAAAGGCCTTGACACGAAACGTCAATTAATCCTTCTCTCCAGAGATGTTGCCTGACCCGCTGAGTTACTCTAGCATTTTGGCACTTTAGCCGGTTGCCATGCTAGTTGAAGTGGGTTGCCAGAGATTGCAGGTAGTCGAAGGTAAGACCTCCCTGGTGGAATAAAACTGGTTGAAAAAAAGGTCTCACCTTCCACTACCTGCAACCTCCGGCAACCACTTTCAACTAGCATCGCAACCGGCTTCAAATAAAAAAATACAAATTTTTAAAACGGCAACCTATTTTTAGTCGCGGCCAGTTTTGAATTTTTTGAAATAATCGCCGGAACATAGAAGAAGCGGAAACCACTTTGGACCATTAGGGAGACTGAAAAAAACTCCGGAAACTGCAGGGAAATGTTGGGTGGGGCGCAACGTCTCCAGAGGTTTCCGTTCAGGTTTCCTAAGTGGAACAGGGACATTACTGTCCCCACCCTTTTGCTGATTACGCATGCCTAACTTTCCCGCGTTAATTTTTCAGTTTACAGAACGGACTCGACCGAAATCGCTGTCCGCTCTTTCCCTGTGCAGATGCTGCGTGATTCACCGAGTTTCTCCGGCATTTGTTTGTTCCCCAAGATTCCAGTATCTTCAACAGCCCGTGTATTCCGTGTGGAAATATGTTCACAAAGACCAAATTGTGGTTCATAGTTTTTAGTTGCAGAATGCCATTCGTCCCACCCAGTCTATTCCGCCATGTAATCAAGGCTGTTCAATATTTATCATTCAACTCCATTCTCATGCTTTCGCCCCATGACCTCTGACATCCTTACTTATCAAGAATCAGTCAATCTCCGCCTTACAAGTATCCATTGACCTGGCCTCCACACGCCTGCGTGCAATGGATTCCACAGATTCACCACCATCTGGCTAAAGAAATTCTTGCATGTCAGCTTTCTAAGGGAACTTCCTTTTATTCGATGGCCTCTGGTCCTAGACTATCCCACCAGTGGCAACGTCGTGTCCGCATTTACTCTTTTCAGGCATTTTATTGTTCAGTAGTATTAAATTAACCCGCCTCATCCCACTAAACTCCGGCGAGTCCAGAGCCCTTAAATGTTCACGTTTGCAGGCCAAGTATGATAACTACCGTCATTTCAGTTGAAGTTAATTTCACCGTTCGTAAATTCGGACAGCTACAAACGTACAAAATTTTTTTTTTGCAGAAAAAGATATCGAGCAGAGGAAATCAGGTAATAGTTGGGATTCAATTTGTGGTTTAATCGACATTTGCTTTTTAGACTTTATTTTAGACTTCAGGGATACAGTCTGGAAACCTTTCTTCGGCCCACCATCCGCGCCGACCAGCGACCAGCCCGTACTCTAAACCTCTCCTACAAACTAGTGGTACATTTACATAAGCCAATTAAACTACAAGCCTCTACGCCTAGGGAATGTTGCAGGAAATTCGAGCACCCGGAGAAAACCCACGTGGTCACTCGCAGGACGCATAAAATCCACACGGGCAGCACACGTTGTCAGAATGGGACTCGGATCCCAGGCACTGTAAGGCCGGAACTCTACTGTTGCGCCACCTTGCCGCCCACTTCTCCTGACATGTTTATGGTGTCCTAAATGTTTTACAAGCCATTATATACATATGACATGTTTTACCTTAACTCTTTACATACGAGCTTCGGTGTAAAATGATTCTGTAAAATGATCCTGTAGAATTTACAGGATCATTTTACACCGAAGCTCGTATGTAAAGAGTTAAGGTAAAACATGTCATATGTGTATATAAGTCTCCTGGGGCACATAATTTTAGTTGTACAGAAGTGATATTGTATTTTTCGTGGTTCATGTTTTAATACTGACATTCTGAATGGTTCATCGACAGTGCTGAAACACAGCCGAAGAATCACTAAACGCATCAGGACATCAGGGTTTTATTGACGCCTAATTCATAAACATTTAAAACCAAAATCTGAAAGTAAATATTGCGCATGTTCCTGCTTCCTGCACGTAGTTAACAATCGCAAAATATATTCTCAAACAACCATTACGATATTTTGAAGCCCGCAAAACATACAGTGGAATTGAATTGCAGCTCACTCGATTTTTCCGACTTGGTGGTAGCAACGTGCCTCCTATAAGGAGACAAAGGCTGGCGCTGTTTACGAAGCCGTCGAAAGGAGCACTGGAAAGTATCATTCCCAGGTGGTAGTATATAACGTGAATCAAACATTTGTCACAATTGCCTGTTCTTCTTATTTTATGCCCGACGTTGCTTTTTGGACTTAATTGCAGCATGGGCTGCAATTTATGTAACTGTATCCTCTTCGTTGTTTTGACTAGAACCGGACCCGAGCGGCTGCGCATCGACCAACGAAGTTGGGCCGCCGCATTCTTCAGCTATGATCATTGGCCTTCAGTCCAGGGCCCGACTTCATCTCCGGCTGCGGTTTTTGAACAACGGGGGTGAGGAGGATGGTGGTTACGTCACTCGCAGCGCGTGGAAGAACGGCACGCAGACCCATTGTGACGTCATCAGCGAAAGACAGTCGTTTTTAAATTCAATGTTTTGTCAGATTTTTTAACATGTTCAGTTAGAACTCGAGAAATAAAGCATGACCTTTTCAGATAGGGCGCTTTTGGACTCCATGCAAAACATTTCTACGGGAATATGTAAATATTTTATCGTTACCCTGTCTTTTTTTCGCTAAGATGTGATTAGACACAAAGAAACACCAACAAATATAGACACATACACGATCAGACATTTAATAGTTACAAGACCAAGTGTGACCAGTTGGGTCCCGTCCCCTAAATGCGCGGGCGCGGGGGAGAGCGGCCTGCGGCGTCACACAAACACTAACCAACCCCCACACACCAACACTAACCACCACCCCCCACACATTCACCACACCCCTAGATATTGCATTAATTTTATACATTCGCTCATTTTACAATTCCCCCCGCCTTATCCACTCACGCATAGCCCCCAACTCGCAGGCGCGGCTAGAGAGGGATAGGGAGGGGGTAGAGAGAGAGGTCAGAGTGTGCAGAGGGCAGAGACTGAGAGGGCAGAGTGCAGAGACAGGAAGGGCGGAGAAACAGAGTGCAGTGGGCAGTGACAGAGGGGCAGAGACAGAGGCAGAGAGGGCAGATGGCATCGACAGGGACAGAGAGAGGGCAACGACAGAGCCAGAGAGAGGACGGAGTGTGAGGCAGAGAGAGGGCAGGGGCAGAGGCCGAGGCAGAGGCAGGGGCAGGCAGAGACAGAGGGAGAGAGAGGGCGGAAAGAGGGCAGAGACAAACTGGAAAGAGACCGATGGCAGAGACAGAGGCAGACGCAGAAACATGGGCAGAGAGAGGGCAGAGAGGGAGTGGTCACCACTCCACCACTCACCCATAGGTCCCAATACTCACCACTACCTAGAGGGGGAGGGTGGGGGGAGAGGGAGGACCCGAGTACTCGACCGAGGTCCCGACCGAGGACCGGACCTGAGCCGAGGACTGGATCCGAGCCGAGGAGCGGACCAGTGCCGAGCAGGTGACCGGAGCCGAGCCGAGTCGAGGACCGGACACGAGCCGAGGCGCGGGCAGAGGAGCGGGCGTGCGTCAATCAAAGGACCGCGAGTTGGCCGCCGCAGTCTTCAGCTATGATCTTTGGTCTTCAGTCGACGACCCGACTTCATCTCCGGCTGCGTCTTTTGAATCACGGGAGGAAAAGGTGTGGGGGAGGGGGTGAAGTCACTCGCAGCGCGTGTATGAAAGGCATGCAAACCCAATGTGTCGTCATTTACGAAAGGCAGTCGTTTTTAAATTCATAATTTTGTTAGGTTTTACATTTTCAGGAATAACTCGGGAAATAAAGCATGACAATTTCAGATAATGCGCTTTTGGACACCACGGGAAAAATACCTACCGGAATATGTAAAGATTCTACCGTTACCGCGTCGTTTTTTCGCGAAGATGTGTGTACACACAAACGAACACACAATCAAATACATTCACATAAAAGATCAGACTTTTAATAGTAACTAGACCAAGAGGTACCCGTTGAGTCCCGTCCCCGCAACGCGCGGTTGCGGGGGGGGGCGGCCTGCGGGGTCACACACACACTAATCACCCACCCACACACACACACACACACACTAACAACCCCCCTGCACACGCACACTAACCACCCCCTTGATATTATTTTAATATTATTAATTCGCTTTTTTACCCAATCCCCGCCCTCTCCACTCACGCATAGCCTCCAACTCACAAGCGCATCTAGAGAGGGAGAGGGAGGGGGTAGAGAGAGAGTGCGGAGAGAGAGGGGGAAGTGACACAGAGAGAGGGGCAGAGAAACAGAGAGAGCTGCAGAGACAGAGAGAGAGAGAGGCAGTTTTTTCGCGAAGATGTGATTACACACAACCAATCACACGAA
>CM075981.1:17784969-17854969 GCA_038087875.1 Malacoraja senta | reverse complement strand
CTCCCTCCCTCTCTCCCTCTCCCTCTCTCTCTCTCTCTCTCTCCCTCTCTCTCACTATCTCCCCATTTCTGCAATCTATCTCTCTATCTATCTGCCCCCTGCCTGCCTACAAGTTTCTAAACTTACCAACCTCTGAAGTCAGCCTCATAGAGCTATAGTTCCCTTCTTTTGCTTCGCTTCCTTCTTGAACAGCGGAATAATATGTGCCATGTCCAGTTCCCTGTGACTCCTACCGCCATGTGTTTGTTGAAAGAACATCACTAATGCCGCCACAATCTCGAAATCTACTTATTTTAGAATCCTGGTGTGTATTACATCTGGTCCAGGTGACCTATCCACCTTCACACCTTTAAGCTCCCTAAGCAAATTATCTTTAATAACAACAATACCACTAACTTCTGCCTCCTTCGTTGAATTTCAGGCGCGTTCTTGGTCTCTTCCGTTGTGAAGACTGACAATAAAAACGTTTTAAATTCATCTGACATTTATTTATTCCCCATTTCACTTCTCCAGCTTAATTTTCCAGCAGCCCAGTGTCCACTCGTGCCTTCTTCTTACCCTTTATTTTTCTGAAGAATCAATTGCTGTCCTATTTTATATATTGTCCAGCCTATCTTCATATTTAATATTTTCTCCCAGTATAGCTTTCTTAGTTACCCTATTTTGTTTTATAGAACGTTCCCAATACTCCGGCTTCCCACTAAACTGTGCAATATGATGTGCCTTCTCTTTTATTCTCCTGCTGTCTTTGAATAATCTTGTCAGCCCCGGTCGCCTATTTACCCCATTTACAATCTGTCTTCCTCTTTGGGAAGCATAAAATATTCCGCGACTCCCTGATATTCGCAGAAATTCCTGCCATTGCTAATACCACATAGTTCCTCCTAATCCCTTTCCAATCAACATTAGGCAGCCACCCTGAGATCTCATCTACCTAATTGGAGAGCTTTGAACTATCTGTAAACCCAATTAATCGAACATTATTTGGCACTGAATGTTACACTCTTTATCCTGTATTTGTATACTATGGGTATCTAAAACATTTCACTTTGCCCTGGTAAATGTGACAATAACAAACTAAACTAAAAAAACGGAACTTCTGTAGGCAGGGGCGAAACAAGTTACGTTCTGCCCGGTTGTGCTTCGTTGTACCCTGGGATAAATGACAATGAACTAACCTGAATTTAAAAATATTTGAAGAATTCGTTCATGGGTGAGTTCAGCTGCTACCGCTTATTCTTCTTTGCTGCTAAATATCCCAATGTGATTTTATTGCGTGCAATTTACAAACAATACTCAAATCACCTGTTGTTATTTTAGCCAATAGTTAAAATCAAAGCATGCATGAAGTTTGCAAATTAACTTGCGAGCATGTATGTCGAATTTGGAATTAATCTCTTGATGTCATGCAGAGAAATTGCGATATCCACAGAGCCCTAAATCAAGATCTAACGATGTTAACTGCAACCACGAGTGTGATGCATCAACTGTTGCATCGCCGTATTCGGGACATTGACTTTTGTATTTTGTCTATGTTGCACGAGCACGATTACAACGAGAGAAACGTGTATCCTAATTATGTGCAATTTGGAAATGTTATGTAAAAATAAAATCGCTTGTCGTAAATCTGATTAAGATCAGTTCTACTGTACTATGATTTAGCAATACTGGTGGCAAAGGAAATCAGTTTCCGTATGTATATTCGCTCAGAAATGTATGAGAATGTAACTGAACATTTTAAAGGGATCAGAATAAATAACAAATCAACATGACGATATTTTTTAACGAGGAATAACTCGAAATGTAACAAATAGAACAAGGCATGCACTGAAATGTCTTGTGCTGGAAGGAACTGCAGATGATGGTTTAAACGAGGCAGTCGGGGAAGTGCCTTGTGAGAAAAGTGCGAATCTTTGGCTCAAGAGTCCCTTGTGAGAAAAGTGCGAGTCTTTGGCTCAAGAGTCTTCGGCGTTCGAGAGGACGGGACGCGGTGAAGACCTGACGGGTAAGCTGCTACAGTGTGATGCTTGCAGGATGTGGGAGGAAGGGACACTTTTGGTGCCTCTGGTTGCTACATTGTGGTAAGTGTGTCCAGGTTCAGCTCCTGGAAGACAGTGTTGGGGCACCGGATAAGCAACTTGATGACCTCAGGAACAACCGGGGAAAACGAGAGTTTCCTGGACAGGACATACAGTGAGGTTGTCACGCCAAGGTTACATGAACACCGAAGGTGGGTGACGGTGAGAAAGATGAGAAACCGTGGAGTGCTAGATATCCCAGTGGCTGTACCAAATGAAAACAGGTACGCCCTCTTGGGAGTTGTCGGGGGTGAAGACGCTTCAGTCCGAGCGGCGGACAGGTCGATGGCTGTATTCCATGAGACCAGACTCGACTGGCGAGAGCGACGTCGGGAAGAGCTATAGTGGTGGGGTGTCTCTATTGTCCGAGGTGCGGACAGCAGATTCTATGGCGTCATGCGAGACGCGCGGATGGTCTGTTGCCTCCCTGGTACCAAGGTTCAAGATACCACGAACCAAATTCTGAACATCCTCGAGAGGGAAGGTGAACAGCTGGCAGTAGTTGTGCACGTGGGCACAAATGACGTCGGGAAGAAGAGGAAGGGGGTTCTGCAACGCGAGTTTAGAGAGTTAGGAAGAAGACTGAAAAGCAGGACTTCTAGTGTGATTATCACTGGATTGCTTCCAGTAATTCGTGCTAGTAAGGGCAGGGACAGGGAGATTGGGGATCGGAATGTGTGGCTGGGGGTCTGGTGCAGGGAACAAGGATTAAGCTTTATAGATCACTGGGATCTCTTCTGGGATAGGGATGACCAGTACAAAAGGGACGGGCTACATCTTAACAGCATGATGACCAACGTTCTGGCAGGCAGGTTTGCTAGTGCTACACGTGTGGATTTACACTAAATAATGGGGGTGGGGGTGATTGACATATTGGGAGTATAAAGATGGAGTTAAAGGGGAACTAAGTACTGGAAACGTTACAAAATACTCCCGAATTAATGGCAAGGAAAGTTCGAGAAGGGATAAGAGATTAAGGTCAGAACGAATAGTAACAGTTTGAGAGGGGACGTGGATACCAAATTCAAAGTGTTGTATATGAATGCGCGACGTATAAGAAATAAAGTGGATGAGCTTTTATGATGTTTTTGGAATTACAGAGACATGGCTACAAGAGGACCAGGACTGGGAACTAGATAACTAGAGCAAAGGAGACTATGGAGCCATGAGGGAGGAGTTGTCAAAATTGACTGGAAAAACACCCTTGACTGTGGGACAACAATGGCAGATATTTCTGCGAATAATACAGAAGGTGCAGGATCGGTTCATTCCAAAGAGGAAGAAAGATTCCAAATGGAGTAAGGGGCGACCGTGGCTGACAATGGAATTCAGAGACAGCAAGAAATATAAGAGAATAAATAGTACATAGCAAAGATGAGCGGGAAGCCAGAGGATTGGTTAACTTTTAAAGAGCAACAGAAGATAACTAAAAAGGCAATACGGGGAGAAAAGATGAGGTACGAAGGTAAGCTAGCCAAGAATATAAAGGAGAATAGTAAAAGCTTATTTAGGTATGTGAAGAGGAAAACAATAGCTAAGGCCAAATTTGAACCCTTGAAGACAGTAAAAGGTGAATTTATTATGGGGATCTGAAATGGCAGATGAGTTGAACAGGTACATTGGATCCGTCTTATCTAAGGAGGACACAAATAATCTCCCTGATCTACTAGTTGCCAGATGATCTAGGGTTGTGGAGGAACTGAAGGAGATTCACATTAGGCAGGAAATAGTGTTGTGTAGACTGATGGGACTGAAGGCTGCTAAATCCCCAGGGCCAGATGGCTTGCATCCCAGCGTAAGTAAGGAAGTGGCTCTAGAAATTGCGAACGCATTGTTGATCATTTACCAATGTTCTATAGATTCAGGATCAGTTCTTGTGGATTGGAGAGTAGCTAATGTTATCCCACTCTTTAAGAAGGGCGGCAGAGAGAAAACAGAGAATTATAGTGCAGTTAGCCTGATATCGGTCGTGGGGAAGATGCCGGAGTCAACATTAGAAACATAGAAACATAGCAAGGCCACTAATAGGCCCCGACCTCGGGTGGTCACAGAGGAAGACGACTAAACTTTCTGGTACGTTTCCCCACAGTGGAACATTTTGATTCTGTTGTGGGGGGACGATTGTGTTGAACTCTATAATGTATTGTGTAAACTTTTATTTTTTTAAATATTTTTCTATGCTGTACGGAATCTTACTATTTATTTTATGTAAAGCACTTTGGTTTCAACGCGAGTTGATTTAAAACGTGCTATGTAAATAAAACGTACTTACTTACTTACTAGGATATAGAAAATAGGTGCAGGCCATTCGGCCCTTCGATCCTGCACCGCCATTCAATATGATCATGCCTGATCATCCAACTCAGTATCCTGTACCTGGCTTCTCTCCATACCCCTGATCCCTTTAGCCACAAGGGCCACATCTAACTTCCTCTTAAATATAGCCAATGAACTGGCCTCAACTACATTCTGTGGCAGAGAATTCCACAGATTCACCACTCTCTGTGCGAAAATGTTTTTCTCATCTCGGTCCTAAAAGACTTCCCCCTTATCCTTAAACTGTGGCCTCTTGTTCTGGACTTCCCTGACATCGGGAACAATCTTCCTGCACCTAGGCTGTCCAACCCCTTAAGTATTGTGTAAGTTTCTATAAGATTCAGCATGGATTTGCGAAGGGCTAATCATGCTTGAATAATCTTCTGGATTTTTTTGTGAATGTAACCAGGAAAATGGACAAGGGAGAGACAGTGGATATGGTGCATAAGGTCCCATACAGGAGTTTTTATGGGCAAAATTAGAGCACATGTAATTGGGGCTACGGTGCTGCTATGGAATGTAACATCTCCAAGTTTGCGAAAGACACGAAGCTGTGTGGTAGTGTGAGCTGCGAGGGGGGTACTATCAGGCTGCAGGGTGATTTGGACAGGTTCGCTGAGTGGGCAGATGCATGGCAGATGCAGTTTAATGTGGATTAATGTGAGGTTACCCACTGTGTTGGCAAAAACAGGAAGGCAGATTATAATCTAATTTTTTTGTTCATGTCAAATTGGGAAAAGGGGAAGTACAACGGGATCTGGGAGTCCTTGTTCATCAGTCACTGAAAGTAAGCATACAGGTACAGAAGGCAGTGAAGAGAGCGAATGGTATGTTGTCCTTCATAACGAGTTGGGTATAAGAGCAAAGAAGTCCTCCTGCAGTTGTCTTTAGTGAGACCGCACCTGGCGTATTGTGTGCAATTTTCGTCTCCAAACTTGAGGAAGGACATTCTTGCTATTGAGGGAGTGCAGGGTAGGTTCACGAGGTTAATTCCAGGGATAGCGGGACTGTCATATATTGATAGACTGGAGCGTCTGGGCTTGTACACTCTGGTATATAGAAAAGATGAGAGCGGATCTTATTGAAACGTATACGATTATTAAGGGTTTGGACACGCTAGAGGCAGGAAACATGTTCCCGGTGTTGGGGGAGTCCAGAACAAGGGGCCATTGTTTAATTATAAGCGTTAAGCCATTTAGAACGGAGATGAGGAAAAACTTTTTAACACAGAGAATTGTGAGTGTGTGGAATTCTCTGCCTCAGAAGGCGGTGGAGATTGGTTCTCTGGATGCTTTCAAGAGAGAGTAAGATATAGATATTAAGGATAGCGTAATTAAGGGATACGAAGAGAAAACAGGAACGGGATACATGGTGGATTTTCAGCCATAATCACATTGAATTGTGATGCTGGCTCGAATGGCCGAATGGCCTACTCCTGCATATATTGTCTATTGTCTATAAACCGAAGATAAACACGAAAAGCTGTCTTCGGTTTATATTGTCTATAAACTGAAGATAGACACGAACGGCTTCAGGCGGGGGCTGTCGGGGGCCGGTGTGAGTATCCTGCAGCCGGGGGAGGGGGACGGCTTCAGGCAGGTGTATCGGGTGCCGATGAGTGGGGGGGGGAGCGTCCTTCAGCCATGGGAGGGGGACAGCTTCAGCCGGGGTCCGGAGCGGAGCTTCCTGCAGACGAGGGAGGGGGACGGCTTCAGGCTGGGACCGGTTGAGGGGGTTAGCGTCCTGCAGGTGGGGACGGAGACGGCTTCAGGCTGGAGCTGGCTGTAGCGTTCTGTAGGCTGGGGACGGGGACGGCTTCAGGTGTGGTGGGGAGGAGGGAGCGCCCTGTAGCCGGGCGAGTGGGGCGGCTTCAGGCGGCGGCTCTCGGGGTCGGTGGGGGATGGGGGAGTGTCCTGCAGCGTGGGGAGGGGAACTGCTTCAGGCGGGGGCTGCCGCTCCCGTGGCCTACCGCTACCGTGCCCTACACCCCTGCCACAGCCTGCCACTGCCGCTGCCGCTGCCGATCCCGGTGGGGGGGGGGGGGGGGAGAGCGTCCTGCAGTCGGATGAGGGTGAGGGCATTAGACCGGGCTGTCTCGGGCCGTTGGAGGTGAGGTGGAGCATTCTTCACCGGCGGAATGGGACGGCTTCAGACGGGGGTTGTCGGGCGGCGGTGGGGCGTGTCCTGTAACCGGGGGGGGGTCGGCTTTAGGCGGGGGTTGTCGGGTACCGGTGATGGGTGGGCGTCTTGCAGCCGGGGGAGCTGGACGGCTTCAGACGGGGGGCGGCGTGGAGATTCCTGCAGCCGAGAGAGGGGGACAGCTGCAGGCGGGTGGCGGTTGGGGTGTGGGGTTCAACACTGCATTAGCAATGTTACACAATTTTGAGATTTTAAAAATAAAGTCTGCAATTTATCCCATCAGATAAAGCATAAAAATAAGTTTAATTTGACACCTAATTCACTTTCATATCTTCAGTATTAAAGAAGTTATGGCCAATTTCATACTCGGAAATTTAGCATCTTGTTCCCTATTGTTTTTCCATTGACTTAACACAAAAGCTGTGATCGAGGACAGTCAAAAGCCCATAAATTTCTTAAAAATTAAGATAACTGAAAGAAATTTTCAGTTATTATAGATTGAAGCATTCTGAAACAAATATGAAACAATCTTACTTAGAAGACATGAAAGTATAGCATATAATTAGTTAGTTACCTAATTGTAGCTAATTACAAAATTCAATTACTAGATCTAAACTTCTATCATTTTCTTAAGAATAGATTAACATTTTTAAATAGAGCCTAAGTGTCCAAATAACATTCACACAATAATTCACAATATAACATAATTTTTAAATCTCATTTTCATGAATTTACAGGCCAAATGGAAGGAATTGAATGTTTAAAACCTGTAAATTAATGGGGATTTAAATCATCTTGTGAGTGAGGATTTCTGGAACGCGATCTTTTGGAACGTTCATTTGCGGTGAATTTAACCCCGTATTGGCAAGAAAAATTCTGCCGTTAATTCGGTGAAAAGAATCACCGTGTCGCATGAAAAAATGAGAATTAAAGGCTTCTTAAGAAGCACTTTTATAGGCTGGGAAAATCGTCCTGCAGTTGGTGAAGGAGGACGGCTTCAGGCGGGGGCCGGTGGGAGGGGGGAGTAAATATCCTGCAGCTGGGGACGGGTTCAGGCGAGTGGCGGCGGGAGTGTTCTGTAGCCGGGGGTCGGGAACGGCTTTAGGCGGGTGCCGGCGGGAGCGTCCTGCAGCCGGGGCAGGAGGAGGACTTCAGGCAGAGGCTGTCGGGGACGGTGGGGGTGAGTGTCCAGCAGCCGGGGGACGGCTTTAGGCGCGGTCTGTCGGGGGCTGTCGGGTTCCGGCGGAGGTGGGGGCAGTGTCCTGCAGCTGGGGACATGGACGGCTTCAGGTGGGGGCCGGAGGTAGCGTTCTGTAGCCGGGCGACGTGAACGGCTTCAGGCGGGGGTGCGGTGAGCGTCCTGTAGCAGGGCGAGGGAGACGGCTTCAGGCGGGGGCTGCCGGGGCCGGTAGTTGATGGGGGTGTCCGGCAGGCGGGGTTGGGGACGGATTCAGACGGGGCCTGTCGGGTGCCGGTGGGGGGAGGTTGCGTCCTGCAGCTGGGGGAGGAGGACGGCCTTAGACGGCGGCCTGTGGGGGGGGAGGCGCCGAAGTTCCCTACAGCTGGGGACGGGGGGCGGCTTCAGGCGGCGGCCGGCGGGGAGCGTCCTGCAACCTGGGGAGGGGGATGGCTTCAGACGGGGCTTATCGGGGCTGGTGCTGGGGGGGGGGGTGGGGTGGAGCGCTGCCGTGGCCTACCGCTGCCGTGGCATACCGCTGCCGTGGCCTACCGCTGCCCCGGCGTACACCTGCTGCTGGGACGGCTTTAGGTGGGGGAGGTGAACGTCCTGTAGCCGGTGAGGGGGGCGGCTTTAGGCGGGGTCGGCGGAAACGTCCTGTAGCCGGAGACGGGGACGGCTTTAGGCGGGGGCCGGCCGAAACATCCTGTAGCCGGGGACGGCTTCAGGCAGAGGTCATTTCTGGGTGGTGGGGTGAGCGTTTTACAGTCGGCGATGATGAGGCCTTCATGCGGTGGCCGATGGGGGGGGGCTTTCTGGCGGGCTAGTATATGTGCTCTGGGCCGAAGGGACTGGGTTCCGCAGGTCTAGTATGGGCATTGTGGGCCGACTGGACATTTATTGGGCTAACACGGATGTTGTGGGCCGATGGAATGCAGCTGGGGACCGAGACGTCTTCAGGAGGAGCAGGCGGGAGCGTTCTGTAGCCGGGGGCGGAGTCGACTTCAGACGGGGCCTATCGGGGGCCGGTGGGGGAGCACTGCCGTGGCCTGCCTTGGCCTTGGCCTACCGCTGCCACTACTACCGCTACCTACCCATGCCGTGTCCTGCCGCTACCGTCCCCTATCGTTGTCCTGGCCTACCGCTGCCGTTGCCTACCGCTGTTGCTGGCGTCGCCTATCGCTCTCGTGGCCTACCGCTGCCGCTACCTATCCCTGCCGCTGCCGCTGCCGCTGCCTACGCTGCCGCTGCCGTGGCCTATCGCTGTCGTAACCTACCGCTGCCGCTGCCGTGGCTGTGTCCGTGGCCGTGGCCTGTCGCTGCCGTGTACTATCGCTGCCGCTCCGCACCGGTCACTGCCTGAAGCCTGCAGCTGGGGACGGGGAGAGCTTCACACGCGGGCCGGTGCGTGACGGATCGTCGTGCCGCTGGGGACGCTAGGGCGTCAGACTGGGGGCGGTAGGAGGATAGCGTCCTGCAGCTGGGGACGGGGCGGCTTCAGGCGGGGACCGGCGGGAGCGTCCTGTAGCCGGAGGAGGGGACGGATTCAGGCGGATCCCGCGGGAGCGTCCAGCAGCCGGATATGTGGACGGCTTCGGGTGCGGAGAGGCGTCCTGTAGCCGGGGGAGTTGGACGGCTTCAGTCAAGGGCGGGTGGGTTGGGTGAGCGTACTGCAGCTAAGGACGGGACTAGTATGGAGGGCTAGTATGGATGGAGGGCTAGTATGGATGCTGTTGGCCGAAGGGACTGCTTCCAGGGCTAGTACGGACATTGTGGACCGAATGGACTTTACTTGCGCTAGTACAGGTGTTGTAGGCCGGAGAGTGGCTTCCGGGCTAGGATGAACATTGTGGTACGGGTGTTGTGGGTCAAATGGGTTGCAGGTTGGGAAGGGGGATGGGGACGGTTTCAGGCGGGGGCTGGCGGTGTTTTCTGTAGCCGGGGGCGGGGACAGCTTCAGACGGGGAGCGGGAAGCTCTGCCGTGGCCTGCCGTTGCCGGGGGCTTACCTCTGCCGCTGTAGTGGCCTACTGCTGCCACTGTCGTGGCCTGCCGCTGTCATGGCCTTCTGCCGTCGCTGGCGCGTCCTATCGCAGTCGTGGCCTAACTCTTGCGCTCCCCACCGGCTTCAGGCGGGGAAAGGTGGGTAGCATCCTGCAGCTGGGTACGTGGACGGCTTCCGGCCCTGCCCTCACGCAGTCACTCCCGTCCCCGGCTACCAGCTCACTCACGGCTCCCAGCTCCGGCCGCACTCAGCGGCAACCGGCGCGTGCCCCGCCCTCACTCAGCGGATCCCGGCCCCGGCTCCAGCCTCACTCAGCCGCTCCCGGCCCCGGCTCCGGCCTCACTCAGCGGCTCAACACCGGCCGCACGCAGCGGATCCAGACCCGGGCACCTGCCTCATTTAACGGCTCCCGGCCCGAGCCCCTTCCTCACTCAACGGCTCCCGGGCCGGGCGCCGGCCTCACTCAGCCGTTCCCAGCCCCGGCTCCGGCCTCACACAACGGCTCCCGGACCCGTCTCCGGCCTGACACACGGCTCCCGGACCCGGCTCCGGCCTCACACATCGAATCCCGGACCCGGCTCCGGCCGCATTTAGCAGCTCCCGACCCCGGCATCACTGAGTGGCACCCGGCACCGGCCCCGGCCCCGTCTCCGGCTCACTCAGCGGCTCCTGGCCCCGGCCCCGGCCCCAGCCCCGGCCCCGACTCCGTCCGTACTCCTCGGCTCCCGGCCCCGACGGTGATCAGTAGCTCCCGGCCTCGACGGTGATCAGCGGCTCTCGCCCTCACTCAGCGGCACTCGGCCTCACTCACCGGCCCCGGCCACTTGCCCCCGTCAGCGGCTCCCGGATCGTCGTGGTGGTAGACGCAGACCAGCCCCCTTGGCTCTCCACGTTCTGCTCACTCCGCTTTATTCTCTTCCCCGCCATGTGTTTGACAGCGAGTGCCGATAGTGGCGTCGCCATCCAGACGAATGACAGGAAATAAGACCAATCTGCCGACAGACGAGATGCCAATCTGCGCATGAGCGTTTTTTTAACGATATATAAATCTTAATAATTGTTGTAATATTACACCGACCGGAACAAAACTTGGTGCGCTTGCAGCACAGGAGAATGGCGAGTGAGGTGGCGAAAAGTCGTAGCGCTATCAGGTACTGTTTTGCGCAAATGTAAAAACAACGCAAATTGGAAGAGCACAAGATGAGAGTTTTAGTTATGTGTAGAAAAAGAAGATAGAAGATAGAAGACAGATATATATATATATAAGATATATAGATATATAGATATATAGATAGAGAGATATATAGATAGATAGATAGATAGATAGATAGATAGATAGAAAGACAGACAGACAGATAGATAGATAGATAGATAGATAGATAGATAGATAGATAGATAGATAGACAGATAGATAGCTAGATAGATAGATAGATAGATAGATAGATAGATAGATAGATAGATAGATAGATAGATAGATAGATAGATAGATAGATAGATAGATAGACAGATAGATAGATATGTAGATAGATATATAGAGAGATAGGTAGACAGACAGGCAGACCGACTGACAGACAGACAGACAGACAGAGACAGACAAACAGACAGACAGATGGATAGATAGATAGATAGATAGATAGGTAGGCAGATAGATAGATAGATAGATAAGCAGACAGACAGACAGACAGACAGATGGATAGATAGATAGATAGATAGAGAGATAGAGAGAGAGGAGAGAGAGAGAGAGAGCGATAGAGATAGATAGATAGATAGATAGATAGATAGATAGATAGATAGATAGATAGATAAATAGATAGATAGATAGATAGATAGATAGATAGATAGATTGATAGATAGATAGATAGATAGATAAATAGATAGATAGATAGATAGATAGATAGATAGATAGATATATAGATAGATAGATAGATACATAGATAGATAGATAGATATATAGATAGATAGATAGATAGATAGATAGATAGATAGATAGATAGATAGATGGATATATAGATAGATAGATAGATAGATAGATAGATAGATAGATAGATAGATAGATAGATAGATAGATAGATAGATAGATAGATAGATAGATAGATAGATAGATAGATAGATAGATAGATAGAAAATAGAACGGTATAGAAAGATAGATTGTATATTGAGCAAATTTAAACAATCCTGTACTCTGGGCAGTTCCGAGGACTACAATAGATGAAACGTCTGCTGCATTGGCTAATATATACAATTTGCGAACATTTGCCAGTGTGGTATAATTACAATTTACAAGAAAGATAGCACAAGCTATAATTGCTCTAGTCGCAAGTTAAATTAATAAAACATGAAGTAGTTAACATTTTACGAGGCATTGGATGTGAAAATAGTGCATATATTCCTGAAAAGCTGGAATGGATGATGGATCCTTTATTCTTCAATATTTTTTCCTGAAAAATGTATATTGCAAAGACAATTATAATATCACTTCGAACAAATGATTCGCAGAAGCTTTGCCCTTTCTGCATGGATCGAAAATGCTGGCGGAACATTCACCAAGAGGCTTTAGCTTTCGTTGAGTTCACCTACTTCTGTGACATTTGATCGGAGTTTTAAATTACTTGTTCGGACTTATACCTTCCCAGTGGACCTGTAATTATTTGAAGCAAATGGCTCTTTGTATGAATAGATTATGTGATTGCATTAGACTTCGAATAATATCATTACAAGTGGTACGTTTCGTTTGAGCCTCCAAGTAAACTTCTTCGAGAGAAATTCTGCGTGGTTAAATTTAGTTTAGAACGCTGATAAAACTGACATTTTAGTTGCATTTTTCCCATTGGGTGCTTAAAGTTTCTCGATTTTGTAATCCATCTGGATAATTCAAATGAGTCTTGCTGTAAACCCGTAAGTGCTTAATCTGGAAATTGCCCCCCAAATATCGAATCAAATCATACTCAAATATATGCGATGTATCCCTCTATTATATTCCTTCTTCTAACTTTGCAACAGAACATATACACGCAACTTGGGCACAAACAGGCGAATATGTCTTCGGGTGATCGCTATCAACGATGAATTTGACAGTGATCTGTGAAATCTCGTGCGGTACAAAGTAAGATTATTTTACGATTCTAAATGTACGTCCATCGAATAATTGTCAATTTTGAATTGAACTAGTCTTGAGATAGTCCGCAGGAGGATAATGTTGTATGCGTGACCTGCTTTTCTGAATTACCGGCTTTACTAAAACAAAACTGGGTTAAATGTCAATAGCCGTTAAGGTGTTTCAGTTATTGATCGTTTAATCTTCCACATTACAGGCCTGGAAGATTGCCGTAAAACCTTGGTGAATTTAGGTGAAACTTTCAATTAATTTACATGTGTGTTTGGACTGTGTGTAACCAAGAATTAAAGATTCCGGTGAAGTAAGATAACGTTACTGGATAGTAAAAGCACTAACAGGAATCGAAATCGAACTATGATCAAAATTATGTAGACACACTAAATTAGTTTGTAACACGTATAATATTCATAGAAAATAGACAGACAATCATGTAGACCGTACTATGTTATATATAGTATACATGTTGTGTGTGGAGATGCAAATAAAGTAGAAGAGGAGGGCATGCGATTTGTTGTTTCTTTTCGCGTCGCGCAGCTGGCTGGCTGCTGGCTTTACGGAGAGCTTGTGCAAGTTGCACTCTTAGAAGCCCCGTTTTATTCGTACATGATGCATCCGCTCACTGCGTCACTGAAACACTGATGAATGGAGGTCAGATTGTCCATTCATTACAATTGAACGCAGCTTGACTGTATTTCTTTATTTGAATGATTTCAGCGACGACAATTAAAAAGTTAACATTGAAGCAAATCCTTATTTGAATCACCATGAACTGGAATAGTTCGAAATCGGATGCATCAATGTTTCACTCGTTTAGTATTAATTGCGTTTTAAATAGTTTTAAATATTTTGTCAACGAAGTGATTTGAAAGTGTTCATGAAACCGGCAGGTCCATATCAAATCTGCCTTTGACGGTTTAATCGCAACAAATTGCAGAAACAAAACGAATCATCAAAGCCAGCATAGCATTGGGAATTATTCCGTTGTTAACAATTAAGAAAATATATCAACTGAAATCCACCCTAACTTAATTAACATCTGCACACCAATTGGATATCGTCATTGCTGGTTGATCATTGACTGATGTTCATCGGTATTATTAAACCATCAAACAAGTAATAGACAGATTATTTGTTCAGATCGAGTATGAGATCTCCCCTTTGCAATTTTGTAACCACGGTTTTCACAGCAGAAATTCTACACGCAAATGAATTCCAGCCATGTTTCCTGGAAATAACCGCAGCTTCAACCGCATATATTGATTCAATATGTTCATTAATTCTATATATTTTTTAGAAATAAATGTCGAGGCAAATGAAAAGGGTAAGAATATACAATAAAACGCAAATACATTTTTATTGATATCCCGAACTTTCGGAACATCAGCTGAAGTTAATTTCCACATTCATTTGTGCATCACACTTAGCATGGATGCAGATACATTTCAATATAAAATGTTCACAATTTTAAATATTTTTAATATAAGGGGGATCATTTAAAGAAAGTGGACTTTTCTGTCCAGAGACGGCTAGTTTCCAGAGGGTGGAGGAGGCAGATACGACAGTGACGCTTAAGAGACTTTTAGATATGCACGTGGAAATGCAGGGTGTGTAAAATATTGATCCCGTGCAAGAAGAACCGGTTTTTTTTCAGTTTGGCTTCATGTTCGGTACAGATATTATGTTGTACTTTTCAATGTTCTATGCTTTCATTGAAAATATATATATATACCTATCTATACTCACCTTCACGCAATGCCTACTTGCCGATAATTGAATATGAATCTGTCGCATAGTTTATATCACTAATTCCTCAACTGGCGTTTTAACCTCTGGCACATCTGGTATTCAATATACAACTAATCTCGATATTGGCTGTACACAATGAATGAGCTGCATCCTTCCAAGTCGATAATGATTTGTTACTATTCTCTAACTGACCAACGATTGAAAGGTCTTTCATCTTTCATTGATTCAAATACCTGCATGATCCTTCGACAGTGGGGAACATACATTCTGAACCTCAACCAATTGAGTTATTAATCCACGATTGCTGATGCCAATTCCATGAAATACGTACCTTTTCCATATGATTACATTTATTGCTACTTAGCGATAAATCTGCATGCTTTAAGATAATCTTTCATAACCTTCGCTTACTAACCGGTTCCAGGAATCTATTGGGTAACTTAATCTATACTCCATTATCGGGTGTATCCTTGATATATAGTGAAATAATATCACCTTATAACACAAATGATGTCTTTACAACGGTACCTTACAGTGTTGTCACAAAACAATAAAGGAATATTTAAAATTCCTTGTAATGAATGTTATGACATCTATCGACTTCCCAATCATCAGCTGGAGATTAACATTTAGTTTGATACATTCAAACACATAGACCTAATTTTCAAACGAATTTTCATAAATTCGACACAATTGAAATAATAATCAGATTTTAGGTTGGTCACCGAAGAATATAATTTCAGTATATCGGCATAATTTGCCATTCATCATCCACTCGCACAAATACATGTGCCCGTATGTATACCATTGAAATGTCTCTGCGTCAGTTTTATGATTCGGACATGCGGACCCACAACAACGTTAAAGCAAATCACGACCATGAAAATATTGATATATTTAGAAAAATAATTTATACTAGATAAAAATAATTTTGACGTCAACGTAGCAGTTTAAACGTTTGTAGGAAATGCACCAAAAGAGAAACTGTGACATTTCATTATTAGATAACAATTTAGATGACCCGGCCATTGTTAGAAGACAGCTCCTAGGAACTGCTTTGTATGGACTGTCCATAATATAAATCAGCCACATAGATAAAACTAGCCGGAAATGATAGTAGGAACATTAGTCTGAATGTTCCCGCTCCATCTGAAATAAACAATCATGACGTTTTTGGAAAAGCTTCCCAGGTTGAACATCACCCCCAACCTAGGTCTTTGGCAGTTCGCCTTCTGCTACAACATATGAGCAGAAACGCAACATTTGGACCATTGAGCGTTCTCTACCATTCCATCATGGCTGATCTATTTTCCCGCTCACCAACATTATCCTGCTTTCTTTACGAAACCTTTGGCTCCCTTAACTGGTAATGAACCTATCAGTCTCCACTTTAAAAGTTCCCAATGAACTGTCCTCCACACCCGTCTGTGAACATTAATGCCACAAATTTCACGCCTATTGCCTGAAAAAGACATCCCCATCTCCATTCGAAATGTACATCATTTTCTTATGAGGCTGTGCCCCTGGCCCGATCCTTCCACAACTGGGAACATTCTCTCCACATGTTCTATCTGGGCCATTTCATTATTCGGTATGTTTCAATGATATTCCTATCGTCCGAAATCTCAATGAGTACACGCCTAGATCCAACGAACGGTCACCAAATATGAACTCAATCACCCCCATCGATCATTCTCATTAGTCCCGTTTGTAACCTCTCCAATGTCAGCGCGTCCGTAGTCTGTCATGCGATCTCGATATCCCAAATCCCCGATCCACGTCCCACGGGACAAGATGTCGCAGAAACCCGGCGACCCTTTGTGTGTTAGTCACAGAAGTGCATCTGCAATCAAAGATTACAATCGCTCCACTCCTTTAAACGAATGACTATTTAGAACGCAACGAAAGCTTTTCAGTGCACCTCGGTATAGGTGAAAATAAATTAAACTAAATTCAAACTCATCTGAAATGTGGTCTGTCAAGGACCGTATAACGGCTCGCTATTACTTTGTTGCTTTGATATTATATTTCTCTCGAATTGCATTTACCTTCCCTGCTACCGACTCAACATGCAGATTAACATGTTCGGAGTAACATGCCTGCACTAATATTCCCAAGTTCGTTTACACCTCAGATATCGGAAGCGTTTCCCCATTTGGAACATAGTCCATGTTTTCATTCCTTCTGGCAAAATACGTGGCGGCAAAATTTGGTATGCTGTATTGTATTTGCCAATTCATTGCCCTGTCTCCCAACCTGTCAGGTTTATCCGGTGACTCCTACTTCCTCAAAACTACATCACCCTGGGCATATACTCGTATGATACGCAAAGTTAGATACAACGTAATTAATTACATCATGCAGATCTTTAACACACAATGTGAAAAGTAACGGACACAACACAAACCTTTGCGGAAGACCACTCGTCAGTGAGTGCCAATCAGAAAATGTTGTTTTGAATCCCATTTTTCGCATTCTAGTACCTCGCCTCCAATACATTGAATTCCTGTCGCTTAGCACCGTCAAGTGCAGAACAGTATCAAAGACCTTCGTAAAATGAAACGAAATAACGTCTACTGACTCCACTTTGTCTACCTTGCCTTTCAATTGACGATGGACGCCAACGCTCTACCTCACAACCCACCCTTGTAACATTTGGATTACACGGACGCCGTCATCAGTCTCCTATTTGTTTTAAGATAGCGCCTCCGTTAGCAACATAATTCTAACCAAAGTCTTCTTAACTACATGTAGGACTCAGGGCCACCACCAGCCCCCTATCCTTCCGCTGCAACCGGAATAATGAAATTTCTGAAGCAAAGACAGCATTCAATAAGGAGGGATCAAACGTGCATCTTCCTCGGTAATTTTCCACACTGGTACACTGAACGGCTGTGCTGTCACTCGTTTACAATAATCTCTTTACCCTTAACAATGCTCGGGAAATTCTGCTCCAACTCCGGTTACAGAATTGCAGATAACAGTGACGAGAGATAGTACAAAAACGAGATAAAAAGGTCAGTTGCATGGTGGTACTACAACAGCCTCTCCCTCATTGTCAGGATATAATGAAGTAGCAAGCCATCGACTTTAGGAAGTGCGTGAAGCATACATCCAACAGTGCAATAGCATTGCAGTAGGCGGTGGAAAATGTCGTTCACCGTGGTGAAACTATCAACATAAACTGCCGTTCAACGCATTGTCCCACATTAACGATGTATTATACGAAAAACAGTGAAATGCCTCATCTTTTTCAGATGTAAAAGAAAATTACTCATGCCCCAAATGATGCTCAGAAAATATGTAGAATAAAACATATATAGAGCATTCTCCACTCATTATTGCACGAAACGGTAGAGAGCAGTGAGCCCATCCCAGTTCAGCACGCAAAGGGTACATACATATCGACCCAATGAGCCCTTTATGCTGTCCTGGGGAAGCACCGAAGCAATTAATATCCACTCACGTACCGGTCAGTTTCTCTTTAGCCCATTCCAGTAGCGAGTGGGCAAAGGCACGAAGGCGCGTACCGCCAGATTCAAGAACAGCTTCTTTCCGCTTTTATCAATTTCGCGTATGTTCGACTCATATACGGATCTGTTCCCGACCTTAAAGTCTACATGATAGCCACCTTGGATGTTTGCTCTGCATTTTCTCTTCAGCTATAATATTGAATTTACCAATTTTTATATTTTCCTTTTCGTGGAAATCATGTTAGTCGGAATCTATATGTAAAATATGCAAAACAGTGCTTCTCACCGTACTTCATTGCACGTGACAATAAAAATAACATCAATACCAATCTTCTGTCACGGTTTTGTTTTTTCATGGTTTTTCGTTGTTGGATTAGCATAGTATGACGAAAATTAATTTATTAGAAATATATTAGACGAAAATTAAAAACATTTTTCTTTACAAATAACGGCATACAGCAATGTGTTTTATATCGCTTTTTGGTGCTGAATATTATGAACTTTCTGGTGTTCAGCCCTAACAGACTGCGATGCAAGTTACGGTAGGTCGAGCATCTGCCTTCCTCATTTATGCCTGGTTAGGGTAATGACATTTGCATATAACCAAGCGAAATGGAACGCATATTTATGTGACGAATGAATCGTGTAATCTATTGGGGTAATTTACAATAGAATTAATCTGTAACTTTTTCGGTGTAATACGGCACTTTTAACAGACGCTTTCAATGTCCTCAAATGACCTAACACAGAAAATCAGGCTGCCATGTATATTCTTAATTGTTGCTGTTCCATCGTTTACGTTTGTAATTTGAAATAGGCACCCTTACCTCGTGTTCAAATGAATATTACAAAAGATACACCATTAGTCAATGCCAAAGGTCTTGAACACTTATACTTTCACTTGATATAGGATGTCGTAAAAGGAATCGTAATTAACCTGCATTCTAAATAGTTTCAAATAATGTGATGGCTAGTTGCACCGCTGAACAATCGAATCCCTTGAAATGTAAATCACTGTGGCATCGGGGATGGAGTTCATTTTTACGATCAAGAGGTCTGAAATAAATGTGGCATTTCCGTGGCAGAAGAACTGGGAGTGGTTTGCAATAATTTTCATTCTGACGTTCCCGTACAAATGTGGCCATTTTCTTAGCTGATATAGGTCAAATGAAGCTGATGCGTTTTCAGAGAAACCTAGCCAAAAAACAGCAGTTTCCCTTTTAGACGTTGACAGTGCAAATGCAGTGTATTGCTGTCGACCAAGATTGCAGAAAATTGTCGTTGTTTTTTTTCTGATAATCTTTCATTCCAAATCGTTTTCTCCTAAAAAAATTATTCTTGCATTTTTTTAACATTCGGTTTATGCTATAATATTCCAAAACTATCTATAGTGATGACGCTCAATTCATTGAGGAGTGCCTTCAATAATCCTGAACACATTCTATAGTTCTGCATATTAACATCGGGTACGGGATTTTTAAGGAGGGACGAATGCCCCTATCAGGAATTTAAATGTTATTCTAGATCTCTCGGCGGTTAAGTGAGTTTTCTGGTAACGTTACAACGAAGTCATTACCATATTACTTGTAAGGTTCTCCTCCTACAAAAATAGTCACCACGGCTTATTAGATCCACCCAAGTATTGCATTATTAACAGATGCATTTCACTTGTTCTCATTAATGATCGATTCTTCATATCACTTTAGCAAAATCAAAAGATGGTAAGTCTTCCAAAATCTGAATGTCAATCTGAATAATTATGATTATCATTCTACTTGTAATAAAGTTTTATTATCATTTGGATGTAGTAGCCAGGTGCTCCCCCTTGAAAGATATGGCTGCCTCGGTAAAATGGCTGCCTCAGTAAATGGCTGCCTCGGTAAATTCAGCCTGAAGAAGGGTTTCGGCCCGAAACGTTGCCTATTTCCTTCGCTCCATAGATGCTGCTGCACCCGCTGAGTTGCTCCAGCATTTTTGTGTACCTTCGGTAAATTGAATGTTCCTCAGTACTGATTACTACAACAACTATTGTCATAAGAACCGATTGGGATTCAGCATAAGGCTCATTTAGTAACCATGATCGTTTTTTTTCTTGAAACGCGCATTTATATCAACAAGTAGAAACAAGTATGCTATTGAGAGAAAGTGAACTTCTTCAAAGTAAGAGAGAGGGGGGATGACGTTTTCAAAGAAGGGAGAGAGGAGGATAACATTTTCCATGTAGGGGGAAAGGAGGGTGTCGTCTTCAAACTGAGGGAGAGTTAACTTATTCAAAGTAGGAGTGTGGAAGGGCGCGACACAAAACGTCACCTATCCATGTCTTCCAGTGTTAACAGAGCCGCTAATTTACTTCAGCATTTTGTGATTTTCCCTGGTAAACCAGCATCTGCAGTTTATTTTTACCTATTTCTTTATTTCAACATGGTCTAGCTTTTTTTATTCTGCCACATGTAATTACAGATGCTAATTATATGTATATTAAAAAATAAATCACCATTACGGTGGCGGCAACCTTTGGACAATGTCCATTCTGGAACAGTCTCAACACAGTTGCTGCTGAATTTGCTGAGATGGTCACTCCATTGAATACTGTGCAAGAAACGTCAATATCATTTGTTTCTCGAATTTTCATTATTCAGCTTTGTTGCCTAAAGGTTTTGCAGGTTGCATGCTTAATGGCCCCTTACGTTCCGAAAGTCGCTATGTTCCTCTACGCAAAATTAACAGATAGCTTCTCATCCGACGAGGAACATCTGTACGCATCAATGGCCACATTCGGTATTTCCGACAGTGGCAGAACAAATTCATTCACATAGCGCGACCCCTTGCTGTAGAAAATATGCAAAACGGCTTCGCCGTCACTCTGCGTGAATGTATGCTACGCCGGAGAATTAGGTATTCAGATCGCGTTGAGGTTGTAATTTCCCCCGCATGACCGGGTAAACTGCTTGGCCACTTTCATAGGAATTGCAGTGATTATTCTAATGCACAAATTTTGTAAAGATGTATATTTATATCTGTATAGACTTTGGAAAACTTCAGCAAAAGTTCAGTAAGTTCTCATCAATGCCTTAGTGGCCATGACAACGTTGCCATGTGTTGACCCTATTCGGGATTGCATTAATTTTGCATTCTGTAGGTTTCATTTTTTTGTCAACTAAAGTAATAACAACGATTTAACGGGATATGATGTGCATATCTGCATTTAATGGAGAGACTATCGTATTTTAATAGCAATATGATTTGAGTACCAAATATAACTTCGTTTTGTCTCCTACAATAGTAAACCAACTCAGCAGTATTCCATCCACCCTCTTGTCAAGTGCCAATATAAAGTGGCCTAACTGTCGTAAAGACACATTTCGTGAAGTGTGTGCTATTCCAACCCCACTAGATACATATGTGTTTTGACAACTATTAGAGCAGAACAAGATTTTTAAATTAACCATTAGTCAAGCCACAACTCGGAGATCAAAATAGAATTAGCAGCTGGAGTAATTATCCATCCATCGCTTACGATTACAAATCATAATCCAAGCACGTTCATATAATTCAAATCTCATTCGCATGATACAGAATTTGATGTTTAGTTTCGGTATGGATATAATTATGAGAACGTGATGCAGGGTATGATGCCGGATATATATATATACGTATAATAGATGAATGACAGCGAACTAGCAAATCATAAAAGAGAAAACATTAAGTAGATGTGCCGATTAAGTACTTAATGAAAACAAACACTCGAGAATCTGCATAAACTTATTGGGCTGGGAGACGTGTTCTAAGAATAAATGAATACATTTAATGCACGGGGACGGTCCCATACATTGCCAAGAATACATGGGTAAATGTAGCCTGTTTGATCCTTGAAAATCTTTACCATCAATCTGACTAAACGTATTGAAGTGGCTTCCGAAACAAATCAGGCTGTCAATGAAATTATTTCGAATGCGCCAGTTGGATGTTACATTTACTAGCGTTTGTTTTTAATATCAAAAACAAAGAAAACCTGTTGAAATGTTCATTTTTAAGAACTTGACCTCGACGCAAAAGATACAGGTTCGTTCGCTCTATTCAAGTAAGCCGTTAAGTGAATGAACTTTTGGCTTGACGGTGCAAAGGTGATCAGGGGCATATTAAAGTATTGTCAAGCTATCTCAGTTTCAATTTCGAAGGGCTCATGATACATACTGCAATTTATTCTTGTTAGCAGCGTTTGTAATTTTCAAAATCAGAACTTCTGCGTGTTGATGCAGGAACCCGTCAAAAATGTCGACCAGCCCTTTGCGTGTACAATATTACTTGAACCGTTATATTATTTCTGCATTATGTTTCATCATCCAGCAATATATTTTCTTTTTCTTTCCATCATCTGTAGTCTCTTGTTTAGATGTGGTCCCATTTAACTTTTAATATATTGAGACACGGTATGATCGTTGATAATTCGGCTGTAAGTCAATGCCATTACTTTAAAAATCATACAATGTTAAGAAATTTATGTTATTGAAGATCCTTACTTGCCCAAAGATTAAACGCAGACGGCAGTAACCTAGTCGCTCGGTGTTACCTTGGGATGCTTGCAGCGTGATCATTGACTACTGTACATGTGCAGAATAAGAAGTAAATTCATACTGTTTATCAAAATAATTTTTATTATTTAACAAACAAAATTCAATTTGGAAGCAAGAAACTGCGATATAGGTTTACAAAATATAGACGCCGACTGCTGTAGTAACCCAGCGGGTTAGGCAGCATCCCTTCGGTACTGGGGCCGCAGCCATTTACAATATACCTCAATGATTTGGCTGAAGGGATTCAAAGTAACATTAGCAAATTTGCAGATGACACAAAGCTGGGTGGCAGTGTGAACTGTGAGGAGGATGCTATGAGAATGTAGGGTAGGTTGGACAGGTTGGGGGAGTGGGCAGATGCATGGCAGATGAAGCTTAATGCGGATACATGTGAGGTTATCCACTTTGGTAGCAAAACCAGGAAGGCAGATTACTATCTAAAGGTCATCAAGTTGAGGAAAGGGGAAGCACAATGGGATCTGGGGGTCCTTGTACACCAGTCTATGAAAGTAAGCATGCAGGTGCAGCAGGCAGTGAAGAAAGCGAATGGCATGTTGGCCTTTATAACAATAGGAATCGAATACAGGAGCAAAGACGTCTCCTGCAGTTGTACCTAGCCCTAGTGAGACCACACCTGGAGTATTGTGTGCAGTATTGGTCCCCTAATTTGAGGAAGGAGATTATTGCTATTGAGGGAGTGCAGCGTAGGTTCACATGGTTAATTCCCGGGATGGCGGGACATTCAAGTACACTCTGGAGTTTAGAAGGATGAGAGGTGTCTCATTGAGACATATGAGATAGTTAAGGGCTTGGACACACTAGAGGCAGGAAACATGTTCCCGATGTTGGGGGAGTCCAGAAATAGGGGCCTCAGTTTAAGAATAAGGAGCAAGGTATTTAGAACGGAGACGAGGAAACACTTTTTATCACAGAGAGTGGTAATTCGGTGGAATTCTCTGCCTCAGAGGGCGGTGGAGGCAGGTTCTCTGGATGCTTTCAAGAGAGAGCTAGATAGGGCTCTTACAAATAGCGGAGTCAGAGGATATGGGGAAAAGGCAGGAGCGGGGTACTGATTGGGGATGATCAGCCATGATCACATTCAATGGCGGTGCTGCCTCGAAGGGCCAAATGGCCTGCTCCTGTACCTATTGTCTATTGTCTATTGTCTATTGTCTATTATCCCAGAAGAACATGGATAGGTGAGTTTTGTCGTCGGGGCCCTATGTCTCACTGATGATGTGGGGGGCGGGGGGGCACATGTGCAGGGCAAAGCATGGCAGATAATAAGGGAAGACGGATGCGCAGGATGTTGATAGCCAGATAGTGGGACAAAGACCAGAGAAAATAAAAAGAGATGACACAACAGGACTGAAGAATTGCGAACACTGAAGACAGAGGAAGGTGTACAGGGAAATCGTTGCAGGTCTAAGAAGTTGCACAGAGGAGCGAGAAGAAAGTAATGCTAGTGGAGAGTGACGGAAGTGGAAGAGAAGTGGGGGTGTGGATAGGGGTAACTTTACCTAAAATTGTTAAAGCGAAGTATTATTCTGAAACAGAATATGTGGTGCTGTTCCTCCAGTTTAGCAGTCGCCTTCCACTTGCAGGACCTGGACATGTAGGTCCGTACAACAATTAATCAGTATTGAGTATAGCGGTTTGGAGGGCATGTTACAGTTGTACACGTCGTTGGTGAAGCCGCATTTACATTATTACTAGACTAAGTGGGACCCGTTGGGTCCCAGCATAACACGTGAGGGCTGGTCCCCCAACGCAATATTCCACCTCTCCACCAATTCCAATATTGGTGGCCAGTGGGGGGGGGGGCTTTCTGGAGAGCTAGTATGGGTGTTGTGGGCTGAAAGGACTGGTTTACAGAGGGCAAGGATGAAAAATGTGGGCCGAATGGATTCTTGGGCTGGCGGCTCTGTCACTCAAGCCTGTCGTGCTGGCAGCTCACTCGCTCACGGCTTGTGAGCTGGCAGTTGACTCAGTGCTATTCCTTGAAATTGCATTTCAAGCAGGGTGCAAGGGCACCAAATTCAAGTGCAGTTTTATATCATTTCAAGCAGGGTGCAAGGGCACGAAAGACAGTGAGTCATGACCTCTCCCTCCTCCATCTTGCAGAGACTGAGCCACGCCCACAATTCTGGGATGTATAGTCCCTCCCCCCTCGCACCAGACGGGGCGTGGAATTCATGGCGTGATTGACAGGAGTGAGAATCTCAATATTATTTAAACAGTAATAACCCTTTAATTTTTCATCGGTGCGAAAAATCATCGGCACCTGATGAGCAGAGGGGGACTCTCAGTAAGATGGCCGAAATTCATAGCCGCACGTGGTAGCGTTTTTTTCTAAAATCAATATAAAGCACAAACAGAAAGTGGTCAAGATTAGATCTAATTATATAAGATGGCAAGGCAACTTTAATAAGGCAAAGCAACTTGAATTATGCAAGGCAACTTTCACTAAGGAAGGCAACTATAATTAGGCAAGGCAACTTTAATTAGGCACGGCAACTTTAATTAGGCAAGGCAACTTTAATTAGGCAAGGCAACATTAATTATGCAAGGCAACTTTAATTAGGCAACAGAGCTTTAGCATTTCCAAACCAAAGGCAACACAACTTTAGCATGTCCAAACCAAAGGCAACACAGCTTCAGCATTTACAAACCAAAGGCAACATAGCTTTAGCATTTCGAAACTATATTTTCAAACCACATTAAGGGCACTGGCAGGTCAGTAAAACCATTAACAGTTTACTAGACATGTGTTGTTCACAACGTGACCATCTCGCTCCCCCATCTTGCAGAGACTGACTGAGGCACTCAACACGTTTTATATTCCCTCCGGAAGGGGCATGGGCTTCAGGAGAGAAAATCTCAACACTTTTTAAACACTGGTCGGCCAGGCGATCGCCAAGTCTATGCCTGGTCTCGCAGTTGGACAATGGGTCACATCGGATGCATCACCGGATACATTAGATGAGGTTAAATGAGGTGCACCTAAACCGCTATCTCAGTTGGAAAAACAGCCGGGTTCCCTGGGTTGATCTATGGGAGAAGATATACGACAAGTGTTACCTCTTCGTCGGTTATGCTTGGGAGGATGTTGTTTGGATCCGATGAGTAAACTAAAGAACAGCATGGGAGACGGTCTCTGCGGAAGGCGAAAAGTGGTGATAGGTGGAAAGATGTGACCGATGGTGGGATGTTGCTTGGGGTGGTTGAAATGTAGGACGATGATGCGTTGGATGCGGAAGCTAGCGGGGTGAAATGTGAGCAGGGTAACACTGTTGGAGGGAGAGCAGAAATGCGGGACATAGAGGAGACGCGAGTAACGGACCAAAACATGGTGGCATGGAGGAGAGGAGACATCTCGAAAGTCCGTGAATGGATAACTTCAAATTGGGAGCATATGCGGCGAAGGAGGAATTGAGAATAAGGGACATATTTTTTGCACGAGGCTGGGTGCAAATACGAAGAACTTCACTCTTCCACCCCCACCACCACCGTGCATTTCCGAGATTTTGCCAGACCCGCAGAGTCACCTCAGCACTTTACCTCTTTTAAAATTAATTGTGGTACTTTAAACAAAGCCTTGAATATTGTTCGCAACAAGGCAGCCTTGTGATTGTAGCCGCACGGCAGCATTTATTTAATTGTTGCCCAACATCCTCAGTCCCTTGCTAATATGGCAGCTTTTCAGTTCTGTTGACTTATTCAGATGTAGATATGCATTATGTTTCATCGAAAAAATAATTACGAATTAAAGGCATCAATATCATGTCTTCTTATAACTAGAAATAGATTCATTACAAAGCAAAATACAAGAATCTGGTGAGTAAAATGCGAACTAGCCTTATGTGTTGTTGCCGTGGAGAATATGTTGGAAGATATGTCCGTCAAACTTAGATTGTTTGGTGCGCGTTCTCGGGATAATTGTCCATTAAATTATTGGTGCCATGCTATGTGCAATACTGAAGCAATCTGGAGAGAGACAACCAGCGCCGCAGGGACGTAGTTCCATAAAAACGGTGACATAGGTAGGTAACAGATGGGAAGAGAAAACGGAAGTTTTGTTACATAGCCAAAGTAGTTTTTCTCACATAGAATCCGTAACTAAACGGAAATTAACTTTCTCGGTCTAGGATAGAAGAGTTCGAAAATATTATTGCGGTAATTGCGATTGGTGCCGCCACATTTAGAGTACATTTCGGCTCTCAATACTGTCTGAAGTGTGTCAATATAAAGGAAAGGTTTGAAAAAAATGAGGAGGTTGTTACCGAGCCGAGCGATGGCGAATGATATGGAAAGCCGCAGAAAGCTGTTGTAACTCAAAGGGTAAGACAACATCTCCGAATGACGTGGATAGGTGGTTTTCCGACATTCCGGCCGAGTCAAGAGCAGACACGAAAGATCATCTCTCCATATTTTCAACAGAAGCACCCTGAGTTACTCTTGTACGACGTGTCTCTTTTTGTAAACTAGCTGCAGTTTCCTGTGTCAATTCTCAGGAGATAGGTACTACTTGTTCTACTGGAATTTAGAATGCTGAGTGCAAAACAAATAACAGGTCAGAAAAGCATAGGCTGCATAAAGAAAGTGAATCATCAGCGTAATTCCCTCGAGGCAATGGAATCAAATCAAGTGGCCATTGGGTTAACGTGAGAGCGGGATGATTCATACTGTAATTAGAGGTTGGAGAAGGAAACGCAGAATGGAGCATTTTGAATTCCGGTCAACACAGTCGCGGGAAAATGAAAATAATGTAGTCCGCGGACAGGTCTGAGAAATTAAATTGCATTTCAGAGCAGAAAGTCAGTTGGTTTGTTGCAGCATCCAAATTGGTTAATGGAGCAGCAAATTAAAGCAAAGCAATGTGCAGCTAATCGGCATTTTGGAAGCGAGACTGTGTCAAGGTCATGTGCTGTGTCGCGATCAAGGGCTGGATCGAGATCAAGTGCTGGGTCGAGGTCAAGTGTGAGACTTTGGCTCAAAGATCTTTGGCAAAAATGTTGAGGCAAGGAAGGAATTAGAGGAGGGTACGAGGATAAGTTTCAGTTGTATGGGCGATGGCGAGTAACTTAATATCCCCCTACAGGATGTGGCAGCTGAAGAAGACTGCTGGTCCCCATTGACTACACATGTGGAAAATTCGTCGTGCTGCAGCAACTTGAAACCTCGTTCGTAAAATGGAACCGCGGCTGAATGACGTCGGGACAATGTGGAAAAACGAGTCAGAAACTTGACTCTAAAATGGTTGACACCATTTGCAGCAGCATCTTGATCGGTTGGCCAGGAGGGATGAGGATTGGTAGATGGAATTTAATACCGGGAAATATCAGGTGTTGCATATTGGATACTATAGCATCGGCAGGACCCCCGCGGGACTATTGGAATAGTTGTAGAGCGCAAGGGATTATGAGTGTAGGTACGTAATTCCTTGAAGGTGCCGTCACATGTAGGTCAACAAGGTTTATGGCGCATTGGCCTTCATCAGTCAAAGTATTGAGTACAGAAGGTACACAAAATGCTGGAGAAACTCAGCGGGTGCAGCAGCATCTATGGAGCGAAGGAAATAGGCAACGTTTCGGGCCGAAACCCTTCTTCAGACTGATAGGGGGTGGGGAGAAGAAAGGAAAAAAGGAACAAAGGCGGAGGAGGAGCCCGACGGCTAGGGGAGGGGAGGGGGCAACCAGAGGGCTGATGAAGGGGAGGGGACAGCAAGGGCTAGCAGAATTGGGAGAATTCAATGTTTAAGCCCCCAGGATGTAGACTGCCCAAGCGGAATATGAGGTGCATTTCCTCCAATTTCCGGTGTTGCTCGCTGTGGCCATGGAGGAGACCCAGGACAGAGAGGTCAGATACGGAATGGGAGGGGGAGTTGAAGTGCTGAGCCACTGGGAGGTCAGGTTGGTTATTGCGGACCGACCGGAGGTGTTCGGCGAAACGATCGCCAAGCCTCCGCTTGGTCTCACCGAAGTAGATCAGCTGGCATCTAGAGCAGCGGATGCAATAGATGAGGTTGGAGGAGTTGCAGGTGAACCTCTGTCGCACCTGGAACGACTGCTTAGGTCCTTGAATGGAGTCGAGGGGGGAGGTGAAGGGACAAGTGTTGCATCTCTTGCGGTTGCAAGGGAAAGTGCCCGGGGAGGGGGTGGTACGGGAGGGAAGGGAAGAATTGACAAGGGAGTTACGGAGGGAGCGGTCTTTACGGAAGGCAGACATAGGGGGAGATGGGAAGATGTGGCGAGTGGTGGGGTCACGTTGGAAGTGGCGAAACTGACGGAGGATCACTTGTATGTGACGGCTGGTGGGGTGAAAGGTGGGGACTAGGGGGACTCTGCCCTTGTTGTGAGTGGGGGTGGGGAGAGAGAACAGTGTTGCGGGGTATGGCAGTGACCCTGGTGCGAGCCTCATGTATGGTGGAGGAAGGGAACCCCGGTTCCCTGATGAATGAGGACATTTCGGATGCCCTGGTGTGGAACGCCTCATCCTGGGAGCAGATGCGGCGTAGACGGAGGAATTGGGAGTGGGGGATGGAGTCCTTACAGGAAGCAGGGTGGGAAGAAGGTTTGAGTACAGAAGTTGGGAGATAATGTTGTAGATATATTAGACGTTTGGTGCAGGACGAAGGCAGATGACAGACTCAACTATTGTAGATAATGTTGTAGATAATGTTGTAGATATATTAGACGTTTGGTGCAGGACGAAGGCAGAAGGCAGACTCAACTATTGTGTACAGAATTTGGGAGATAATGTTGTAGATATATTAGACGTTTGGTGCAGGACGAAGGCAGATGACAGGGTGGAAGTTGATATGGCGGGTGATGAGAGAAGATTTAGTGGGACGGAATAGCAGGAGGAAGGCAATGAGCGAAGGGCGACTGATGATTTTCATTGAATTTATTTTAGTGACGGGTAAAGTAGATGAACTCCGATCATGAATACATATGTGCAACTATGACGTTGCAGTCATTACAGAAACCTGGTTAAGAGAGAGGCGGGACTGGCAGCTGAAGTTTCCAGGGTAGAGCTGCGTCAGGAGAGACAGAGGTGGGGGTACATTTGGAGAGGGTGTTGCGTCATTGATGAAGGAGCATGTCACGACAGAGATGAGATGAGACATTACCGACGATTCATCTAGTGAGGTATATGGTGAGGCTGAGAAACAAGAAAGCGGTTATCATATTTTTGGTTGTGCACTAAGGGCACCCAAATTGGGAACGGAAATTGGAAAAGCAAATGTGCCAGGAGATTGCAGGTAGCTGCAGGACTTATAATGTTGTCAAAATAGGGACCATTAACATTCCTAATATTGACCGGGAATGTCACAGTGCAGAAGGTTTAGAAGGGGCAGGATTTGTCAAAATTACTCAGGACATTCTCCTCCGGCAATATGTAGAGGATAACACACGGGAGAGGGCTACGCATGATCTAGTCGTGGGAAATTGGAAGGCGCAAGTGGATGAAGTGTACGTGGATGATCCTTTTGGGACCAGCGACTGCTGGTATATTGGGTTTAAGATTCTTCTGATAGAGAGCGGACTATCGCACGAGTTAAAATAAAAAAATTGGGCAAGGCCAACTGATGGTATGAGATAGAAACTCGCTCAATTTGATTGAACCAGGCTGTTTGGAGGAAAATGAATATCAGGAAAGTGGGATGTTATAAAACGTCTGCTGACAAGAGTCTAGGACAAGCATGTTCATGTTAAAGTGATTGCCAAGACAGGTGTGTGTAAGGAAGCTATAGCGCAGGAGATATATCTGGCAGATGATATTAAGATAATCCAAAGGAATTGTTCAAAGGTTATAGGTCAGGTTGTTAAGGAGGTGAGAAAAGAGATTGTATGGGCCTTGGCGAATATCTTAACAAGTTTCCAAACAATACGCGAAGTACTTATGGACCGATGAGTAGTCAATTTTGGTCCTTTGTTCAATAAGATAAATAGAGATAATCCAAACAATTAGTCCGATGAGCTTCATGTCAGTGGTGTAGTAGCTATTGGAGAGGATACGTTGCGAGCGATATGTTGTCGTATTGCTAATACGGGGTAGTGTGCATGACCTTTTACCCGGCTGGTCATGTCTTATTAACATGAGGATTTTGAGGAGTTGATGAAGGTAATCGATAAGAATAGTGTGATGGAGGTAATTTCCATGGATTTTCGTAAGGTATTTAATGGAATTGCCGGATGTATGATGATCTGGGTGGTGAAGACGAACGGGATTCACAGTGACCTGGTTATTTTGAATCAGTACTGGTTTACTAATAGAACACAGAGGATTGTGGTAGAAGGGCGTTATTCTGGCTGAATGAGAATGATCATCAAAAATTACAGCAGGAACATGGTCGGTTGGACAGGCGTGCAGATGAATGGTTGGTGGAATTTAATACCGAAAAATCTGAGGTGTTGGATTTTGAGAAGTTTATAAAGCAATAATCCTACACAGTGAAAAGTAGGGGTCGGGGAGAATTTTAGAGCTAAGGATCTAGGAGTGCATGTACATGGTTTGTCCAGACACGTTTTCACGGGCGGATATTACGTGTGATTTGCATGCTATATTGTGGTTGAAAAGTCTTCACAAAATTATTCACATATTCCTGTTATTACCCGTTGAAAAAATGAAGAAAACAGACAGAACAGAAAGCTGTGCACAACTTAAAACAGTGAAATTTCAAAGACATTTTGTAAGGTGAAAACATGATGATTTGCGAACGAAGTACAGAATAAAGCGTTGAATATGCTGAACAGACGCCAAACAGGGCAGCATAACGCAGTATCCGGAATGGAATATCCACTGGCTGATCTGTGGTTTGGATTTGCACTATGCGTGTTTATTGATGTTATCTACAATGAGGTTGGCCGCCTGCATGGGTAATATTTTCTACCAAATATTGATACAGGTTGGTAGGTCAAAATTGAATGAAACAATTTCATTATTAATTGATACTGGCAAATTATGTGAGGGTTAGAATTTAATACAATTATTTAGTTTACTGAAAGTTGAATCAATGGAGTTCAATATGGTTTTCGTTTCCCATGCGATCCGAAGAAATATATTCAGTGTAATTGAGATGAAACTTATAATCGTTTTATGGAGTCTTATATTTCATTATCTGATCGTTTTTTAATACAGAAAACAAGAAAAAAGGTACTCACGACTTTTCACGCCAGTGTGTCTTTTCCATGGACGTTAAATCAGTCGAAAGGCAACATTTGATCTCATTGGAAGTTGATTCGTTATATCAATGACACTTAAAATCAAATTATCGTAAACTCAACAAAATGTTTCATTAATATCTATCACACAATAGTAGGTTATATGAACAAGTGAATGTTTTTTAAATAAAATTAAGGCACTTCCTCATAATGTTCCTTTTTTCAGTGTACTCTATATTTGCGCATACCACTTTCCCTATATGATTTAATAACAATGCACACCACTACATTTTTTATCAACAAACGTGAACTGGCCAGCCGTAGAAAACCATTAAAACATGCCGGACTGATCAAACGTCAATTCGACCATTCAATTCACAATTCGAATTGCAACAGGAGATGCCAGAATTCTCAGACAATAAAAAAAGGCCATTACAGAGAACATTTAGTGCACGAGGCAACATTTCTGGTGAGCCAATTATGCGTTTTTCGTTTTCAGATGCTTCTTCTTCCAAAAAAAAGTGTTATTTTCCATTCCATATTCATTGTTACTACATGTTTTCTTCGGGAAAAACAACAATATACATATAACGGTATATGACTGGACCTTGTACACGTTAAATATGTACACTCCTTTCTGCGAATATATTGGCATGGAGGGTAACCTGCCTTTGAGGTCAATGTGGGCCGTTGAGATCAATTCCAGCTGGCGTGCATAAACATTCTTGAACTTTACAATATTAAAATATCTAAGTTGGTCATTTGTTATAAAAGTAGGGCACGTTTCATAGATTGCTTGCAATCCTAAAGGACATTACCGCACCATTGGTTCATTAGGAACGCCACAGTTATAAAACTAGCTACCTGTAATGGCATGCAAACCAACTATGTTTTTTTCCACACGCATAGGTGACATTTCGAAACCAGAACTGCCCGGATGTAATGTTAAGGCGGATTACTGGGTTACTTTCATTGTTTTATCGCATTTAGAAATACAGCGATGAGACATACCCTTTGGCCCCCCGAGACCGCTCAGAGAAGTGATCGCCCAGTACGCTAACCTGCGCACACTAGGAACAATGTTACGTCTTACCGAAGCGAATAAACGTACAACTCTGTATGTCTTTGGAGACATGGGCTCAAATCGAAGCACAAGGAGAAAACCCACGAGGTCACATGGAGAGCATACAATCTCCGTACAGATAGCTTCCGTAGTCAGGGATCAACCACGTAGGCAGCAACTCTACCACAGCGCGCCATTGCCGCCCTGTGGCTTGTTAATCCATTTGTCTCTTGGCCTTCCCTGGTATCATACGGGCTGCGTGATTGCTGTCGTATTTCTATAGCACATAACTAAACCCATGTTTTACCTTTAATAAATTAAGATGAATACATTTCGCTTTAATATATTGGAGGTGCAAAGAATGGGAGTTACAAAGAATCAAAACAAGATTTTGCCCCATCTTTCCTCCACTTCAGCAGCGTATGTTATTTTTCGATACCAATGTACTGAGCGCGAGCTGAAAAAGAAAGGTAATTCGATCTCCGTTCTCTGCTCAATTCTGATCTCTGAACGGATTTACTAAATTGTTCATCAAAGAAATTCATCCAAAACTGCAGCAATAGGAGACTCATTCCTCACTGACAGACACGTACCCATATTGTAAATTCAGCTGAAATTCTGAATGATTTAAGCGTTCGAAAACTTTATGATTTTCTTTAATAATTTCATATATTGGATGATATTCGTGCATCCACTTCAGACTTCGGAGCAGTACCCGAGATCTAGGAATTAGAGGCCTGGCATAGTCGTCGAAGGGAGTCGCAATGCATATACATTCTAGTCCCATTTTAGGCCGCCTACTATGTAGAACCTTTTCAAGTGCGGTACAATGGCACAGATGTCAACTTTCTGCTTTCCAGCGCCATCGACCCGGATTCGACCCTGTCCTCATTTGCTGTTTGTAGGGTGATTGTACGTTTTCTCTGTGACGGCCTGGGTTTTCGCCGGATATTACCGTTTTCTACCGCATATCGAAGATGTACAGGTTTGTAGATTAATTGGCTTCTGTACACTGTAAATTGTCCCGAGTGTGTGGGATGCTGCTTGTGTACGGCGTCGCTGTTCGCCGTAGTCTCGGTGGGCCGAATAGCCTGTTTTCCGCTGAATTTCTAGTCTAAAGTGCCTTAGTGCCTTAATGCGACAACACCAGTGTTGTAACAGCATTCACAATTGTAATCCCCGTAAATAACTTCAATAACGTACAGAGACATAGCTTACCCAACACAAAACCACTCTCACTGTCCTCACTTAATCTATTTTCTTGCAATTGCAAGCAACGTCTATCCCAAGGAATACCTTCATTAACTTCCCTGCTACTGATTTGAGGCTTACCGGCTTATCCTTTCTTCATTATCCCTAGTTCTTATCTCTCGTTATGTTTTTAACAAAGGAAAAGCATTGCCTTCCCCCTAGTGATCTGGCTCTCCGCCTGTGCCAGGGGAGAATAATGAGATCTCCGGCAGGTCGCAGCAAACACCTATCTTGCCTCTGTTAATAATCGCGGGTAAATCTCATCAGATGTTAAGACATATATGGGTGTTCCCGTAAATAAGGGCACCAACATTGACATGGGTGGCCAAATTTGAAAGTTATTAAATAACAATGAAATACCACAGCATTAAACATGGGCTGACCTATAGTCGTTTTGAGGTAATTAGTGATCAAAAATCGCACAAAATGTTACCAAAATTTTATACTTTCCAAGTATAAAAAAAAGAGAAAAATACATGTTTAGAAGACATATATGACATATGGGACACTTACTGATTTCGAAACTCCCTTACAAGATGTCGGCACCTAACCCACCACGAGGCCCTTAATTCACGCCAGGGTCTTTATAATCGCGTTGGTTGAAAAAAAAAAAGTAAGTCTGATCAGCCATGAACACATTGAATGGCGGTGCTGGCTCGAAGGGCCGAATGGCCCACACCTGCACATATTGTCTATTGCCTATTGTCTAGTGTAAGGATATGTGCGACACGATTCATCAAACAGTCACAACTCTTGAAAACCATATTTCCCGCACTAGTGCCATCATCTTATATATCCTATGTACACTGACATATCGTTTTGAAATACTGCAATTAGTAGTGCTATATACTCCAAAGATTCGTTAATTTAATCTCTCTTATACTGAACAGTTTGTATGATTTTTTCCGTGAGTGGCCAAACCTGTCATAACATTTTCATGACGATAATGCCTGCAAACGGATCTGGATTTTCACTATTTATCTCCTGTCTTCTTGTTTTCTGGAATTCGTGGCTGTCTATTGAACTTTTGACACTGATATTATAATGTACATTCATACTTCCCGATATATTGATACATTTTATGTAGCGATTCCCATATAATATAATAAGGCAAGCAGCAAGATTTTTTTCTTTAAGAAAACCCCAAACAATTCATTCATGTTTTATATTACATATTTACACCGATGTTTGCATAGAATTAGATCAGTGTGGCAGCATCTGCATTAGTATTATATTGATGTTGATAATATTGTTTCAGAGATTGAAAGAAGGGAAGAAGCTCATGGTTAGTCTGGGAATGGTTCAACTCTGATTTCCTTTCATTTATTTATTCAAAACCTGGATCGAAAGTAATATATTTTTGTAGATATACAGTGCATTCAGAAAGTATTCAGACCTCTTCACTTTTTCCACATTTTGTTTCATTACAGCCTTATTCTAAAATTGACTATATTCATTTTTTATATTATCAATCTACACAACATACTACATAACAAAAAGCAAAAATAGGTGTTTATAAATTTTTGCAAAGTAATTACAACTAAATAACTGAAATATCACATTTACATAAGTATTCATACCCTTTGTTATGACACTCAAAATTGAGCTTCGATGAATCTTTTTTCCATTGATTATCCTTGAGATGTTTTTACAACTTACTTGGAGTCCACATGTAGTAATTTAATTTGATTGAACATGATTTGGAAAGGCACACACCTATCTATTTAAGGTCCTGTAGTTGACAGTGCATGTCAGAGCAAAAACCAAGCCATGAAGATGAAGAAATTTCCATGGACCTCCGAGACTGTGTGTGTCGAGACACAGATCTGGGGAAGGGTATAAAACAATTTCTACAACAATACACGTCCCGAAGAGAACACTGGCCCCCGTCATTCTTATATGGAAGAACTTTGAAGCCACCAACACACTTCATAGAGGTGGCCCCTCGGCCAAACAGAGCATTCGCGGGAGAAGGGCCTTGGTCAGGTAGGTGACCAAGATCCCGATGGTCACTCAGGCAGAGCTCCAGAGTTCCAGAGTTCCTCTGTGGGGATGGGAGACACCATACCCACGGCGAAGCATGCTGGTGGTAGCATTATGCCAACACCATACCCACGGCGAAGCATGGTGGTGGTAGCATCATGCATTGGGGATGTTTTTCAGCGGCATGGAGACTTGACTGGATCGACGGAAAGAGGAACGAAGCAAAGTACAGAGAGATCCTTGATGTAACCGTGCTCCAGAGTGTTCTGCAACTCAGACTGGGTCCAGCTTCCAACATGACAACTACACTAAGAAAACAGCCAAGATAACGCAGGAGTTGATTCATGACAAGTCTGTGAATGTCCTTCAGTGGCCCAGCCAGAGCTCGGACTCGAATCGGATCGAATATCTCTGGAGGGACATAAGTATAGCTGTGCATCGAAGTTCCCCATCCAATGAGCTTGAGAGGATCTGGCTAGAAAAATGGGAGAAATTACCCAAATACAGGTGTGCCAAGCTTGGACCTTCATACCCAAGAAAACTCGAGGTTGTAATCGCTGCCAAAAGGTGCCTCAACATAGTACTGAGCAAAGGGTATGAATACTTATGTAAATGTAATATTTCAGTTATTTACTATATATAATTGGCAAAAGAATTCTAAACACATTTCGCTTTTTTAAATTATGGGGTATTGTTTTGATTAATGGTAAAAGCATGAATTTTATCCATTTTAGAATAAAGCTGTAACATAACAAAATGTGTAAAAAGTGGAGGGGTCTGAATACTTTCTGAATGCACTGTATGTATGCAATGTTTTTCCGTGACACATCTGACTTTTATTACTGCGCGGTTATTATTAATTTGGTAATGGGTATAGTATTTCAGTTATGTTCACGCTATTGAAATCTGGAATGGTTCATGCCGTTACGAAACGAGATTTGAAATCACTTATTTTTTTTAATCTGTTAATAGCATTTAACGTAATGCGAAATTATTATCAACAGCAAACTTAATGCACTGAAATGTGGGCAGGAGAAAATGCAAGTGTAACCATACCCTTTGTTTGCAATCTTCCACCACCAAAATGTTAAAATGTCAGTTTTACGGTTAATGTAACCTGTTATTGTATTGAGATGGATAACAAAAACATGTATTATTGAATGGCTAAGATAAGGACACCTCACATGCCTCACCAGTCCTTCGCAAGGTTAATTCCCGGGATGGCGGGACTGTCATATGTGGATAGAATGGAGCGTCTGGGCTTGCATACTCGGGAATTTAGGATGAAAGGTGTTCTTTTTGAAACATTTAAGGTTATTAAGGGATTGGACACGCTAGAGTCAAGAAACATATTCCCGATGTTCAGGGACTCCAGAAACAGGGGCCACAGTTTAGGAATAAGGGGTAGGCCATTTAGAACGGAGATGAGAAAAAAAAACAATCACCCAGAGAGTTGAGAATCTGTGGAATTCGCTGCCTCAGAAGGCAGTGGATGCCAATTTCATAGATGCTTTCAAGAGAGAGTTAGGCAGAGGTCTTAAAGATTGCGGAGTCATGGGGTTACGGTGAGAAGGCAGGAACGGGATACTGAATGTGGATGATCAGCCCTGATCGCAGTGAATGGCGGTGCTGGCTCGAAGGGCCGAATGGCCTACTCCTCACTTATTGTCTATCGTCTATTGTTTATTGTCTATTGGCTACCTGTTCATGCATAGACAACATCGGCTATTGCGATTCAGCTTCGGTAATTGGTTCGGTGACCAGGCCAATCAACAGTTTTATTCTCCTCCCAATATGCACATTTTGCCTGCTCACTGTCTGAGTAATATCCCGTTAAGAGCGCCGGTGAGGAATATTTACACATTACTGTCGTTTGTGGTGATTTGTTTCTTAAACGGATGTATACATTAATATCCAGTTCCTTAATTATTTAATTTGCCCAGCCAATGCATACAGTTCCTTGCAAAGTGATGTTAATGAGTAAACGCTCGAAATGCACAGCATGTGCATTTCTGATCCCTCCCACGCAGCTCACCACGTCTTCCACCTGCTGCCGTCAGGAAGGCGCTACAGCTCACTGCCCACTAAAACACCACGATTTAAAAACAGTTTCTACCCATATGCAATTCGAACTCTGAACACTCTATGACAACATCATATAGCCACCTCGTGCATGTTCTGTATACTGTATGTTGTTGTGTTTTACGTTATGTTTGACGGGAATCAGTCTATTATGTAACATCCTGTACTGAACATGAATTCCACCAGCTTGACTGTGTGGTCATTAAATAATTTGAATTTGAATTTGAATTGAATGTCATGCGTCTCTTACAAACGATAATTTCTGGCTAATATAACGTCAACAGATTATCCTCCAGATTTCCAAATTGAACATCAATGGTAGTTCATTAATGTTGAAAGACGAAGAGACACAAAGCCTCTGCCGAGTCTGAATTATTTTGATTTGTTCATATGTACAATATTGCCGAACCAGAGGCATAAAATCCTCGAGAACTGCAATAAACTGTCGAAGATGCTCGGTTTGAGCAGGTCGGGGCAGGAGTGGCATGCTTTCTGTCGGTGTCAGGTGCGCCTGTATCATTACTTCATATGGCAGATGTATATTGACCTTCTGGAGAGTGAATTAATAACAGCTATGTGAATTTTCATTGGTTGAATTTGCTTTCAATTGTGCACACATTGTATTTGGCATTTATAAATTCTAAAATTTACAATTCATCAAAGTATAATTCTAGTTGAAACATGACAGAAAGAATTATTTGGCCGTTATCAGACCATTATGTGCCTTCCTTTTGAAAAAATAATAATTCGCTGTCTCTTCATCATTGAAAGTCCATTAGTAAAGTGGGGGAAATAGGCCAAATAACATGAACACGCTTTATTGAAAAAAAGTATGGAGCATAAATAGTTATTTCACAATCAGTCTCCCTCAAGTCAACATATGTAAATACTATCTTCCTACTTTTGGAATTATATGCTTCTAAAAATGTAGTTGCACGGTTCAGTACAAAATGACGTTTTTTTTCTAAATTCATCACAGAAATATCATCTTTGAAGGAGAAATTACAAAGTGCAGGTAAGCACGTGATAAAAGGGGGAGCGATGCCAGCACGTAAATTACCTTTACGTAACCTATCTAATTATTGGTCAGATCAACATGCATTAGATGACAGCTTCTGCGACCGCGCCATCTTGAGCAATGGTGTTTTGACTTCTTCGAACTAACAGACTAAAACCACTGGACCAACTGCAGTAGTTTGCAGAATAAAAATGTTTTTTAGCAATTATTACCATTAACAGATAACACACCTAATTTGATTATTGAAATATCCTGATCATATTTTTGATATATGTTTAAACCGAGTTCCCCCGACTGCGTTTTCCTTGAATAATCTTCTAAATCTGAAAATATTAACTGAGTTTGAATTTGACTTTGAGTTTAGATTGACTTTGAGTTTAGTTTATTGTTTCGTGCACTGAGGTACAGTGAAAAGCTATTATTGCGTGCAAACCATTCTGCGGATAGACAATGCATGATTAAAATCGAGCCATCCACAATGTATTAAGTGTGCAGATACACGATAAAATTAATAGCGTGAATAAGGTTTAGTGCAAGGTAAACTACGATAAAGTCTGATCAAATATTAGCCAAGGGTCTCCATTGGGCTAGATAACTGCACCCGAATCAATTGAAGTACATGAATCATTCAGTGATGCTCTTCGTACAAGAATGGTATATGTTTTTAGAGTCGCGCTGCACTGAAAAGTATTCAGTATAGCAAGTAAGTTTTCAACTTAAAGTTCTGCAAATCGAAAATGAATTCGAACGCATTTGATGTTGATCGGATAAGCCATAAACCCTGCCTCAATTTCAAATATGATTATTTGCAATGCGATATTATTTTTTGCTGAATGTACATGACAACATGTCGGGAGTGATCTGTACAGTTTCAGTCGCTACATGAATGACGATATACATTATACTCTCTTTATGCTCGCAAGGAATCATAGCCAAATATTAACCCAATCAACACGAACCATTTAATAACAGTTCAGACATATTCCTCAGCCCATATTCACTAGCATTTACTTGCAAAATGTACAGGGAGACAATCTGGCTGACCGAAATCTTCCGGTATTTCAGCAGCGACATTCTGTATAACCGGTCGCCGGAGAAGTTAACAATTGATTTCATTTATATTTTCGAGTGTACCAAGGTACATTAAAACGATGTGCGTTGATTGCTATCCAATCCAATGAAAAATAACATAAATAAATACAATTAAGCTGAATACAATTAGAATAGGTAGCGGAAAGGGAACGATATAGATTGCAGGATACAATTTTAAATGTATACAATTTTAAATGCATCAGAATCTGGTTTAATCCCTAGACACAAAAAGCTGGAATAACTCAACGGGACTACGCCCTTCTTCAGAAGAAATGACTCGACCCGAAACGTCAGCCATTCCTTCTCTCCAGAGAGGCTGCATGTTCCGCTGAGTTACTCCAACATTTTGTGTCTATTGTAGATATTATGATATGCAATGTCCTTTCAAATTACGTTTACTGTCAATGTTCATTATACAAATAATCTAATAGTAAATCCGCAAACCAAACATATTGATTTCATTTGCCATAATTAGTATCTTGATATACCGTGTGCCGTTAAGAAATCGCAGGCTTCTGTTTCCGTATTTAAGGACAAAAATCAACAGTTATCATTGTATAGCTGGACATTGAGGGGATTATATTGGCTGTCAATTCATATTTGGACTTGGTTTTATTCATATTGTGACTGACTCTGGTCATGTTGCTCTATCTAGTCCCCTTCTGTTCCTACGTCTTTGTAAGTGTCTACAGTCTAGTGAAGAGCTAGCGAAAAACTCCTACTCACCGCAAGAATTAGCAATCATCTTTTTTTTATGATTATCACTGATAACAGGTTGAACATAACATGTCATACCAGGCTGCTTAAAACCGCTGGTGGGAACAATTTTGATTGCCACATCCTTTGAAATAAAGCAACTCCTTGGTGACTTTGCAGCCGTAACTCATCATTATCACTCGCGAGTCATTGCAGTCGAATACGACAGTGGAGAGTGTCTTGAGTTAAGTCAAGAGTATTTTATTACCATATGTCCCGCAACGAAACTAGAAAGTTATTGTTGCAGCAGCACAACAGACATATAAACATGGTATTCCTTAAAAAACATAATCAACAACCAACAATAATGGTGCAAAGGCAAAAAAAATCCCGTTTATGTAATTCGGTGCCTATTTCGAGGATCTAGTCTTTAATCGTTGTTTGGAAAAAACTGCGGGTAAACGTGAACATGACAGATTTTAAACAACCTTTCTAACCACTTGCAGAAACAGAGAACTGCATATGCTGGTTTGTAACAGCATCACTGGAGAAAAGGGATGGGCGGCGTTCGGCGCCGGTTCCCTTCAGACCCCGAATAATGGTCCCGACCCGAAACGTCACGTGTCATTTTCTACAGAGATTGTGCCTGACTCGGTGATTTATTCCAGCACTTTGAACATATCTCCGAAAGCACTTCATCAACCTGGCGTTAGTGCTGCCGGTCGGTAATCATTGCTGCATGTCACCTTTCTCTTCTTAGCATCGGTATTATTGATGCGACGCGAAAGAGAAACGACCATCTGCGGCCAATGAAATTGCAAACTAAATTAAAAAAGAATGCTCATAATATATATTGTAGCGGCATATTTTTGTATCGTTCAAGAGATTACCACCTCTAGCCACTAAGTAGATTACATGGTTAAAGGACAATGTCGTAATACGTATGTGAGCTCTCAGTGAGACCTTCGGAGCTTCTTCACAGATAAATCTTCATAACTCAGTCTTTTGATTAATAGTTTCTTTATTGTAGAAGAAAAATAATAACGTATATCTGACTTTCTTCTCCGACTCATACACTTTAAATTTCGTCAAACTACAGCTTATCGCTTTAACGTTAGAAAACTCCTCGTAGCACCGTCAGACTTCAGGTGACGCCATGACAGTGAAGGCTGTGTAGTCGACCTGCTCTCCGGTACACTCCCTTCAAACCAGCCATAAAAAAAGATACATATTGTGATTTACGCGAAGAAAGGAGTGCTAACGGCTGTCTGAACATGACGGGTCGACATAAGGCGTCCGAACGGGGTGGAAAAGGAAAGAACGAAGGACATAAACGGACAGATGACGCCGAGTCCGACAAGGAAAGCCCGTTAATTCTCTCAGTTGAGAGAGTTGAGAAAAGAACATAAAGATGCCTCAGAAGATACAAAACAGAGATTAACGAGAGTGGAGGACAACATGAAGGATTTAAAGGCTCGAATGGAAAAGCTGGAAGGAAAATTGAAGGAAATGGTGTTCAGAGTAAGTTCATTCGAAGAAAAGGAAATGAGACACGAGAGGATGATTAACTACCTGTTACAGAGAGAAGCAAACTTAGCAGAGAAATGCCTGGACCTGGAAAATCGAGCGAGGTGTAAGAATGTGCGGATATATGGAGTCACAGAGGGAAAGGGAAAACAGGACATGTTCCAGTTTGTAAATGAACTGTTGAGGAATTCCCTGGAACTCCCAGAAGATTTAACTAATAATATTGAGAGAGCACATAGTTCCTTCGCAGCTAGACCGAGTGCAGAGTAAGCCCCACCAAGATCTATAATAGTCAGATTTTTAGACTATTGTACGAAAGATCTCGTGTTGCAACAGGCTTGAAAGCAGCGAAAGATAATATATGATGGGAACAGAGTGTATTTTGATCAAGACTACTCGCCAGAAGTCCAGAGAAAGCGTAAGGAGGTACGGCAGGTGATTAAGCAACTGCGGGAGAAAAATATTAAAGCCAAGTCTCCATTCCCGGCACAGCTCAAGATCTTCCTAGATTCTGGAGGTAAATCCTTCAGGACATTGACTGAGGCAGTACCGACATTGGAGAAGATGGGGATTTACATTGTCGGAGATGTGTTGAATAGTGAACTGCTGCGAGACCATTGGTCAGGGTGGACGAATAAAGCAAGCGGCCGGAGAGGATTGGCAAGTCAGTCAGAGGAAGATTTTCGCACCATTCTGGGTATCATAGGAGATGGACTATAGACAGGTTTGAAATAACCACAGAAACGTGGGTCATATGGGCAAATGGTAAAATTTCTGATGGAGACCATTGAGTTAATGAAGTGGACAATTAACATATATATGACCATATAATTGTATATGATGAGACAAATAATATGTAAATAGTTTGTACATATACTCTCTGGTTTTGTTGTGTTGTCTTGATGAACGGTAATTATGCCACGTTTTACAGCACATACAGTATACGGCTGGTTTTGTATTGTATTATATTTGCTAATTGATTTAAATGTACTATCAAAGAGAGGGACTCAGGGGGGCTCTCTCGGGTGGGGGGAGGGGAGATACCTGCCATTTATTTTTGTTTATAATTGTAATTCAAAATTCCCAAAGTGGGATTTAGAGCAACCTTACTGTAGTTGCTACTACGTATAAGTGGGCTACCCAAGAGAGACTCAGTCACATCTCTTCACCTTTTTACGAGGAGCTGGTACACCAGTTAGTTCAGGGTGTCCAGATGGGTTTGTTAGGTAGGAAGTTCCTGTTTTCTTTATATATTTGTTGTCATATGTGTAAAGTTTTATTGTATATTGATTTATTGATTTGTTTATTGTTTATTGATTTGTTAGTTTGGCAAATGTTTTTTATTGTTACATCGCACCCTAGTAAATTGTATTTTGAGTACAGCGGATATTCACAGGCTAACCAGAGTAAGAAACAAAAATGGTATAGAAAGCAAACAGTAGATTACAGAACGTGGGATCATGACTAATTTAAAGATAGTAAGTTATAACGTCCACGGTTTTAATCACCCCATAAAGAGGAGAAACATTCTGAGCAATCTCTAAAATTTAGGATGCGGAGTTGCATTGATTCAGGAAACGCATATGGTGGAAATTGAACATAAAAAGCTGAGAAGAGAGTGGGTTGTTGAGGTATTTAGTGCCTCCCATGGGAAAAGGAGAGTGGCTTTCCTTTTCAATAGCAATGTAGTTTTCTCTGTGGAAAAAAGTACTCCAAGATACAATGGGGAGATATGTAATTGTCATTCGTACAATAAGTGGGATGGTAGTATCGATAATAAATATTTATGCACCAACGGAAGATGATTACTCTTTCTTTAGAGACATTGCAAATATAATTGCAGAAAATGCCAAAAGTATGATAATACTGGGTGGTGATTTCAATGCGGTCCTTGATGGGAGGCTGGATAGATTACCAGATGAGTACAAACAAACCAAAAAAAACTAATTATTAAATAATATGCTAGGGGAGTTAGGATTAGTAGACTCATGGAGATATACAAATCCAAGGGGGAGGGATTGTAGTTTCTTTTCGAACGTGCACGGGAGTTACTCGCGTATACACATGCTTTGTGTTCTCAAACAATATACATATGACGTGGTAGATTGTAAAATTGGCTCAATAACAATCACTGATCATGCGCCCATAATCCTTACCTTGGAGTTAGGAACCGAAAAGAGTTTTAGATACTGGAGAGCAAACATTTATTTATTGACAGATAACGTAGTGACACGGGGAATTAGGAATTGTATTAAAGATTATTTTGACCACAATGACAATAGTGAGGTAACACCATCCACTCTTTGGGACGGTGCAAAACCAGTAATAAGGGGCAAACTGATTGAAATATCGAGTAGAGTAAGGAAGAGTAGGTTGAAGAAGCAATCTGACTTGGAAAGTAAAATAAAGATATTAGAAGTAGAACACAACATAACAATAGAAACAAGAATCTGTTTAAGGAACTAAAACAAAAAAAGATACGAGTTAGAAGAGTTTCTAACATATAAAGCGGAAGGAGCCCTTCGATTTTTAAATCAAAATTACTATGAGAAGTCGCCTTCTGGCATTTCAGTTGCGTAAGGAGCAAGCTAATCGAGTATTTTCCAAAGTTTTACATCCGATTTCGAGAAATTTAGTTTCACAACCACGAGAAATCACAGAAGCGTTTGGATCCTTCTATGAACAGTTATATGAATCTCCTGAAATCATAGATAAAGAGGAAACGATCAGAACTTTCTTTTCAGGATTAAAAATGCCCTGCCTGTCTCAAGAAGAAGCGAGAAATATGACAACACAAATAGAAGAGCAGGAAATAAAAGAAGTGATTTAAAAAAATGAAGAACAAGTCCCCAGGGAAGGATGGGATTCCAGGAGAATTGAATACATGTTTTGAGATCGAGCTTTCTCCGATTCTGGCTAGAATCTATAATTATGCGCCGAGGCTATAATTTCTGTTATTTATAAGGAAGGGAAGGATCCCACAGGATGCGAGGGCGACAGGCCGGTGTTTCTTATGCAATGACCTAAAGATACTCAGTGCTATATTAACCAAGATAACCCAAAAAATATAAAACAATTGATACATCCTGATCAAACAGGGTTCATACCGGGTAGACAGGGAGCCAATAATATTAGGCGGGTCCTGATTATCATGAAATGTGCAAAAAGGAAGCATCAGACTTCAATGCTATTAAGTTTAGATGCTCAAAAGGCTTGGGTTTAGGTCTATCTTGAATATACACACGATAAAATGGGGTTCCACACAAAATGTTTTAATTGGGTGAAAACATTGTATTTAAATCTAATTCAAGAGTGAGGGTAAATGGATGTTGCTCTGAGTTTTTTTAATTAAAAAGGGGAGTTAGACAGGGAGACTGTTTGAGTCCCCTGTTTTTTTATTTATGTTTAGAGCTGCTCTCAGAAACGATTAGGCAAGATGACTATATTGATGGCATTAAAGATGATCGACGGGAGGGGGGACAAAATATTTCACTATTTGCAGATGATGTTATGATCTATGCAAGTAATCCTATTTCCTCAGTTCCTCGCCTAATGCAAGTCTTAAAGGAATATGAAGAAATATCGGGATATAAAATAAATGACTCAAAATCAGAAGCAATGATGCTGTCAGGTCTGTGGCCCTCGCAATTAAATTGTCAGGTCAGGTTCCATTGGTCTCGGGAGGGTTTTAGATATCTAGGTATTGTCATCATTTCTTCTATCACCGCATTGTATGAAGCTAACTATGGTAAATTACTCAAGAAGATTAAGGCAAATATGCTCATGGGGTATTCTCCCTTTATCTCTAATTGGTAGAGTTGAACTTGTTCGAATGAACATTTTGCCCCGACTGCTTTTCTTATTTCAATCTTTACCAGTAGGGGTCCCTGACGCGGCATTTAAGGCGTTAGACAAAGAGTTAACAATATTTGTGTGGCAAAATAAAAGACCCAGAGTCTGACTTAAGACACTGTTGTTATAAAAAAAAAAGGGGGCCTAATTATGCCCAAAATTAAATATTATTATTGGGCAGCTGAGCTGAGAACCTTGATAGCATGGTTAACGAACGAGGAGGAAATGGGATGGGTGAAAACAGAACAAAATGCATAACCCAGTATTGCCATGGCTGGGCTCCCATTCTAACACAAGTAAATTTGAAAAATTAAAAGTAGATAACGATTCACGATGAAAACGTGAATTTCCGTGAATATCAGTAAGCAATTAAATCTTTTTAATTCGAAATCTAGAGCAATGAAGATAGCTGCTGGTCCCAATTTTACACCCAGCAAAATTGATAAGGCATTTAGGAACTGGGCAGATAAAGGGCTCATTACTGTGGAGAGGCTGCTTTGTGGTGGAGTCTTGAAATATTATGTGCACATGCAGAATGAATTTGGACTGTCATGCTCGGATTTCTTTAGGTTCCTCCAAATACGGCACCACTTAGAGACACAATTAGATTGGGAGCAGATATATAGACTTCCTTCAAATTTGGACTTTCTTGATGACTATAGAGTATTAAAAATAATTTGATATCCCATTTATATCGAGGACTTCAAGACTATTTAAAAGGGAATATTATAAAACAAAACAGAAATGGGAATTGGAAATTAACATTATTATTACAGATGAAATATGGGAAATAGACATGTATCTTGGGCAATTAGCTGACAAGCAGCCCCTCGGAGGGAATTCGATTGGAAAATTAAAATTAGAGTATTTAGGACCCCACTAGTGTTGGCAAGATACAGTAACACCTCAAACGTATGCTGGAGACAATGTGGGAAGATCGGTGATCAAACTCATATTTTTTTAGATTGTCCCAAATTGTACCAATACTGGAGAGACATCCAGATAGAGATTATGGAAACCGGTACTATTAAAAATGACAAGATTGATTAAGTATATGATTGGATGAACTTGCTCTGGTGCCTGTGAATAAGATAACCATATAACCATATAACCATTAAAGCACGGAAACAGGCCATCTCGGCCCTTCAAGTCCGTGCCAAACATTTAAAAAATAAAAATAAAAAAATAAAAAAATACTTCCCCCTAGTCCCATCTACCTGCACTCAGACCATAACCCTCCATTCCTTTCCCGTCCATATACCCATCCAATCTATTTTTAAAGGATAAAATCGAACCAGCCTCCACCACTTCCACTGGAAGCTCATTCCACACAGCTACCACTCTCTGAGTAAAGAATTTCCCCCTAATGTTACCCCTAAACTTCTGTCCCTTGATTCTCAAGTCATGTCCCCTTGTTTGAATCTTCCCTACTCTCAATTGAAAAAGCTTATCCACGTCAACTCTGTCTAACCCGCTCATAATTTTAAAGACCTCTATCAAGTCCCCTCTTAACCTTCTGCGCTCCAAAAAATAAAGACCTAACTTGTTCAACCTTTCTCTGTAACTTAGTTGCTGAAACCCAGGCAACATTCTAGTAAATCTCCTCTGTACTCTCTCTATTTTGTTGACATCCTTCTTATAAATAGGCGACCAAAATTGTACTCCATACTCCAGAATTGGCCTCACCAATGCCTTGTATAATTTAACATTACATCCCAACTTCTATATTCAATGCTCTGATTTATAAAGGCCAGCACCCCAAAAGCTTTCTTTACCACCCTATCTACATGAGATTCCACCTTCAGGGAACTATGCACAGTTATTCCTAGATCCCTCTGTTCAACTGCATTCCTCAATTCTCTACCATTTACCATGTGCGTCCTATTTTGATTTGTCCTGCCGAGATGTAGTACCTCACATTTATCTAACTCCATCTGCCATCTTTCAGCCCACTCTTCCAAATGGCCTAAATCTATCTGTAGACTTTGAAAATCTACTTCATTATCCACCACACCACCTATCTTAGTATCATCTGCATACTTACTAATCCAATTTTCCACACCATCATCCAGATCATTGATGTACATGACAAACAACAGTGGACCCAACACAGACCCCTGAGGCACCCCACTCGTCACCGGCCTCCAACCTGACAAACAGCCATCCACCATTGCTCTCTGGCATCTCCCATTCAGCCACTGTTGAATACATCTTGCTACTCCACCATTAATACCCAACAATTGAATCTTCTTAACTAACCTTCCATGAGGAACCTTGTCAATGGCCTTACTGAAGTCCATATAGACAACATCCACTGCTTTACCTCATCAATTTCCCTAGTAACCTCTTCGAAAAATTCTAGAAGATTAGTCAAACATGACCTTCCATGCACAAATCCATGTTGACTGTTCCTACTCAGACCCTGCTTATTCAGATGCTTATATATATTATCTTTATGTATCCTTTCCATTAATTTGCCCACCACTGACGTCAAACTAACTGGTCTATAATTGCTAGGTTTACTCTTAGAACCCTTTTTAAACAACGGAACAACATGCGCAGTACGCTAATCCTCCGGCACTATTCCCGTTTCTAATGACATTTGAAATATTTCTGTCATAGCTCCTGCTATTTCTACACTAACTTCCCTCAATGTCCTCGGGAATATCCTGTCAGGACCTGGAGACTTATCCGTTTTCATATTTTTCAAAAGTGGCCGCACCTCCACTTCTTTGAATCTCATAGATTCCATTGCTACTCTGCTTGTTTCCCTTACCTCACATAATTCCATATCCTTCTCCTTGGTGAATACGGAAGAAAATAAATTGTTCAGTATCTCCCCCATCTCTTTTGGCTCTGCAGACAGCTGTCCACTCTGACTCTCTAATGGACCAATTTAATTCCTTGTTATCCTTTTGCTATTAGTATAGCTGTAGAAACCCTTTGGATTTACTTTCACCTTACTTGCCAAAGCAACCTCATATCTTCTTTTAGCTTTTCTAATTTCTTTCTTAATATTATTTTTACATTCTTTATACTCCTCAAGCACCTCATTTACTCCATGCTGCCTATACTTATTGTAGATCTCTCTTTTTCCGAACCAAGTGTCCAATTTCCCTTGAAAACCATGGCTCTTTCCAATTTTTATTATTTCCTTTCAACCGAACAGGTACATAAAGATTCTGTACTCTTAAAATGTCACCTTTAAATGTCCTCCATTTCTCTTCTACATCCTTCCCATAAAACAACATGTCCCAATTCACTCCTTTTAAATCCTTTCGCATCTCCTCAAAGTTAGCCTTTCTCCAATCAAAAATCTCAACCCTAGGTCCAGTTCTGACCCTCTCCATAATTATATTGAAACTAATGGTATTGTGATCACTGGACCCGAAGTGCTCCCCAACGCTTACCTCCGCCACCTGCCCGGTCTCATTTCCTAACAGGAGGCCCAGCACTGTCCCTTCTCTAGTAAGCACCTCTATGTATTGCTGCAAAAATCTATCCTGCACACATTTTACAAACTCCAAACCATCCAGCCCTTTTACAGAATGTGTTTCCCAGTCTATGTGTGGAAAATTGAAATCTCCTACAATCACTACCTTGTGCTTACTACTAATATCTGCTATCTCCTTGCATATTTGCTCTTCCAATTCTCGCTCCCCATTTGGCGGTCTATAATACACCCCTATAAGTGTTGCTACACCTTTCCCATTTCTCAGCTCCACCCAAATAGCCTCCCTAGACGGTCCCTCTAATCTATCCTGCCAAAGCACTGCTGTAATATCTTCCTTTACAAACAATGCAACACCCCCACCTCTAGCCCCTCCAATTCTATCACCCCTGAAGCAACGAAATCCTGGAATATTTAGTTTCCAATCACAGCCCTCAAGCAACCATGTTACACTGATCGCGACAACATCATGCTTCCAGGTTTCAATCCAGACTCTAAGCTCATCCACGTTTCTTACAATGCTCCTAGCATTAAAATATACACATTTAAGAAACCCACCACCACTTATTCTCTGTTTATTATCTTGTTCTTCTTTCTCCCCTATATTTTGGGTCCGAGTGCTTCCCTTCTCTTCCTCCTGCCTCCCACATTTTCTACCATCTTTCTCTATTTGAGTCCCTCCCCACAACCGTTCTAGTTTAAAGTCTCCCCAGTAGCCTTTGCCAATCTCCCCGCCAGGATGTTGGTTCCCCTCGGGTTCAAGTGCAACGCGTCCTTTCTGTACAGGTCACACCTTCCCCAAAAGAGGTTCCAATGATCCATAAATTTGAATCCCTGCCCGCTGCACCAGTTCCTCAGCCACGCATTTATCCTCCACCTCATTTCATTCCTGCTCTCACTGTCGCGTGGCACAGGTAGTAATCCTGAGATTGTTACCTTTGCGGACGTTCTCCTTAACTCTCCTCCCAACTCCCTAAATTCTCCTTTCAGGACCTCTTCTCTTTTTCTGCCTATGTACCACAACCTCAGGCTCCTCTCCCTCCGATTTCAGGATCTCTTGGACATGTTCAGACACATCCCTGACCCTGGCACCAGGGAGGCACACTAAAATCCGGGTCTCCTGACTGCGTCCACAGAATCGCCTATCCGACGCCCTAACCATAGAGTCCCCTATTACTATTGCCCTCCTCTTTTTTTCCCCTACCCTTCTGAGTAATATGCCCCTTCTTTTCCCTACCCTTCTTTTTCCTACCCTTCTTTTCACTACCTCTTCTTTTCCCTTCCCTTCTAAGATGCTTCTATGATAGTATGTTAAGAATATTGATGCGATGCTAATAGAGGTTAGGTGATTTGTATTTTGTAATTTTGCTGTTGGCTTTTGCGTTTCTCTTTGTTTTGTCTGTATGTATATTTTGTTATGTCAATAAATGTCGAGTTAAAAAAAAAGAAAACTCCTCGTGTCTCCGTTACACTTCACGTGGTCGAAGAGTAAACTTTCCCCATTTAAGTTCAAAACTATACTAAAAACTAAGCTTCTGCTCAAGAAACCTAGCGCCAAATACGTCATAAATCCCATCCGCATAATAACGGGCAGTCTAAAATTTAAAGGCACATGCCATAATTAATGACGCACAATATAAGCCTAATGGCCACTACATACCGACCCCTAATTGTTCCGAGTATATAACGAGGCAATTATTATTAAACATTAAAAAGGGTAGCCATGAAGGCTTACTTAACATGTATCAGAAGCAAAAGTTCGTGGAATTGAACCCCAGTCTCCTGCGTCGCAGGCGGGAATACTAAACGACTAACAAGAAAAATAGCATGCACTAAATATCCGCAATCAGAATTCTTCATCGACTCTTCCATCTTCACTTTCGCCATCTAGAAGCAAAATGAAGTTGAGTATTGATCTTAATAAAACACAGTTTTTAGTTTAAATTCGTATCGTGCGCACCAAACCCTTAAAATCAGGCATGATACCCAGTATATAGTCCAACACATAAAAGTCCAAATTTCTATGGCATGAAACTTCTTCCTCCATGTCTGATCAACTCATGGATGTGTTATAACACCAATGTTGAAGTGTGAAAATCCTTCGAGGGAATAACAGGTTTTGTAGCAATACATTTCACCGCTAGGTTTGATTTAATTTCCGGAACATTAGCAGATATTTCAAATCCCACCTTAAACTTTGGCCATTCTCTGTCTGGCTTACAGAGATACTCTAGTTCATTGATCCAAGCGGTTCACTCTCAGTTCTCCAGAAACATCATCCGCAGGATGTTCTTTTGTGTTAACATATTTCAATTGTGAAACTCTAGTAACTCCCAATGCTCTATCCATTGGAAGACTGCCTCTGACTAAATTCAATTCTCTGGTTTCTTTGGCTCTATCATCTGGTGGAATGCTTTCACAATTGTTGCTGATCCACTTAGACAGTTAAAAATCCTCCCTTATTGCAGAGGGAAGTCAAATGTTTTACTGGTTGAATTGATGGCTGCTCAGTAGACATGGATTTAAGCAATCACCCATGTAGAAATTATTCTTCAAGCAGATTATTACTTCATGAAATTTAGTATTCTCGCCAAACTTGCTTTTTAAATTCTGGATGCATTGCTCTACCGTACGACGATTATTCGGCAGATTAACTCTTTCTTGTTTGTAAAGTAAATCCAGACAATAGTGTCCGTCAATCTTTACTGAGTAGTTCATAATATCCACGAAATTTAACTATTCTCGAGACATTTCTTCAGATTCATTATTGGTGCATTCATTGAGGTCGTGATCGAATTGCTTCATCACCAGCTTTTCTAATTTATCAGTAGATATTTGATTAACAGCAATGGTAGGATAGTTCTTCTGACTCCCGTTTTCGTTATTCCTTCTAAAGGATCCATAGATAAACCATCCAAGTCGGGTTTTCCTAGCATAGGGTCAATCACCTTGGTCCCTTGCAATCTGTATAGGTTCCAATGCCTTCAAAGCATTCGTTCCGATAAATAGTTCAACACTAGAATTAATTTCAGATATGTTGACATCCTTCAGGTAAGTCCATTATTTCAAGTCTTCATGTCTGGGTATATTTTGACGACCAATAAGCATGGTTCCATGTTTAAACACTTCTGATATTGGTTTAAAAATATCTTCATCCAAACTGGATAACTCCTTATTTGTAATGTAATGATTCAAGCTTTATTTTTCTTTAATGATGTTACGCAATCGAATCTTAGTCTCTTCTCCTGTGATGTTCAGCATTCTCGTCAGGTTTTCTGTGAAAAGGTACTTGAACTTCCGTGATCCAAAAAAAGCATATGTTTGCAACACTGTATTCGTCTTGCCATTCATTACCTGTACTGGTAAGATAGAATAGATACTGTTTTCAACCCCGACCCCAATATGAGCAGTTACTTGAGGCGATGTGATAGCATCACTAGTAGTTATATTTTCCTTCTGTTCCGTTTGCTCCAGTTCCTCCTCTTCTATTTTTCTGTTAGTTATTCTTCTGTTTATTCCGGTTCTTCCTCTTCCGAATGCATTGGTGGATTATTTACAGTCTTACCTGCTTCTGGAAGGTTTTGCCTGCACTTATAACACATTATGAGACCCTTACAGTGTCTCACTATGTGCCTTTTTTCAACCATCCAAAATAGATTCCATTCACTTTGAAGAAATCCCTCTTATCTTCATGCTCTTTCATATTGAATCTTCGATACCATCTTATGGTGTGACCAACTTCCTCACATACCAAACAAAATACTATTTGCTTGATGGTAGATGCATCTCCTATCATTCCATCTTTCGTTTCCACAGGTATTATAGTGGTTGTAAAATTACTTCTCATTGGTTCAGATCTTTCCTCAGTTTTGATAAAGGTAGAACCTTTGTTAGTTGCAATTGGTTTATGATGTTCAGGACTCCCGTGGTGTGGCTCTAACACGTTCAATACTTCCTTGTCCAAGAATTTCACCAGGTCTGGTAACCTGGCTACTTGCTTCCTCTTATCCAATATTCCGCCCGCTTCGTATCTCCACCTTTCTCTCAGTCTTCTGGGAAACTTGCTAATAATGATCCTAGTATGACTTGCAATATTCATTTCTTCCATGTGGCCGAGATTTCTCATCGAGCTGCAACAACCTCTAAGATATATAGCATAATTACACAATGACTCCCCATCTTCTGGCTTAATTTGTTTCCAAACATGGGCCTTCTCCATATATGCGTTAGCAACTCTCTGTTCATTACCATAACGTTCTTTAAGTAACCTTCTTGCCTCTTTATAGCCTTGGCTGTCCGGCGCATTTTGACAACTTTCTACAAGTACCTTAACACTTCCACTTGTGTCCTTCACGAGAAATCGTAAGCGCTCCTTTTCATCCGTAATTTTCGTTTCTATTACTTCTTCTAATGCCCGTACGAAAGATTCATACCACAAAGGATTTCCATCATATGTAGGAATTCCTTCTGGCGGTAGAATGAGAGAGGTATTTTGTCGTGGTATGAATTCAGCTTGACTATTCGCCAATGCCAGTAATCCATCCAGAAAGCATTTGCTTGGCTGCAATGGACGATAGACAGGCATTGGGTGAAACTGGCTTCCTCGAACCTGTGCACCAGGCCTCGGAAAAGCGTAGTCCCCTATTGGTTTGTCCCGAGCATCTACAGACGCTCCATAAGCATTTTGTTTCCATCTAGCACCCATTTGCTGAGATGATGTTTTACCCATCCTACTTTGTTCCAATGGGTTTTCAAAACCGTGAAATCCGGTAGACCTCCATTGTACAATTGATCCAACAGCTAACTCAAATGGAACTGTTTTCCTCTTGGTCCAGACTTCATTGTCTTCGAAGCTCTAGTGCTGCATCTTGAACCATCACTTTCCAATATCTTCTTCTTACATTTGCCCACCTCCATCTTTGTGTCTTGTTCCACTCGTTCTTTTCGTCGCCTGAACTGCTCCTTTTATCAGTTCTTCTAGTCGCTTTATCCGTTCTCCTCGATGCGACATCTCTTCTTCTTGTCACATAATCTCTTCTTTATGTCGCATCCTCTCTTCTTTCATCTGTTCTTCTTGTCGCTCAATCTCATGTTTGTTTATCACAGCATCCATTTCTATTGAGAGAGTAGCTAGATCAGCTTCAACTCCCAATCGGGCAGAAACCCTTGATACCGAATTGGCTTTAAAACCAGATTTACATTCTGATCTTCATGTAGATACGTTTGAGATATTATCTCGTGGTGTAATTTAATCTTCCATTCCGGCACCTTGTTGCATCGCACTTCCAGCTCTTAAGCGCATAAGTTGTGGTATAATTTCAGATAACCAATTCTCTGACTCATCCATGAAACCATTGAATATCTCCACCCTTGTTTCCCACCCCTGGTGTGTCTTTAGCGTTCTTCCCGAGGCGGCTGTGAACACAGCAGCACATTTTCTTTCTTTCCAACTTCTTCGCAGAGGTTCCATAGTTGGCCCAGATTAGATTCTACTTTGATCGCGTTCTTAACTGATTACATTAGTTTCTTCTGTTTTTCAATTGATTTGGAAACCTGTAGCCATAACTTGTTTCTCTCCTTCTCCGTTTATTTTCAGGTAGGCAGCTAGAGTATTATCTGTTTCTTCTCGATACATGAGTTTTCTGTAGCTTTGTTGCCATATGGAGTATTGCTCCTTCTTAATTTCTTTCATGTAGGGGGCAGCTTGTCCTTCGCCACCTTGTGGTTCCTCTGTCGTGGATCTGTTTTCATCTTCTTGCTCCATGATGTTAAATAGGTCTTGGCAGATTGCCAATCGTTAAATTGAAGGAACAAATTCTTCTTCCAGTTGCTTTAATTTTGTTTTGTCAACATCTCCTTCAGAACAATAACAAACTGAATATGTAGACGACATCTCTCAACATCCACGTGCTTAATAGTGACGTTAGTTCAATAGGATTGTGTGTATTATCTTGACTTCAAAACACTCCAATGTCGGTCTCCTTTGTCCATACTGATTGGAATAACACTTTTTTGGCTATCTTCCAAACTAGTGGCTCGCATTCATTTATCTGGATCTTCTTAGAGAAGCCGTTTGAAATCAAAGCTTTGCAGCTTAAATTCAAAGAAATTATAGTCGATTCAACTCACGATATTTTGATAATATTTTCAAATCTTCAGATGTGTCGGGGTCGATAAACCTCTAGGCCAACTCTCGCCGAGATCTATTGTCTTCAGTTCCAAGCTGGAACCGGTCTTCTGGCTAAAACCTCTTTCGAGATCGTAGCCTAATCTTCTGCCCACTCTCTGGGACGGCTCTCACCTCCTGTCAGAGGTACCCTTCGATTTTAATGTAGCAGCAGATTTTTATATCGTTCAAGAGATTAGCCACTAAGGATATTGCATTGTTAAAGGAGAATGTCGTAATACGCATGTGAACTATCTGTGAGACCTTCAGAGCTTCTTCACATATAAATCTTCATAACAGTATTTTGATTAATACTTTATTTATGGTTGAAAAAAATAATAAGGTACATCTTACCTTCTTCGACTCATACACTAATCTTCGTCAAACTCCAGCTTACCGCTTTAAAGTTGGAATATTCCTCGTATCTCCGTTACACTTCACATGTCTGTCGTAACAGAAGATTTTCTGTTACGACAGACAATAACGTTTTCTGAATCTGAATCTGAATGGCCGAAGAGTAAACCTTCCCCCTGTAAGTTGAAAACTAAACTAAAAACTAAGCTTCTGCGCAAGAAACAGGGATCGAAACACGCCCTAGAATACGTCAAAAATCCCACCAACATAATAACGGGCACTTTAAAATGTAAAGGCACATGCCATAATTAATGACACACAAAATAAGTCAAATGGCCACTACATATACCAAGCAGATATACTAAGAGGAGAGTTCGCATATTGTTTGTATTTGGAATTCTGAATATTTTTGAAGCGCTGTTCTTGGCAAATTAAACATTTGGATAATGGAGGAGATGGCCCAGGCGTCAATTAAATAAAGATATATTTATTGAAATATCCGATTTATTGTAACTGTGCTATTTTGCTCTTTAAGCTGTCCTGCATTTAAATCTCCCCGCCTATGTCCTTCCTTATTTTTTATCAATACTCCCCGCCTCCTCCACACACGAACAGAAACACATTTCACCCGTAATAAAATATATTTGTATTTCGGAGCATCTTGCGTTCTGGTGAAATGAAATTGGATTCTCGTGAAATACAATTGGCCTGGAAAAAATAATATTCTGCAATCCTGGTGGAAATATACAATTGTTGTGAAAATTGGCTACGGCAACATATTTTCATTTATTGACAGCACGCGCGTTGTTATTTAAATTAACTGAGCAATTTTTAAAAATTATTTGCAAATAATAAATTCAAAACCCGAAGAAAAAATAAGAGGCATTGAGAGGTTTTTCCTATGCTACGTTAATTTTACAGAACAAGGTGTCGTAATCTCGAGCGTAATCATGCAAATGGCAATGCAAATATCTTGTTGGGTTAACATAATTTTAGAACACTAATATTCATGATATACTGAGCAGTGCATACGTTTATCTAAGTTTATCTATTACAAGATGATCTTGGTCAAATAGTCCAATGACCCGAGGAACGGCACATGGCCTTATTTAAGTGAAACGCCATGTGTTGAATTTTGGAAGGGCATTGCACGGCAGTACTTACACAATAAATTGTGTAAATTTTGTAAACTGTGATTCTTGACACTTATGCAGGTGCACAGTTCAATGAAGGCGGTGATATATGTGAACATGGTGGTGAGGAAGGCGATTGGCATGATTGCTTTCATTCGTGACGATTGCAAACGGTAGTACGCAATGTTGCTGCGCTGCAACACATCGGTAACACAACAGTTGAAGTGATCCCTACAGTCCTCTTATGGGAAGGATGAATTATCCAGCAACGGGTCCAAGGAAATTTAGGATGTTACCGAGTGCAGAGTGTGTGTGTTATAAACAAGAGCTGGATGGACTGTATTCTTTGCCCCGGAGTGATGTCGGTTAAGGTGATTTAATGACACAAAATAAATTATTACAAGGCATAGGAAATGCATAGCCACAATCTTACCACACATGTAACATGCTAGAGTGCATAGATTGAGAGGCAGATTGAGCGGGGAGAAGTTTAACAGGTACCAGAGGACACACATTCTTAATCAGAACGTGACGCATAGATTCGACGTGCTATCAGTACAAGTGGAAGTGGAACAAGTGGGAACAATTACGATATTTCATGATATTTGGACAGTTACCTGGATAGAAAATATTTGGAAGATATGGGGCAGGTATTGGCAAGTTGGACAACTTCCGTTAAGCAAATTAATCAGCATGGAGGATTTTGATCGATGGTCCTGTTTGCATACCACAGTGCTCTATCACATACGATGAAAACAGAAAATGTGGAAGAATGGTGCAGATGTGTTAAACTGGAGTTTATTTTATTAAATCAACCCATTGGAATTTGCATGTGGTCTAAGTAGCTACGTGCTGGTTGTTATAGTCGATGGATTTATTTACATTGTGTGGTAATGCCTGCTCTATTCATTCTTAAACAGAAGAATATTTGCGGCAAAAAGAGACAGGTATGATTGTGTTATTTACATCTCTCCATTTGGGTCGCTACAGCAAAATTTGAAGGCTTCGCAAAATAGAGGTGCTATCTATGGCTATGTTCATATTCTTAAAATATTGAAGAAAATGAAGCATAAATGTATTTATGAAATTAAACATAAGGGGTCTGATATCTGCCAATATGTGCTGCTTATATTTAAAAATGAACATACATGAGGGTAAAACGCATATGCAATCATCAGAAATTCCCTAAAAAATGACGGCAGAAAGGGCGGATATTTCAAGAGAACAATGTTTACCGGAATTATCATTTGAGAGATGCAGTGACACACAGTATTGCTGATATCACATATAGTGTTCCATGAATATTTATTACACCAATGGTCCATTAATAATCACTGAAGTTGTGAAAGCTCTGTTGTCCACGACGTTTAAAAGAAACTGTTCGTCTTGATCCATGTCAAGACCGTCAAGTGTTTCTAAATTTGAGTGACAATTGAAAGGCGCGCTAAAATATGCCAAAGGTGGACTTTGAACGAGAACCTCAAAGTAGAATTTTGCTGATATTGTGTCAGCAAGAACAGAAGGGGCAAGATATAAGCGAATAGTTTTCTTTAGCGTGTTCTGAAAACGAACACATTTGGCTCTTCTAACACTGAAATCTTTGCTCGTAAATGTGGAGCCACTGTTATACGAATTAGTTTCACGTCGCCAAAGAGATGCACGGTTGTGCTCTTTTAATTGGCCAGTGTGTCCGCCGAGTTGTTGTGGGTATGTAAAGCTTAGGGATATTTCAGAAAATGTGAACATAACATTGAAAGGAAAATATAAGTAATAACAACATTTTCCGCTGGATACATTTCAATCAAGACTATGCATGAAGACTATGTTTTCCAACTACTAACCTTGTTACGATATAAAACTTCATATCCTATCTATCTGGAAAAATTGCATAATGTAAAGTGCTGAGATATTAGAAATAAAACCTACATTTCAGAGACACATACAACTGTCGATGTTGAAATCCTGACGAAACGCGAAATGCTGGAGCAAGTCAACTAGTCTGTGGTGAGAATGAAATTCGTTGTTCAGTCCCAGTGATTGAAATATTTACAGACAAATATTGAGGCGCTTCTTCACCTTTGCGGTGGGATACGTTAGGGCAAAGCCGGATGTAGGCGGCTGAGATTTCACAGTATGTGCGCTATAGAGAATTAACGTGGCAAGCGATTGCAAACCCACATCATCTTTGCAATTTTATTGATGAGTTCTGCAATGCGCTCCCCCAATCTACTTTCGGCTTACAATGCGGAGCACATCGGATTGTTGTGCTGAATACAAGTTATATGAAAGTAGATGGCCATACCAGCTCCATATACAGTCTGTGAATGTGTATATAGAAAAGCTAATATCAATAAAAGCTAATATAATATTGAAGAAAAACTAGCATTCGCTTTGGCGAAACCACGGTTGGTAAGTGATTCGTGGATGTGGATTATTTAAACTGGGATTTCAAGTACAAGTTAAAATTCCCGCTGCAACGAAGAATGTAGCACAGGGAAATGAGTACATTACTGACGCAGTAACGATGAAGGCGGTGGAAATAAAGGTGAATTATCTGTTGAATGGGTAAGCGAATGGAGTGGGCGGCGCGGAGAAGTGGAATACCACTTTTGTTTTGTAATGGAATCAGTAGCAAGAACAGAAATGCTATAAATGCTGAACAAGACAGACATACTATTTCTCTGTCTGCACATATGTTTCCTGATGCGCTTAGTATTTCATTCGGACGAAGTTGATATTTCAAATGTGCTAATTTTACACCTTTTTTATTTTCTCCTACGTTGTTATGCAGAGATTCGGCTTCCCTCTCAAGGAAAGGATAGAGCTAGATGACTTAAGCTAGATACTAATGGAAAACATAATAATTGCAGAGATAATTAAGATTGTAGGCTGGTCCACAGATCGTAGAATAAACGGATACGTCCGACACCTTTGAATATTACGTAATAAGTGTAATTTTATTAAAATTAATAATAATGTACGGAGCATCAGGCAGCATATAAGGAAATAACGCATTACATGCCATTTCAATGGCCAATGACCCAAAGTGATGAAGCCGACATTCAAGGCAAAAAGAGATGCTTTGCATTGCTGATCAGTAAATTATTCTTAAATACTCTCCAGGAGAAGTTGTTACATGAGATTTAACGGATAGAATTTTGCTCCAGGAATGGCACTTCAAATATGAACGGACAAACAAATTTCCCCAATATCATGCGTAGGAACGAACTGCAGATGCTGGTTTAAAGCGAAGAAAGGCAGAAAAAGCCTGAGTAACTCAGAGGGACAGGCAACATCTCTGCAGAAAAGAAATCGTTGACATTTCGGGTCTTCAGACTGAAGAAGTCGCGACCCGAAACATCACCCATTCCTTATTTCCAGGGATGCTGCCTGTCCCGCTGAGTTACTCCAGCTTTTTCTGTCATTCTTCGAGTTACTCCAGCTTTTCGTGTCTATCTTCCCCAATATCAGGCCCAACCTGCGACATGTTCGCCTTCAATCAAAAAGGACATATTCTCATTCGAAGTTAAAACGGGATGCTGTAGGTTTAATTGCAGCAATAATTAAAGCATAGCATCTGTCGATTAGTTCTGATAATGAACTTCGCCATCTAGTTTATATTGGTCCAAATGTGGCTTGATGCCGTCAATAGATAGTAATATAAAAATAGAAGTTACCACTGATATTCCTTGCAAGGACAACATGACAACCGGGTCTCAGAGCGTTAGTACTCTTTGATAGAGTTAGTGTCTCCGCTGTACCCTGCAGATGCTACCACTCCCCACAGAATCCCCCAGTCCTCACCTTTCACCCCATCATCCGTCGCATTCGCTACATATTTACGCCACCTCCAACGGGATTCCACCACCAGTCACATCTTCTAATCTCCACCCCTTTCCGCAATCCACAGAGACTGTTCACTCCGTAACGCACTCGTTATCTCATCCCATCCCACCCAAACTTCCCGCTCCCTATGCACCTTCCCCTGCAACCGTCCTTATTCCCCTTCCCTCGACTAAGTCCAGGGGCCTGGACAGTCCTTTCAGGCGAGTCACAAATTCAATTGCATCTCCTCAAATATATAACCATATAACAATTACAGCACGGAAACAGGCTATATATCGGCCCTTTTAGTCCGTGCCGAACACATATTCTCCCCTAGTCCCATCTACCTGCACTCAGACCACAACCTCCATTCCTTTCCCGTCCAAATACCTATCCAATTTAGTTTTAAATCATAAAATCGAACCTGCCTCCACCACTTCCACTGGAAGCTCAATCCACTCAGCTACCACTCTCTGAGTAAAGAGGTTCCCCCTCATGTTACCCCTAAATTTCCGTTCCTTAATTCACAAATCATGTCCTCTTGTTTGAATCTTCCCTACTCTCAAAGGAAAAAAGCTTATCCACGTCAAATCTGTCTATCCCTCGCATCATTTTAAAGACATATCAAGTCCCCCCTTAACCTTCTGCGCTCCAAAGAATAAATACCTAACTTGTTCAACCTTTCTCTGTAACATAGGTGCTGAAACCCAGGCAACATTCTAGTAAATCTACTCTGTACTCTCTCTATTTTGTTGACAGCTTTCCTATAATTTGGCGACCGAAATTGTACACCATACACCAGAATTGGCCTCACCATTGCCCTGTAAAATTTTAACATTACATCCCAACTTCTATACTCAATGCTCTGATTTATAAAGGCCAGCACACCAACAGATGTCTTTACCTCTCTATCTACATGAGATTCCACCTTCAGGAAACTATGCACAGATCGCTCTTTTCAACTGCATTTCTCAATTCGCTACCATTTACCATGTACGTCCTATTTTGTTTTGTCCTGCCAAGATGTAGCACCTCACACTTACCAGCATTAAACACCATCTGCCATCTTTCAGCCCCCTCTTAGAAATGGCGTAAATCTCTCTGTAGACTTAGAAAACCTACTTCATTTTCCCCAACACTACCTATCTTTGTATCATCTGCATACTTACTAATCTAATTAACCACACCCTCATACAGATCATTGATGTATATGACAAACAACAATGGACCCAACACAGATCCCTGAGCCACCCCACTAGTCACCGGCCTCCAACCTGTCAAACAGCCATCCACCATTACCCTCTTGGATCTCCAATTCAGCCACCGTTGAATTCATCTTGCTACTCCACCATTAATACCCAACAATTGAACCTTCTTAACCAACCTTTAATGTGGAAATTGTCAAAGGCCTTACAGAAGCCCATATTGACAACAACCACCGCCTTACCCTCATCAATTTCCCTAGTCACCTCTTCAAAAATTGAAGAAGATTAGTCAAACAAGACCTTCCAGGCACAACTCCATGTTGACTGTTCATAATCAGACCATGTTTATCAAGATGCTGATATATATTATCTCTAAGTATCCTTTCCTTTAATTTGCCCACAACTGACGTCAAACTAACAGGTCTATAATTGCTAGGTTTACCCTTAGGACCCTTTTTAAGGGAATGGAACAACATGCGCAAGTACGCCAATCATCCGGCAGCATTCCCGTTTCTAATGGGAACCTAATCTTCTCTATCCATTGTTCCAGGTGTGGTCTCACATATCTCTGTGAAGCCAAGCGCAGACTGTGCGATGGTTTCGCTGAACACCTTCGATCAGTCCGCGGTGGCCTACGTGATCTCCCTGCTGCCACAAACTTATCTTCCCTTTCCTATACGGATCTTTCTGTCTTGGGCCTTCTGCATTATCAGCGTATGGCCAAAAACGCAACTTGGAGGAACAACACCTTATATTTTTCTAGAGCAACCCAATTGCATAAATATTGATTTTTCTAACATCAAGTAACCCTTGTATCCCCTTTCCCTCTGTCTCGACCACAGCCTAGTCGTTGTACTAGTATAACTGTCGTACTTTTTAGTTTCCCTGTCTGTATAACCCCTTATCTCCTACCCCACAGCCAATAATGGACTATTGTGGGCTCCAACTTTCCATGATCATCGTAACCTTTTGCATGTCTGTCCCTCATTAGTACTAATGAACTATTTCTCTCGACTCTCAGTCTGACGAAGGGTCTCAACCCGAAACGTCAAATATTTATTATCTCTAGAGACTCTGCCTGACCCGCTGAGTTCCTCCAGCTATTTGTGCGTATCTACGGTGTAAACCAGCATCTGCAGTTCCTTCCTAGATGCTTGGTACTTTCTACAGAAAGTTCTATGATAAATTAGCAATACTCCTCAGACAATAATCATAAACGTATTTGTACAGCACGTTTAAAGACAACTCACGTTGACCAAAGTGCTTCACATCAGTGCATGTACTAATTTGATACATACAACGGTAGACAATACATACATAAACTTGTTACAGCGCTCCCTCAGAGCGGCTCAAGAACGCTTGGGAGTAGAAATAGGTTTTGAGTCGTGATTAAAGGAGTCGATGGTGGGGGCAGTTCTGATGAGGACCGGGATGCTATTCCAGAGTTTAGGTGCTTCAACCGCAAAAGCGCGGTCACCCCTGAGCTTAAGCCTAGACCGCGGGATAGTAAGTAGCCCCAAGTCGGCCGACCAGAGGGACCTGGAGGAAGAATGGTTGGTTAGAAGATTTTTGATATGGGGTGGGGGGGGGCACAAGCCCGTTATGGGCTTTGTAAACTTATAAGTGGAGCTTGACGTTGATTCTATACCGTACTGGGAGCCTTCGAGACACGAAAGATGATGCAGATTCTGGAATCTGAAGCAAAGGGTACTTTGGTGAAACAACTCAAAATGTACAACAGCATCAATTGTGAAAACTATTTCGGGCGGTAATAATGTGTTTCGTCCTGAAATGCCAACCAACTGTTCAATCCACAGGTGCTCACCGTCCCGCTTTGTTTCATTGCCTCCATTCGTTTTCTGCAAAGACAGGACGAGGGCAGCAGGACCAGGACAGCAGGACCAGCACAGTAGAAGGACTGATACAATTGAACTCGATGGTTCCTTCGACCTAACATCTTGACATGCAAAATATTATATTTTGTTTTTCGACGCTGGGTCAATTGCCTCGGAATCATTTTTAATAGCATTTTTCAAGCCGCACCTATCTCCCACCTTTCAATTTCCTACAACAATCATTCTGAAAAAGTGTCCGTGCCGATAGTCGCGTATGCAGGTTCAGCGATGCTGCGTGATCCAGCGGTCTGACATGATCTCAGATCTCTAGCTCCGTCACCGGCAACATATACCAATAGCGCTCGACATCCTGCACTCCAACGACATGTATTATCTGAATTATCTTTTCACATTGTGAAGATCAAAGCAATGGATTGTTTGCGTGTCATTGTCGATCATGCTGCCAGAACATCTAGTATAACACCAGGATGACCGTTGATCCAAGCGATTAGTGCACTAAACCTGTATAAACCATGGAAACGATCATTTCGGAAAAGCTATGCCTAATGGAAATGACAGGAACAGCTCCATATGTAGTGGAAATTAAAACAGATGTCTTAAATTTAGTGTTACATTTAGTGTTACATTTCCCATGCGTGATGCTCTGGGATAAATACACAAGTTCATGTTCAAGTTCACATTTATTTTTACATGCACCGATTAAGGTACAGTGATAGTTGAGTTACCATACAGCCATACAGATAAAAATAACGCAATACACAATACATTTAACATAAACATCCACGGCAGTGGAATCAACATTCGTCACTGTGATGGAAGACAATACCGTGGTGGACTTCCTCATTTGTTCACCCGTGGTGGTCGTGGCTTTTGAACGGGGCCGTTGCCGACGATCCACTATTCAAGCCCTCTCGTCGGAATGATGGAAAGTCCGGCGTCGGAAGGGATCGGAACACTCCGCGGTATGCAACTCCCGGGTCGGCCTTTTTCATACCGGAGACCGCAGCTTCACGGTAATAAAGTCCACGGGCCCCGCGGTCGGAGCACTAAATTTCGCGGCGCAGGGGCTTATGTACTTTCAAGCAACAGTTAGAGTCATTGAAAGTATGAGTTATTAGGTAATTTTGCAGTTCTGTACATCTTTGGTCATGTCTCATTTTTGTTACTGTGTGCAGTTCCTTCGCCCGTTCACAATAAGAATATATTGGTTTAGATAGTGTGCTGAAGAGGTTTATATTGTCTGGACTAGGGTGTATTAAACGTATTGAGAGATTGAGCAATATTGGATTCCTTTCTATGGAGCGCCTGAGATAAATTGAAGACTTGGTAGACGCATACAGCATTGTGAGTTGCGCAGATACATTTGGCACCCTTTTCCCAGGTTGGAAAAGTCAAACACTAGGGGACATATCGTTAGGGCCAGAGACAGAATCACGAAGGACATTGTGGACCTCGTTTTCTATAACACAGATATTGGTGCGCGCCTTGAACGCTCCGAAAAGGTTGGTGATGAAAAGAAACATGATAGTGGCATTTAAGATGTTGCACATGAATATACAGGGGTTGGAGAGCCCCGTACTACTGCATGCCGAGGTGATTAATTTAACTTGACATCATGTTCAGCGCAGGCATTGTGGCCCAAAGCTTCTGGGCCTATACAACACTATGCAGTGTATTGTTCTATGTTTATTGTCGTTCTCAATAACACGGGAATTGTAGCGATTGTCAGCCGAAACGTTGAAAGGATTTAACACGTATTCACTGTTTATTTATTCTCATTCAGCCTTCGATGTTCTGAAAGAAAAATGCAGTAAGTACAAGCGGATTCTCTGGGCGATTCAGCCCGTAAATCAGCAAAAGCCCACTCTGAATGTCTGTATCCAACTTCTCTATAAATCAGGTCGTAAAATGTAATCACTGCGTCCTTCCTCTACTCACAGATGAATATGAATCATATACTCACTATATGATTTTAAAAGATTATTTTTGATCTCCAATCGATATAAATACTGGATGCTCAAAATTATCCGTTTGCCAGTTCGACCATCTTAAAATTGTATTGCCTGCAATGGAATTCACAGCCTTCCGAAAAATGTGGGGAAAGATTCTACACACTTTTTTGGTGATGCGTCATCTCTACCATTCGCATCAAAATTGTCCTAATTGTAGTACAAGGTTTTCGAAAACTATCATCGGTCTGTAGATTTATCTGGACCGAAGCTCATACTCCGATATTTCCCACCAGCAGTCTTTCTTTGCTCAATCCTACATACATTTGAACTCTCTAGGAATCCAGTACTCCATACGATAATTGAGCGAACGTCATACCAGGCAAACTAATTATTGGCTGTATTTTAACGCTATCTCTGAGTGTTACGTGTTATTTTTCAAGAACCCCCACTAATATTCCATCCGAATTGATAAAATCATTTTTTGCACGATTCTCTCCATCAGTCAATCTCCGTCCGCATATTTAACCTATCGCTTTACATTTTCAAGTACATTGCATACTTTTCGGAATGTAGACAGACAGGCAGACCGACAGACAGACGAATATAAAGACGGATAAATTGATAGATAGATAGATAGATAGATAGATAGATAGATAGATAAATAGATAGATAGATAGATAGACAGACAGATAGATAGATAGATAGATAGATAGATAGATAGATAGATAGATAGATAGATAGATAGATAGATAGATAGATAGATAGATAGATAGATAGATAGATTGATAGATAGATAAATAAATAAATAGATAGATAGATAGATAGATATAGATATACAGATAGATAAATAGATAGATAGATAGATAGATAGATAGATAGAAATATAGATAGATAGATAGATAGATAGATAGATAGATAGATAGATAGATAGATAGATAGATAGATAGATAGATAGATAGATAGATAGATAGATAGATAGATAGATAATTAGATAAATAGATAGATCGATAGATATAGATAGATAGATAGATAGATGGATAGATAGATAGATATATATATATAGATAGATAGATAGATAGATAGATCGATAGATAGATATATAGATAGATAGATAGATAGATAGATAGACAGATAGACAGATAGATAGATAGATAGATAGATAGATAGATAGATAGATAGATGGATGGATAGATAAATAGATAGATAGATAGATAGATAGACAGATAGATCGATAGATAGATAGATAGATAGATAGATAGATAGATAGATAGATAGATAGATATATAGATAGATAGATAGATAGATAGATAGATAGATAGATAGATAGATAGATAGATAGATAGACGGATAGAAACATAGATATATAGATAATTTATTGTCCAATGTACCGTGAAGTTACAATTAAATTAATCGTTTTTGCACACACAGTAAATAAAGAGTCGCCACAAGAAGCAGACAAAGTTAGAAAGTACCATTAAATATTGCTGCTGCCTTGTTTATCCCGCCACTTCCCACCACCACTACTTCAGGTCCCTACGTTTTCGGCGCCCTCCCGCCGCTCACTCCACGCCGGATACCCCCTTTACTCTCGGCGATCCCTGCAAGCCATGTCCCCGTTGTCGTTCGCGACATCACGCTATTTTAGAGATAATATTTATTTAATCAGCATCATTCTTTATGATACCACTCCTGCATTTTGTGCATGGCTTCATATCAATTGAACATGGATATCTGTGCAGCAGCACATTCATCGCCTATCTAATTTTATATATTTTGCAAGAAATCTACTAAATTATAAATCATGAATTTTTTTTATACATCTGTATTTGGTTACGTTATTCGTTTTTTAAAGAGCAGATTGGTACCAGAATACTGTTCAATTGTACCCTTGGCTTTCATGAGGTTAACTGTACTCATTTTTTCGTCTTCCTGCTCTGTGGATACTTTGCTCCCTGCAGTATCTGGTGCACGATATCCATTCATAGCGAAATACCAACTATTTCTGGGGTCGCCGATTTCAGAATCTTATGGACCGGGACCATCACTTCGGTCTTAAGCCGATGATTCGGAAAATGTATTTTCTTCAAATACTCATCTCGTTTAATTTCCCAATTTACTTTCATCTTCCATATGTTAGTACGCTTCTGATCTTCAGCTTGGAAAATGGAAACACTCAAATGTTTGGAATCAGTGCTGTGTGACAATATACTAATTTTAATTGTCCAATATGTTACTTAATTGTGAAGTATTTACTCAACCTTGTCCCTTTGGGTTTACTTTGGGAGGAAATCTCTTGCGGATTGGTTATATGTTACTGCCTTGTTTCTTCCCAAGCTCCATTGCGTTTATCAATTTTGTCTCGTTTTCATGATAGTGTGCACAGTAATTCAATCAATTCATAATTGTTTACTTTCAATATTTCTGTCCGTCAAAATGTTACCCAACTTTACCAACGAAGCTCCTGAGTTTCTGCGTTGAATGAAATAAAGCATAACTCTAGCAATGTGGAAACAATACACTTCAGTGTGTAGCTTCTAGCGAAATTTCAGAGTGCATTAAAAAAAGTTTTTCTGACGAAAGGATATGAAAAATAATTTTAAAATATAAGCTATGCTGATGAGTAGAGTTAAGTGGAGTGAGATACACGTGAAGCACATATATGTCTTCAGAAACATTGGGATGTATCACAGTTTCCGTTTGACATAATTGGTTGAAGACGCTTTCACGTTTACTATGCACTGAGCTCTCGATTGATTTGCTGGTAAGCCACAGTAGGATCGGCCTGTTTAGTTCAGGAATATTACAATATTACTAATTATTTTAACTGACCAGGTTTATATGTTTGATGGCTACGACTGACGATGGTGGAAATTAAAACATTTTATAAGTGATAATGCGTCTTATCGTGTCTAGTTTTCTTTTAGATGTATTTCCAAATAATATTACACTAAGTTACTTCAGTAGGCTGGTTACCTTTTTCATAGAAACAGAAATCCAGCAAAAAGATTCAGGTATGTTGTGCGATTACGTGCAATGATTGAAAGCAGCTTTGTCTCTTTTTTTCCTTTTAGATGTATTAGTGTTGCCTTTAGTTGTCTCTCGTGTGTCAAACGACGTTCTGCCATTGCTTTGCCACAGCCAGTGCCACGTCTGTTCCTCTAATTAGATCGTCCGCTGTGCTTGCCTCTCGCCGCAAGTCAGTAGATGGGCCATTGTCCGTAACTCTCAACAGTTGCACTTGTCAGAGTTCGAGAGCCCCCGTTTCGTCAGGTTGAGTGCGCAACGTCCCACTCCAGTGCGGAGGCGGTCTAGGGCTTTCCAGGTAGTAGAAGGCAGGTGGTTTCATGGTGCAATACGCTGTTTGGTTTTGGTGCCTGGTACGGTTGGCTCTAGTTCTATGAAGCTGACTCTTCCACCGACACTTCGTGCGTTTCTTGCCATGTCAATGATTGTGCAAGTGGTGGCGAGGGTCTGTGTCCGCATTGCAGCGTTCTACTGCAGCTGCCCGATCATGTCTTCGAGATGGTTCGTCGATGCCTGCCAGCTCGTACAGATGCTCAGAGTTTGTAGGCTTCAGGCATCCTGTGATTTTCGTGCTGGATTCAGGGTCCACCTTGCGTGCATGTTTAGAGCGGCTCCAGACTGGGCATGCATATTCTGCCAGCGAGAAACAGTGCGCCAGGGCTGCAGTGCGGATTGTTTTCC
>CM075981.1:17574969-17779969 GCA_038087875.1 Malacoraja senta | reverse complement strand
ATGTCAGCACAAGCCGTTTCCATGTATTTGGTTCCCGGGGATATAGAATCGGTGTCTTGTAATTCTGTGGGCCATCTCCTTGCGATTTTCTGTTATCGGTTAATTCTACATATATTCAAATGCTATTTAAACTTTAAGACGATCACTAGCATAATCTGAGTTTACGACAAAACATTGTTTTATTCTATTCACAGAGAAAGCGAAAAGAGGTGAGAATGCCCCAAGGCGTAGATGTATGATTGAAGCAAAAACACTGCAGCGGTAGATATTTTATTTGGAATGGAAATACATCCGTACCTTTTTGGAACAACGCGACGATCCGTTTGGATAATAAGAATGGACAATTATCAAAGAAGCAAATAGGTACCGATTCCGTTCAACCTATATCGAACCTCATTTTTAAGCAGACGCCCTGAACAAATTGTGTACGAAGATGCTGAAGTTGCTGGTTTACACCGAAGATATACACAAAAAGTTGGACTCGCTCAATGGGACAGGCCGCATCTTTGTATAGATCATCAGATCATCAGATCATAAGTGAAAGGGGCATAGGCCATTCGGCCCATCAAGTCTAATCCGCCATTCAACCATGGTTGATCTATTTGTGCCTTCTACCCCATTCTCCTGCCTTCTAACCCCATTCTCCTGCCGACGGCGCACTGTGTAGGGAGCGCCGTCGAGTATGGCTGCCCTGCCAGCAGCTGTTAGTCATTTCACCCTTTTTTAATTTTTAGTTAGTGAAAAGTGTTCGTTTTGGAAGTATTTTAGTCTTTTTATGTGGGCGGGGGAGGGGGGAAACTATTCTTCTCAGTCCCAACCTGGTCGGAGATGCGGTTTTGCTCCTAGCCGTATCTTCGCCCCTTCCTCGCGGCCTACCGGCAGACTAGAGCGGCGTTTTCCTGCCGGGACCGGTCAGGACTTCAGCTTCGGCGGCGGCACAGCGCTGAAGCACCATCGCGGAGCAGGCGATGCCCTAACCCGGATTGCCGTGCAGCAAGCTCCGGAGTGCTGTGCCAGCCGGCACCAACATCGCGTAGCTGCGGTCTGCGGTCTGCGGTCTGCGGTCTGTGGTCAGCGGTCTGCGGTCTGCGGAGCTTCGAGCCGCGGGCGGCGCTGATCTTTAAACACCGCGGAGCCTGGGATCTCACGACGAGATCGCCAGAGTCGGAGCTCCGACCAGCACGGCTCGAGGACTTCGGGAGACGCGGTCTCCTGGGAGGAAGCTGCCGCTCCAGACACTCCGGGCCGCTGAGAGTGTTCACCCGATGCCAGAGCTTCATCATCCGGTAAGAGGGCCTGAACATCGGGCTGCCGTAACGGCGACTGCAGAGGCCTCAATAGGCCCCGACTATGGGTGAACTGGGGATGGGACTGGACTTTGCTGCCTTCCCCCACAGTGGGAACAATTGTCGGGGGATGTTTTTATGTTTATTGTTAAATTCTGTTAAATTATTTAATGTTGTGTATTATCTTTATTCATATGCTGCATTGGCAAGTCGAATTTCACTACACCAATTGGTGTATGTGATAATAAATGTCCTTTGTCCTTTGTCGTTTGTCCTTATCGCTCTAACCTCTGGTACCCGTACTCATCAAGAATCTATGTCTAAAGTATGTCCACCACGGCCCTATCTGTCAAAGAATTGCACAGATTCAACATCCCCTGACAAAATAAATTCCTCCTCATCTGCTTCCTAAAAGAACGTACTTTAATCTTGAGGGTAAGGTATTTAGTCCTAGACTCTCCCACCCGTGGAAACATCTCTCCACATTCACTCTATCCAAGCTCTTCACAATTCAGTACGTTTCAAGAGGTCTCTTAATTTTATTCCAAATTCCGTATGTTACTTTTCTGCCCACTCTACCCACCCATCCAAATCCTTCTACAAGGTATCTGCTTTCACTACACTACCTGCCCCTCCAAATATTTTCACATCATCCGCAAGCTGGGCCGCAAAACCTTCATAAACCCTCATCCAAGTCAATAATATACAACGTGAACCGCGAGCCCTGCGGAACCTTATTAGTCACTGGCAGCGAACCAGAAATAATCACCTTTATTGCCACTATTTGCCTTCTGTCATCCAGCCAATCTGACACACATGCTTGTATCTGCGATTTGATACCATGGTCACTGATCTTCCTTTGCAGCCTCCCAAAAGCATTCTGAAATTCTAGGTAAACTACATCACCTGCCACACTTTTGTCTGTCCCTGATATTTAATTCTTCAACGAATTCAAATAAATGTATCAAGCAAAGCAATGCAGCCTCCGACCTTTTTTTATCGTGAACTTCTAAATACTCTGGAGACTCATTCTTTATAATATACTCTAAAATCTTACCAACCACTGACGTTAGGCGATCCGGCCTATAGTTCCCACTATTCAGCTTTGCTCGCTTCTTGTGCAGCGGGATATTATTGCCAAAAGTTCAATCATTTTGTACCACTCCGGACACTATTGATTGTTAAAATATCACTAGCAATGTCTCCACAAATCCACCTCTTTCGGAAACCCTGCCCAGCAGTCCACCTGATTCAGGTGCCTTATCCACCTTCAAGCCTTTAGCTTCCCAAGTACCTTCCTCATCGGAATAGCCACCCCACTAAATCCACCCCTAACACTCTTAAATTTCAGGCATGTTGCTGGTGTCTTGCAATGCGAAGAGGAATGGCAAAAAAATGTTATTCAACTCCTATGCATTTTTATTCTCAATTATCACTTCCCCTGCATTATTTTCTAGCAGTCCTAAGCCCACTCTTGCCCCTTGCTTACTATTTATATAACTGGAAATCATCTTGCTATCCTCTTTGAATATGTTAGCTAACTTACCCTCGTATTTCATCCTTTCACCCATTATTGCATTTTCAGTTACCATCTGGTGTTCTTTAAAAGCTTTCAAATCCTCCGGCTTCCCACTAATCTTTGCAATGTTATATGCCTTCTGATTTAGTTTTAAACTGCCCTTGACTTTTCTTGTCAGCCACGGTCGCCTTCTTCTCCCCCTGTAATCTTTCTTCCTCTTTGGAATGAAAAGATCCTGCATCTTCCGAATTGTTCCCAGAAGCTTCTGCCATTGTTATTCCATCGTCATCCCTGCTCGCGTCCTTTTCCAGTCAATTTATGCCAGCTCATCACTCGTGACAATTAACGTATGCCAAACGACGGCAATAGAATAATAAAGAAACATGAGACAGTACAGCCTTTTTTCCAGTTCAGGGCATTCGGCACGGTTTGTTCTTAGAAGAGGAATCTATCAGTTTGGATTTACACCGTTTTCCTTGTTTTCCAGATTTCGAAGCAAAGGAAAAGATTGACGGTGAGTAGAAAAACACTAAAATCGTTTTGTTCCCGAGATAACTATGGGAGCAGGTTAGCTTAAGAATTGATTCAAATTATGCAATTACAATTCAGTTAATGAGGATCCATGAACAGAAGAACAGAAGGTCATGCTACCTTGTTAGAAGATTATGGGATGACATTAGATGGGAGCTACAAATTCGGATATTCTGTACTCTGTGAACTCACGTAGGTTTAGCATGAATTATTCATGCTATTATGCATCGGATTTGTTTATAGAAATGAAAATATTCTTCTATATGCACGTTTACAAAGTGAAAGCTACAGAGGTGCCTTTATTTCATGTTGATCCACATTTAAATTTAGCATTATTACAATGTATTGGAACAGCATCTGCAGCTCTGCCAAATACTTCTCATCGGTCCTAATTCTTCCGATAAAATCATTCCTTTAGATGTACGCTTCAATCGACAATCATGGTTTTCGAAATGCCCAAGGGATCGTTAAGTAATGAGTAAAGTATTTCCAAGTTGGTTATCCCTGAGAACAGATGTGTGCGCAAACAAATTTATTTTCAATCTGAACAAATGATCTCAAAGCCTTTGAACTTAATCTTGGAGGAAATAAAGATACTGCAATAATTGATCGTCGATTTTAATCGTACGAACTCAAGGAAATGAGGGACATTTATACAATCGGATTCGTAAATACCCTTTGAATCTGTTAATCTGTATTTGCAATCCGTTATCTCGTTTATTATGCTGCATGCAAAGGTATTCGTGCAAAAGTAATCAAAACCCGCACATCTGCTCGGCAAAAGTGATCCGCACCCATGGGAAGCGCATTCTCAAATATATAATGTAACACATAATTCTTTTCTGCCACTATTTTGTCCTCCCACTTATTTCAAAATATGTTATGTTTGCTGCTAAGAATATGATCACCGGAAGTCTACTGAAGATTCGAAACAATTAAGTACCATATTGCGTGGCGAAACAATGTGCTTATGAAGGCGCAGAAGAGCATAGCACCCGTCAGAGACAGTGTTTGTTTGTGTGAGTGTGTGCGCGCGCACACATTGTTGAATGTACGTAATCCGATTAGGCAAATCGTTTTACAACAGGTAGAGAGAATATTTCGACCAGTATATTCCTCATTGCACGATTCAGAATTTAACCGCGGTTAAATCTGATGTGTATATGTGAGTGCATCCTGCATGATAACATTCGTTTCCTCAGAAATATAGCGATACACCTTGCAAATATCACTTGAACTATCGGTGCTCAATGTTGCAAAAGCTATAACAGTTGTGAAATATGAAAGAGCAAAGTTGCACTGACTTCAGAAAAATATGTTCACGCCAGTTCATAATTTATAATTGTAGCAATAAATAATGACAATCATATTACAAGATACAAGGTACAATCAATTTATTAGCCAAGTATTTAAGAACATACAAGGAAATTGATTTGCCATACAGTCACACGAAAAAAGCAGCAAGACACTAAAATACATAAAAAAATAACATAAACGTCAAACACAGGGCAATGTGATGGAAGCCAATAAAGTCTTATTTTCTTCCCCACTTTTCACCCGCAGTCGGGGCAGTCGAACCATCCGCAGCCGTGGCGACCGAAGCTCCTGCATCCGGCGATCGAAGCTTCCTCGTCGGGGCGATCGAATCTCCCGCGCTCGGGGAGGTCGAAGCTCCTGCGACTTAGAGCAACCGAAGTCGATCCCTAACCAATGGATCGTGAGCACACGATGTTAATTCCGTAGGTACACAAAAATGCTGGAGAAACTCAGCGGGTGCAGCAGCATCTATGGAGCGAAGGAAATAGGTAACGTTTCGGGCCGAAACCCTTCTTCAGACCGTAGGTTCCTGCGGTTGGAGCTCCCGTCGATCCCTGACAAGGAATCGGAAGCACCACGATATTACAGTATGTCCGGAGGCTCCCGCGGTTGGAGCTCCCGAAGTCGATCCGAGCAAAAGTGACCGCAGATCCAAGACGTTAGGCCACTGTGCGGACGGAAATAGGATAAGGAGAAAGTCACATATCCCTCGAGGAAAGAGACAAGAAAAAATTCCACCAACCCCTCTCCCCCACCCCAACATAATACAAAACTAAAGACACACTAATCCATACTTTTAACACAAAACTAATAAAACAAAAAAGAAAAGGACGGGTCATACTGTTAACGAGGCTGCCTTCGTGCGGCGCTACCCGGACTAATACAGAATCACAGGTCATATCCGTCTGAACTGCTTCATGCTCCATTGGCCAGAAGAGCTGCCGAGATAACTTAAATAGTAATATCGGCGTACAGGGCAACGAATTACATAATTCTAATTCTGATGAACGACAGTCGATAGAAGTGCTTCCATACTTCGTGCGAGTGAAGGTAAGATTACGAAGATAGAGCATTTGAATGTAATGCTGAGGAGTTGGTGCACGGGGCAGGGATTCGGATTTTTGGATGTTTAGGATCTCTTCCGGGGCAGGGGTGACTTGTACAAAAGGTAAAGTTTGCACCTAAACTGGGGGTGGGGCAACATCCTAGCGGGAAGGTTTGCTAATGCTACACGGGGGGGAGGGGGGGAGTTAAACTAGATTGGCTGGAGGTGGGATCTCGTGCAGGACATAGGCACAGGAGAGGATTGAAGTTGATGTGGAGTGTGGAGTGGGAAAGGTTAATGTACAGAATAGGCAAAAAGCCGGAGAGCGAGGAAGGAGGGTTGGATTAAACTGCACGTTTTTGAATGCAAGGGGTATGACTAGTAAGGCAGATCAGCTTAGGGCGTGGATAGGTTCGAGCGACTGGGACGATGTGGCCATTACTGCAATCTGGTCAAGGGAGGGGCAGGACTCGCAGCTCACCGCTGCGTGGTACAAGAGCTTTAGGGGAGACAGGGGTGAGGAAACAAGGGTGAGTTGCATTGTAAGTTAAGGAGGATGTAACGGCTGTGTTCATAGCTGACTAAGGACGGTTCCTATACTGATGCTCTATGGGTGGAGCTGCGGAACAAGAAAGGGATAATCATCTTGTTGGAGGTGTACTACAGATCCGCAAACAATCAACGGAAATTTAAACAGCAATGAGCCGGGAAATTGCAGAGAGCTGCAGGTCAAATAAGGTTGTTGCAGTAGGGGATTTCAATTTTCCATATGTAGACTGCGAAAATCAAATCATGAAGGGTTTAGAGGAGGTGCAATTCCTCATAAATGTCCAGGAGTATTTTCTTAAACTGTGTGTGCAGGCCCCGACGCATGAGAGGGCAACGAAGGATCCAGTATTTGGAAATGGTGAAGTGCAAGTTAATAATGTGTGTGTGGAGGAGCGTTTTAGGAGGTGACCGCAGTTTGATTAGGTTTAAGATAGTTATAGATCGGGACGGAGATGGTCCACGTGTTAAAATGCTCAACTGGTGTAAGGCCAACTTTGAGGATATGAGAAAATGTCGAGCGCAAGTTAACTGGAGCAGGTTATTTGAGAGAAAAGGAACATCGTCCAAGTGGGATGTTTTTAATAGTGTACTGAGGAGAGCTCAGGATGTGTGCATCCCCGTTAGAGTGAAAGGCAAACAGGGAAACGTAAGGAAGCTTGGCTGACGAGGGAAATTGATTCGTTTCTCAATTACAATTAAGATGCACGGGGCAGCTATAGGCAGCTGGGATCTAGTGCATTCGTGGAGGAGTTTCGTGAACTGAGAAGCAAACCAAAACAAAAAGGAGATCAGAAGAGCAAAAAGGGGTCAGGAGATGGCTCCGGCGGGTAGCATAAAAGACAATCCCAAAATATGTTATAAATACACAAAGGGAAAAAGGTACCGCGAGAGAGAGTGTGGCGTCCCATTAATATAAAGGGTCACGTCTGTTTGGACCCACAGAAGATGGGCAAAGCCTCAATGAGTATTACTCCTCTATATTTACCGAAGGTAAAGACAGTAGGACGGACGAAATTTGAACAGTCACTGGAAGTGTCATGAGAGCAGTCAGGTTCACCGTCGAGGAAGTTCTAAAGGGTATGTTGAGTGCCGTGTTTGATGGTAGACATATCTCTGCTGCCTGATCAGATATATCAGATGACATTGAGCGAAACTAGAGAGGGAATTGCGGGAGCCCTGGTTGAAATCTACGAGTCGTCCTTGAATATAGTAGATGTGCCAGAGGATTGGAGGATGGCAAATGTAGTGCCTCTTTTCAAGAAGGTCTGCAGGGAAAATGCTGGGCACTATAATCCGCTGAGCTTAACATCTGTGGTTGGTAGGTTACTGGATAGTATTCTGAGCGATAGGATATATAGGCATTTGATGGGCAAGGGCTGATTAGGGACAGTCATCATGGTTTGTACGTGGGAGGTCGTGTCTCACAAATCTGATTGCATTTTTGAAGACGTGAGCAAAAAGTTTTGATCAGGGCAGAGATGTATGTGTTGTGTACATGGACTTTAGTAAGGCGTTCGGCAAGGTGCCGCATGGTAAGCTGCTCAGGAAGGCTAGATTTCATGGGATCCATGGAGAGATAGGTCAATGGATAGCAAATTGGCTCCATGGAAGGAAGCAGTGGGTGATGGTGGAAGATTGCTACGCACAATGGAGGTCTGTGACTAGTGGTGTGCCACAGGCTTCGGTACTGGGCCCGTTGCTGTTTGTCATCTACATCAAGTATTTGGATGAGTACGTACAGGGCAAGATTAGCAAGTTTGCTGATGATATCCAAGTTAGTGTTTTTGCAGATAGTGAATAGGATTGAGAACGATTGCAGCAGGATCTGGATCGATTGGACAGGTGGGCGGAGGAATGGTTGATGGAATTGAATAAAGAGGCGTGTGAGGTGTTGTATTTTGCGAAATCGAAAAAGGGCATGACCTACACAGTAATTGGTAGGCATATGGGTAGTGTTGTAGAGCAGAGGGATCAAGAAGTACAAGTGCATGATTCCGTGAAGGTCGAGTCACAGGTAGATAAGGTGGTCAAAAAGGCTTTTGGCGCTTGGCCTTCATCAGTCCGAGCATTGAGTATAGAAGTTGGGAGGTCATGTTGCAGTTGTATAAGACATTGGTGAGACCGTATTTAGAATATTGTGTTCAGTTATGGCTACCATGTTATAGGAAATACGTTGTCAAGCTTGAAAGGGTTCAGAAAATATTTACGAGGATGTTGCCAGGTCTATAGGGTGTGAGCTACAGGGAGAGGTTACGTAGGCTGGGTCCCTATTCCATGGAGAGTAGGAGGATGAGGGGTGATCTTATAGAGGTATACAAAATCATGAGAGGAATAGACGCGGTAGATGCACGGAGTCTTTAACCCAGAGTAGGAGATTCGAGGATCAGAGGACATATTTACTAGGAATCCGAGGACTAATTTTTTCACACGAGGGTGGTGGGTGTATTCAACAAGCTGCAAGAGGTGGAAGTTGAGACTGGGAATATCACATCGTTCAAGAAATAGTTGGACAGCCACATGGATAGGACATGTCAGGAGGGTTATGGAACAAACGCAGGCAAGTTGGACGAGGGTAGCTGGGACATTGTTGTCCGGTGTGGGCCGAAGTGCCAGTTTCCACATTGCATCACTCTATGACTCTAAGACTCTAGGACATGATTCGATGTGCAGCGGTGTAGTCGCAATACTGAAACTCTATAGACCATAATTGAGCGATGTCCAATCAACCTGTTCTAACAGATGGAATGGAATGGAATACATTATTACCACACGTGACTAGGCACAGCGAAATTCTTTGTTTGCATACCCAATGCACACAAATAGGGCACCTACGGCGTTGACCAAGCTACAAATGACGCTGGCTCCTCCTCTTGTTTACTCCCCACATCTGTTCCTCCACGCTGATTCCCTGATGTCTTTTGTTCCTCCCTCCCCCACTCATTGTTGCCCATTGTTTTCCCCCACGTCCCTCGCGGCTGTCCCCAATGCCGGGTCCTTAATTGTTCTTCCCCTCCCTCTCGGCGTTCTATCCATATTCGTCCGAGAAGCCAGTACGTTGATCCGATAATATCTGCCAAAATATGCGCAGATTTACTTCCCGATCGATGTATGTAGCCACATCGGAATATATGGTCAGAATAGACAACCCCCTTAATGTCACTTAGGAAATACGCAAATACGATATTATGCCGACCGGTAATCAGTAGCGGATCTTTAATAATATCGTGGTTTGTTTGTTGACGCTGTCTTTCTGTTATTGACTTCCCTATATATTCACGTCTCTCAAAAAATAAGAGAGTGTCGGTTATGATCTTTCATTACTATATGCAATTAATTCACATTAATCTTCAATGAGGTAGTTGACGCCCAGCAGTTTCATGCCTGATGAATGGACAAAGAACATTTCCATGAGTCCCAATGACTTTTCGTGCTAGATTCAAAATATGCGTTATCAATCTGGGGGCCTGCAACCGACCCCAAATTTGTTCGGAAATCAAGCATGTTAAGTCTTCTTATTGTCTCCCTGAACATTCAGACGAAGAGGCCAGAGAGAAAAATTCAGGTGAATATATTTTAAGCTAATAATTTTATCACCGTTTGTAAGAAAGATTTTGGAAGTAATTGTATTTATTTCGAGTTTTAAGGCAAATAATGGACAGCTTTTTAATTGCCGATTATTAAAATAACAATGAAATGGATTCAAATCCATTAAAGGCAATAAACAAATATTTCGCTGTACATTAAGGGGCAGATTATTACAGTCTTATGCTGCGGATGTTCAAATAAATTAACATATTCCTCTATCTTTAAATTCCAACGTATTTTATTTTCCATGTATGGCAACAACAAAACCATGAAGGAATAACTAGTATGATATGTGATGATTCCTCCTAAATTAATCCATTACGTTTACCTGAATTTCAAATGCATTGTCTCGACTCTTACTAATCAGGAGATTAGTATGTCAACTACAGTGTGGATATCCAGTGTGCACGCTCCCAAGTAAACGAAACTGTGAAATTCATATCTCTACTCTGTTTTAACCTCCGTCCTCATGACAAATCTGAAATGAGTGATCCCATTAAAACTAAAGGTAGACTTCTCAGTTGCATTCAAAAATAAATTATCGGTATTTCAACCAGTGGAGTTCCACCACACGTATCCCATATTTGTGTTGCAGAAATAGCATCGCTCAAAAAGAATCTCCTTGATACAGGTAAGCCATGACGAAAGCGGCTAAACATGCTCCCCCCAGTGTACGCCATTATAAATAATATAATCACAGCACCTACGTCGGAAATGTTGATGCTAACTAAAATTCCGCATTACGAAATGTGTCCATTAATGTATTGAATTGAAAAATAATGCAAATATTACATGATTATCTATTTTTATCTCCAGTTGGTGACGAGGAGTCACGTAAACTGATAACGTAAAGTTCATTCTGTACTTTTTCTTCTTCCATAGATAGTCATCACCAGAGCTAGTCTATCACTACCTGATATATTAATTACAATTTCTGTCTGATAATTGCTGTTGCATTTTCATGGATCTGGCGTAGTGTGTGAACTCATATCGGGATTTATAGAACGGATATAGACTTGATGCGAATAATGCATAAATTGCGGCAGGGGCACAAATTAAGCACATTTTCCAAGATAATAACTTACGTAACCCGCATTCCAGCAAAACTATCTGCATACAACGTAACCTGTCTAAAATTTCGGGCGCTTATATTTTTAAGTTTACTTAGTTTGCAACATTATATTTTTTCTTCAATTTAATTACTGGTACATTTCTTTCTTGTAAATGTGGATTTATGTTTGGAAGAATAAAACTAAATACGAATGCCACATGGCAAGTGAGAGGATTGGGATCAGTATCAGATCATGAACTGTGTTATTAACTTGCTTATCTTGTCCGCAATGCATCATACAAACTTGATGGCGAAATTTACTGCTTGAAACATAATGAAACGAAAACTATATAACCTATGGACATGTGATTAATTTCTGGAACACGTTATATATGAACATAAAGGTAAAGGTAACATATACACCTAATCTTTCTCGAATAGAAGAAAAACTGCGACAGAGAGAAAAGGGTATGTTGTCCAGTATTGTGTAATACACAATTTGTTTTTGTGCCTATCATTGTTCTTCTCACCTTTCACAACATGGTCGTAAACATGTTCACAAAGACCAGATCACGAAGATATACTATACCAACACTTCACGCTGCATCGGAAGAGCAAACAAACATAATCAAAAATGTTATCACTCCTGTCATTCCTTCTTCTCCCTGCTCTCATCGCGAAGAAAGCAAAAATGTATTGCCTGTCTCAGGAATAGCCCCACTCCCTCTGTGAGGTTTCGGAACTATGTGTCCATAAACCCGGGGTATTGTCCGATTCACCGCTACAAATTGCGAACTTGGGACTGTATTTCTTACCTGGCCCGTTGCAATGCTGTGAACGATTTGATGGACTCCGTATCTTCCGCTTCAGGCTGCCTGCTGCAATTCAGTTTGCGTGATTTTATATGTGTATAGTATTATCTGACTTGATTGGATTGTATGCAAAACAAAGTTTTTAAGCGTAGCTCCCTACACATGTCAATAGTATACCACAACCAAAGGAAAACTGGCTCTATGCATGATCAGCTGCAAAGTAAATATGGGTTGTATCTGTTATTATCACCAACAACAAACGTCCACTTCCGGTGGCGCCATGTTAGATTAACAGACGTGCACCTAGCTCCGCTCTCGAAAAACTTCGCGATTTTTCGTGTAAAAACGGGTCCATAAGTCGGGATTGGATTAAAAACCGTACCGGAGCTTCTGGTCGCCGGGCTGATGACGTCATCAGTAAGCGCGATGTTTTAAACGGTGGCTTAAAGACTTTTAAATGAGAAAACTGTCTCCATCCAAGAGCCCTCAGAGAACAGTGAAAAAGCTGCTGAAAAATCAGAAGAAGCCTGAAGGAGAAGTTACCTCTGAAGTTTCTAAAGTGGCTGCAGAAATGGATACAAGATCTAAGACAGAGCTGGTTAAGGACAAAGAATTCGAGGATTTGAAGAAATCAGTGAAAGATATGAAAGATGAAATTTTGGATGAAAATAAAACTCTGATGGGAAAAATGATGGAAAAATCGAAATGATGATGTGGATTCGAACGCTGGTAATCAGAAGGTAGCTGATTCACTGGACACTATAAAGAAACGATTTGATGATGCGCTTGGGCAGTCTACATCCTGGTGGCCTGAACGTTGAATTCTCCCAATTCTGTTAGTCCTGGCTGTCCCCTCCCCTTCATCAGCCATCTGGTTGTCTCCGCCCCTCCCCCAGCCCTCGGGCTCCTCCTCCTCCTTTTCCTTTTTTCCTTTCTTCTCCCCACCCCCTATCAGTCTGAAGAAGGGTTTCGGCCCGAAACGTTACCTATTTCCTTCGCTCCATAGATGCTGCTGCACCCGCTGAGTTTCTCCAGCATTTTTGTGTACCTTCTGATGATGTGAATGATGGACTATCGGGTAGAATGGATAAGATGGAAAAAATTACTACGGACAGGTTCACGATTGTCCTTGAAACAGTAGCTGCAAGTATGCTCACAATTACGGAATTGGAGACAAATATATCTCGAGTGGTTGAAGACATGGTGAAAATGAGGCAAGAACATGATCAAAGGAAGCAAGAATATGAGCAAACTTCAGTACAGATGATGACTCAAATGGCGAAAGTCTCAGACAAATGCCTGGACCTGGAAGCTCGCTCTAGACGCCATAATTTGAGAATTCTTGGAATCTCAGAGGGAGCCGAGGGAAAGGACGTTCGTTAGTTTGCCATGGACTTACTTAAACATCTGCTTAATCTCTCCAAAGAACCGAAAATTGAAGTGGCTCATCGTGTTCCAATATTTAAACCGAGATCTCAAGCTGGAAAGCCCACCCACGACATATTATTGTGAAATTTCGGGGCATTTTAGAACTGGAAGATGTGATGAGCAAAATTAAATACGGAGTGCAACTACGGCTGGACAATGACATTATCAAAATATTCAGGGACTATCCATATGAAATTGTGCAAAAGAGAAATCAATTCGGAAAAGTAAAAGAACTTTTAAGAGGGAAACAAGGTGTCAGATACGGTGTGTTTTATCCAGCCAAAATGCGTATTTCTTTTAACGGTTCTGAAAGGTCATTTGTAAAACCGGAGGAGGCGTACAAATATACCCAGAGCATCGTTAAAAAATAGAAATTAATAGTATGAATTAATTCTTTTTTTAAAAACTAGAATTCCACGGTTAATGGAGGTTTGGCAGATTAGAACCATTCTAAGCAGTGTTTTGTTGAGGATGGCTAGACTGTTATCTGTGGAATTTCGAATCAAGGACACTCTCTGTTCCAAACGAGTAAACAGCTGAACTGAAGAGAATGGAAGATACCAGAAGCAGTCATTGTTTAATATACTATAATATTAAATCGAATTGTAAGAATTGATCCTATTAACAACCTAACAATTTAACAATTTATCTATGTTAGATTAGAATAGTAACGGACGCTAATAAAAATAAAAAATAACGAACTAACAAAACTAATATGAATTTTAATAAATTCAAACCTTATCTATAACTAGGAGGAAGGGATGAGAAACGAGCACCTGGCTTAGGTCCAGGGGCGCGTCTCGTTATCCACTTCAACCAACAGTTGACTATTATTGAAGCTAACATCATTTGTTTAATAATTAGTAGCTAAAATTGCGATATATATATGATATGTTATAATGAAATATATAGGGTCAATTTGTATTATATATCTGAATGTGAGGCCCCGTTCTAATATGTTATGATTAACCAAGAGAGCGGAGTTATTTGTTTAACACCAACAATGGAAGTCGAAACAAGTTTTTCTCCCACCTACAGGTGGGCCACTTGTTAGTGTGTCGACTAATTTAGACACTGTATTTTCACTTTTTCGCTTTTTTATTTTTATTATTAGTATCACATAAATTCACATGTTTGTGTTTTGTGTTTAGTGATAAGTGTAAAAGGGATATGCCAACAAAACTTAGAAATTCAAAGGTTCCCCCAATACCCAAAGACCTAGGATATGGACGCACCACAAGATTTAAAGGCACTATAATTATTCAAAATGCAAGATGCTAAACAAAATCACCTAGGAGGAGTCTCATTCTGTAGTTGGAATATAAGAGGTATTAACGAACCTATTAAAAGGGGTAAGATACTAGCTCAGCTGAAACTGTACAACTCTGGCATTATCTTCTTACAAGAAACTCATCTAAAATCTCATGATCAAGCTAGGTTGAGGGCGAAATGGATAGGTCAAACATACCATTCTTCATTTACTTCGAAATCTAGAGGTACGTCAATCATTATAAGAAAAGGTATACCATTCAAAGCAAAGAATACCATAACAGACATTCAAAGGAGATATTTAATAGTTAATGGAGAAATTCATGATACTCCAATTACTTTGGTAAATATATACGTGCCTATCTTTGAAAACCCTAATTCTTTAAATAAAATTCTGAACATAATCGCAGAGTTTAATTATCAAAAATGTTATAATAGGAGGAGACTTTAACTGTGTTTTAGATCCGTATTTAGACAAATCAAGCCAAAAACAGAGAGGGAATACGAAATCTAAAACCGGTGAACTTTTTAAATACTTATATAAACAATACTAATTTAGTAGATGTTTGGAGAATTGCTAATCCAACTGGCAGGGAATACTCGTTGTATTCAATGGTACACAAAACATACTCACGTATAGATTATTTCCTGGTGGACACAAAATTAATCCCTCATACTTTGAACCCAACATACCATACAAATTCGATTTCAGACCATTCACCACTAACTTTCTTTTTAAAACTGGAAGGAATGCCTAAGAATAAACCGTTTTGGAGATTTAATTCTCAATTCCTAAAATATCCACAAGCGAGTATATATTTAAAAGAACAAATGGACGCCTTTTAAAAAAAATAAATGGCACTCCAGATATATCGCCTACTGTATTATGGGAATCTTTTAAAGCATACATTAGAGCTATTATAATTTCATATCAAGCTTTTCAAAATAAAAAGAATAAGAATGAACAAAGACAGTTAGAGGAACTTATTAGACAAATGGATATAGATAATGCAAAAGATCCATCAATAGACAAACATAATAAAATAATAATTTTGAAATTTAAATTAAATAAACTATTATCAGCCAAACTTATAAGACGTTTTCACATTATAAAACAAGAGCACTTTGAATTTGGGGATAAACCGCATAAACTTTTGGCTCGCCAGCTAAAAAAACGAGAAAAAGAACATATGATCCCAAAGATTAACTCAGATAGAGGGGAATTATTAACCATACCAAAGGATATTAATAAAAGATTTGCGCAATTTTATGAGAATTTGTATACATCTAAAACGACAACTGACTCCAATAAAATTACAGAGTTTTTGGATAATTGTAATCTTCCAAAGTTAGAGTTGAAGGAACAAGAGGAATTGTGTGCACACATCTCAACTAAGGAATTAGAAGATACAATAAACTCATTAAAGAATGGAAAAACACCAGGTCCTGATGGATTTACTAATGCATTTTATAAAAGCTTCTATGACAAAATTATACCACGATTACAAAAAATGTACCAATACGCTTTAAAAAAACAAATATTACCTGATACACTAGCCGAATCAACGACCACACTAATACTTAAAAAAGACAAAGATATAGAAGAACCGGGCTCATATAGAGCTATAGTATTGTTAAACACAGATCAAAAAATATTAGCGAAAACATTAGCTAGAAGATTAAGTAAATATATTTGTAAACTAATAAACCCAGATCAGACGGGGTTTATCCCTAAAATATATTCATTTAATAATATGAGACGTCTACTCAATATAATGCACTCACATAAATCTGAAGAACAAGAATTATCAATTATTTCGTTGGACGCTGAAAAAGCATTTGACCAAGTAGAATGGAATTATATGGATAAAGTATTACAAAAATTCCAACTGGGAGATAATTTTATTTTATGGATTAAACTATTATATAATAAACATACAGCTAGAATATTAACTAATAACATATTATCCTCGACATTTCATCTATCAAGGGGAAATAGACAAGGATGCTCAATATCACCACAGTTGTTTGCTCTCATAATTGAACCGTTAGCAGAAGAAAATTAGAACACATCCAGATATCCATGGGTATAATACTAAATATTCAAATAATAAAATATCTTTATACGCGGATGATATATTATTGTACATTACAAAACCTCAAATTACTATACCAAATATATTAAATTTAATTGAGGACTTTGGATCTTTTTCTGGATACAGAATAAATTGGAATAAAAGTGAAATTATGTCAATAAAACCGAAAGACTCAACACATCTTTTAAAATTACCTTTTAAAATAGTTACAGAAAATTTTAAATACTTGGGAATCGAAATCACTGGAACATATCAAGGCATGTTTAAAGCAAATTTTGATCCTTTACTTAATACATTAAATACACTAATTAAATTTTGGAAAACGCTCCCGATGTCTTTAATAGGCCGATTAAATGCAATACAAATGATCTTCTTACCACAAATGTTATACCTATTTCAATCGATTCCTATATACCTACCAAAGAAGTTAAAAAAAAACTGGATTCAGACATTATTAATTTTATATGGGATTATAAATCACATAGAATACAAAGAACACACTTGAACAAAGCTAAAGTATTAGGGGGCTTAGCACTCCCTAACTTCATGTATTATTATTGGTCAGTAAACATGAAAAATATGATTCAACTGATGGACAACTCTGCCCAGCAAGTGGACTGGATTTTAATGGAGAGAGAGGACTGCTCCTCTGGAAACATTGGAGCGATCCTCCTCTCACCAATGAAACTGAATAACATAAATTATAACACAAACCCAATTATATACAGTACAATCAGAACTTGGAAACAAATAAAACAAAATGTAAAATTAAGAAATTGATCGCTTTTATCTCCTATAATTAATAACCCTTCATTTAATCCCTCTATTACAGACAAATCGTTCATACAATGGGATAGACTAGGAAATAAAACGTTCGGTGACTTGTACGAAACTGGGAAATTACTATAATTCCAACAATTACAAATAAAATATAAACTCGGAAATGATCAATATTTTAAATATTTTGAAATATGTGACTATTTGAAAAAATATACAAAATACCATTATAATAGCCCAGCAGATTTATTGGATGAAGCAATGCAGATAAAAGCTGAATCAGCAAACTTAATATCATATTTGTATAATATTATCTTAAATGTAGAAATATCATCTACGGCAGGTATTAGAAGAGACTGGGAACAAGAATTAGCTATTAAAGGAAAGGTGGAATGAACATTTATTAAACGTGCATAAATGTTCGATTAATGTAAGACACACTTTAATACAATTTAAAATTTTACATAGATTATATTATTCCAAAACTAAAACCAATAAAATGTTGCCAAATGTATCATCAATTTGTGATAAATGTCAATATCAAGAAGCTACTATAGCGCACTCATTGTTTTCTGTACAAAAATTCAAAAATATTGGATTGAAATTTTTGAAATCTTTACTGAATTATTTCAAATAAAACTGATACCCAAAGCAGAATGGATTATCTTCGGAACAACGGAAGATAGTCCAGAACTAAATGTGTACCAAAATAAATTAATAGACTATGGGTTAATAACTGGAAAGTAGTTAATCCTAAAATTCTGGAAAAACGCTCCAATACCAATTATATACATGTGGATTTCAAATATGTTCGAAACATTACACCTAGAAGAGATAAGACTCTTCCTGGCAGGTAAACCAGATCACTTCCACCTGATGTGGTGTGCATTTATAGAACTATTACAAGTATAGGGTGCAAATGTACAAAAAAAATTGAGGACAGGTAAGGGGGGATGAAAGCTGGAGAGTTGGTATGTCCCATTAGCGTGATGCTTACAAAAAAGTATTTGTTTTTCTCTTTTCCCTCTTTCTCTTTTTTTCTTCTTTTTTAGGGTCTATTTATTTTTGTTTTTAATTTCTTTCTTATAGGGTCTTTGTTTTTTGTTTTTTTGTTGTCACGTTTTTTACACTTTCACTTTTTTCCTTCACTTTCTTCTTTCTCTCAATCTCATCCTTTCCCTTTATTAGTGTAAAAAATATACGGAGTACATTAATTGTAATAAGATATATATGACGAGTACTAATGTAATTGGTTGTAATCTAATGTACTTCTAATAAATACAAATTAAAAAAAAACGTACACATATACGAGCCCATTTTAGATATATATATATATATATTTTAGATATTTTAGATATTTTACATATATAACTATATATATTTATATATACATATATATATATGTGTGTGTGTGTGTGTGTGTATGTATATATCATATATATTTTATGTGTGTGTGTGAAAGATATACATATATATATATTAATATTTATAATATTTATATATTATAAATAGAAAAACAAAGGACTGGATGTAATTCTAGAAAACATAAAATGCTCTTATGGCACTAATACTCAGCAATGACAATCAAATGGAATTTCGATATGAACTGGCGTGAACGGCAAACATAATTTGTGTATGTGTGTTTGGATGTATTAATGTATATATATATATATATATATATATATATATATATATATATATATATATATGCGTGTGTGTGTGCGTGTGTGTGCGTGTGCGTGTGTGTGCGTGTGTGTGTGCGTATGTGTGTATCTATAAGTTACGCTATTTACATCTTATGTGACATATAAAGCATAATTATTACTTCCCTACACATGTGCATTCAGAAAGTATTCAGACCCCTTCACTTTTTCTACATTTTGCTACAGTCTTATTCTAAAATTGAATATATATATATATTTTTCATTTTTATTAGAAGTAAGTACAATAATATCGTACATAAGTACCTAATACACACTGAGATATTACAGTTCATGTACAACGTCTTATTATTAATTGAACAATAAAGCAGTAAATGAAGAAAGGAAAGATAGAGGAAGAGAGAGTATCGTAAGAAGTGGTGATAGTGTTAGTTCGTGAAATAGTAAAGAAAGCCCGAAGAAAGAAACAGGTTAACAAAAAGATACAAAAGGGTGTAGAGAAAAAAAGAAAGGAGGTAAAGGAAATAGAAAAAAGAAGGAAATAAAAGGAAAGAGATTAAGAGAGATATACATATTTAATATGTTTACCCACCCCTCACCCGGTTCTGAAACATTTAATTTCTACAGTTGTGTTGCACCATATGCTTGTAAAAAGTCGATAAAAGGAGACCAAATCATTAACAATTGGTCTGCTTTGCCTGATAGGAATCTTATTTCTTCAAGATGTAACATTTCCGACATATTAGAAATCCACATTTTAAGCGTTGGTGTAGATGCGTTTTTCCAAAACATAAGTATACGTTTTTTTGCCGTTATTAAGCCATAATTAACACTTCCTTACACAGTGCATTCAGAAAGTATTCATACCCCTTCACTTTTTCTACTTTTTGCTACAGGCTTATTCTAAAAAAGATTTGTTTTTAAATCTTTGATCCACACTATATACACCAAAATAAAAAAGCGAAAAAAGGTATTTAGAAATAACTGAAATATTACATTTACATAAATATTTAGACCCTTTACCTAGTACTTTGTTGAGGCATATGCGGCTGCAATTACTGCCTCATGTCTTGGGTATGACGCTCCAAGATTGGCACACATGTATTTAGGTAATTTCTCCAATTCTTCTCTGCAGATTCTCTCAAGCTCTGTTAAGTTGAATGGAGGGCGTCAATGCACAACTATTTCAGGTTCCTCCAGAGATGTTGGATCGGGTTCAAATCTAGGTTCTGGATGGGCCACCCAAGGACATTCACGGACTTGTCACGAAGCCACTCCTGCGATGTCTTGGCTGTATGCTTATTGTCGTTTTCCTGTTGGAAGATAGACATCCACCCCAGTCTGCGGTCCAGAACGCGCTGGAGCAAGGTTTCATCAAGGATCTCTCTGTTGTTTGCACCGTTCATCTTTCCCTCGATTCTGACTAGTCTCCCAGTACCTGCCGCTGAAAAACATCCCCACAGCATGATGCTGCCACCACCATGCTTCACCGTAGGTATGGTATTGGCGAGGTGATGAGCGGTGCCTGCTTTCCTCCTGACGTGACGCTTGGGATACAGACCAAACAGTTAAATTTTGGCTTCATCAGACCAGATAATCTTGTTTCTCATGCCTTTTGGCAAATTCCAATTGGGCTGTCATGTGCCTTTTACTGAGGAGTTGCTTCCGTCTGGCCACTCTACCACAAAGGCCCGATTGGTGGAGTGCTGCATATATAGTTGTCCTTCTGGAAGGTTCTCGCATCTCCACAGAGGAACTCTGGAGCTCTGTCAGGTGACCATCAGGATTTTTGCTGACATCCCATCTCCCCGGCCTCAGCAGCTATAACCGAGGACACACTGGACAGCTGGGGAAAAGTTGCCGGAGCCATCGGGGAGATCAACTGTCGTCTTTAAATACGCGATGAGCAGGAAGAGTGCAGTGTGGCAAATCATATGCCTACATGAAAGAAGAGGTGCAGGGAAAATGCTGGGAACTGCAGCGCCTGAGCATAACAACTACGGTCATAACGTTGTGAATCTATGACCTAAAACTCGTGAGTCAATCAGATATATCCGAGAACACTGAGGTATGCTACAGGTGAAATTCCAGGCGCCTTGGCTGTGATAGACAAATCGTCATTGCACAAGGGTGGGGAACCGGAAAACCTGAGGGTGACTGATGATATGCCTTTATTGACGTTGGGATGCACGGAAATACATGAGAATTATAAACGAGCCCAACATCTGTGGTATGCTGTTTACTGTAGTGTGCTCTAAGGGATAAGATATACAGTACTGTATGTGCATTGTGACTGACAAGGGCTGATAAGAGTCAGCATGGTTCAGATCGTAGTAGATGATGTGTTACGAAATTCATTAATAAAGATGTACTCACAAATGTTGATGAAGGCAGACCCGAATACGATGTCTAGGCGGATTTCAAGAAAGGCATTTGATTACGTTCAGGATGGTAGGCTGCTCCGTAAGATTATATAGGATGGGAGCCAGGGAGTGCTAGCCAACTGGATAGAAAACGAGCTTCATGGAAAATAGCAGAGGGAGATTGTTAATGTTGGATGAAAATGTAGATGCCAATTGGCACGTTTGCAGATTACATTAAAGTGAGTCGTGTTTTACAGAGCGAAGATGGTTATCAAAAATATAGGAGAAAATCAGTTGGGCAAGTAGGCTGACGAATGGTGAATTAAGCGGTATGTAGATAAATGCGAGGTGTGGCATTATGGGGTGTGAAACCTGGGCAGGACATTCACAGTGAAATGTTGTGCTCCATGTAGTGTTGTGGAGCAGAGGGATGTTGAACTGGGGTATACAATTCCATGAAAGTGTCATCCCAAGTTGACACCGTGGTTACCATGACTTTTGGTACATATGCCATCAGTCAGATTATTGAGAATAGAATTTGAGATTTTATGTTACATTTGTCCGACACCCCGCTGAGGAAATTTATGGAGTACAATGTACCGTCGTGGTCACCCTGGTATTGAAATATGTTGGTAAACTAGAAAGTGAATATAAGATGTATTACTTAAATGCATAGTCTTTTACCAAGAGTAGGGGTATTAAAAAAATCAGAGGTCATAGGTTTAAGGTGAGAGCAGAAAAGTTTAATAAAAACATGAGGTGCAACATTTTCACGCAGAAAGTGGTGGGTATAAGGAAAGAGCTGTCAGATGATGTTTGCAGGTGCTATAAATAAAATGTCAAATATATTTTGGATAGGGATATTTAGAGGATTATGGGCCAAACGCGCGAAGGTTAAGCTGGAGTAGATGGGACCTCTTGGACGGCATGGGCAGTGGGGCGCAAGGGCCTTTTTCCATCATGTAAGTCTGACTCTATGACACTATATGCGGCTGATTCTTCACTAAAAAATGTTGCACCACATGACTGACACAGTAACTGGTCGTTCTGTGATGCGTTGAAGAAAGTTAAGTGCTCAAAAGCGGAAGCAGTTGGCAGGCTATTCACTTCGATACGAAGAGTCATCTTGATTTCTTTTGCAAAAATTGTCGACATTTAAAATTTTCAGTTATTCCCTCCTGCAGAAAAAGAACATCTGAATGAGTTATTGGTAGATTGTGGTAAGTACGAATCCGAGCTCTTAAAATATTGAATTAAATACATTTTAATATATACCATTTTCTAAAATAATATTTCAAATTGTTTTTTTCTTGTTTGTGATTCACTCGTAAGAACAGCTGAATTTATGAAATGTTGCTATTTTGGGAATGGTTAGAAATTTCTCTGCTAATTCTGTTGATTTCTCATTAAAACATAATTCGGGGCTTGAGGGCGCGGCTGCCGGCATGAGGATCCCTCATACTTGGTTCTCAGTTCTCTTTGAGAACTTAGTTTGTTTCCGCAGTGCACGGAATAATTTACCCTGTATGTACACATGTAACATCGTTTATGTGCGTAGTGCCGTTCGGGATTACGTGTTGTTGCAGTTACTTGTGCTTGTTGCCCTGTTTATGGGGATATATGCATTTACCGAATCAGGAAATCTGTGAGTAAACCGCGTTCTGAGTTTGCGAATCTTATGATATATGAATATGAACATATGTTTACTTGCGCATTCCTGGTGTAACAAGTATAAAAATATTGGTTTCAATTGCGTACAGTCGACATAGATATAATTCGTGCCACATTGAGTGAAATGGTACAAAAATACATCAGCTGATCGAACTACTGTATTAAACACGTACCAGAATGTAGAATGTTACAAAGAGTTTAATATGAAACTCAAATAAAGCATTTTCTACGAAAAGGAGAAAACTAAATTTTCTATGACGCCGATTTATAGCTAAAGTGAACGTTTCCTATTTATTCAGTTCTTTTGCCCTCAAATAATTACACTCCAGCTCGTGTTGTCTCATTCCATCGTCTCGGGTTATTTTACAACTAATTGACAAATGTAACCATCTAATTGATAAGTGATAACTCAAACATTTACCACACGTTCAAATTACACTAAAACCTTGGTTATCCACAACACGCAATGATACCGGGGCAAAACACTCAGTCTTTAAATCAAGGATCCGATTTCTTAGTTGATACTTACGTCCCTATTCGTAATAAAGCGTGTAATGGGCAGAACAGCTCTGACTCGGCAGTTGATTCCATATGTTGAATATCGCTAGCAACAATATAATTTACAATGTGTCAATACATAAACATCATTGACGCAAGCATATTGGTGCCCGATAACTGGACTCGATGCCGTATTTGCCAACAATTTCCGTTGAGAATTAATGTTTCTGTTGAGTGTGTGACGATTTTATTCCAGTGAGTTTGCAGAATCATTTTATATACCCTTCGCATTAAACATTTGATTGCCAATCCAGTGTTTCAACTTTGAAGGAAATTACGCAAAATTCGGGAAATTCTAATTGTTTTCGGGTAAATTTAGGGAAATTAAATAATGTCAGTAAATTTCCGCATCCGGCCGGTGGGATGATTTTGGGGGAAATATTAGCGAGCATCCGCGCCTGCGCAGTTGGGTGAGGCCAGTGACGCTGTAAGGACGCAATATGACGCCGTCTCCCCATGCGTGCGCAGTGGGCACGGGCGGGATAAGATCACCACCATTTTCACTGCACTCAATCATACATCGCCTTGACGCCTCGTGCCTCGTCTGGGTCATTGGGGCCGTGGAATATTGCGTTGGGGGAGTCAGACCCAACAACACCACGCTTATTTTATATCACGGTTGTCAAATAACTCGGGTGATGTTTTGAAAAAATAATTGTGCCCGCTTCTCCGGTCCCGGGGCCGCGGTGTCTGTCCACCCTGTCCATTACCTCCATCCGCGGAGTCGGAGCCTCGTCGCCGGTCAATCTGGCGGTCCGGCGAGACAGATTGGCAGGTAGCGTTTAGGACCAGTAATCACAGAGGAAGAGCAGCAGAGAGAGGTTAAGGAAAGGGATTAGACTGATGAACTGAAGGATGTTTATTTGAATGCATGGGTTATTAAGGTGAAAACCAGATGAACTGAGAGCTTAGATCGGTGCATGGGACAAATGGTCGTTATTTCGTAAGGAATAGTAGAAATAGGCCATTCGGCCAATCATGGCTGCTCTATCTATGGCTCCTAATCCCATTCTCCTGCCTTCTCCCCATTAATTCAGACACATACACTATTGAAGAATCTATCTCTCTGCCTTAAAAATGTCCACTGTCGGCCTCCACAGCCTTCTGTGGCAATTAATTCCACAGATGCACCACCCTCTCACTAAATACGTCTCTCATCTCCTTCCTAAACTAACGTTTTTTTTTAAATTCTGACTATGCATCTTTTGTCATTGCGGAAATGTGGTTGCGAAAGGATCATAATTGGCCGGGTACCACAATCAAACCAACCGCAAGTATATAAAGCGAAAATGCTATCTGCATGTCTCTTGACCCGCCTGGGACCAGAATAACCTCGATTACCGCTTTACATCCATAACAAAACGCCTGCCGCTCCATTCCCCGTCCACATTTCTGGAAATGTGGTAATCTAGTAGTGCTTCACACGCTGCCCACATATAAACACTGAAGCTCGAAGATCCTAGACTTAAAGTCTTTGAATACTCCTATGCGGACACTAAGAAGACCCGACGTAACTGATTTTAGTCAGCGCAATTGTCCATTTTCAAGGACTCTGCTGCCAACCTAAATGAGAACTCCACTACCTTTACTGACTCAACTGTTTGTGTGATTACTGCCCTAATTTGACAACAGGAAGCAACTGACAATTTTGTCAAAATTGCTATTGCTTGTTTTATGATATTTGAGATATGCTCTACACAATGGTGAACAAAATAAATTATCTCTGAGTACAATTCGTAAATATTTATACAGGAGAAGTAAGAAATTCGATCACAGAGAGCTGAACGAAAAACACGTTTTCCTCATCTACAATAAAACGACTTTCTGTCAGTTGCTTCCTTTTGCCAAAGTGGGGCAGTATGGTAATTCTAGCGGAAAAAAAGTCAATTCTGATGTTCTCCCACCAGATACCATAAAATAGACCTTGCGGTCTAATCCTAGGTGACGGACAAGAACGCTGTTTACATGTGCAACAATCACAAGCGGTGCCAAAATGATCGCAACGATCTTCGCGAAGCTATCCGGGATGGCAAAAGAAAATGTCGGAAAAAAACATGGCTCACAATATAATGATATGGGAACCCATCGCCTGTGAATATGCCTGATACTATAACACGCTGCAAATCGAAGTCAGGCCGCATTGTTGATGACCATGTCGCTTTCCTTGGTGAACGTATTATATGTGTTATATGTTCGATTTGGTGTGTATGTGGAATTCTCTGCCTCCAAGGGCGGCGGAGGCAGGTTCTCAGGATGCTTTCAAGATGTAGCTAGATAGGGCTCTTAAAATTGCGGAGTCAGGGGATAAGGGAAGAAGGCAGGAACGGGGTACTGATTGGGGATGATCAGCCATGATCACATTGAACGGCGGTGCTGGCTCGAAGGGCCGAGTGGCCTACTCCTGCAGCTATTGTCTATTGTCTATTGTATATTGGAGGAGAAGGCCAAGAGGACGACCATCAGACTTGAGAGTGTAATTTCCCAGAGTCATTATTGTAGATCCGACTCGCTGGAGATGAGCCCACCGAGAGTAACAAGCGCGAACGGAATCCCTGTTTAATAAATGCATGGAGTTCGCAGAAACTGCGTGGACCAACTCGCGTGAGTACACACCGATATCTTTAATCTATCCCTAATCCGTTCCGAGATACCCACCTACTTCAAGACCATAATTTCTGTGCCAATGAAAATCAAGATCTCATGCCTAAATGACAACCGACCAGAGGCTTTGACATGCAACGTCATTGAGAGCTTTTCGAGGCTCGTTGTGGCACACATAAAATCCAGCCTACCAAGCAGCATTGATCCAATGCAATTTACCTTTCTCCAGAACATATTCCATCTTCCTGGCGTAACGCTTATTTGTGGAGCACCTCCATAAGACCATCTACGTCTGTGTCCTATTCATAGACCTACAGTTTTGCTTTTAATCTATTATCTCAACCAGGCTCATCTGCAAACTCGTGGGTCTTAGAGTCAACATTCCCCTCTGCAGCTGGAGCCTCGACTTCCCGCAGAACAGACCCCAATCAGAGATTACAGGTGACAAATCTTCTTCGATAATCTTACGACACTGGTTTCACGCAATGGCGCTTTCACAGATCACTTCAATACTCCATATACGCTCACGAGAGTGCAGACAAATACCAATCCAATACAATTTAGATTAGATTAGACAGTCATTTATTGTCATTCAGACCGAAGTCTGAACGAAATTGCAACAGTCATACATAAAACAACAATAAACACATATTAACATCCACCACAGTGAGTCCACCCAACATCTCCTCACTGTGATGGAGGCAAAAGTCTTAGGTCTGCAGTCTCTTCCCTCCTCTTCTCCCTCTGCGCTGAGGCGATACCCCCCCGGGCGATGTTACCCGCGGCTCAAACAGCGCGGCCCGTGGTGGTCGAAGCTGGCGCCCACCAGTCCTGCAGACGCAGCCGCTGGCCCGCGGCCGAACCCCGGACTCAGGCCACCACCGCCAGAACACAGTTCTAGCCACCCTCACGTGAGTACCGTGCAATCTTCAGCCTCGGGCTGGGCCGCCCCGACATGGGCGCCGAACCTCCCCCGGGCCGGGCCGCTCCGACATGGGCGTCGCTTCTCCCCCGGGCCGGGCCGCCCCGACTTGGTCGTCGCTTCTTCTCCGGGCCGGGCCGCCCCGACTTGGGCGTCGCTTCTCCCTCTGGCCGGGCTGCCCCGACATGGGCATCGCTTCTTCCCCGGGCCGGGCCGCCCCGACTTGGGCGCCGAACCTCCCTCGGGCCGGGCTGCCCCGACTTGGGCGTCGCTTGTCCCTCGTGCCGGGCCACCCCGACTTGGGCGCTCACGGCAGCACTGTTCCAGCCCTGAGCCGGACCACCCTCACGGGAGCGAGCTTAGGGCGAGTCCTGACGGGCTCTGCCTCCGGAGCCTCGAGGTCGCCACCTCCATTAGGCCTCAGCGCAGATGGAGGCAGAGAAGGGGAATACGGCAAAAAGTCGCATTCCCCCGCAGGGAGAGACTGCAAACCCCGTTACAACCCCGACCCTCCCAAAACACAAACTAAAAACCAAAAACTAGACTAACCAAAACGAAATAAACAACACAAATAACACAAACAAACAGGACTGCCGATGAGCCGCTGCAGCCAGTGCCGCGCTGACACTTTACAAAAATTACAGGTTTGCAGACGACACCACCTTGTTGAACGGATATCCAATAATGACAGAACTGAGTATAGGAAGGAGATTTAGGAACTCGTAATTCCATACCATTCCCTCAATGTCAGCAAGACAAACAAGATTGTGATTGTCATCAGAAAGTGAAGTATTGGACACAGCACGGAATATATTGATGGCGCCGAATAAAGATGATCGAAATCTTCAAGGTCTTAAGAATGCAACTCACCAGCGATTGGTGCTGGACCAGCAACATGGAAATTATTGGCAAGGAACCACACCGACTCTTCTACCTCCTCAGGAAATTGATAACTTCGGCATGTCCCAAACAATCCTCGCCAAATTCTTCACATGCTCCGTATAATGCATTTTTTCGGGAAATATCGCATACTGGTTTGGGAACAGCTTCGCTGCAATATGTTGTAGAGAGTTGTGGACGTAGCCCAGACCATCACGCAAACTAACTTCCATTCCATTGACCGCTCCTACATCACGTTGCCTCGAGAAGGCCACCAGCCTAACCAAGGACCAGTCTCGACCAGGTTAATTCATCATTTTCCATCTTCCATCGGACAAAAGCTGCAGCAATTTCTAAAGTACACCTCCAGTTTTCAATCCGAAACCTCACCCATTCCTTCTCTCCAGAGATGCTGCCTGTCCCGCTGATTAACTCCATCATTTTGGGTCTACCTACGATTTTAACCAGCATCTGCAGTTCTCTCCTTCACGTCCAGGTTTAAGGACTGTTTCTTCGGGGCTATCCGGTTATTGTCAATATGTGTAAATCAGAAATTGCGAGAATGTAACAAATCTATAATGGTTAAATTACAACGGCAGTAGGCAGTAGTAAGGGTGGGTACATTGGGGAAATTGTTATTGGATATGTTCACATCAAACACGTTGGAGTAATTTATACGCCACCTCCTCCAAGATGTTTGTAAATGTTTATTTACACAGGTCTGGAGTTTAAAGTCATCTTTAATTGTAACACATAGTTTAGCGGTACAGCAGGTTGTCAGTTGTTAAGTCATCACTACCGCTTCCAAGACTACTTAATGTAGGAAATGGGTGTTAATATAAAGCATACAGTAAGGTGGGGTTTGTGCTGCTACTCTACTGTGATTGGTTCACATGCAATAACCAATCTACATCCTTCCCCGTAAAGAGTGAATATAGTTAAGCACATGTAAGGCGCGCGAATTTAAACATACTCGCCGTATCTGCGAGGCGGTCTACTAATACGACCAGAACACGTATGGACCAACACATCTCCCTCCGTACCAGAAATGTTAGTGGATGAGGAAGGCAGTGAACACGGAAAGGAGAAAGCAGCTGGGGACACTTTAGGCGACCGATAGGGTGAGCATGCGGGAGAGGTAGCAGTGTTGATGTTAGATGGGGTCTCCGGTCGTGGCAGAGAACGGGACATGATGGGACTAGTGATAGCAGCAGCAGACGGTTTGAACATCAGAGGTGGAGCAAAGAGATCGGCTGGTGGCCGACGAGGTTCTTTCACAAGCAGCAAGTGTTTGCGGCTCCGTCTGTACACGGCAACATCGACGTTGACAAGGTAGAAGCGGGGTTCCTTAGACGGGCCGACAACGAAACCAAGACGGGAATATCCCACAGCAGTCTGCAAACGGACGACGTGGCCCTGCAGTAGCGGTTTCAGCGGTTTGCTGGACGTCATAAGATTTTTCTGGATGTTGAGTTTCTCCTGGATGCGTTTCTGGACCGCGGCTGGTTTAAACAACTGTGGCACCAGCTTCCGCTGGGCACTTGGTATCGTACGTCGTGTTGTCATAGACATCAGGCGTTGGGCTGGTGAGCCTAGGACCCCGTCTCTGGATATGTTTCTGAGGTTTAATAGGTCTAGATACACATCTGACTTGGCAAGGTGGGAACGTTCCCTTAGTTGTTTTGCTCTCCTTACGGCCCGTTCAGCGAGACCTTTACTTTGACGGTATTCATGGCTGCTTGTGACATGGAGGAAGTTCCATCGGTTGGCAAAGTGTTTGAATGCGTGACTGGTAAATTGTCTTCTGTTGTCATTTGCAGGCGGACTGGTGCGCCGAATACGGAAAAGTGTCTCTGTAGCTTTTGAATTACCATTCGGATGTGATGGTGGGCAGTAAATCGAGTTCGAACCAGTTAGAGTAGGAGTCAATTAGGACTGGGTAGTGTTTACCGTGCCATTCGAAAATGTCTGTTCTAGCGTCGTCCAAGGCAGTGCTGGTGGGGGTTGTGTAGCAGAGGCTGTTTCTATTGGTGTGGTGCCAAACTGTTGCAGATGGGGCAGGAAGCTGTTCTGTCCCGCATGTAATTGGCCATACCAGGGCCAGTAGAACATGCTCTGTGGGTGGGCCAACGTGGCATCGGTACCTGGGTGACCGTTGTGTGCCACTTTGTAGTATTCGTCTTGTAAGGATGAAGGGATCACGACTTTGTGACCTTTAACTATGACACCGTCCTATATTACCAGTTCATCGTGGACTGGGAAGAACGGCTGCACCCCCAGTGGTGTGCTGGATTGTCTTTCTGGCCAGCCTCTTTTGATTATGAATGAGAGTAGCTGAAGAGTGCCATCAGCAGCTGTGTGTTCAGCCAGACGGCGCAGGCGTTCCGTGGGAACGAAGTGGATCTTGAGAACGGTAAGCTCATCCCGTTCATAGGGATGCCGTTCACTGGATGCACGTGCTGCACGAGAGAGCGTGTCAGCAAGTAGCATGTCCTTTCCTTTTTTGTAAACGATTCTGATATCGAACCGCTGGAGCTGCATCATCATGCGCTTCAGTCGTGCAGGTGCTGCGTGTATAGGTTTGATGACTCGTCATCCAGTGGTATCTGCCAGTACGAGCTTTTTGCGTCTTGTACAGTAAATGCAGTTGCTCGCCCAATTTGTGCAGCGACGTCCACGAAAGTTCTCATCGGATAGTGCTGGCGCTTGATGGCAGTGTTCAAGTCTTTTGGATTAATGCACACGCGGAGCTCGTTTTTGTATTTCATAGAAGTGACAACCATGGTGGAGACCCAGTCTGTGGGTTCGCTGATTTCGGCTAGTACACCCTTGGAGACCATGTATTTTAGTTCAGTCTCAATTCTGTCTCGCATTGCATGTGGCACACGGTGGGGTGCACGGCTGCTGGGTCGATGGTGGGGTCAATGGGATCTTATAAGCCACAGGCAGCTTGCCTAGCTTAGAAACATAGAAACATAGAAAATAGGTGCAGGATTAGGCCATTCGGCCGTTCGAGCCTGCACCGCCATTCAATATAATCATGGCTAATCATCCCACTCAGTATCCGACTGTCTCGTCCTTTTCTTCTTTTGTTGTTTTTATTCTGTTGTTAAATGTGTGTTTTAATGTACCTGCCATCTCTCCATACCCCCTGATCCCTTTAACCGCAAGGGCCACATCTAACTCCCTCATAAATATAGCCAATGAACTGGCCTCAACTACCTTCTGTGGCAGAGAGTTGCAGAGATTCACCACTCTCTGTGTGAAAGCTCTCTCCGAAAGCTTGCCATCGAATACATCAGTGTATCTTTAAAGATTACTTTAAACTCCAGACCTGTGCAACATAATCATTTACATGGTGTCTGTCAGCGTGAAGTAACACACTGCGTCCGTATATCTGACTTTAATTGTGTTTTATCAGTTTCATTTGTATCACCATGGCTCACTCGTGCCGAAAGCCAGCGCAGCTCATCTTCGATTCTGACATCGGGGAACGATGGAGGCGTGGGTTCGTATCCCACTTCTGACACCATGTAAATGATTATGTTACACAGGTCTGTTATTGGATATGTTCATATCTAACACGTGGGAGTAGTTTAAACGCCACATCATCCAAGATGTTTGTAAACGATTATTTACACAGGTCTGGAGTTTAAAGTCATCTTTAATTGTAACACGTAGTATAGCGGTACAGCAGGTTGTTAGTTTTTAACTCATCACTACCGCTTCCAAGACTACTTAATGTAGGAAGTGGGTGTTAATATAAAGCATACAGCAAGGTGTGGTTAGTTATGCTACACTACTATGATTGGTTCACATGCAATAACCAATCAACAATGTTGAACAGCATATTCCAATGGTGAAGAAGGATTAGAATGGTAAATTAAGGATTATGCAAATTTGGCGCCGTACAATGGCAGCCTCGCCAACCGACTGTCTCGTCCTTTTCTTCTTTTGTTGTTTTTATTCTGTTGTTAAATGTGTGTTTTAATGTATATTTAGTGTTGTAGTTTGTGGGGGATGTGTGATGGGGGGGTGGGGAAAACTTTTTAAAAAAAGTCTTTCCTCGACGGAGGTGCGACTTTTGCCGTATCGTATATCCGTCCGCATTGCGGCCTAACATCGTGGAGTTGGCAATCTTTTGCTGGGGTTAGACTTCTGGAGCTTCAACGGCTCGAGCCTACAGTCTTAACATCGTGGAGTTCACGATGCCTTTGTCTGAGATCGACCTCTGGAGCTCTAACCGCGGGTGCCTGCGGACGTAACATAGTGCAGCTCGTGGTCCCTTGGTTAGGATTCGACTTTGGGAGCTCCAACCGCAGAAGATTCGAAAGCCCCAATCACGGGAGCTTCGATCGCCCCGACGCGGGAGCTTCGATTCTCGGCTGTGGGAGCTTCGATCGCCCCGACTGCGGATGGTTCGCCGGCGCCGACCGCCGGAGAAAAGGCCTGTATATCCTATGGCTCAGAATACTATCTAGTAACCTACCAACCACAGATGTTAAGCTCAGCGGCTTATAGTTCCCAGCATTTTCCCTGCAGACCTTCTTGAAAAGAGGCATTACATTTGCCATCCTCCAATCCTCTGGCACATCTACTGTATTCAAGGACGACTCGTTAATTTCAACCAGGGCTCCCGCAATTTCCTCTCTAGATTCACGTAATGTCATCGGATATATCTGATCAAGCAGCAGAGATATGTCTACCATCAAACACTGCACTCCCTTCAGAACTTCTTCGACGGTGAACCTGACTGCTCTCATGACACTTCCAGTGACTGTTCCAATTTCGTCCGTCCTACTGTCTTTACCTTCGGTAAATATAGAGGAGTAATACTCATTGAGGCCTTGCCCATCTTCTGTGGCTCCAAAGAGAGGTGACCCGTTATATTACGGGGACGTCACACTCTCTCTCTAGTTACCTTTTTCCCCTTGTGTATTTATAACATATTTTGGGATTGTCTTTTATGCTACCCGCCGGAGCTATCTCCGGACCCCTTTTTGCTCTTCTGATCTCCTTTTTTGGTTTGCTTCTCATTTCACGAAACTCCTCCATGGATGCACTAAATCCGAGCTGCCTATATCTGCCCCGTGCATCTGAATTGTTTTTGAATAACGACTCAATTTCCTTCGTCAGCCAAGCTTCCTTACGTTTCCCTGCTTTGCCTTTCACTCTAACGGGAAAGTACTCATCCTGAGCTCTCCTCAGTACACTATTAAAAACATCCCACTTGGACGATGTTCCTTTTCTCTCAAATAACCTGCCCAGTCAACTTGCGCTAGACCTTCTCTCATATCCTCAAAGTTGACCTTATACCAGTTGAGAATTTTAACACGTGGACCCTCTCCGTCCCGATCTATAACTATCTTAAACCTAATCAAACTGCGGTCACCTCCGAAAACATTCCTCCGCACACACATTATTAACTCGCACTTCACAATTTCCCAATACTGGATCCTTCGTTGCCCTTCACGATTTGATGTGCCCAGTCTACATAGGGAAAATTGAAATCCCCTGCTGCAACAAAATTATTTGACCTGCCGCTGTCTGCAATTTCCCGGCTCATTTGCTCTTCTAATTTCCGTTGACTATTTGCGGATCTGTAGTACACCTCCAACAAGATGATTATCCCTTTCTTGTTCCGCAGCTCCACCCATATAGCCTCAGTATAGGAACCGTCCTTAATGTCAGCTATGAACACAGCCGTGACATCCTCCTTAACTAACAATGCAACTCCCCCTTTTTTCCTCACCCCTGTTTCCCATGAAGCTCCTGTACCATGCAGCAGTGAGCTGCGAGTCCCCCCCCTCCCTTGACCAGATTGCAGTAATATCTACATCGTCCCAGTCGCTCGAACCTATCCACGCCCTAAGCTGATCTGCGTTACCAGTCATACCACTTGCATTCAAATACGTGCAGTTTAATCCAACCCTCCTTCCTCGCTCTCCGGCTTTTTGCCTATTCTGTACATTAACCTTTCCCACTCCACACTCCACATCAACTTCAATCCTCTCCTGTGCCTATGTCCAGCACGAGATCCCACCTCCAGCCAATCTAGTTTAACTCCCCCCCCCCCCGTGTAGCATTAGCAAACCTTCCCGCTAGGATGTTGCCCCCCAAGTTTAGGTGCAAACTTTACCTTTTGTACAAGTCACCCCTGCCCCGGAAGAGATCATAATGATCCAGAAAACAGAATCCCTGCCCCGTGCACCAACTCCTCAGCATTACATTCAAATCCTCTATCTTCGTAATCTTACCTTCACTCACACGTTGTATGGAAGCAATTCTCTCGACTGTCGTTCTTCAGAATTAGAATTATGTAATTCGTTGTCCTGTACGCCGATATTACTATTTAAGTTATCTCGGCGGCTCTTCTGGCCAATGGAGCATGAAGCAGTTCAGAAGGATATGACCTGTGATTCTGTATTAGTCCGGGTAGCGCCGCACGAAGGCAGCCTCGTTAACAGTATGTCTCCTCCTTTTCTTTTTAGTTGTTTTAAGTTTTTGTTGTTAAAAGTATGGATTAGTGTGTCTTTAGTTTTGTAAAGACTTCGGGAGCTCCAACCGCGGGAGCCTGCGGACATACTGTAATATCGTGGTGCTTCCGATTCCTTGTCAGGGATCGACTGGAGCTCCAACCGCAGGAGCCTACGGAATTAACACTGTGGTGCTCGCGATCCATTGGTTAGGGATCGACTTCGGTTGCTTTAAGCCGCAGGAGCTTCGACCTCACCGAGCGCGGGAGATTCGAGCGCCCCGACGAGGAAGCTACGATCGCCGGCTGCGGGAGCTTCGGTCGCCACGACTGCGGATGGTTCGACTGCCCCGACTGCGGGTGAAAAGGGGGGAAGAAAATAAGACTTTATTGCTTTCCATCACAGTGCGCCTTGGTGGATGTTTATGTTATGTTTAAATAGTTGCGTGTCTTGTCGCTTTTTTGGCATGACTGTATGGCAAGTCAAATTATTTGTCTGTTTTTACATACTTGGCTAATAAATGAATTACATTTATAATTACAATTTCATAAAATGAAACTGTATTGCCTTCCATCACAGTGCGCTACGGTGGATGTTTACGTAATTATTTAGGTAGTTGTGTGTCTTGTTGCTTTTTTTGGCATGACTGTATGGCAAGTCAAATCATTTGTATGTTTTTACATACTTGGCTAATAAAATTAATTACAATTACAATTACAAAAACATGAAACACATGAGAGGTTTCAAATTAAATCCGACAGGACGATTGAATATACAACAACGAAGAAATAAATAGAAAGCGCAACATGTGCCGAAATGTTTTCGGCGAGTCTGAGCAAAGAAAAATCCCAAAGTTTCTAATATGTACATCGAAAGCAACCATGTAACGAGGAAGAACGTACGGCCGCTCACGGATAATGGTGAAAATGCGTGCTTAGAGAAAAGGAATGAAATCAGTACGATACAAGAACATTTCATTTGTAATCACCAAGCATTAGGACACGAAGGGCAGAAAGGGGGTTTAAGGTGAAGAAAGGGGAAGTGTTGTGGTTCTTGAATAGCATTAATTGGTTAAATGCCGCGCGAGTATTCTCCGGGAAAAGATTTCGTCCAATTTTGAACAGATTGGATTTATTGAGGTCAGTCATGGTGACTTTGTTCGAGGTACATCAGGACTTAGTAAATTGCTTCAGTAATTGAGGAAGAGGCGAGGGTGATCGGTTAGCGTCGGGCGGTGGATGATGCCGACATCCATTTTTGTAAGGGATATCATAGTCCCTCACGGCACTACTATGAATAATACAGATATATTTGATTCAGTAAGAATGAATTATTAACTGCTTTAGCAGACAGAAGACGAAAGGTTGTGGAGGAAGGACTATGCATGTCTATATGTATATGTATAGACACAATATATATGTATATATGTACATTTATACATATATAAAATGCTTGAGTAACTCCGCGGGACAGGCAGCATCTCTGGAGAGAAGGAATGGGTCACGTATATATGTATATATGCATGTATGCACACACGCACACGCACACACATACACACACACACACACACGGATATTGAGGCGGCATAGTGGCGCAGCGGTGGTGTAATTGCCTTACAGCAATAGAGAATCGGCTTCGATCCTGACCGCAGGTGCTGTCCGTACGGTATTTGTACATTCTCCCTGTGACCGCATGGGTTTTCTGCAGGCGCACCGGTTTCGTCCCACATCCAATGACGTGCAGGTTATAAATTGTACCTACAATGTTGGATGGAATTAGTGTATCGGTCATTGCTGGTCGGCATGGGCTCGATGGGCCGAAGAGGTGAAGCAGCAGAGAGAGTGAGAGCGAGAGGGAGCAGGAGAGAAAGTGAGAGGAAGTACCAGAGAGAGAAAATGGAGAAAATAGGAAATAAACGAATAAAGAAGGGAGATAAAGGGAAATGAATTGTTGCTTCCCTAGTGGCTGCATTTTCATTTTGCAGGGCCTGTGTCGGTAGCCCAGTCTGCGCTAAGAAGAGACGTTGTTGTTTCGGGTTTGTGCCCTGCTGATCAGACATGCTCCAAGCCTGCAATCTACTTTTATGAAGCTGCTTATTTACCAGGATCCCCGATACGCCACATGCTGGTGTTGGCACAGTGGCACAGTAGTAGAGTTGCTGTCCTGCAGCTCCAGTGACGCGGATTCGATTCTGACTACGGGCTCTGCTTGTGCGGAGTTTGTCCGTTTCTGTGAGATTGTCTTTGTATCTGTGACCGCGTGGGTTCTCTCAGGGTGCTATGCTCTCTTCCCACTTTCCAAAATTTGCAAGATTATAGGTCAACTGCCTCCTGCAAATTTTCCCCAGTGCCCTGGTTGCGAAACTAGGTTAACGTGGAAAACGAACGGATCTGGGTGATAGTTTGTCGGCGCCGACTCGGTGGGCCGAAGCGCCTCGTTCGACGCTGTACCTATAAACTAAATGAACATCTGTCCATTTGTTATCTGGCAGAAGGGAAGGAACGCTGAACATTGGCGTTCTGATATGCTCGCCAGTGTGGTGGTGCCCGCATTCTACATCAGTGAAGTGTCGCGGGAGAGCGGCGGGGGTGGGGGGCATGCCAATACGGCAATGTCTACAGCGGCATACTCACAGTAATGTGAACACACGTGATATGCTTTATTTATAGCGAGGGACGATAGTGACGAGGTGGTTCGGTTCCGAGTGGATGCACTGACGTTTTGGGGCTTGACACCCCATGACATTCCTCGAGAGAAGAAGGTAATTTAATGTATGTATGAATATGTATATAGATATATGCGTGTATATATGTATATGTAGGTATATAAATGACTTGGACGTAAGTGCACATGAGTCGTTTAGTAAATTTCCATACGACACTTATTGCTGGAGTCGCGGACTGTTAAGTAGGTTGTTAATGAATTCGGGATTTTGATCAGCTCCAGTAGAAGTTGGGCAGACGTGTATTAAGTACATCAAATGTTGATAGGCATTGGTAGGAGAGAGTTTGAACCTTTTTCTATGATGGAGATATCAAATATCAGGGAGCATAACTTTATGCTGAAAGAGGCAAAGATTAATGAGATGTGCGTGCACGTTGTTGATATATTGGTTGTGGAGGAATGACTATACATGTTTATATGTATATGTATATGTATATGTATATGTATATGTATATGTATAAGTATATATTCAAGATAGACACAAAATGCTGGAGTATCTCAGCGGGACAGACTACATCTCACGTTGGTGGGCGAATGCAATACGCTGCCCCGTGGCAGAGGATGTCGACACGACAGTTAACTATAAGAGTGTTTGTGATAGGATCGTGTCTTCGCAGGATAAGAAGGGATATGTATCAATCGCAGGCCAATAACATTTTGCCTTCGCATCATGTACGCAACAGATATTGTGGGCTGAATGGTATATTGCTGTGATATACTGTTCAATGCTCTGTAGCAAATATGCGTATTCCTACAGGGAAGGTGTGGCCTCCCCCTCTGTGATTACGCCTTCCCTCCGACTCCACGGCCATGTTTTAACCCAGACCCGTAAACTACAGCCACGTTTGTTTTGTCGGGACTTGCCTGTGATTTCATATTTTCCTCGTGGATTCCAGCTCATGCTCCAGACCTCCAATGTTCGGACCCAGCCCTGACAATAGGTTCCGACAGTCGATCTGCCATTTTCACAAACGTTCTCATTCCGTGCCCTGCGTTCTATACTGGCAGCGATGCGGCGGCACCCACAGGCCGTCGTTCTGACTGTCCCGCAGCTACGACCCGCGACGCCATTGCTGCCACGAGGAGCAGCACCAACATCCACCCCCTTCCTGGCCCATTCCATGTCCGGACCACCGAAGCTGCCGCCGTTGTCGACCTTCACCGCCTCCCCGGAGCCACAGCAGCCACTGCCGCCGACCTTCCCAGCCTCCCTTGGGCCGCTGCCGGCGACATTCACCGCATCCACGAGGCGGCTTCCGCCGATATTCACTGCCTCCCCGAAGCCTCATCCGCCGCTGCCGCCGACTCCTACCGCCTTCTTGGGACCGCCGACCTACAACGCCTCCCCGATGCCACCACTGCCGCCGAGCCTCGCCGCCTCCCCGGCCATCCAGTCCCCAGCGGGCCTCCACCAGCGACTCTGCCTGTACTCGGCGCTCCACCGGCCATCAGGTGATCGCAGCTGTCGCCTTACCTGAGTCCGAGGCTCAACACAGTTTCAGCGATGCAGAAACCAACACCACGTGGTTTCAATCTGCTGCGTCCCCGCCCCTTCCTTACCACACGAAACCTCATGGGGGTGGGAGGTCCTCTGGTCCCTGTTCAACCGGGTGCCCCCAGCTACTCACCACTCATACAATATTCCTCACGGCCCCTTCATCTCTGAACACCCACCATCCCCTCACCAGACATCGCCTCGGCCTCCATCTACTCGCCTGCCTTTCTCGGACCACAACCACTACCCTTGACGTGTGCTCACCATTCCCTCTGACATCGCCCTTTCTCATACGGAACGGTGTGTCCTCAACGGAGGCCTCACCTTTGTTACCCTCCGCCCCACCTCAACGAGATCCGGGTCCTCCACGATGCAACGCTCTTCTTCCGTCTCTACCGCAGCCGAACATTTTACTGTGGGAAGGAATGCTCACCACTCTGTGATGACCCCTTTCCTCGACTCTACCGGACTCCTTCCTCTTGAATTCCCCCGGATGGCCCTCTAGCTTATTTAGAACTTTTCATTTCCAACTGCCGGCGGGACATCAACCGCCTCAACCTTTCCACTCTGCTTACCTACTCTAACCCCCCTCCCCAATAACGTACAACACCCCGCTCACTCTGCAACAACCCCGACTTGATTATCAAACCCGACGACAAGGGAGGAGCCTTCTTCGGTGGGGGGCGCTGCAAGCCGGCAGCCCTGTCAGCATCGTGTTAGTTTTTTTCAAGTTTGTTAATTTTGTTGGTATGTTTTTAAAGTGTGTTTTGAATGTTTCTATGTGAGTTTTGTGTGGGGGGGGGGGGGGTGGTTTGGGGGCGGGGGGAGGGTAAGGGGAAAAATGTTTCGGTCGCCTCCTCCACGGAGAGGCGACTTTTTCCAGGTCGCCTCCCCCGTCGCATAACAACGAGGATCGGGTGGCCTTTCCCGGAGACGCGCCCGGGGCTTCAGCGGCGGACGCAGCTCAGACTCTCGGCGCGGAGCGGGCGAGCACTCGCCGGGGCTCGTCGGAGGGTAGGGCTCAGTTTCGCTGGACCGCGGTAGCCGGCAGCCTGAAGTCGTCTGCAGAGCTCAAGCTGGCGCGGCGTCCGCAGCCTGGGATCACTCGTGGGGGACCCGGGAATAGAAGGGGCTTCCACCGCCGGCCCGCGGCATACTACTACCGCGGGCGCGGTGTGGCCTTACCATCAGGAGCGGGGTTCCTCGCCGGGGACGCCTGGAAGGGAGCTTCGACTGCCGGCCCTGCGGTGCTTCTGGCTGAGTCGCGGCGGGGACTTTAAATCTTCGACCGCCGGCCTGCGGCCTAGACCAACCCGAATCCGCGGTCTCCGGTTGGGAAGAGCAGATTCTGGACTTACCTGGACTCATACCTGTCTGTACATCTGGACGCCCGCAGCGACGGCTGCGGAGGGTTGATGTCCCGACCACGGGGGGAAATGGAGGAGGCCTGGCCAAATTTTGTGCCTTCCACCATAGTGATGAATGCTGTGGTGGATGTTTGTGTTAAATTTTTAGTTTGTTTTTGTGTGTTCTTTATCATTGTACCGCTGCTGGAAAATTCATTTCACTTGCACTTTCTGTGCAATGCGACGAATAAAAGTGATTGTTGATTGTTGTTGTTGATTGTTGTTCGTAGTCTGGCGCGCTGACATCTACCGGGCTGCGGCCAGGCGACAACTCCCAGACAACACTTCCTACCTATCGTTGTACCATGACCCCATAAACGTGCACCAGTCCTTTACATCACACATCATTTCTGATGTTATTACTTCTACAGCCCCGCACGGCCCAATTTTATCTTCTCCCCAAAATCCACAAAGATAACTGTCCTGGAAGATGTAGTTTCTGCAGATGCACGGAGTCTTTTGCCCAGAGAAGGGGATCGAGGACCAGAGAACATAGGTTCAAGGTGAAGGGTAAAAGATTTAATAGAAATCCGAGGGGTAACTTATTCACACAAAGGGTGGTGCGTGCATATAACAAGCTGCCAGAGGACGTTGTTGTGGTTGGGACTATCCCATCGTTTATGAAACAGAGGGTACATGGATAGGACAAGTTTGGATGGAAATGGAACATACACATGCAAGTGGGACTATTGTAGCTTGGACATTGTTGCGCGGTGTGGGCGAATTGGGCCGAAGGGCCTGTTTCCACTCTGTATTGCTCTATGACCCTGTGACTCTATGACTCTACACCTCCATCCCCCACCAGGAAGGTCTTAAAGCCCTCTGTTTATTACTCGACCGCAGATGCAGACAATTTCCTTCTACTAATACACTCCTCCGCCTAGCAGAGCTGGCCCTTACCCTCAACAACTTCTGCGTCGACTCCTCCCATTTCCTCCAAATCCAAGGCGTATCTATGGGCATAACATGGACTTCACCTCTGCCTGCCTCTTTGTCGGGTACGTCCAACATTCACTGTTCCAGGCGTATACTGGCCCTATCCCCGAATTCTACCTCCGAAACATTGATGACTGCATTGGTGCTACATCCTGCACCCATGCAGAACTCAATGACTTCATCAATTTCACGGCTACTTTCCTTCCTGAACTCAAATTCACTTGGACCATCTCCAACATCACCCTAGCGTTTCAGGAACGCACCGTCTCAATCACATGAGACAAACTATTGACCGACATCTACTACAAACCTACCGACTCTCATAGCTATCTAGAATACACTTCTTCCCCCCTTGCTTACTGTAAAGATTCTATCCCATACTCCAAATTCGTACGTCTATGACGCATCTGCGGCCAAGATGAGGTTTTCCATACAGGATCATCTGAGATGTCCTCATTCTTTAGGAAACGTAGTTTCGCATCGTCCATTATAGATCAGGCTCTCACTAGATTCTCCTCGGTATCCCGCAGCTCCGCTCTTGCTCCCCCTTCCCCCATTCGCAAGAAGGACACAATCCCCCTTGTCCATACCTACCACCCCATCAGCTGTCGCATACGACATATTATCATCCTCCACTTTCGCCACCTCCAATGAGATCCCACTACTGGCCACATCTTCCCATCTCCACTCCTTTCTGCATTCCGCAGAGACTATTCCCTCATCAACTCCCTGTCAACTCGTCCCTTTCCACCCAAACCACCCCATCCGCAGGTAATTTCCCCGGCAACTGCAGGAGATGCAACACCTGTCCCTTTACCTCCCACCTTGACTCCATCCAAGGACCCTGTCAGTCTTTTCACTTGCACCTCCTCCAATCTCATCTACTTTATCCGCTGTTCCAAGTGTCAACTTCTGTACATCGCGTAGACCAAGCGCAAGCTCCGCGATCGTTTGATTGAACACCGCTCAGTCCTCCTTAACCAATCTGATCTCCCGGCTCCTCAGTACTATAACACCCCCTCCCATTCCCAATCTGACCGTTTTGTCCTGTGTCGGAGTCAGAGTGCGGCCCAGCGCAAGTTGGAGGAAAAGCACCTCACATTTCGCTTGGGTAGCCAGTACCCCTGCGCTATGAACATGGACTTCTCTACCTTCAAACGACCATCGCCTCCCCTTCCCAGTTCTCCCACCAGTCTTAATGTCTATGACTACATTCTCTCTCTGTCCCGCCCACTCCCCTGACATCAGTCTGAAGAAGGTTCTCGACCTGAAACGGCACCCGTTCTTTCTCTCTAGAGATGCTGCCTGTCCCGCTAAGTTACTCCAGCATTGTGTGTCTAACTTTTATTGTGTTCCTTACAGACAGCAGGAATTCTGCTCATAAGTTACACCTTCTTCATAAGACAGAAAGTACGGCAGCTCACGGGGATCAATGCAATTCGATTTTACTTTTACAATTTGGAGAACCTTTTGCGAATTGGTGCGAACATAGGTTTACAATATCTATCCGACACCTAACCCGCCGTCTTGGTCGGAAAATTACAGCATTTTGACATCAGTTTCGAAATGAATTTGTACAGAAATACAGATTCCTAACATCGGTTGCACGAGTTACAGTTAATTTTGCGTCTAAAATATTGAGAGTTGTACTTGCCAATGAACTTAGAGAAATGATCAATCTCCGTTCGCTGCAATACAGATAAAGATTATCAACGAAAAAGCATTGCAAGTGCATGGTCGCTGTTGCTGGAAGCATGAGAGGAAACATATACAAACACGTTTGTCCCGATAAATGGAAGTGGAGAAGACGTTTACACATCTAGGTCAACCTCGATTTGGATATCGCTCTTGTTACATATACATAACTAAAGCTCTGATCTTGTTATCTTCCGGTTGCGCGGTCATTCTATTTGCGCAAAGACGTGACGTGTCAGCGCTACGATTTTTCGCCAGCTTACTCAACGTTTTCCTGCGCTGCGATTGCACGAAATTACATTCCGATCGGTGGTCCAATGTAAACTTTAGCAAGGTTTAAAAATCTTAAAAACCTCGCATGCGTTGATCGATCTCCTCTCCTGCCACTCAGCGCCGCGTGGATTGGTATTTTCTCCTGCCACTCCGCGTGACGGTCCGCCCTTTCCTGCACCATCGCGTCTTAACTGGAGCGGTGAATGGCCGGCGCAGGTTTCCCAGCGGATACAATTTTCGGAGGGTCAGGAAACGGTCCGGTTAGGCCCTGGAAATGACGCCAAACGGAAAGCGGAGAATCTGATCTCGGCGGAATATAACGAACAGCGACCAGCGACCAGCGACCACCGACCAGCGGTCCCGTGAACAGCAGACCAGCGAGCGCTGTGAGACCACTCCAGCGCAGTCCCCTCTGGTCCCCCTCGCTGGCCGCTGCCCCTTCCCCCGTGATACTCCCCACAACCACCGTATTTTCTCCGAGCTCTCTCCCACCGCCCACACACCGTCATCCCGACACCTCCCAGCCAAACCCCCCTCCCACCGCCATGAGCCCTCCCCGCCCACCCCCCCCGCCATCACCCCCCCAACCTCTCCCCAACCACCCACCTGCCCCACATCCCATCCTCCCAAAGCCGCCTCCCCCCCACACACACCTCCCCCCAAACACGCCTCACCCACACACCCCCCTCGCCCACACAACCCCTCCCCAACACCCCCCCCACACACACAACCCTCCCCGCACACACCGCCGCCCCCACACACTCCTCCTCCTCCAAACACCACCCCACTCCCCGACACATTACCCTCCCCCACAACTGCGCAGTAATGCCTGGGTGTTCTATTTCACAATGAGAACCCAATGGGCGGGAATGTCTGCGCCGCCGGGGAGCCGCTATCAGTGGGTAGGGAGGGAGGGGGTTAGGGGGGATGGAGTGAGTGCGTGGGGGGGAAGGGAAAGAGGCGGATTGGGGGGTAAGAGGAAGAGGGGAATCAGGGGGTCAGCCGCGCTTGCGCAGTTAGTGCAACGGATGAGTGGTGGAATAATGCATTGGGGGAACGGGTGAGTGGTGGAATATTGCGTTTTAGGAATTGGTTGCGTTGGGGGACCAGGCTTCCCGTGTGATTGGGAGCTAATTGTTCCCACTTAGACTAGTCTATTGATATAAACGTAAGAAGAACCACGTCCTTTCGCATGTTGTGCGTCTTTGCAACGGTTCATCCTAAAAATGTGAAGGTGAAGATTTGATGAACGATTTTGTATGTAACAGTGGTATGTATATATTTCAGATAGATTTCAACGAGGAGCTGTTTTCGATCCCGGTTCTGGAAAGTAGATAGTACATTCGAGGAGAATATCACTTGCACAATTTCCATGGTATTTAACTTGTGCCGATCTAATTGTAATTATGGCATTCCTGAGTCAGTGGTTCATACATTTATGTTAAAGGAGCAGTATTAGGACAAAGGGCCCATCGAGTGTACTCCGCCTTTCAATCGGGGCTGAACAATCTTTCCCCTTAAATCTCATTCTTCAGCCTTTACCCCATAACGCTGACACACTTACTCATCAATAAGCTGTCTATCTCCGCCTTACAATTTATTCCACAGATTCATCACTTCGTATTAAATAGATTTCTCCTGAGCTTCTCTCTAACAAAACGTCCTTTGATTCTGAATGACTGATATACAACGTGTAGTGTAGCTGCCCCAGCATCCACCACCTTCCAACTAGAAAAATCACACTTATCAAAGGCATTCTGAAAAGTCATGCAACCAACATCCGCTGACACTCTTTTGTGTCATGCCATTTACTTCCTCAAAGAATTCAACCAGATTCATCAGGCAAGATTTCCCCTTAAGAAATCATGCTGATTTGTGGCCTATTTCATCAGGAGATCCTTAGTAGTCTGAAACCTCATCCTGTGTAATGGATTCTAAAATCGTCCCAACCACTGAAGTCAGGCTAATCGGCCTAGTTTGCCCTCTTTTACTTCGCTCCCATCTCGAACAGCGGAGTCACATTTACAAATGTCCCCCCTTCTGGAACACTACAGATTTTAGAAAAAACACAAAAATGTTCCGGCGGTGCCGGGAAGAAGCCGAGGCCGAAGTCTCGCGGGTCGGCTGTGGATCATCCCGGCCCGGGCCTCGCGGGTCGGAGGTGGAGCCTCGCGGGTCGATAGCTGCGGCCGAGATCGTCTACCAGGAAGCTCCTGGAGAGCACCTGGCAGCGATAGTGGACACGTCGGTGATGATGCGGTTGATAATGGCGCCGACCGACGGACGAGGACTAACGCGTTGAGTGAGGACACCGCTGCCCAAGGAAGAAACAAAGGAAGAACCGGCGTGTGATAACGGCCGTGAAGGGCGGGCGCGGGTCTTTAGATCTATGGATAATGGAGATCCGGCCTGCGGGCAGTGACGTGAATGAAAATGGAAAATGCAGGACCCGGCGTGGGGACCGCCGTGAGAGACGGGGAAGAACAATGGACAATGGGGGACCCGACGTGGGGGGCGCCGCAATTAGGGAGGTGGGAGGGGGTACAAAGGTGGAACTGGCGCGATTGGGGGTGTGCGTAACTTAGTAAGCCGCCCTTCTGGTCGACTATCTGCATACTTTGGCATGGTATGCAAGCAAAATATTCCATGCGACTTGCCACGTGTGACAATAAAGCATGCAATTAAGTTCCTCAACCTCCAATGGCACCTTTTTCTGAAACTTTTCCTGCAGTCCATCTCTTCGAGTGGATTATCTTCCTTCAGGCTTTTCGGCTTCCCATACACGCTATTATAGTCTCCAGTAAATTCTGCCCCCCTGACTCTGGTGTAGATCTCTTACAACCGCGTGCAATCACTCGACATGTCTGTTCCGGAAGTTCGCACTGAGTGTTGCCCAGTGGGGCTACAATAAAATACCTTTCAATTGATAAACCTCTTCTTAATTGTACATCGCAACCATTATACCTCACGATTGAATGTTGCATGAAATATCTTCACCTTACTGCCGTGATTTTGCTCCCTACTAAAAATGTAATTACCGCTCCTCTTTTAACTGAATCCCCACCATACCTGTAGCATGTGTACCCTGGAAATTTCAGTTGGATATACTGCCTCTCGCTCAAGAATGTTTCCGGTTTGGCTATAACATCTCAGTCCTATGCATGGATATATTCCCTCCATTTATTTATCTGGTTTATCTAACGGACTTCATGCATTACAATTAATACTGTTTAGTTCCTCAACCATTTCTCGCTCCATGTCTTGCAGCTGCACTGGTGTCCACATATTTCTATTGATTTAGCTTGTATATTTACCCCGGGTTGCCTATCTTCGACACTACTACTTTAGTTTTCACGACTGTCACACAAGCCTGACCATTTCATAGCCAAAGTCAATGTCAAAGTCAAAGTCAAATGTATTCGTCACATGGACACGAAATTGCAGTGAAATGAATTTGCCAGCAGTGATACACTTAAAAAAAGAACACACAATACACAATATAATTTAGCACAAACATCCATCACAGCATTCTTCACTGTGGTGGAAGACTATCTAGTTCAGTCAGTCATCCTCCTTTGTTCACCCGTGGTCGGGGCCATAAACCCTCCCTAGTCGGCGCTATGGACGGCCCGATGTACAGGCCCTCGTCGGTACGATCAAACCTCCGACGCCGGCTCAATCAAACAAACTCCGGGGTATGGAGTGCCCGAGTCGGCACTTTCCTACCGGAGACCGCGGCTACAGGACGACTGTTGGAGCTCTTCTCCGGCGATCCCAGGCAAGGGATCCCAGACTCCGGATGCAAAGACCACGCACGCCCGCGGCAAGAAGCTCCACAGACCGCAGCTTGAGGATGTTATAGTCCGCGGGCCCGCGATCGGAGCACTCCTTTCTGGCGACACCGGCAAGGGTTCGCCTGCGCTCGCGATTAAAAATTCCACGCTGCGCCAGCTGCTAAGGCTCTTAGGCCCGACTCCGGGAAAGGCCGCTCCAATCCGAGCTGTAAGGGCGCGAGAGGGGAGGGGGATAATTCACAGAAAAAGTCGCCTCTCCGTCGTGGGTGACTGAGAAACTGTCCCCCCCCCAAAATCACCCCACACAAGGCACACCGAGAAATACCCAAAACAAACACTTAGACAAACCAAAAAAGCAAACAAATTCGATAAAACGAACACGCTGCTGGCAGGGCAGCCGACACGCAGCGCCCGCAACCGTCAAACAGGAACATTTAAAAATGTTGCGGAACATTTAAACATATCTCTACCACTATCCCCACTTCAGGTGGAATCCGTCGCTTTTGTATGTCAGCGGTGCTGCAGATCTTATCCATATAAAACACAACTTATTCTCAATTACAAATTCTTCAGATTACTTTGCCCTATAGTCCTATTGCAAGCCACACTGGCGCATGGTCTCGGAATCCAGAGATTACAGCCATTGGTGTCTCGATGTTTAACCTTCAGCCTATGTTCCTAAATTATTCTACAAAGTTGTATCATTATTCTAAGTATGTCGTCGATACCAATGTGTAGAACTACCCCTTGGGTCGGGGCCCACTTCAAAAATGTTCTGCAACCTTTCGTAGAAGTCTTTGTCTCCTAATCGTCGAGGCAAAATGCCAGCGGTCTATTTAGCGATCACCAGATCTCCTGCCCATTCCCCTAATCATAGAACCTCCAAGGATTGCAATCCTGCTTGCGTGCGAACTCAACTGATGCGCATCAGTGCCAGTCATTGTGCGATATATCTGACTGTTGCTGTTGGTCTCCTCTGCAATGCTGCACTGCTTTGATGATATAGAATACATATGGAAATCGTGCACGTCCCAATATCCTTAATCAGAAAATAACACTCATTATTATTGCAGTGAATTGGATGAAGGAATCATGCCGCTATAGCCGACAATATTAGAGGATGTGCTTTAATGTGCTAGTTGTCGGAGAAGTCTTGCAAAACATAACTGCCGAATGGTAATTTGGCGCAGCGCATTCCTTTGCTGCAACTTGGAATTATTTTGATCGCCCTGCAGAAAATGGTGATTGACAAAATACTACCAAGTTCTGAATTTGCTTTTGCATATACATATTTATCTCCTCTTGAAATATGTTATTGTAAAGAATGTAAAGTCACCACAGGGAAAGCACACAGTGGCTCTCAAAAGTAAGAGATACAAACGTTTTTTTTGGATAAATAGTATGCCCATACGAACGTCCTTTCGGACATTATCATGTGTTTTATTTATATTGGGTATTAATAAATATACTGATATTATTTACTAAAACGTCATATATAAGTTGTTTTAAATTAATTGTTACGTGATAAGTTGACCTTTCTTTCTGAGCAAATTGGTATCTTCACCGGACGATTTCAAAATAGATTTTCTCGCCAAGTAAATACACCTGAACTCAGATAACAAATTGTTAAATAGAATTGTAAAATGTGAGATCATTTAACGAACTGTTGAAAATACTCCATTGCACGTTCAGGTGAAATATTGGCAATTTCAACAACCGCAAGATGTTGCTATAGATATTTGGAATACGATCCATAGAATTATAGAGTCACGTAGCATGGAAATAAGCTGATACGTGTGTGTCAAGTCACTTGAACGACGGCACTATACACAACAACGAAGCTTCCTATAACACGATACTCTGCGCAACCACCCAGGTCTCCATTTCAATATTTCCCCTCTCGCCTTAAATAATGTACTCTACTTCCAGGCTCAACTACCATTGGGGTTAGACGGCATTCATCTTATCAACGCCCGCTTGATTATGCACACGGCTGTAATGTCAAGTTTCAGCTTTGCCTGCTCCAAGTAAAAAGGTACCAACCCATCGAACCTCTACTTTAAACACTGGACCTCGAATCCAGTATCGTCCCCTTGAATGTGCACCATTCACATCTTAATAACAAGCTTTCTAGAACATGACGAACAGAACTGCAAACTGTAGACTAGATCCGGCATCATCACGTGTATTCTGAGGTTCCATCTCATGTCCTCCTTACCCTGACAAATGATGGGAAGCTTGCGCAACAACATGTTTTCACTGCACCATCGAAATGATTGGACACTTGCCAACATATACTGATTAATCCTACCGCGGATTGCGAAGATTTCACTTCCACCGTAGTGCAGGTAGGTTGTTTGAGGTGGACATATTGTACAAGTGCAGCTCAGCACTGAATTAATATTCCAAAATTCGTTTGATACTTGACAATGTTACTCGTAGCCTTGTTTACGGTCGAGACCAAGGCCATTCTGCAGTAAATGTGTGCACTCAGTCCAATAAATCTCAATTGAATATTCATTAATTTAATATCAGTAGAATGTACTGACATATTATTGTTGTTAGATTAATATTTCCAATGTAATTAATGGACAATATTGTATTAATCACATTAAAAATACTGTATTCTGAATATTCACTTGGATATTATATTTGCTTTTTAACAGACGCCGATTTGAAATACAAACTAAAGGGTAAGCATATGCACTTCAGAATAAGGCACACAATTAACCCAGATTCAACATATATCGCAATCATTCTTCCATTTCCTGGTCTTTCCAACACATGAATGATATTGAAAATAATATTTGGATAATAACCGGTACATCTCAATTAATATTTGTTTTCGAAGACAAACAACATATATTTGTTTGTGTCGGACATAATTTGTTCGACAAATTAGCTCAACGGATTTGCGAGGTTCCTTCCAAGCCATCGATCCTTGGGAAAAACTATATTTTTGAAAAAGGAAGTTCTTACCCTACAAATGATATACTACAAATATAGAGTATTCGGATGAAATTTGCATGGGCTGATAAATAAATGCTTCAGCATAATACATTTATCCTTTTAATTAAAAGTTTGGCTCAGACCATTCTCAATCCAATCTCCTCAATTAGCATGTGTACGTTTGTACCGATGCGATGTCCATTATCTCTGTGGGAAAGTCTTTCAGGTCCTCAGCTTGATTTTGCAATTTTTTCAACATTTCAATATCCAGGAATCTACGCTTCTAACTGCCATCAGCAAGAATAACATTGATATTAGTTTTAGTTGCGTTTACAATTCATTCATTTACAAATCGTTTTGGGTTACCTGTTTTCTTGGCTACCAAAGCCTCCGTTTGCAACACATGCTCCATGCATTTATTGTATATTGGAAGATATTGGCTGGTTCCAAACACGAGTATCTTGCATTGTGACACGTGCCTCATTTAAATGCATGCTGTACCATTTTTGTTTCGTTGTAGATATAGAAGAGATCAGAGCAAAACTTAATGAAACCGGTGAGTATGCAGCATTGGATACAGGAGGTGCAATATCATGAAAAGTAACTGCCAGAACTGTCCCGCGTTGTTCTTTACGACAATTCAGTCTCAACTTGCAGTAATGATTCTGATTTTTACTTCCAATAGTTCTCTACAATAATATGTTGATGCGTATAATATCCCATGGTCAATGCAGTTATTTCAATACATCGCAAGATAATTAATATCTCTGTAACTGTAGAAATATTTGTTTTAAAGAAAAGCTAAAAAGTGTAAATACATTTAGGCAGAGTTAAACTAAATTATTAAATGTGTTCGAATTTAATTTCTGTCCAAACAAAGTGAAGGATTAATGTAATATAAACTGTGTTTCAAAAGAGCACAGCGTCAGATTCAGGGTCAGGCTCAGGTCCAGGTACAGGATCGGAGACAGTGTTCTCAGAGTGCGTTTGAATAGCAAACATATATACTTGAGTTGAAATGATATCGCCGTACCATTTCTTGTTCTCACCGTCTCCATTACAGGAGACAGACTATTAATTGGCATATATTATAAACCCACTGACTTCCATAGATAACTAGACTGCACTTCTTCGCACACTGCTTCCTGTAAAGACACCCTTCCCTACTAATTCCCCGTCTACGTCGCAACTGCACCCAAGATGAGATGGGCCATAACAGGTCATCGGATATATCCTCATTATTTAGGAAATGGAGGTTCCCCTCTTCCAACAGAAATGAGGCCCTCCCTGTGGTCTCCTCGATAACCCGCAGCAACGCTATTTCTCCCCCTACCACCCTCAGTCGTAACAGAGACCCCTAGTCCTCATCTGCCAGCCCATCAGCCGTCGCATATACCACGTAATCCTCCAACATTTTCGCACCTCCAAGGGGATCCCAGCAACAACCACATCTTCGAATTTCCACCCTTTCAACTTACCGCAGAGCAATACTCCCCGTATCTCCCTGGTGAACTCGTGCCTTCCCTCACAAGCCAATCCCTCCACAGGCACTTTCCGCTGCAATCGCAGGAGATACAACACCGGTTCCTGTATCCCCTCGCCTCCGTCCAAGGATCCCGACAGTCTTTTCAGATAAGGCAGAGTCTCACTTGCACCTCCACCAACCTCATCTACTGTATCCGCTATTCCACGTGTGGACTCCTATATATCGGCGAGATAAGCGCAGCTCGGCGAGCTGAACATCTCCGCTTCTTCCGCCTAAAATTACCTGATCTCCCGGTCGCTAAACACTTTAACTCCCCCTCCCATTCCTGCTCTGATCTTTCTGTCCATGGCCTCCTTCATTGTTAGAGTGAGGCTCGGCGCAAAATGGAGGAACAGCACCTCATATTTCGCTTGGGCAGCTTACACCCACCGGTATGAGCATTGACTTCTCTAACTTCAGGTAACCCTTGCTTTCCCAACGTTCCAATCATCACCTTCCCAGTTCTCTACCAGTCTTACCGTTTCCGACTACTTTTCATCTCTGTTTGCATTGATCAGGGAAAACAAAGCACCTAACTCCCAGCTAACAATGACCATTTCTACATTTTGCTTGATCTCCATACCCTTTTCCCTATTTTTACACCTTACGCTTACTTATCCTTTTATCTCGCTGTCCCCTTACATCAGTCCGAAGTAAACACGAAACGTCACCCATTCTTTCGCTCCTGAGATGCTACCTGTCCCGCTGAGTTACTCCAGCATTTTGTGTCTATCTTTGTTTATATTAATATTGCATTCCGTGTATTTGATTGCATTTGTCGTATTCTTTTAACGGTGACGTCTTTGAACAATGAATTGAATATATAGAAGTTACGACTCGCCTTCGGCATGTTCTGGTAATCAGTCGAAAGCTTCGATTGACCAACATATCGCACGGAATAATAGTCAAATGTAAGATACATATCGATAAGCATGTTCGCATCTTTCATGGTAAAAACCATACCTTACAATTTAGTTATGGTCCATTGATTCTGCGATGGCGATTCTACTTGGGAACATATGATGAGAGTAATATTACATGTGAAGTAACCCTTCGTTAGTAATTCCATCGAGATATTTCTTACCTAAACGAATATGCATTGTGAGCAAATAACGTGACTGCCTGCAGGTGCATCAATTATGGGATACAATCTTCGACCGAGCAATTATTTGTGTGCTGTTGTTAACATACGAAGAGCAGAGGGGTACTCTCGGAAACGAAAGATACTTGAGAAAATCAATTACGTTGAATGGAAATGACGACAGATACTATACAAACTACCGTTGGTCAAGTTTAATCCTGTATCGATGTTGGAGCCGATATACGAACCGTCCATTATCATGCAAATTCCACTGCAATGCATGCGTATTTACAGCTCTGTGCGAAATATCCAGGTCGTTAGCTGAGAACACTCATGCCTTATATACATATGTCAGTGAGTGCAGTTAATGGAGATGACTTTGACCCTGTGATCCAGGTCATGTTAGCGGGCTTCTGAGCTGTGATACAAACCTTTGTGCAAAACATGCAAAACAGTTTTCTGCGGCGTTATTCTGGAATACATAGACATAATTTCAGAATTGTCTTCATGGGGAAAAAAGCAGTTATGTTCCATAGTATGTACGGCAATGTTAGTTCCTAATGGATAACAAGCAGTACTAAATGAAACATTACCTTATTTTCAAACAATAAAACACATTATCTGTGCTATTTGACAGTAATGTATTTTCGACATTAATGAAGAATTGAAATTTGTTGCATATTCAGAATCTATTCAAACGAATCTACTTTACTAATGTTACTATTATTACTATTATATTTTCATACTAGAAAAAAGAATGAACAACACTGAAAAGGGTAAGTACAATTAAATCCTTGGATGAAAATCTATAATGAATATGTGCCTAATTGGTTACTATAGAGTATTCACTTTTTTTAGGAAACGAAATACTGTAGATGTGGATTGAATAAACTGTGTTGTTTCATTTGCTTTATTACTCGCAGAGTAATTGAATCGAGTAATATATGATATACGATGCCTCCATTTTTGTAGTAGCAATCCATGCGAAACGCCACTGGTCATGGATCTTGAACCGATATATTGTCCTTCCTTCACAACCTTATGCTCTTCTGTGCCTTTCCAAGATGCTCCAAGGGGAAACGGGCGCAGACTATCCCACCTCTGCTTACAACTCTCGTTCTTAAGTGCCTGTAATCTCCTCAGGAAGGTTTTTTATAACGTTCCATCTTAAGGATATGTTTGCTACCGTTGCATGAAAGGAACTGGGCACAATACTTATGATATTTTATTACACCTACTGCTACAGTCTCGAGTTAATGTTCCAAATTCTGCATTGAATGCCCTGAGCAAAGAAGAGTCACACACACTTTCTTCACCAAATTGTACATACTCTCAATTCCACCATCTACGTTGAATCAGCTTCCAATATAAGAATTTCCACCATGCCACGTCCGACATGCCCTCCGCCATTCATTCCGTGGGAATTCACCTCTCACCTGACTATACTCCCTTTTCCGTTGTATTACTCTAGTGCCCTTTCCCCCAGAAGAAACTAGGATAGAATTCACCTGGTCCTCATGCTTCACCGCACCAGCGTCCGCACCCAACACATTATTTTCCGATATTTCCGTCATCTGCTACCTAGAAAGACTCCTGGGGGCCCTGGATGGAGGCAGGGCAGGAAGCATATGACAGGAGATAATTCTCCTGAGGTTGCAGGGAATTTACCTGGCGATGGCGTTGTTTGGATGGGAAGCGATGAGTGAATTACGCAGCAAACTGCGTTAAGAGTGGCCTCCAAGGTAGACATTACAGTGTGGAGATGGGAAGATATAACTGGAATCGCCTTCTTTAACATAAACATAAACTTGGTGAAAGTTTTGCAGAAGACATGTGCTCGGTCCGACAACGCCTGTTGAATCTTACAGTTGCAAAGCATTTTAACTTCCCTTCCCATTCCTCAATTGGCATTTCTGCTTTGGGGTCCTCCATTACCAGGTGGAGACGATGAACATTTGGAACAGGACCACCCGCCAACCCCCCCTCCCTCACCGACCCCCTGCCGCGTTGCTTCGGAGTCGCACCTATATATTCCTTTCCCATATCCGGTTATTTACGTACGTCTGGATACATAATTCACAAATCTTTTCCCGTCACACGCCTTCTGCTTTTATCTTTGGCCTTTGTTCAAACATCTACTTATAACCCCCCTCCTGTGTCCAACTACTACCAGCCCCGCCTTGCCTTACTCTCATCTCTTCCAGCTTTATTCTCCCCACCTACAATCAGCCTGGGGAAGTGGAACAGGTGACGTTTCTGTACTGGACACTTCTTCTGAGAGTCAGAGGAAATTGAAACGAACAAACGATTGAAAGCCATACAAAAACCAACGATGTTCAAGGAAAGATACAGCCCACAATTGTCAACTGTTGGCTATGGGTTAGGTGATATTGAGTTATGCAGACAGATAATGACAAGACGACAGCGAAAATACTACGATTAGTAGTGGGGGAGGGACGGAGAGAGAGGGGTTGCAAGGGTTACTTGAGGTTAGTGAAATCAATATTTACACCGCTGGGCTGTAAGCTGCCCATGTGAAATATGAGGCATTGCTCCGCTCTTCAACGTTTGGCCTCCCTCTGACAATGGAGGAGGCCCAGACCAGGATGATGAGTATGGGAAAGAGAAGGGGAGTTAATCTGTTTCGCTACCGGACGATCCCGTCAGCCAACACGTACTGAGCGAAGGTGTTCAGCGAAACAATCGGCCAATCTACGTTTGGTCTCGCCGATGCATAGGAATCCGCGCCTGGAACAGCGGGGACAGTAGATGAGCTTGGAGGAGGTGCAATTGCCCCTCTCCCTCACCTGAAAGTGCTGCCTGGTACTCTGGACAGAGGTTAGGGGTGAGGGGAAGGAATATGGTCAGTTGTTTCATCTCCTGCGGTTGCAGGGGAAGAAACGTTGTGAGGGGTGGGGTGGGTGTGGAGGGATGAGTTAACCAGGGAGTTGCGGAGGGAACGGTCTCTGCGGAAAGATCAAAGGGGTGGAGCTGGGAAGATGTGACTAATGGTGGGATCCCACTTGAGGTGGCTAAAATTGCGGTCTGTGCTCTGTGCGACGGTTGACTGGATGAAAGGTGTACAACTATGGCGACTCTGGCCCTGGGAGGACAGAGAGGAGGGAAAACAAGAGCGGAGCTGCGTGGTTTCGTGGAGTCACGCGTGAGGGCCTCATCTATGATAGACTAGATTCACTCCCGTTCGTAAAGAATGAGGTCATCTCGGATGCCCTGGTCTGTCACGCATATCTTGGGCGCAGATTCGCCGCAGACGGATGAATTGGCTGTAGCGGACAGCGTCTTTGCAGGAGGCAGTGTGGGGAGAAGTGTAATCTAGATAGTTCTGGAGGTCAGTAAGTTTATAATATGCGGCAGTCATAGTCTATCTCTTGTGATGGAAACGCGGAGATCAGGGCACGAGAGAGGTGTTGGAAATAATCCAAGTTTATTGGAGTGCAGCGCGGAAATTTGTAGTGGAGTTAATGGAGTACACGAGGACTGTGTGGATGCAGGAAGTGGCCTCGATGTATTCGTCAATGTAGCGTAGATAGAGTTCGGGGATAGGGCCAGTGTACGCCTTGAATAGGGATTGCTGGACGTACCATACAAAAATGGAGGCATAGCTAGGACCCATGCGAGTGCCTCCGGCTACGCCTTCTTGTCTACCTATCTCCCCACGTTCAGAGAACAATATGCCCCACCCCTTGTCCAGCACACCCTCCCCCGTTCTACAACGCTCAACGTAACCATATAATTTACTGTGTAAAATCAAGCCTTTCCCTTCGTCCGCTTAACAATAACAACTCCAAGTTTTAACAGGCAAATGACATGCGCCATGCAGTGACATATTTCCCCACTTCACCTATATTCTTATGTAATATAATTTATCACTCTTCTGCACCCATTACTCCATATATTTCCGTTTATATAGCAGCAATGTGTTAACAAAATTGACATTCAGGTTACTGAAGCAAATGACAAACAACAGTGGGATATCCAGTTATCAGTGGCACTCTATTGATAGCATATCCCCACACTCAAAATATTCTCCATCACCACCATCCCGTGACTCCTTCCCCCAAGTAGGCATTGTATCCAATTGAATAGATCGCCTCGAATCTAACATTTAAAACCATGGAGACACTGATTAAAGGCCTTGCTGCAGTGCAGGTAGACACTTTCTACTGCCTGTCATTTAACAGTCCTATTGGATAGCTGGTCACAACTCTATGCGGAAATGTTCAAGTAGAAGTCTGGACATCATCATTGCAGAAAAACTGCACTCTTTATATTTTCTAAGCTGGTTGTTGCGCTTTAGCGAATGTATTGTGTGTGCATTTTAGTTGGAAATGAAATTCTATTGCGTCACACGACTAAATATAATTCCGTTTGGGAATATGGTCCCGCGACTTTCCATCTTACCGTTGGATCTGAAACTTAATGCATATAATTTGGCAGAGTTCCAGAAATTGAAAGACATCTGCCAGGAGGAAGGTTTGTGCCTCAGATTCTCTTTATCGAGGAATGAAGTTTAATCATTCTCCCCACCTTCGCAATTAAGTGTTAAAATGAAAGGTTTGGTTCCAAAACATGACAGACGTTTAGATGACGGTTGGTGATGCTCATATCTTGCGAAAATGAATGGACGCACATTTTTAATGAAACAGAGCCACCATGATCACAATGAATGGCGGTGCTGGCTCGAAGGGCCGAATGGCCTCCTCCTGCACTTATTTTCTATGTTTTTATGTTTCTACATTGTAAAAACTAAACGAGTTTCTAACGCAACACGATTAAACAGAACAATTTACGAATTTATGCTCAGCACGTTGTGTAGTGTAAATATTCTATCCCCTTCGCTCAAATTTCTCTCCGTCTCAGCAAAAACGGTAAGATCATTGTTTTATTATAAAGCTGAATTATTTTCTGTGCGCATGGACAGATTATTTTTTTTGATTTCTGCAGACACATAAATCCTAAATACGGCCTCACGTCTGCTGTCGGCCTCTCCCCATGCACCGCATTTAACTTTTCTGCTGTGACACTTTTTATTTTACCTGCTTTTGCAGTTGTATTACTCCGTTAATAAAGTAAAATGTTTTTAGTCCAACTTATACTCTTACCTTCAACAAAGTTTGGGCATACAATGAAATGCCTATCGGTCAGAAACATTTAAAAATGTTTCAATTTATAATATGGATTTGCTTTTTACTCTCAGTGGACGTATACGATCGAGTTCTGAAGATATAACTTAATTTGCTATTTCTCCCACTTGTAGATCCCACTCGATCTAATTTTTTTTTTTAAGAAGTTTTTTTCGTTAAGCCACAACATCTAAGATGTGATATGTATTTACCTCGCTAATTTATACAAAGGATACAATGGATACAAAGGACATTTATTATCACATACACCAATTGGTGTAGTGAAATTTGACTTGCCAATGCAGCACACGAATAAAGATAAGACACAACATTAAAGAATTTAACAATAAACATAAAGCAACATCCCTCCCACAATGGTTTGCCTTCCTCCACATTTATTCCCCCAATGTGGGGGAAGGCAGCAAAGTCCAGTCCCATTCCCTGTTCACCCGTAGTCGGGCCTATTGTGGCCTCCACAACCAGTCCGATGATTTTGGCCCTCTTGCCGGAAAGCTGGAACTCCGGCGTCGGGTGAAACACTCCTCAGTGGCCTGGAAATCTCCGGAGCGGCCGCTTCCTCCCCGAAAACCGCGGCACCCATAGTCCTCAGGCCGTGCTGGTTGTAGATCCGACTCTGGCGATCTCGAATCCCAGGCTCCACGGTGTTTTAAATCCAGCGCCGCCCGCCCCTGGACGCCCGCAGCCACAGATCCTAGGACCTTGAAGTCGGCGGCCACAGCACTCCGCAGCTTACCGCACGGCAACCCGGTAAGGCATCGCCTGGTCCGTGATGGCGTCCCCGCGCTGTGCCTCCGCCGAAGCTGGGGTTCCGGCCGTTCCCGACAGGAAACGCCGCTCCGGTCCGATGGTAGGCCGCGAGGCGGGGGGGGGGGGGGGGCGAAGAAACAGCTCGGAGGAAAGCTGCCTCTCCGACCGGGTAGGGACCTGGAAATAAAGTTTCCCCCTTTCCCTCTCACCACCCACCACATAAAAGACTAAATTACCTCCAAAACAAACACTTTATCTCACTAAAAATAAAAATAAAAAATGGAGAAAAGACTCACGGCAGCCGTACTCGATGGCGCCCCCCTACATGTTACTTCGTTAGGGACACGTAATATATTCAGCAGGACGAATTTAAATCCAAATACCCTTCTAATTGGTAACCATTTTGCACAATTTACCGTCACGAATTTAAATGTTGATGTTAATTAAGTATTTTGGTCTAGTACTTATACTTCGTCCATCTCATTATCGTCAACTTCTGTGACAACATCGTTAATTTAGATTTACTGAGATGATATCCATGAATTCCATAAATACTGCGTGGACAAATTGATACATAATGAATTTGATTAACATTCTCTGTGGAAAATTGATCACGATATATTTCACACTTCCCGTGTTAGCTGGAGTTGTCTGTCATGTGGTCTGCACTGGTAATGTGATCCACCCAGTTCCTGACTTAATGTGTATAATAATTCCCTGCAGAGATGGAGAGTCTGAGATCGAAGCTTACTGATTGGGGTGAGTATAAATATTTATTTTCCCCGATAGATTTTACAAAATCATGTGTCGCAATGAATTAAATGACGATGCAAAATTTTTTTTTTTAATCCTATGATAAATAAAAAATATTCTAACATTGTAATAATTTAATTCAAGGCCTTAGACACTATTAATTCGGTTTACTCATAATTATCTGAGCTGGTTTACCAAAATGAATCTCCACAGCCACACTGCCGATGGGGATTCGATCACGGCTGGACTCTGCCTGCGGCCGCGGCCAACACGGATGTGCTTGGTGGCTGAAGTGTCCGCCGAGAACAAGGTACTCGGACGGGTCCGGCGGGCGAGCGAGGAGAGCCGTCGATGAGCGACGATGGAAGCCGTTGAGCGTAGAGGCACGTCGGTGAGTGATGAAATATTTCGGTGAGCGAGAAGGACCATGCGAGAGCACGTAAGGACGTCGGAGTGTCGGAAGGGGCGTCGATGAGCAACGAACTACGTCGGTGATGGAGAAGTGCCGTCGGGGCGCAAGGAGGAACTCTGTGAACTAGAATCTAAGTCGCTGAGAGTGAAGGCCGTCGGCGAGCCGTCGCTTGCACTAGTGCCGGCAGTCGACCGTGGACGGTCGGTCGTGGACGCACCGCCAAAAACAAAGTGGGACACGACGTTAGGAAGGGGCGCAGAAAGAAGAAGGATCTATCCGGCGTCGGGAACAAACAGGGGTCAGGGGTGGGGGCACCGACGGGTACATAGAAGGGAACGGCGAGGTACGGCCGCCGAGAATAGCTTTCTCGGCGGGGGTAGGGGTAGGGAGAACAGGGAGACGGACAATCGAGACTACATTGATTAATTTTGTAATTATGTTGGCGCCCTAATCCTGGTGATTCTTTGCTTACGTGTGTATTGTACCAAGTACATGTGACAATAAAGTATCTATCAATCATTCAATCAATCACTCAATAATCAATAACTCACTCCCTCATTCGCTCACACTCTCACTCAGTTACTTACTCAATCACTCACTCACTCACACTCACTCACTCACTCACTCACCCACTCACTCACTCACTCACTCACTCACTCACTCATTCACTCACTCACTCACTCACTCACACTCACTCACTCACTCACTCACTCACACACTCAGTCACTCACTCACGTATTCATTCACTCACTCACTCACTCACGCACTCACTCACTCACTCACTCACTCACTCACTCACTCACTCACTCACTCACTCACTCACTCACTCACTCACTCACTCACTCATTCACACTCGATTGCTCAATCAATCAAGCAATCGATCAATCGATCGTTTGATCAATACATCTATCAATCATTCGGTACACATTGTGTAAAATATCATGGCAAGGCCGAATCTTATGCGTCCTCATATAATCCATATTTTTTTCCATTCCCTACATATCGATATGCTTTTCCACGTTTAACTTCGCCTATACTCATATTTTATTAATGAAACATTAACTAAACTTATACCTAGGAAATCTTTAGCGGACGGTGAATATTAATTCAGCTTATCTTGTCTGCACTGATATGAAACTTGCAGTCTGCTCTAATAACCGGCCTTCTAGCCCTGTCGATCGCATATCTTCAAGTGGTTATGAAAGGTTTTAGTGCATCGACATCCACATTTATTGCAGGATGAGGATAACCAAAAAGTGCTGGTGTAACTCAGCGTGGTCAGGCAATATTTCTCCGGGATGTACGGTTTCCTCCCACACTCGAAAGGTATACAGGTTTGTACATTAATTGGCTTGGGATAGTTGTAAATTGTGTAGGATCGTATCAGTGTGCAACATTTCCTCGCTGTATCTCTAAACTGAACTGAACTAAACAGTGAACATTGTAACGGTATAAAGGAACCGCTGTTGGTTTGCGCATTCGAGGTATGTTCGACTTAAAACATTTAAGGACAGCAGAATGGCGCCTGTGGTATAATAATCACATACCCAGAAAATTTACTTCGATCGTTACCTTGAGTGTTGTGTGCATGTTTTCTCCGTGACCGCAGTGGTTTTATCCGGGTGTTCCTGTCTCCTCCTACATCCCACTGACGTGCTCATTTGCAGGTTATTGGACCTCTGAATTTGCCGCCTTGTCTAGGCAGTCGTGGAGAAAGTGTGATAACATAAAATTGGTGTGAACGTCTGATGCATGCTGTATCACTAAACGGCATTAAACGATTTTCGTGTCAGTAATTTTACTGGAACATCAAATGCAGTGTTTAGTGATTTTATAATCTAATAGCAAAAATAGATTATAAACCGATATATCCCACGATCGAACTGTGACGCCGAAATCAAAATTACGTGAACACGTTTATTTATAAAAGGTATTAACTGCAAATATTATTTATTTCAATTACATTATTTTGTCTCATCTTCTGATGAATGTAATTATTACCTGATAATGTGTTCAACTGTTATTTTTTCTTGCCTCATTTATTGATTGCATTGGTGTTGTATTAAACTCTATACTCTCGTTTGAAGAACGATGCATTTTGAGTGACCTGATTTTTGAGTAATTTATTATTGAATGCCTTTACTTATGATGGATTATGAGGCGAACATGTCTTCCTTCGCATTATGTTCGATAGTTTGAGCAGTGGAAGCTCTCCTTGTTGTACCAATGTATGGTACAGCTTTCATCCCATTATTGGTATGGCAGAAGTGAATGAACAGCAAACGTTTCTCATTTCCACCTGTATCTTTCTGTATGTTCTGCATCTTTCGTCATATATTATCTCTGAATTATCTCTCATATTGCAACCTTCACGTGGTCCGTCTTGTGTACACAATCATATAAGATCATCTCTTATATTATTTCAGCATTATACCTCAGCTTGCAGTCTTTCAATTCCAAGGAATGATACATAAACTTGCTTTTGTTTCCAATATGAAGGTTTTTTTTTTCTGTTACGTAACCTTATAATCCAAATAAATTTACGTTTATTTCTTTACAGAACAAGATTTGAATTTGAAAGACATTAGTAAGTTTGTGAATTGGAATCAAATGCATTTATTGTTATAAACAGCTTGGGGTAACTCTCCATAACTCTCCTTTGCCAATTCCACCTAGCCTGCAGTATTCAAATTATTCAGCATGTGCGTAACCCCCACTATTAATAATCGAATGCATTTAGTCCCGGTGACAGTCTGTGAAAGAGAATTTCGAAGAATCCCTGCACGAAATGAGAAGGAAATCCATCCGGTTACGTGCGTAAATGGACCACCCGGTTATCGTGCAATCATGTGCCACATCTCGCAGATAGTAAAATACTTCAGTTTGGCTTGCCATGTGGCTGCCCTGTTTAAAGTTTGTGAACGCGTATCCTAAATTCTATTAAATATTCTACCACAAGGACACTGTGATTCTTCTTAATCAGTTCATGTGTAGTTAATGACGATTTAGCAATTAGTATGCCTTCTGATGTGGCATAAGTGGGTTCATGCCATCGTCATTTCATATCTAAAATACTATTTCCAAAAATTTTCATTCTCTCATTGAAACTACCCGTACTTACTTTCAGAGTTCAACTAACCTCACACATATTTTTTCTGACATCAGAAATTATGGATGCCTCACACTCTGCCCATTCGATTAGCGATCAGAGATGGCGTTGAGCACAATTATAATCTGTGGCAATCAAGGAGCTATATAATTTCTGTCTTAAAAATGCTCAATGTGTTGCATTTTTCGACCCTCTATTTGACAACTGCTTTCCAATCCATATTTATAGACTTTCTCCAACAGGGCATCCGTTTTTCAACAGATCACCAATAGAACACAAAACGTTTTAGCGGCATGTTGAGAAATACCTTCTGAATTCCAGAATCTATCAACCATGCGCTCCCATCTATCAAAACTGATTGTTAGATTTTGAACGAGCGCTAGCAGCTTTCATAACCGTTATATAATGTCTTTAAAAATATTTACCTGGCCTGGTAATGTCGTATCTTATTTGGTATCCTCTGGTACAGGATGGTAACATCGTCACGAAAACGAATTAAAGCATCAGCTTCTAACCTGCGACTCTCACATTTTCTGAACCCTGGTTCCTTGTAAATGATCACATTTATAAATGATCAATCTGTTGACAATAACTGAATTAAGTCATACCTGCTTAATTTCAAAGGCATGTTCTACTGTATTTTGGCCTCGTCGTTCAACACCTTTGGCTGGGATCGATTCTAGCCATATTTCCATATATCATTAGAATTAAGACGGTAGAACTTTATTTATCCCAGGAGGGAAATTGATCGGCTAACAGTCATAAAAAACACAAAATACATGAATCATGAAATTAAATTATTGAATTCAAATGATTGGGCATGTGCGATGGATGAGGGGGGGGGGGTGTGTTGGCACTGGGAAGACGGATCCCCGCTGGCGTTCTGTCCTGCATCGTGGATCCAGTCTTTTGCTGAAGGTACTCCTCAGGTTGGCCTGTGTGTCCTGGAAGGGGTAGGCTGTATTGTCCAGGATGCTCCGCAGTGTGATGAGTATCGTCCCCTCCAAGGTCACCTTGCATGAATCAACTCGGCCGCCAGGAAGGAGCCAGCCCAGCTGGTGAGTTTGTAAATCCTATTGTTGGCAGCGGCCTTCGCCTTTCTGCGCCAGCACAAGGCAGCGCATAAGATAGCACTGACTACCACCGAATGGTAGAACATTTGCAGCATTTTACTGCAGTCGTTGCGGGTTCGCAGCCTTTTCAAAAAGTGCAGCCGGCTCCGGCCTTTCTTGTGCAGTGCCTCAGCGTTGATGGACCAGTCCAGTTTACTGACAAGTACACTCGAAGGTATTTGTACTCCCTTGTAAACCGCCAACCACACAATTGAGGGAGACAGGGGTCGGGGGTGCTCCCTCCTCCTCATGTCCACAATTAACTCCCTAGTCTTGTCGGTGCGAGCTGCCAGTGTTTCAGCCAACGACACTCAGCAAAGTCGTTGACTACACCTCTCCAATCATTTTCCCTCCCCTCACTGATGCAGTCCACAATTGCAACGTCAACTGAAAACTTTAGTAGGTGGCAGGAGTTCGAGTTATTTATGAAGTCCGAGGTGTAGATGGTAAACAGGAAGGGAGAGAGCGCTGTCCCTTGTGGGGCCACTGTGTTGCTCACGACCATGACCGTAACAAAGTTCTGTAACCTGACATAATGGGGTCGGCCTGTCAAGTAATAGGTGATCCAGTGTCAGTGTCGCCTTCATGTATTTGTGCACCCGTTTTACACCCCCCCTCTCACAAATCGTGAAGGCACACTTCTTCAGGTTCAGAAGAGCCTTTATGTCACTGGTGACCCAGGGCTTGTTATTGGGGAAACAGTGTACAGTCTCCTCAAGGACAACGTTATCGACACAGTACTTTATGTAGCTGGTAACGCAGCCTGTAAGTCCATCGATGTCCTCTCCATGGGTACTACACAGAGCGTTCCAGGCTGTTGCCTCAAAACTGTCATGTAGAGAGTCTCAGACCTCCTGTGACCAGCTCCTCACCAACCCAGTAGTCCCAGGCAGCCTCTGAGCCATTGTTTGATACCTGAGCAGGAGAGGAACAAGGTTGTGGTCGTAACGGGTATGGAGTTGTGCGCCTCTTTAACGAATGTTCTCATATTCCTGCTGGGACAGTGAACCAAGTGAGTGAAAGTGGGTAGGGTAACGTCCAAATTCACATGCTTGACGTCCCCTGCGATGAAAGCACTGCTTGATGTGCTTCGAGTCTCGCTGTGACTGTGTGGATGACGTCACTCGCACGCAGCGGTTGGCGGACGGAGAAATGTAAACAACCACCAGAATGGCGTGCGAGAATATCCTGAGCATGTAGTATGGTCGGAGACCCACAACCATCAGTTGAATGTTTGGGCTACACACACGCTCGTTAAGCGTGATGTGATCAGGTTTGCACCATTTGTAGTTAACGAGAATAGGAAGATTAAACGATAACTTACCAGTTTGAAGTTTGATCTTTATTTTATGAGAAGTTACGATGAGGGATTACGCGAAGAAGCCCGCCAGAACGTATGCGCGTCAACCTTCAAAGCAGCGGTCTGAAATTACAGATAACAGTTGTTGAACTGAATATTGGAAGATTCGAGAGAACTTGACTCTACCAGATGACCTTTATGAGAAGAGGGTTGGGAGCGGAGGGCACGTAATCCCTCGTCGTAACTCCTCATAAAATAAAGATCAAACTTCAAACTGGCAAGTTCTCGATTAGCCCTGGTGGAGTGAGACTTCAAAACGTCAGTGTTCACTCCTGCATAAGCCAATACAAATCACAATCATCTGGAGATGATCTGCACTGAAACCATTTTGTGTGTGTGTTTTTGTGGCTAACGAACATTGCCAGCTCAGTTCCTCTGAGGTTCTTTGTAGCCTTAAAATGTTGATGAATATGTGTGACAACACACAATGTATGGTCCATAGGATATTCCAGAATTCCAGCGTTAGACCCAAAGCCCCCGGTCTGCTTAGTTTAATAACACATTTACATAGAACGTTATTTGTTGATAGATATAACCATTCTGTTCAGCCGCAGCTTATGCAACGACTGGACGCGTTGCGCTGAATCAGCGCCTTATGCATAACTACCTCATGAGAGCCCAGCCAAAGATAAGGATGTAGCTGCAGCCCGCCGGCGAAGTAATGCTAAAACAATTTAAATCTCGCATACGTCCGTGTACCTGGGCCTGGGAGAATTTGTGTTAAAGATATCCTTCATAAATCTGGATATCAGAGGGTGAGATCCGACAGAGTGTGTCCCGATCCCTGCAGCAAATATGATGAGAAGGCACATTTGGCACAGTTAATGGCACTATAACTTAATTTTGTCAAAGACCCATTCGAAAATGAATTCCAAGACGTCTGTTATCCGTGCCGTATTATATGTAATATTAGCATTTAAACGAAATACTTCCCATCTCCTGATGAGGAAATGTACTGCGTTTATGGTGCAATCCCTGCAATCTGCAGTGAGCACGTCCATGGTTCGGTTTGACAACCCGATTCCCAAGAACGGTCTTCTCAGAGTCGTCAAGTCAATAAAATGGAACTATCATGCAGAGGATGGTTTCCCTAGTCACGGGATGAACCAGCAATTTTGGTGTTTAGAAATAACCATATAAGGTTCTATTTTCATTCCGAACATCAGCGGGAACCATCGCTGCATAGGCCAGTCAGGCACTACGAAAATGCCTGAAGCGGGATCTTGCTGGATTTTTTGCAAGATCCGACTAATGAGGCAAAATGGAGGGAAGGCATAAAAGCACATTCCTCCCCAGTCTAGCGAGAATGCATCTATCGCCACTGCCCCCTGGGTGTGGCTGCCACGCCACATATTTTTGCCACTGGTGATTGAGATTAGACGGAAACAATTCGATATTCGGTGTTCCATATCGAGCCACAATGTCATTAAATACTTGTCATCCAAAACCCATTCTGTGTTGTCATTGATTTACGTGATGATACACCCGCGCCAAATGAGGTAAGATAAACTATCACAGGATACTGACTTGATTGCACCCATGTGATTAACATATGCCACCACCGTAGTGTGTCAACTTGTAGTTGAGCATGCAGATTATGCATATTCGCACAATAAACCTTGAACCCATAGAATGCCCCATAGTGTCTCTAGGTAGTTGATACCATATAACTGAAGAGCTGGTAACTCATGCACATCCCATCGGCCTCTGTAACTAGAGACGGTAATAGTAACTTTCCACGTTTCAGCACTAGCGTCAGTTTGCAATACAACTGAAGGTTTACTGACCAAAAAAGTTACTGGAGCAATGCTGAATACTGTTCGTCCACCATTGTGACTTTGATAGGTTCAGCTGGTAATAGCACAGGTCTGTGACAATGACCTACATGGTACTTGAGAGCTTGCTCCTTTGCACGTTGTAAGTTCGGATAATGCAAAGGCCCAAATTGCGCAGCTGAAAAAACAGCCACTAAATTTGCCAATTCCACTGGCCACTTGATGAATAGAAGACTGCTTCATAACAACAACGTTGTTACAGGCTTCTATTAATTCTAATCTCTTGCCTCAGGGCGGAGTCAAAGACAAATTAATAGAGTTAAAGGTAAATCCCAATAATCAATAACTCTAGTTGGTATCAACTTAAATTTAACTGGATGGATGAGAAACCCTAATTTCTGAAATATTAGTTTAGTGGCTGAAACAGGTAATTTAGCAAAATACAGCATTTTAGAATATCATCCACATAGGCCATAACAATGTTTTTTTTTAGCTCTGAGCAGCCCAAGCACCGGCTTTAGTAATTTGGTAAATAATCTGGCAGCTGAAGTTAGCCTATTTTGCAACGCTTTAAACTGCTATCGTTGCCCAATCCAGCTAAATTTCAAATATCTCCGGTGATCCCTGTGAATGGGAACTGAATAGTATGCATCTTTGAGATCGATGCATGCCATAAAGCATCCTGTGGAAATCAGTTATCAGACAGTAACGAAGTTTCCCATTTTAAAAGTCCATACTACACATGTGAGTTAAATAAAAGATGACCCGACATCCTCCATCTTTCTTTTTTGGAAGCGCATGGTGCCGTCGCCGAAACGGTGAAGCTCTGCTCGTCGTGGGTGCATTAATTAACCCGACAGCGTTTGCTTCCTCATCCAGATCTTTTACTTGTTTGGGTATCTGCTTGTATACCCAAACCTTGTTTGGAATGAATAAATGTCCAACTTGGTGCATTTTGTATGGGTGGCAATGTGTTAAAGGAAAATTCAATTTGGAACCTTTGTATACTGTACAGTATAAACTGATCTGATGTTATATTTTAAGTTTATAAACGGATCTGATGTTATCCGTCGTCATTGTGCAAATCAAGTGTAATTTATTACCAACTTGTAACAGGTCCACACACCCCATGTTTCGGAAAGAACCAGACCCACCTATCTCCATGGTTACCGGTGGTCTTATGGTACGCCCAAAGGCCCCTGATGCGGTTTCTATTTCCGTCCTTGATTTGGAGAGTAGGAATGCTGGGCTGCGTGGATTATACATTTTCCATGAGGGCCGGCTTGGGCCATGGCATGAAAGACCTCGGCCCAGCATCAGCTTGCAAGCTGCCGCCAGCTTCAGTGAATCGCTTACTGCCGCTGGAGGCGTAGCGTTGTTGTCGCCGAAACGGTGAAGCTTTGATCGTCGTTGGTACCATGATTAGTCCGACAGCTCTTGCTTCCTCATCCAGGTGTTTTACCTGTTTGGATAGGTCTTCCCCGAAGAGAACATTGGGCGGCTGGACATTGCTGGCCTTACATAAGCCTGCAAATTTGTTTTTTAAGGCAGGTTTGATGGCGTTCTTCTGAAAGCAGTTCATTTCGAAGTGTGCATTCAAAATCTAAGCACATCAACGCCAGGGCATCCTATTGGCCGTCCGATTATCCCCAGAAAGCGTTGTTCACTGCCGGCACCTATAGGAATGCACAATTTACAGGTGTATGGTATTTTGCCGCCGTCCCCTGTTCCTGTAATGATGTGACGTGAGGTAGCTGATGCTTACAAATCTTGTAACGTGAGGGGAACTGTTCTCCACCTGTGAAAAGATGGAGGGAACACGTCCCTTCTGGCACTTCCCGGATTATCTGCGAATGGCCGGAAGCCAAATCTTCCTGCAGCGGCTCCTTTGTTTGGGAGTATATCGCAACCCTTGATGCCATTACAGACAATTCTTGAACCTCACGCATGTAACCCAGTACGTTCCATAGACATAATCCCGAGTTTGGAGTCAGTCATCCACTGACCCCTGGCACTCCCCTCCACAGAGAAGGGAGATTTGTAAGCAGCTCTGAAACAGGCGATGCTGCAGGCCCCCGAGGAGACCTGCGCTGATATGGCCCCGTTTCATAGACCATATCAGGATGGAGCATCACCTTTGTGGGATGAACGCCCGAGGACGCTATCCATGCTCCATCTGGGTTAGACGCCCGAGGACGCTATCCATGCTCCATCTGGGTTAAACGCCCGAGGACGTACCCATGTTTGTTGGAGGGGAACCTCCTGGCCTGACTCGTCCCAGTCCAGGTCTCTCAGACTCCGTTTGGCTGCACACCCTTCTGGGACTGCCGAGTGTGAAGTCGCTGACCGCACTGTCAGCGACTCGGGTAGCGAACCCGACGGTCGCCGGCTACCCGCACTCCCGCGGTCCGTAGCCGGTTCCCCCTGCGGTCCGTAGCCGGTTTCCCCGCGGCCCGTCTAGATTTCGCCCCGGATTCGATATCCAGCAGGAACTCTATAAAAGAGATTCATGCAACCAAAAAATACACCTGAAAATAAGTCGAAGAACTTACCTGCAGGGTTTGAAACTTAACGCTGGAGGAGCGACGCGCCTCCCAGCCAGTCGTTGCGCCATGCGTCGACGTATTGACGCGCATGCGTGCTGGCGGGCTTCTTCGCGTAGTCACTCACGTGACTACGAGTTAAATAGCTAGTCCGCCACATTTACACTTGCCACTTTCTCTGCAGTCCCTGTCCACCCGAACAGTCTGAAGGCTGTCCACACATGCGTTGCAGTCAGGGATGTCCTCGTGGAGTAATGTCTCCGTGAAACACATTACACTCTTCTCACGGTACTCCTTCTGGGTCCTCACTAGTGCAGTAAGTTTGTCCATCGTGTTAGCCAGCCATCTCACGTGATTGTGATGGAAGGCATATATGGCTTGTAACTCCTTTTAATCCCGATCGGCTTACGTTGTATTTCCTCTTCAGTTCCTTGGGGATTTCTGATGTAACCTTGGCGAAGCCAGCCGGTCCAGGCGGTTGGAGCTCCGGCGGTTGATCCCTGAGACCAGCTCCCAGTCATTGCAGTGCAATGAAAAAGACACGGTTAAAAAGTATCTCACCACCGAGAAAATAGATAACAAGATTCCCCCACCACAACATTGTGCAATACACTAATTAACTAACAAAAAAATAATAGGAGTTAAATAAGAAATAAATAAATAAAAGGTAAAGACGTTCGACTATTGGTTGGCTGCTGTATGCACAGCGCCGGAACAGGAAACCGGTTGTTTACTTTTCTGGACACGGTTGAATCTCGTAGAAGTACATCAGTTCCATTCAACGTGCAAGAGCATCCATTCCGCCTGCTATGCTCGTAGTCTTCTCTATTGTGAACACTGTAGGAATGTATAACATCACATTTCCTTCATTTGCATTATTAATCACAATGCGATCTTCAATCTAAAGAATGCCATTTATTCTCCACGTTTTGGATGCAAATAGTTGCAACGAGATTGACAAATAATTGACTATAGATGTTGGCGTTTTGTTTGCGTCTCACCGCGTTACTATGTTAAATTATCTAGATTTAATTGAATAGTGTTCCCCTTATCTTTTAATCACAGTTGATTACAACTTATAATTATGTTTTATTTCTTCTGGAGATATATTTCTCGGAATCGATTTAAAATCGCTAATTGAATGTTTCAAGTTTTTCCTCATTCGCTTAACGTGGATCTATTTCAATGTCCAATTTTTTAGACATATCCACTTTTGGTAATTTTTTATTGTCCCAATGTGAAAAAAACTGATTTTGAACATGTGACGTTCGTTAAAAAAAATGTACCATAATTATAAAATGGTTTGATTTCTACCTCTAGAGGAGCAAATTGGTTTAATTTGCTCGCGTTTGACCATTATGCCCCTAAAATATTTCCTATCCAGGTACCTGGGCAAACCTCGTTAACATATTTTTTATTGTGCGTGATACATCTAATCAAATAGTTAGTTAAAACAATCGATTTATATAACCAACAACATCCGTTAAGGAAATTCCCAATTCATAAGAAATCTTTCCCTCCTCGCCCTGAAACAATCCTTTCTACTTGTACTTCCTGAATTATCTCATATAGGGTAATACACTGTGAATGCATCCAATCAATGCGCGCGTGACTTTATACACATTTGTTAGTGCCTTACCAACCCACCTCTTTAGCTGAAATCCAACTTCGTGTCAACATCCTCGCAAATGACCTCTGCACTTTTTCCTGTGTAATTCCCATTTACCAATAACATGTGGAAACAACTGAACACAATCCTTCAAGTGCGCTCCACGAAAGATTTGTACAACTACAACATATCAGTAAAAATCCATTCCGTTGCTGATGAAGTCAATCACGCTCAGTGCCTTATTCGACAATATATCCACACGTGGCGCCCTTTTACGAGTATTCATATTCTCAATAAAACTCTTTAGGATCTTACCGTTCACGCTCAAGTTCCTGTACAAGTTTGATTTCGCAATATCACAATATTCTCTAATTTAAGCTCTATGTTGCCGTTTCTGGACACAATGCCCAGATAACCAAGAATCTGCAATTCTTACTATCCAATCTCAATGCCAATACCAAGACTCCTATTTTAGTGTCATCTACATACTTGTTCATTATAATTTATATATTCACGTACATATCATGAATATTGATGTCACACCGTATTGATGTCACACCAATGCCTGAGGGAGAGCACAAGTCACATGCCTGGCATTCGAAAAGCAGCCTTCCACCACCATCGACTAAGTTCTACAATGTAGCCTATTGTTAGATCGATATAGAGAGCTCTCCCGGTATTCTAGTTTTATTCCAATTGCTTTAAAAAGAAATTGGCTGGTAGGTTATGTAACATATTCCAAGATAATCCCTATTGCACTCCGCATTTTTTTCGACCGTGCAACATTTCTCCTGGGGACGGTCAATCGCCGGGAATCTTAACACATATGTCGATGGGATTTTGTATGCTAACAGACCAAATAGATTTTTGGCTCACATGAGATACTGCAACTGGAATAACGCGTGTGGTTTATCACATTGAATTGCGAAGAGAGCACAGATGGTAAATGGCTTATTCTGTACACCCGTTTTCTGTAGAGTACGACGTTTACCTTGCGTTCAAGCATTGCAGTTGTATTATCGTATTTTTTGAGATGTAGTTTCCAGAAACATGTAAAACTCAATGTGTGTCCAAGGGAACTATGACCAGCTGATAGGTACGTTAGCTTAATAATTAAAATCCCTTGTTTCAGCGATAGAGAAGCTCACGGTTACTGATACTGATAAAGGTGAGTGACCCAATAGTGCTGCAAGTTTAATTTCAGCTTTTCTCAGTCTGAACTCTATTTTATTCCATAGTTTTATTCTTTCTCACTAATTCAATGACACAGACATCTTCAGTTAGACATCTGTCCAAAGCAGGTAGCACATTTTAGCAGAATAATTCTGCTACGGCATTTAAAAAAAACTTTCGTAATCTACCCTTTTGATTCTGACTCTGAGACGATGCTTCTGCAAACTTTGCACTTCTTGAGCAATGTGGCATTTCGAGCAACTCACTGATTCACCGATACAATGATACAAGAATGCTTTATCGTCACAAATACGTAGGTACAGTGAAATACTTTGATTTATATACAACCCGGTAAAATCAAATAGACAATCTCAACTAGGCAGTAGAAAAGACATCATGTTTCTGGCGTCGACAAATTTTAAGTGTTCACCGAGTAGCACTATCATCTGCGTTCCACCGCACGTGTCAGCTTGCGAACCCCGCCGGGTCCCCTTTGGTTCACGGTACCTCCACACAGGGTCTCATTTGTTTCTCTGGTGACCCCTACCGGGTTCTCCCCACCTTCGTTCTCTGCAGCCCCAACCGCGACGTCCCCCTTAAGTCTCCGCGGCTCCCTGGTGCCCCCCCCCCTTCCTTCTCTGCGCCCCCTTGCGAATCCCTCCTTCATTTTAGACGCCACCCCCACGGCCGGTACACACATAGCACCCCCCCACCCCACTTATCCTTCCTTTGTTCAGCGCGCACCCCATCAGGTCGCTCTCCATGGCCCTCATTGCTCTCGGCTCCCGTTATGTTCACCACTTTCCCACTAAGGTATCGGCGGTGTCCCTAACCGTCGACAGTCCCCCGACGCTCTCGTTAGTCGCTCTACGGCCTAGACAGTGACCATAGGATCTGGGCGTTACATTTCGCTCTCCTCTGTCCCTTCGTATTCGGCGGTCCCCTCGGTCTCGGCGTTTATTCGTCAGTCTTTCCTCGCGTTTGGCGGCGCGGGTCACTTCAACGTCCGGTGTTTGAGGCCGAGTTCTGTTTCCGTGGTTCGGTGCCGAGCCTCACTGGCGCGTCCGCCATTCTCGGTGAACGGTATTCAGCCCCCGACGGACGTGCTAGGCCTGTAGGTCTGCTTGGCCGCGGCTCGCCGTGACACATCCGGCGCTTGGCTCGCCGGGATACGCCGGCACGTGTCTGGCGGCGTACTCTACACATGTGGCCAACCGCTGTGCAATGGGATACTACACATTTCAAATGCACCTGTTAAGTGCTAACATTTAACTACACCATCTCGAATTGAATATTCTAGTGAAATTGTGCCGCTTGATGAATTATTTCTTGCATTATTTCGAAATTGCTGAGGAATTTGAAACAGAACAAAAAGATGTGAAAAATCTGGCGGTCATACAATCACCGTGAAATTAAACCGTCAGTCATCGTGGCGTATCAAAATCCCATTCTCAGAAAGGTAAATCTTTACACAGATCTTGAATTCCTCCAGCGTTTCTCTGGGCTCAGATTTTAGCATGTACTGTTTACATATGTTCTACAAATGCTCCACATTTCAAATTGCTTCAAATATATCGACCCAGTATTTCAGCTGATTCTTACAGATTAAAATATCAACGATGATTCCTCTGGCTAGAATTTCTACGATGATTAAAACATATAATATATCTTTCACTTGTGTAATACTAAGTGCTGCATAAACTATTGATGCACATAAGTTGGGATGTGAAACAACTGCCTCTTCATCGCATTGCGCGTTATCACTGATAGTCGGCAGCCTTGGCTCACTCGTCGTCTAGCTATGATTTAAGTCGCTGCATTTCGTAGTACGGTTCCAGTAACCGCAATATAAGAACATCACGACTAATGGATATTTTGCACTCTCTAATCATCTACTTTTCAAAATACCAACATACATAGAACAAAAGCTGAATGTTAAAGAGAAAGGTAAAGATATGCAACTGTTAACGCAAAACGAGTAACAATAATACCAGATGTGAAACAAAATGATGTAAAAATATGGACCATTATTATTGTTAACTTATAAAATGTTTACATATAAAACAAATTAGTATCAATATTAAATTCACGGTTGGATCTTTAAAATGCTTGAAAGAGAATCGTATCAACAACGTAAACAGGAAATGTTCATTACACTCAATTAATCCGTCTGACTCAGCAAGCATTACATGCCAGTGCACTTCAGAATAATTAAGGAAGAACAACATATATTTACGTTACTAGTACCGGTTAAGTGCCTTTACTGTATCTGACCCTTTGTCGAATAATAAATGATGGAATCAAACCAAAGCCATTATTGAAAGTATCTGATCACGCATCACGCTCGTACAGACGAAAAGTACTGGAGTAACTCAGTGGGTCAGGCAGCATCTTCGGAGAGAAAGGATGGGAATATTTCGTGTCGGGACCCTTCTCCTGACTGAAAGTAGACAGTAGGGAACTGGAGGTAAGAGAAGGCCAGAACAAAAGAAAACCGGCACCAGATGACAGGGGAAGAGTTGAGCCAATAACAGCCCATTGTTGGCGGGGAAAAGAGGCGATAACGAGGGATACAAGAGGGGAGGAATAGCTGAACTAGTAGGACAAATCGGGTGGGGGAGGGAGAGTAGTGGGGGAATGCAAGAGTCACTTGATATTAGAGAAAACAACGTTCATACCGTTATGTTCTAAGTTGCCCAAGCGAAATATCAGGTGCTGTTCCTCCAACTTGGTTTTCTTTACTCTGATACTGGAGGATCGCCAGGACAGAAAAGCCGGTATTGTAATAGATAGGGGAGTTAAAAATGTTGGGCTCGAGGCGATTGCATAGGCCAAGGCGGACTGAGCGTAACTGCAAGCATGCTTACCTGCAAGCATGACTATTCCTAATTCCATTGGCTTTCTGGGATGTGCAGACTAACGAATAGCTTCTTCCCTCTGCTATCAGACTCGAAGTCGAATCATCTCTTTCACATCCAGTTCACAGATTAGATGCCATGTTAGGTTACTCTGCACTGAACGCTATTCGGCATTTACTTACCATATTTTGGTTTTGTTTTTGCCCCTCTTCAGCTTACATGGAAATATTTGCGCCTTTACCTGTTTACACATTTGTCGTTGCATTTACTGCTCCATTTACCTTCATCATGTATACTGTCTACGCCATGAATTTCATGCGAACAGCAAATTTGTTTGAATCCTGGTTTATAACAATAAGTTAAACTGAAACTCTAATGTGCGTGTATTGCCAAACTGATAAATGTGTGCACACGATTACAAATGGATGAGGCCTGAATAAAAACAAATACTTTGGGTTGAATGCCCCTTATAAAGTAAATGTTATGAATTATGTTGATGTAACGTAAATCACTGTCCATCTTTTGCAAAACAAGTATTCAATTCATTGTGAATCTTTGTTTATTGCAATTGCAATTTTATACCTGTATTGAGTGCATTATTTTTCTGGCTTTCCTCTTTCTAAATATATTATCACTTGCACATAAAAATCCCATTTAAATTTTCACGCAATAATCATGAACTATATTTATACGTGTAGTCAACCTGCTGATACCTTAATGGTAAATCGTAGGTACAGTACATGCATTAACTAAGCCAACGCTGTTCAGTAATTACAAAGATCACAGAGGAAATACTATTGGCAATCGTTTTAACGCCATAATGCTTGGCAACGCATATGTTTCACTGCAAGATGACCAGGATAATTATACATTAAGGGAAACTGAATCTTTTCTCGGTGTTGTTAGCGACGTCGGATGTAAACATACCTGAACAATGAAATATCTGAATGTGAATTGAAAGTAACGCTTGGCAGCTTGGGAGAAAAACAATGGCAGAAAAATATACATGACTACGTGCATCTTCAATCACATTATATTTTGTTGATACAGAATTGGAGAAACTAAAAGGCATCATTTTGGAGTATGGTAAGTACTGGAAAATTGTGCATTGTACCGAGTGCAGCCTTGCGCTGGTGACAGTTATATTTGCATTTTTTATGTTGTTCTTTTTAATGTTTGCAAAGAACTGGTGAATGATGTATAATCTAGCAAAGCAGCTCTAAATATTGTGGACACATTATTTTTTTTAAATCTGAACTACTGGGCGTTATGGCGGCTGAGCGTTAGAGTTGCCACCGAACAGCGCAAGATAGAAGGGTTCAATCCTGACTACGTTTGCCGACTGTATGGAGGATGTACGTTTTCCCATTGTTCTGCGCAGGATTGTTCGGGTGCTCTGGTATCCCCCTGCATTCCAAATACATATCGGTTTATAGGATAATTGGCTTGGTAAAATTGTAAATTGTCCCTAGTCTGGGAAGGATAGTCTGCCGGATCGCTAACCGGCGCGGACTCGTTTGGCCGAAGCGCCAGTTTCCGCTCGGCATCTGTGAACTAAACAACACTAAATTAAATTGAATATCGTTGACATGGGACGCGGCAATGCCCCGCATAGCAATGCAATTCGAATACTAGCGTCATTCATAAAGATGTTAAAGATGTGACAATTCAAGTTGCCGAGCTCCATCAGAAAGATAAAGAAACACACCCATTATCTTAACATGCTCAATATGTTTCTCTGCATATAGGCTGACTGACCTGTTGAATTTTCTCCTGAATTTCTGTCGGTATTACGTGCAGCTTGTTCCAGCCGGACAGTGTTTGGATACATTTTATCGGTTGACAACTGCATTTAGAATATACATAAATAGCGCAAGGATACAATATTAATGTAAAGTAATAAGTTAATGTATGTGTATTGATGAGATGGACAAGGTCCTTCAGATAGTCAAGCGAAATAATATTAGTGGGAAAATCAGGTGAGGGTAGAGCACAGGTCGTCAACATATTTTGCCAGTACAGTTTTTCATATGAGAGTTGAGGCCCACGCAAGTATGCTAATACAAACGTCATGTGACATTTTGGCGGAAACCGTTTAAATTTGACATTATTGTTTTGGCAAATTAACAAAGTCCACTTCGGTTCCATTGAATTTGAGCGCGATGTGGAAACAATGGGGGACAGTTTCAGTTAGATCTTGTTTTATGACATGAATGGAAACACTGACCTATTTGGAATTTGCCTTGTTAATTAAGCAGGGAAATGTGTTCTTGAAAGAAGTACATTTTCTCAGTAAAATATTGGCCGCATTTGGTACTGAAACTGAAATAAAATGCAAAATATGTTATTGCACATAAAGCATATTTGTTACAGATTATTTGAAACGAATGAGAGCAAACATTTGCAGGGATGGAAGGGTTGAAACAACAGCAGAAATATAGTACACAAAAAACACTGATTAGTCTGATATGGATATTGATTGCATTGATTCAGTGATAACGTTGGCCTTGATTACGCTGATGGCGCAGAGGTGCCGTGAAACACTTCTCTCAGCTGTGCACATGTTGCACTACCCTCTATTGGACGGGGCTGTGGTGGATCGATTAGTGGGAACATTAATTAAGGGGATGACTAGATTTATTTGTTATATCAGGTGTGATCGTTCGAGAATTACGAGAGTCAGGTGTGGTCCCAGAGGACTGGGAACTTGCAAATACGACCTCAATGTTCAAGAAGGGGCGAAGGTAACTATAGGCCGGTTTTACGCGATTGTAGCGGCAGATTTTTATGTCGTTCAAGAGATTACTCCGTCTAGCCGCTACATGGACTGCATGGTTAATGAAATGCCTTTATACGCATGCGAGCTCACCGTCAAAGATCTTAGGAGCTTCTTCACAGCCAAATATTCAAAAGACAGTCCTTTTGATTAATACATTCTTTATAGTTGGTGAAAACAATCAGGTACATCCAAACTGCTTCCGACTCGTTACTATAATCTTCATCGAACTCCAGTTTATCGCTTTAGAAAAATCCTCGTGTCTCTGTTACACTTCGCATGGTCAAATGGTAAACCTTCTCCATGCTGGTCCCAAACTAAACAAAAAACGACGCTTTTGCGCAAGATATTTAGCTACCAAACACGCCCTAAAATACGTCAAACATCCCACCCACAATATAACGGGCAATCGAAAATTTAAAGACACATGCCATCATTAATGAGACACAAAAAAGCCAAATGGCCACTACATACCGGTCCCTAATTGTTCCGAGTATATAACGAGGCAGTTATTAATAAACATTAAAAAAAAGTAGCCAAGGAGGCTTAACATATATCAAAAGCAAAAAGTCAGGGAATTGAACTACGTGGCTCCTCGTCGGAGAATTGAAACCTGTCTCCCACGTGACAGGCGGGGATACTAATCATTATACTAACGAGGAAAAAAATAGCATGCACTTTATATCCAAATTATTCATCTACTATTCCATCTTCACTTTCGCCTTCTAGAAGCAAGCATAACTTGTTATTAATCTTATTAAAACACTGGTTTTAGTTTAAATTCGCACATCGCGCACCAAACCTTTAAAATCAGGCATGATACCCAGTATATAGTCCAAAACATAACAGTCCAAAGCTTTGATAGCATGAAACGTCTTCCTACATGTCTGATCATTTCATGAATGTTTGTAACAACAATGTTGACGTGTGAAAATCCTTTGAGAGAATCACAGTATTTTTAGCAATAAAGTTCACCGTTAGGTTTGATTTAATTTCCGGATCATTAACATATATTTCAAATCCCAGCTGAAGCTTTGGCCATTCTCTGTATTGGTTACAGAGAGACTAGTTCATTGATCCATCTCTTATCGCTTAAGAAGCGATTCGCTGTCAGTTCTCTGGAAACTTCATCCACAGGATTTTCTTTTCTGTTAACATATTTCAGTTGTACAACATTAGTAACTCCCAATGCTCGTTCAATTCGCAGATTGCCCTTTGCCAAATCCAACTCTCTGGTTTCTTTGGATCTATCATCTTGTGGAATGCTTTCACAATTGTCGCTGATCCACTTGGAGAGTGTGAATCCTCCCTTATTGCAAAAGGAAGTCGGATGTTCTACTGGTTGAATTGCTTCCTGCTCAGTAGACATGGATCTTCAGCATTCATACTTGTAGTAATTACTCTTCAAAGGGATTCTTACTTCATGAAATTCAGTATTCTCGCCAAACTTACATTTCAAATTCTGGTGGCTATTCTCAGCCTTACGAGGATTATTCGACAAATTACACTTGTTATTTGAAAGGTAAGTCCACACAATAGTGTCCGTCAATACTTACTGAGTAGTTCATAATATCCATGAACTTCAACTCTTCAACTCTTCAATCTCTTCAGATTCCTTGTTGGTACTTTCATTGAAGTCATGATGGTATTGCTTCATCACCGGTTTTTCTAATTTAACAGTATATATTTGTTTAACAGCATTGTTCTTCTGTTTCCCGTTTTCGTGGTTCCTTTTCGAGGAGCCATAGATAACACACCCAAGTCGTGTTTTGTAGCATAGGTTCCAACACCTTGGCAACTAACAATCTGTATAGGTTCCAATGCCTTCAACACATTGGTTCCGATCAGTAGATCAACACTAGCATTTATTTCAGATACTTTGACGTCCTCCAAGTAAGGCCATTGTTTAAAGTCTTCATGTCTTGGTACGTTTTGACGACCCACATGCATGGATCCATGTGTAAACACTTCAGATATTGGTATAAAATTATCTTCATCCAAACTGGATATCTCCATACTCGTAATGTAATGACTCCTGCTCTCTTTATCTTTAGTCATGGTACTCGTCGTCCAATCTTAGTCTCTTCTCCTGTGATGTTCAGCCTTATCGTCAGTTTTCCAGTGCAACAGGTAGTCGAATATCCGTGATCCAGAAAAACATATGCTTGCACACTGTAATCGTCTTGCTGTTCCTTACCTGTACTGCGAAGATAGAACAATTACAAGCTTCAACCCCGTCCCCAATATGAGCAGTTACTTGAGGCGAGGTGATAGCATCACTAGTAGTTGGCTTCTTCTTCTGTTCTAATTGCTCCGGTTCATTCTCTTCTATTTGCTCTGATAGCTCTCCATCTATTTGTTCCAGTTCTTCTTTTTCTTCCCAATGCTCTGGTAGTTCTTCTTCAATGTGAAGTGCTTCAGTATGATATTGCCTGCACTTCTAACACATCATAGGACGCTAACAGTCTCTAAGCAGATGTCCTTTTTTTCAAACATCCAAAACAGATTGCCTTCTCTTTCATGAAATCCCTATTTTCTTCATATTCTTTCATCTTGAATCATCATGTGACCAACTTCATCACATAACAAACAAAATACGATTTGCTTGCTAGTAGACACATTTCCTTTCATTCCATCTGTCGTTTCCACAGGTTTGGTTTTGATAGCAATACTACTTCTCATAGGTTCTGATATTTCTTCAGTTATGGTAGAGATAGAACCTTTGTTAGTTGCAATCGGTTTGCAATTTTCATTAGTCCCGTAGTGTGGCTCTAGCATGTACCGTACTTCCCTGTCCAAGAATTCCACCTGGTCTGGTAGCCTTGGCTATTTGGTTCCTCTTATCCATCATTCCGCCTGCTTCGTATTCCCACCATTCTCTCAGTCTTCTGGGCAACTTCCTAATGATGATTATAGAATTACATGGAAGATTCATTTCCTCCATGTGGCCGAGATTTCTCATCGAGCTGCAACAACCTGGCAGATATATTGCATAATCACTCTATGCCTCCCCATCTTCCGGCTTGATTTCTTTCCAAGCATGGGCCTTCTCCATATATGCGTTAGCAATCCTCTGTTCATTACTAAAACGTTCTTTCAGTATTCTTCTCGCCGTTTTATAGCCGTGGCTGCCTGGCTCAATTTAACAACCTTCTACATGTACCTGTACACATCCACTTGTGTACATCACCAGAAATCGTAAGTGCTCCTTTTCATCCGTAACTTTCGTTTCTAATACTTCTTCTAATGCCCTTACAAAAGCTTCATACCGCAAAGGATCTCCCACATACGTAGACATTTCTGCTGTTAGTAGGTTGATGGAGGTATTTTGTCGAGCTATGATCTGGTTGCATCCAGTCTGCTTTTTCAATGATGTCAATAATCCATCCTGATAAACTTGGCTTCGCTGCACCTGCTGATAAACGGGCCTCAGAAAAGCGTATTCCGATCTTTGTTTGTCCCGGGCCCTTCCAATGCCCCCATAAATACCTTGCTCCCATCTACCACCTTTGCTGAGATGAAGTTTCACCCATCTTCCTCTGTTCCAATGGGTTTTCTAATCCATGAAATCCGATGGACCTCCATTGTGGAATTGATCCAATTGCTAATTCACTTCGATCGATCTGTCTTCTCAAATCGGAGTTCACCAACTTCGATGTTCTAGAACTGCATCTTGACCCCCCACTTTCCAGTAGCTCTTTCTTTGCTTTGGCCACCGCCATCTTTGTGACTATTTTCCGTTGTTTCTTTCGTCGCCTCATCTCTTCTACTTCTCTGCGGTTCCGTTGTCCCATCTCTTCTTCGTCTTGCTCAATCTCATGTTTCATCCTCAAGGCATCCGCTTCTATTGAGAGAGCAGCTAGATCCGCTTTAACTCCCAATCGATCAGAAGCGCTTGATACCGAACTGGCTGTAGAACCTGAGTTATGTCCTGATCCTCGTGAAGATACATTCGAGAGATTATCTCGCCGTGTAATTTCATCTTCCATTCTGGCACCTAGTTGAATCGCACTTTCAGCTACTAAGCTCGTAATTTGCGGAATAATTTCAGATAACCACTCCTCTGCCTTACCCATGAAACCATTGAATATCTTCACTCTGCCTTCCTCCCATTGGGTGTGCCTTATACGTTCTTCCAGAGACGCCTGTACACCAAACAGCACATTGTGTTTGTTGCCAAACTCCTGGCAGAGGTGCATTGGATGTCTCGTATTAGATTTCACATTGATCACGTTCTGTTTTGATTCCATTAATTTCTTCTGTTTCTCAATTAATCTGGTAACCTATTTCCATAATTCGTTTCTCTTTTTCTCGGTTTCTTTCAAGCAGGCAGCTTGTGAATTATCTGTTTCTTCTCTATACATGAGTTTTCTGTGGCTATCAATCGACTCTTTAACTTGTTCCCATATCGAGTTTTCCTGTTTCTTAGTTTCTGTCCGGTAGGCAGCTCGACCTTGCGTAAGCTTGACTTCGCCACCTTGTGGTTCCTCTGGCGTGGCTCTTTCTTCATCTTCTGCCTCTATGATTTTAAAGAGGTCTTGACAGATCGCCAAGACTTCTAATTAAACTAACAGAGTATTCTGTGAATTCTGCTCGAACATTATGTAAACATCAAGTGGCTATTTTGAAAACAATTTCCTCAGAACCATAACAAACTGAGATTGTTGCCAACATCTTTCCAACATCCATGGGCTTAAAGATAACGATAGTTCGAAAGGGGTGCGTTATCAATAGTTCGAAACAATCTCCGAGGTCGGTCTCCTTTCTCCAGACAGATTGGAAAAAAACACTTATTGGCTCTTCTAAAGAAGCCGTTTAAATTTAAAGATTTCAGCTTCAAAATTCAATGAAATATAGTCGATTTTTACTCACAATTTGTGTGACGATGTCTTTAGATAAGTATCGATGCTGTCGATAGACGTCAAGTCCTTCTATGGCCGAGATCTATTTTCCTCAGTTGCTCTGCTGTAACCGGAATTTTGTCCAACACCTCTCGGACATCTTAGCCAAATCTTCTGTCCCACTCTCTGGGACTGGCATTCATCCCCCGCCGGAGGTTGCCTTTGACTTAATGTTACGGCAGATTTTTATATCGTTCAAGAGATTACTCCCTCTAGCCGCTAAATGGACTGCATGGTTAAAGGGAATGTCTTTTTACGCATGCGAGCTCACCGTCAGAGACCTTCGGAGCTTCTTCACAGAAACATCTTCAAAACACAGTCCTTTTGATTAATAACTACTTTATTGTTGATGAAAACATTAAGGTACATCCAAACATCTTCCGACTTGTTTCTGTAATCGTCATCGAACTCCAGCTTATCACTTTAAACATTAGAACACTCCCCGTGTCTCCGTTCCACATCGCATGGTCAAAGGGTAAACCTTCTCCATGCTGGTCCCAAAGAAAACTACAAACTAAGCTTCAGCGGAAGACATTTTGCTCCAAACACGCCCTAAAATACGTCATCAATCGCACCCACAATATAACGGGCAGTCTCAAATTTAAAGATGCATGCCATCATCAATGACATACAAAACAAGCCAGATGGCAACTACAACGATTGGTAAGCTATTTGGAGTCCATTATGAAGGATGAGGTTTCCGAGTACGTGACCGTACATGATAACATCTGACACAGCCGTCTCAGTTTTGTCAAGGGGCGGTGTTTCCTAATTAATATGTTGGAATGATTTGAGTACGGGAAAAGTAGGATACACAAATGAGAATCAGTGAACGTTGGTTGCTTGGATTTTCAGTAGGTGCTTGATAATACTGCTAAACAAGATGAGACCCCGTAGAATTAGAAGCAATATACTAGCGTGGATAGAAGGTAGACTGAATGGCAGAGGGCAATAAATAAGAATAACGTTTTTTCGCAATATATGTGCGTACCTTTAGAAAGGAGACGAGGGGACTTCCGGTGGCGCTATGGAGTAGGAGAGACTCGCGCCGACTAGCTCCGTGAAAAAACCGCTGAAAACGGGAGAAAAAGACGGGACCTACCTGCAGTAAACGGCACCGATTGTTTGCAGTAAGTCCGTGACGTCATCAGGCGCGCGACACCGGCAGCATGTCGACTCAACATACCCCCCCAAGGCGAGAAAAACCGGCAAGGGAAAAGAGGTAGGCCCAACCGAAGCCTCGGCCTCAGTTTTAACAGCATCCCAAGAAGATATCTCAAAGAAGAAAGAGACAGATGTGGAAGAATTAAAAATCTTCCTTACACAGGCAATCTCTAATATAATGAAAGAATTAAAAAATCTTAAACATGATCTGATTTCTTTTAAAGAGGAAATTAAAGAACAAATTAAAGAAGAAGTTATAGCTTTTATACATTAAGTTCTGGAAGATTGGAAGTTAGACATGGAAGAAAATTTGAAAGAAAATATTGAAGAAGTAAATGATAAACTGAATTCGATGGAATCTAGATTTGATTCTAAGTTGGAACCTATCCTCTAGACATTAACACCAACTGGTTGTAACGGAATTAGAGGAAATTGCTGAGACGAACACCGAAACTACAAAAAAACTTATTGCCGAGAATAAACGGCTATCAAAGTTATTACATCAAATAACCGGAAAATGTATTGACTTAGAGGGACAACAGAGACGTCAGAATGTAAGAATCGTGGGCGTCCAGGAAGGCAGAGAGGGGAATGGTGACCCCCGTGAATTTGCTGCAGATCTACTGAAAAAAGTCTTGAATTTGGATCAAGGACCACTACTTGCCCGAGCGCACAGAGCATCCAGACGTCGCCCAAGGGAGGCCGCCTCCCCAAGACAACTGATAGTGAAGGTGCAATATGACCATGTTTTGGATAATATGGTGAAGATAATTGTTCAAAGCAGAAACCTCGTATTTGAAGGAGACAAGATCAGTATATTTAGAGATTATCCTGTGGAAGTCGCCAAGAAGAGAGCGCTGTTTACAGAAACAAGAAGAATACTTAAGAATATAAACTCTTTGAGATATGGACTGTTATATCATGCAACATTAAGAGTAACCTACGAGCGGAAGGAACATTTCTTCATCAAGCACACAGAAGCACTTGAATTCGCCTAGAGCATCGTGAATAAGTCCGAAGATTGAATAATACCCTACACCCAACATTCACCTGAAGATATCGGACATTGTTACCCTGCAGAGAAGAAATTGAACATTAAACTATTATACTTAAGAAATGTCCAAAATTTGCAATAAGAATTGGGCAATTAGATTGCTACTGATATATAATATTTACATTTTAGTACTAATTTCTAACAACTATTACTAATTATGAATACTAATCAATACTAATTATTGTTAACTGGATCAACTCTGGATTAATTAAAAGTATGAAATATAAGTATAGTGTGATTCAGGTAATTTACTAATACAAATTTAGGACGTTTTTTCTTTGATATTTTTTACCTCACTCTTTAACAATGTTTTATTTTTATTTTTTTGCAACTAACATTTCAATTGGAGACTAATAATTATTTCAATTATGGAATATAACTATTGTTTCCCTCCCCCTATAAATTGTTTTCCTTGTAACTGAAACTTTCCTTTTAAGGAAAGTACGGAGCTAGTAATATTTTTTTTTTACCAAAAGCTACGGAAGTCCTTAGATGCTTAGCCACACTAGTGTGGCTATCACTAACTGCACTAGCCATAGTTGTAGTTTTCTTCTTTTTCTACTCTTTACACGTTATTAATGCAACTTTTTAAAATATTTTTTACCTTACGTTATATTATATTTTGTATTTGGAATGGAATTATATATTTTATTTAGGGAGATATGTCCGGATGGAAAACCGACGGGACATAAAAAACATCTACCTGATGTTTGGGTACAAGGTGGGGTTTAGTGTGCTGAGCCATCTGCTCTAACATAGACCATTTTAATCACAAGATGGAAGACGTTAATAGGAAAATTGGAGGTGAAGGAATTACATTCTGTAGTTGGAATGTTAAGGGAATTAATGAACCAATCAAGAGAGGTAAAGTATTACCTCATTTAAAGTCACTTAAAGCAGATATAATATTTATCCAGGAATCACATCTTAAAAAGGAAGCACAACATAGATTGAAAACAAAATGGATTGCTAAAGCGTATCACTCTTCATTCTCACATAAATCTAGAGGGGTTGCAATATTAATTCGTAAATGTATACACTTTAAACATATATCACCGATAGAAGATATTGAAGGCAGATATATTGTATTAGTAGGGGAGTTATATTCAAAAGAAGTGACTCTCCTTAATGTGTATGGATCAAATTTTGATAGCCCCATGCTTTTTAAGAGAATACTTAACACTATCCCGGAATGTACACAACATAACTTAATTATCGGTGGAGACTTAAATTGTACACTGGATGCTTACTTGGATAGATCATCAACTCAAAGAAAATTAAAATCTCAGTCAAGTGAATTTCTAAATTCATATATGAATACTACCAACATTAAGGATGTTTGGAGAATTGAAAATCCATCTGGTCGAGAATACTCATTTTAATCACCAGTGCATAAAACTCACTCAAGGATAGACTACTTTTTAGTAGAATCTAAACTTATCCCATTTACCTATAACTCGCAATAACATAATATCATAATATCAGACCATACTCCACTAACATTTATGATTAAACTAAATGGAATGACCGAGACACAGTCACAATGGAGACTTAACCCCCAAATCTTAAAAGAAAAACTCTGTAATGAATATCTCGTAAAACAGATTAATATGTTTTTTGAGGCTAATGATAGCCCTGGAATCTCTGCCTCCCTTCTTTGGGAAACATTAAAAGCATTTGTGCGAGGAGCATTAATCTCTTCGCAATCATTTCTTAACAAAGAGAATATGGCCAAAAAAAAGACTTTGGAAATGGAAATAAGGCAATTTGACATAGAAAATGCAATAGCACCATCTATGGCAAAACACAATAAAATTGCAGTACTGAAATATAAGTTAAACAAAATATACTCAGACCAAGTTATAAAACTATATCAACATACAAAACAATTACTCTTTGAATTTGGTGATAAACCACAAAAACTATTGGCGCGTCAACTTCGTAAACTAAACGGGAAATAAACAATTTACAAAATTAGATCAGACAAGGGAGAAATATTAACACTGCCTAAAGATATTAATGATAGATTTTTACAATACTATCAAAAACTGTACTCATCTAAAACGCCAGAACAATCAGCAGGAATGGAAACATTTCTACAGAAATGTAACCTTACAAGTTTAGATCAGAAAAAGAGAGAATCATTAGATGCAGAAAGTACGGTAAAAGACATCGAAGAGTCAATTAGATCTTTAAAAAACGGAAAGGCCCCAGGTCCTGATGGTCGAAGCTCCGAATTTTATAAACAAATTTACGATCTGATTTCTCCACGCCTACAGATACTATACAAATACGTTTATACTCAACAGAATCTCCCAGAAACTCCAAATCAATTTACAATCATACTTATACCAAAAACGGATAAGGATCCTGAAGACCCAGGTACATATAGAGCAATAGCTCTCTTAAATACTGATCAAAAATATTAACCAAAATCCTATCTCATAGATTGAGCTTAGTGATTAACAAATTAATACACCCCGACCAAACTGGTTTTATTCCAAAACGTTACTCATTTTATAATTTGAGAAGACTATTCAATATTATATATACAAATAGAATTCCTAATGCAGATCTAGCAATTATATCGTTAGATGCTGAAAAAGCATTTGACCAGGTAGAATGGTCATATTTATTTTCGGTAATGGAAACATTTCAACTAGGAGAGAAGTACTGTACATGGAATAAACTGTTATACTCCAATCCAACAGCTAGAATATTAACAAACCAAATGGTATCAGCTAAATTTAATCTTTCTAGAGGTTGCAGACAAGGATGCTCACTATCCCCACTATTATTTGCTCTTGCAATTGAACCATTAGCAGAAAGCGTCAGAACCCATCCAGGAATACACGGGTACAACACTAGAGAAACAAGGAATAACATTTCCTTATATGCAGATGATGTACTAATATATATCACAAAGTTAGAAACTAGTATTCCAAATCTATTAAATCTAATAACTCAATTTGGTCAGTTCTCAGGATATAGAATTAATTGGAATACAAGTGAAATCATGCCAATAACAATATTCAATTTAAATAGATTGCAACAATCCCCTTTTAAAATAGTTAAAGATAAACTTAAATATTTAGGAATCTATGTAACTAAGACATATACCTCTTTATTTAAACTAAATTTTCCACCCTTACTTAATAAACTGGGAAAAAATTAATATTACAATTTTGGAAAGGTCCTATAACCCCCACAATTAAAATGTGGATTGTGGAAATGTCCGAAACCCTACATCTAGAAAGAATTAGACTTGTCTTAATGGACAAACAAGAACTTTTTGTTAAAATATGGCCTCCATTCATTAACTATTTGAAGGGATAGATGGGCCCAGCACGAAAACCCAACTGAAGCTGGAACTCTGGATTAGATGTAAAATTATATTTCATAACCTACGAACTTATCTCCAATGACGTATTATAAGTAACTCATCCCACCTATTTTTTTGTTGATATTTGTAATGCTTTTTTGTTTCTACCTCTCTTTTTCCATCTATATTAAAAAAAACACTAGAAGCAGAATTAATCGACAATTGACAATTTTAATAATGTATGATTGATGTATGTGAAAAGTTGTTTTTCCTATTATAATATGTTACTATACTTTATAATATGTTTGCTTCTAATAAAAATATTAATTAAAAAAAATAAGAAAGGAGACGAGGAGGCATTTCTTTAGCCAGAGGGTGATTAATCTGTGGAATTTATTGGCACAGACTGCTGTGGAGGCCAAATATTTTGGGATTTTAAAGCGGAGATTGGCAAACTTTTGATTATTATGTGTTTCAACAGTAAAAGGAAGTAAGCAGGAGAAAGTAATTAAGACAGAAAGGCAGACCAGCCATGATTCAAAGACGAAGGTGACACGTTGTGCCAAATGGCCTAATTATGCTACTATGACAAGAAAATATGCTTTCAAGAAGACATTTGATATGTTTTGGCATGGTAGGCTGGTGTGGAAGATTAGCTCACGTGGGACAGTGGGAGATCTGACCGAATAGAAGGGAAATTGGCTTCACGAAAATAAGCAGTGTGATGGTGGCTGGCTGTATTTCCGACTGGACGCCTGTGAGTAGTCAATTGGCTCAGGGGTCAGTGCTGGTCATATTGCTGTTTGTGTTAAATTAACGATTTAGATTAGGACATCTACGTCGTTTGAATCGTAGATAGCGTTGATGATTAACAAAATATGCAGCAGATCACGATTATTTGGGAAGGTGGGTTAAAGATAGGTTGATGGAGTTTAACACAGATACGGGTAAATGGTGCATTTTGTAAAGTCATCCAAGGGCAGGGCCGTCAGGGTGACTGGCAGTGATCTGTGGAGTGTTGAAGAGCAGAGGGATATAGGACGACGGGTACGCAGTTCCTTGAAAGTGATGTGATGCAATGCTTTTGGCACATTGCCCTGCATCGTTAAAAGTGTTGAGTGTAAAAGTTACGATGTTACATTACAGTTTTATAAGTAATTGGCAAAGCCGCATTTGGCGTATACTTTTCACTTTGGTCATCATGCAATAGGCAACATTTTGTGAAGATAGGAAGTGTGCAGAAAATATTTACAAGGCTATTGCGAGGACTCGAGTCCTTAACTACATTAAGAAGATAAGCAGGCTAGTACTTTACTTCTTGAAGCTCCAAAGGACAGATGTGATCCTATAAAGGTGTATGAGATAATGAGGGGAATACATTGGGTAAATACAATGTCCTTTAGGCAGAGCAGGCGAATCGAGATCCAGAGTCAATATGTTTTAGATGAGAGGGATAAATTCGCCAGAAGCTGTGGGGTATATTATTCATAAAACGGTTAATGGGTAAATGGAACGAGCTGACAGTTGAATAAAAACATTTGAAAGACAATTGGGCAGTTACATAGATCGGATAGGTTTGGAAAGATATCGGCTAAATGCAAGCCGGTGGGATGACAATTGACGGGGCAATTGGTTGGCATGTGCAAGTTCGGCCGAAGGGCCTCTTTCTATGCTGTATGACTTTATGTCTGTAATTCTATTATCATCACGTTGATATTTTCTCCGATTGTGAAAGATCAAGTACACAACCGCAGAGAGTATATCGGGAATGATGTATATATGACATATATATTTTGGGTAGAAATTAGGGTTGCAAAAAAAATAGTTGTTATAGCTGTGAGACCGTGGATGCACACTTACTGCCAAGTACACAGGTTGCATGCATTAATTTGAAGTCGCAATCATTATAATGCTAAACATTATACTCCTAAGTATAGGAAATGGACACGTTGAATCTTGTCGACCTTACAAATTGACGTTTCATATTGGTATGTTTTTGCCCTGCATTATTCACAACAAACTATTGAGTTATGTTTTGAGTGCAACAAGCTACTAGCCGTACGCGACGACGATTATTCACGTTGATGCATCGTGTATAACATGTTTTTGCGACTCGATTATGATTGCAAAGTAAACCTACTTCCTGATCTTTGCTGATAATCGTTCTGATAATTTTCAACCAAGTCTGCTGATCCATCCGCATTTACTCTACTTACATAATGGCGGTCACTCGCTGTTCTTAAAGTGCACTGAAACAGGCATTCTGCAACGATGCCCATTGGTCTCTGTGCAGAGCATTGGGCGTACAAATACGGTGTTGTGTTTTGCTCAATTATGTTTAAATATTTCGACCTGCAGTTACTGCCTATTGCGTTCCCTATTTAAGTGCAGATGTTTGCTTGGTCTTTGCAATGTCTTGGATTTTTCACGCTGAACGTTGTCCTCTTCTCGTTCAGGGTTTTGCCATGCTAAGCCTTGCTTATCAACATTATTTAAATATTTTGTGTTCAATGTTCTGCTGTGTCGTGTGTCTTTTCTGCAAATAAGTATACTCGTCGCTAGATAACGTTAAACGTTCTCACGTATCTTATGCTACAACTCTCAGTTTTCATGTAAACTAACATAATTTTCCTTTAAACAGTGCAGTTTCGATGAGATGGGTGTTTAATCAGTGATTGCAATCAAATTTATTTTGAAGCTCTGACAATCGACAATTAGAGAATATAAAATAGAGAATGGACAATAGATGCAGGGGTAGGCCATCCGGCCTTTCGAGTCATACCGCATTCACTGTGATTATGGCTGAACCTCCACAATCTGTACCCCGTATCTGCCTTCTCCCCATATCTCTTGACACTTAATTTTAAGAACTCTATCAAACTTTCTCTTGAAAGCATCCAGTTAATCGGCACCAACTGTCTTCTGAGGCAGAGAATTCGACATGTTCACAACTCACTTGGTAAAAATATTTTACTTTATCTCCGTTCAAATGGCCTACCCCTTATTCTTAAGCTATGGCCCCTGGTTCTGGACTCCCCCAACATCGGGAATTTGTTTCGTGACTCCAGCGTGTCCAAGCCCTTAAAAATCGTATATGTTTCAATAACATCCGCTCTCATCCTTCTAATTCCAGTGTATATAAGACCAGTCGCTCCATTGTTTCAACATATGACAGTTCCGCCATCCCGGGAATAAACCCCGTGAACCTGCGCTGCACTCCCTCAATAGCAAGAATGTCCTTCCTCAAATTTGGAGACCATAACAGCATATTGTTCTCCAGGTGTGGTCTCACCAGGGCGCTGTACAACTGCAGGAGGACCTCTTAGCTCCTATGCTCAATTCCTCTCGTTATGAAGGCCAGCGTGCTATTAGAATTATTCACTGCCTGCTGTACCAGCATGCTTACTTTCAGTGACTGATGTACAAGGGCACCCAGATCTCGTTGTACTTCCCCTTTTCCTAACTTGACAACATTCAGTAAATAATCAGCATTCCTGTTGCTGTCACCAAAGTGGATAACTTCACATTCATCCACATTAAACTGCATCTGCCATGCATCTGCTCATTCACCTAATCTTTCGAAGTCAACCTGCAACCTCATAGTATCCTCCGCAGGTCACACTGCCAACCAGCTTTATGTCATCTGCAAATTTGCTAATGTTACTTTTAATTCCTTCATCTAAATCATTAATATGTATTGTAAATAGCTGGGGTCCCAGCACCGAGCCTTGCGGTGCACCACGAGTGCCTGCCATTCTGAAAGGGACCTGTTAATGCCTACACATTGTTTCCAGTCTGTCAGCCAATTTTCTATTCATGTCAGCACCCTACCCCCAAAACCATGTGCTTTAATTATGCCCAGTAATCTCCTATGTGCGACCTTATCAAAGTTTTTCTGAAAGTCCAGGTTATGTACTTTCACTGGCTCTCCCTTCTCCATTTTCCCAGTTACGCCCTCAGAAAACTCCAGGAGATATTTCAAACTTGTTATCCCCTTCGGATATCCACGCTGACTCGGAACGATCCCGTTACGGCTATCCAAATGTACCGCTATTACATATTTTCTAATTAACTCCAACATCTTCCACACCACCGATGTCAGGCTAATTGATCCCTATTTTCTTTCTCACCTCCTTTCTTAAAAAGTAGCATAACATTAGCTACCCTCCAATCCACAGGAACTGATTTTGAATCTATAGAACATTGGAAAATGAACACCAATGCGTCCACGAATTCTAGAGCCTCCTCCTTAAGTACCCTGGGACCATCAGGCCCTGGGGATTAATGAGCCTTCAGTCCCATCAATCTACCCAACACCATTTCCTGCCTGATGTGAATTTCATTCAGTTCCTCCGTCACCATTGGTCCTCTGTCCACTAGTATATCTGCGAGATTGTTTGTGTCTCCATTACTGAAGATACGTCCAAAATACCTGTTCAACTCGTCTGCCATTTCCTTGTTCTTCATAATAAAGTCACCTGTTTCTGTCTTCACGGGAACCACATTTGTCTTAACAATTTTTTCCTCCTCACATACCTAACGAAGCTTTTACTATCCTCCTTTATAATCTTGGCTAGCTTTCCTTCGTACGTCATCTTTTCTCCCCGTATTGCCTTTTCAGTTATTTTCTGTTGCTGTTAATAGATTTCTAATCCTCTGGCTTCCCGCTCATCTTTGCTATGTTATACTTCTTCTCTTTCATTTGTATACTGTCCTTGACTTCACGTCAGCCACGGTCGCCTCCTACTCCCCTTAGAATCTTTCTTCCTCTTTGGAATGACATGATCCTGCACCTTCTGTATTATTCCCAAAAAATACCTGCCATAGTCGTTCCACCGTCCTACCTGCTTGGGTCTCTTTCCAGTCAACTTTGTCCAGATCCTCCCTCATGCCTACATCGTCCTCTTTGCTCACCTGTAATACTGACACTTCCGATTTCCCCTTCACCCTCTCAAATTGTAGAGTAAAACGTATCACATTATGGTCACCACCTCCGAATGGACCGTTTACCTTGAGTTCCGTTATCAAATACCGTTCATTACACAACACTAAATCTAGAATTGTCTTCTCCTTCGTAGGTGCAGTACAAGCTCCTTTAAGAATCCATCTCGAAGGCATTCCACAAACACCCTTTCTTGGGTTCAATACCAAACTGTTTTCCCCAGTCTACCTGCATGTTGAAATCTCCGATAACCACCTAAGCATCATCTTTGCTACATCCCAATTGTAATTCTTGATTCAGCTTGCACCCTACTGTTTGGGGGGGGCTGTTGACGACTACCATAAGGGTTATTTTACTTCGGAGTCACGTGAGTGACTACGTGAAGAGCCCGTCCAGCACGCATGCGCGACATTAGCGTTCACGCAGTGCAACAGCGACGAACGGGAGTACAGGCGCTCCCGCTACAAGTTTAAACGGACCATCAGGTAACTACTTACTCTGAGGTCGTATTCAAGAACCTTTCCTCTGCTTTGTCAATTACACGGAAGAAGCTGGGGAAACTGAACAAAGCACGGCAAGGGAAAACGACCGCCCCCGTTCGACTCCAACAGAACTGGAGTGTCCCATCAGTGGGGGCGAGTGGCGGCACCTGGACCGCACATGCTGCGGCACACCCTCATTGAGACCGAGCCGAGCCCAGTACCGCTAGCGCAGCCTGACCAACAGCAGCGGACTGGAGGCAAATCAACACAAAAAACTGACCGGCCGGTTATTTCTGACTCCAATGAGGAGGTCTCTCCGGCTTAGAGCGGCAGAGCTAGCCGCCTGAGCCGCATGATAAGGGTCATGGAGCAAATGCTCCAGCAAGACTTGCTTCGGGAGCTGGAGCAGTCTCGCCAAGGGAACTCAGGCACTCCCACATCAGTGCTCTACAATGCACTGGCCATCGCTTCCCCCTCAGCCGAGGGCAGCGTTGGCGACCAGGGCTGGGCTGGTCAGAAACAGGGGTCATTGGCTGAAGATGTCGGGAGTACGCTTGGGGTACAGGATCAGGAAGAGCTGCTGGGTGTGGTGAATCGCTACGCGGTTACACCACGAGCAGGGCGGCCGTTGCAGCCAAAAGTGGCGGCCAGCATTACCCACCTGTCCCTCAAACCCTAAAAAATCAGGTACTTAATGAGGCACTAGAAATCTACTCGCCTTCGGAGAACTGCAGTTCGCTTAGTGTACCGGCCGTTAACAGCCAAATCTGGGGATATGTTGGACAGAGGATCCGGAGCCAGGAGCTAACATTACAACGCATCCTCAAGCTCCTGACAACAGGGATAACATCCTAAGCTCGTTCCGTGGATGGGGTGGATATGACCACAAACCAGGAATACACTCTGGCTCTGCTGTGCAACACCCAATATGAGATAAACAACCTCCGCAAGGAGAGAATAAGACCTGCCCTCAATCCCAGGTATGCAGGACTGTGTAAAACACCGCCCTCAGAGCCGCAGATCCTGTTATTTGGAAAGGACAAGTGAAACCTGGAGAAAGAGTCCAAAGCATTTGGCCTCATGTGGGGAGGCCCCGGAACGAGCAGACCCACACAAAAAAAACAAACGGCAGTACACCACCGCGTCCACCAGTCGACGTCAAATTTATGGGACTGGTGAAATCTCGGGGCCGCATACCATCACCGAAAGCGTTTTTAGGCCAGGGCCCAGAGTGGACCCCATGGAAAATGCGCCACCCCCAATCAGCAGTACACCCAGCAGTACAACGACGGATGAACAAACCAAAGAAAGGAACACTACCATAACTATGGAGGTAGATGGGTCTGGTTCCTACGAGCATGTACAAGTGGGGGAACTGTACTAACAGGGGGGAGATTACACCTGTTCATTGAAGCATGGAGGTCTATCACGAATGATAGTTATATACTTAACAGTATTCAAGTAAATATGCCACCAGTTCAGCATGTACCTCAAAGGGTCTGTACCCTCTCAGTCAAAGAAAAACTAGAGGGACAAGCAGAACTGGTGAGCTTACTTACAAAGGGTATCATTGAGAAATCCAAACATGAACCTTTGTAATTTGTCTCAAATATATTTACCAAACACAGAAAATATGGTGGATGTCGCATCATCATTGACTTAACTTCACTAAATACCTTTGTTAAGTATGTACATTTCAAAATGGAAACATTTATAACTGCCAAACTACTGATTTCCAAAGGATACTTTATGGCAAGCATTGATTTAAAAGTTGCCTACTATACCCATTCAAAAGGGTCATCGCAGATACCTGAAATTTACCTAGATGGGGCAACTATGGCAGTCTAAGCCGTTGCCTAATGGGTTAACATCAGCCCAAGACTATTTACCAAGATATTAAAACCAGCCTTGGCAACATTAAGAAAACAGAGACATCTGGTCATGGCATTCTTGATGATATTCTGATAGTAGGCACAACCACGGAGTTGGCTAAATCAGCTGTATTAGCTACAAAACAATTGTTTGAAACCCTGGGATTTGTCATACATCCAGATAAATCCAGATATGGACTATATGGGATTCACAATTAACTCAGTGCACATGTCCGTAACGTTGCCAAAAGATAAAGCAGCAGAATTGGCACAGACGTGTTACAATTTAATGGTTAGCAATCGACCAACCATCCGACAAATGGCAAGCGTAATTGGCAAAATGGTAGCAGCATTTCCAGCAACACAATTTGGATTATTAAAACCTACAAAGGGCAACAGTACAGGCGTTAAAACGACATGCAGGTCACTTTGACCGAACAATGAAATTGCCCATTGAAGCAATATCAGAGTTACAATTGTGGATAGAGCACAGTTGGCATAGTCCCAGCCCTATCATCATCAATAACCCAACGTTAACTATACAAACAGATGCCAGTGCTCAAGGCTGGGGAGCAACTAATACCATATTCAGCACAGGTGGTAGATGGACTAACCTAGAATCATCTTTACTACAAACACTGGGCATAAATTATTTGGAAATGTTAGGTGCGTTTTATGGTTTAAAAGCATATTCTACGAATATGCACCATTTGCATGTTCGTTAACAAATTGATAATATCACGGTGGTGGCCTATATTAACCATATGGGCGGAATAAAATCGATATCATGTGACAATTTGGTCAACAAAATCTGGCAATGGCGTGTCGATAGACATATTTGGCTATCAGCAACTTACCTACCAGGTAAGCTAAATACAGTGGCAGACACCAGGTCACGCAAATTCAATGATAACACCGAATGGATGTTAAATCCTAGAGCTTTTGCTAAAATTACAAAGCAATATGGCACACCAGATATCGATCTCTTTGCATCCAGACTAAATCACCACGTACCAATGTATGTCGCTTGGGAACCAGACCCTGAGGCAGCAGCGATAGATGCATTCGCGCTGAACTGGGGGACCTATTTCTTCTATGCTTTCCCCCCCTTCTGCCTCATCAGTAGGGTACTACGCAAAATACAGATGGACTCTGCTTCAGGTATTTTGATAGTACCAACTGGCCTACACAGCCATGGTTCCCAGTGGTGCTCGACATGGTCATCGAAACTCCAATGATCTTTCCCAGTAGCCCAGACCTATTGACGCACTCGGTATCAGGCATAAGTCATCCATGCCATGACAAAAATAACCTACTGGGTTGCAGATTATCAAAAGACCACTGCTGGGCCTGGGATTGTCTGACAGGACCATCAACACGATGACACCGTATGTCCACCAGGAAACAATACCTATCGAGCATCAGGAAGTGGGAAAGATACTGCTCGACTACTGGGACAACCTACTCATCTGCAACCATAACCAATGTACTGGAGTTCCTGGGGGGGCCTCACCGTAATGAAGGACAGAGCTAAAGCGCCATCAATACTGCCAGAAGGGCTCCGTCAGCCTACATAAAAGAGGTGCCAGGACAACAGGCCATAGGGTCTCACCCGCTGGTGATCAAAGTCATGAGGAGTATATTCAACTCCAACCCTCTTAGACCTAGGTATACCCAAATCTGGGATGTCAGTGTGGTCCTGACATACCTAAGGGGATGGTCCCCAGCCAGGTCTCTCACCCTGTAACAGCTAACCCTGAAAACGGTCATGCTGATGGCACTAGTCTCAGCACAAAGAGTCCAGTCCCTCCACTTACTGCGACTGGACAACATGGTTATAACACCAGACCGGGTCTCATTCACCATTCAGGAGCTGCTAAAGCAGAGCAGACCAGGAACTTGAGTCCTAGTTATGGATTTCCGGGCATACCCACCTGACATACGGTTGTGTGTCATGACTCACTTATTCACTTACATCAACACAACAAGAGATTCTCGAGGGAGAAAAAAAAGCCTTATGGATCAGCCACAAGAAATCTCATGGTCGGGTGTTGAGCCAAACCATCTCAAGATGGCTCAAGCAGGTACTGGGAGCTGCTGGAGTAGATACTGATGTATATACATCTCACTCCACCAGGGCAGCATCCACATCGGCGGCTAAAATGATGGACGTACCACTGGATCACATCTTGGCTACAGCTGGGTGGTCCATGGAGAAAACGTTCCAAACGTTCTACAAGAAGCCGCTAGCAGAACCTGTGTTATTTGCAGCAAGAGTTTTAGAATCTGCAAATATATAATTTATGCCCGGGGGAGCATTTTGTCTTTTGTTATTGTTTAATAGATATCATTCTTGTTTACAAACAGATTATGGTTGATTACGATAACATACTTCCTCTCTTGAATGACTTCGGCAGCGAGTGAAGTATGAACTGTTAAACGGTTTGAAATCACAGAGCTTTAAAATCTTCATGTAGTCACTCACGTGACTCCGAAGTAAAATAGTAAGATTAAACGAGAACTTACCAGTTTGAAGTTTGATCTGTATTTTATGAGGAGTTACGATGAGGGATTACGTGCCCTCCGCTCCCACCCTCAAATATAGAGATCAACTGGTATCTTAGTTCTCCTTTTCTTTACTATGTGTATTTCAATTGTTGTGTTTCCTGTGATTCCACACCGCTGCTTTGAAGAATGTCGCGCATGCATGCTGGACGGGCTCTTCACGTAATCCCTCATCGTAACTCGTCATAAAATACAGATCAAACTTCAAGCTGGTAAGTTCTCGTTTAATCTTACTATTTTACCCCTACTATTCCTCAGTTCTATCCATACTGACTCTACATCTCCTGATTCTATGTCACCCCTCGCAAGGGACTGAATTTATTTCCATACCAACGGAGCTAGCGCACCCCTCTGCCCACGTGATTGTATTTTCGATAGGACGTATACCCCTGAATATTCAGTTCTCAACCCTGGTCATCTTGTATTCATGTATTTGCAATTCCCGCAACATCATGCTTGCTAATTTCTAACTGAGCCACAAGCTCTTCCACTTTATTTCTTATATTTCGCGCATTCATATACAACACTTGAACTTCGGTATTCACCTCCCCTCTCACACTGGTCACTATTGCCCCTGCCCTTATTCTCTTATCCCTTCTCGAACTTTCCTTTCCATTAATTCGGGAGTCTTTTGTAATTTTTCCTGTACTCACTTACCCTTTAACTCCGTGTTTATACTCCCAATTTGCAAACCCTCCCTCCATTATTTAGTTTAAACCAACACGTGTAGTACTAGCAAACCTGCCTGCCAGAACGTTGGACCCCCTCCACTTAAGGTGTAACATATATCCGTTCTACAGGTTACCCCCACCTCAGAAGAGATCTCAGTGCTCTATAAATCTAAATCCTTGCTCCCTGCACCAGTCGCCCAGGCACGCATTCAGAAACCACCCTAGAAATCTTGCTTTTCAGTTTTGTTCCTAATTCTCTAAATTCACGTTGCAGAACCACTTTCCTTTTCTTCCCTATGTCAATAGTGCCCAAAAGCATAACTACTTCCGGCTGCTCACCTCCCCTCTCGGGGATGTTCTGAAGTCGGTCCGAGACATCTTGAACCCTGGCACCAGGGAGGAAAAATACAATTCTGGACTCTCGCCTGGCGCCACAAAATGCTGTGTCCGCACCTCGTACAATGGAGGCACCCACCACTATGTTCAGTTTTAAATTGGGTAAAGTGATGGTGATTAGGTAATATTCCTCTCTGCATATGGTAACTCAGAAGGAAAGCAAATATCGGTTAGATTGTAATTGTGCATTAAATTTGTGGTTTCCTTTATCCCGATATGTTATTTCATTAGAACAAAAAATGAGTGTCAAAGACAAAGGTACGAATCTAATTATTACTTTTTTTAAACTCAAAATAGAACCGTAAAACTATTATGTACATCGTTTTGTGAGACGCTTAAAATGAACCATACGTTGAATATTTTCTCAATTTGTATTCTAAATTTCAATCTTTTCAGGCTTTTCCTCAATTCCGTATGGCAATTTTTTTCACAAATAGTACAACAAATATTTGAAATTACCGATGGATTCATGAAGGCTGTAAGAGAGATTTGTGGGGTGACCTGCGGCTAGAACTTTGCTTTCACTTGGGGCCCAGACGATCTCTCAATTATCGCTCTGATCAGGACAACACATTCGGAAATGGTAATGGAGGAGTGCTGATTTTCTAAAAAAAAAAACTTATTCAGGTCGCGAAATCTAAATACCGGGGAGTATATCAAAAGTTGGCGCAATGGTTCTCTACTTACAAAAAATAATCCTGCACTTTATTGCATTTGCGTTACAATATTTGCATGTAGATTTTAAAATATCACAATAATTCATCATTAACCTTTTTTTGTAGCATCTGATCTTTGTTGGATCACTCGATAGTTGCCGTTATCTACCTGATAACTTCGTTCATGTTTTTTTCTGCAAATTAATGCTCTAAATGAGGGCCAAGTTTTATTTTCGCGAATCATCCAATCCGTTGATGTACTGTATATTCTTCTACACAGAGTGGATTACAAACACCCTATATTAATCTTTGTTCCAGTTAAACTAAACCCTGCATTCTAAGCATTTCCATATTATATTACCTGCATCTGCTAAAATAATATTTACGCTGTCACAATTTCCGTTACACGTTTTTAAGTATGCAGTACTTTTATGTTGAACATTTTATAAATGTACCCAACTTTCTCGTGAGGCCTGGACACCTATTTCTTTACGAGAGATTCGTCCCTTCTCAATCAAATATATTTCTGCACTCTAATTTGAATATGTTTGCCTTCGTTAGGTGAATCATAGAAACATAGAATGATGTTGATAAATACATATCATCGATTGGTCTTATTTCAGATATATTTGCTGCACGACTTGCAGCAAAGATTAGAACTGGCAATGAGCTTGCTCCTTATTCTTCCAGAATTCATCTATGGCCCTGTAGTTTGCAATATAGCCCTGGTTTGTTTTCCTAAGGAATTCACGCTATTGCGATGGATGGATTCTACCACCTCAGCATTTTTATACTACGGATCTAGTACTCTACGATTATTTCGGTTGGCAGCATTCTGTGCATAACCTCGCATTGATCTCGAAGGTGGTTGTTCGGGATGCTATTAAGCCGAATATTATTATATATCTATGTTTTCATGCACCAGATTAGATTCTGATGCATAACAGCGTTAAACAGTCTCCAGTAACCGACACACTAGTAACATGGACGTAAGTAAACATTTGGTAGAGTAGTGCAAATATCTAATTAACGGAAACACACCGAGGATGTTCACATATATCCCGATATAATCAACTTGGCCTTCGGCCACGTTGAAGAAACCCCACATGTTTTTGAAATATTTTCACATTTACAAATTTACGGATTATGATAGCTCAAATTACTGCTTCATTTTCAACTATCATACTAATTTAGGTTAGTTCAGAGATACAGCGCGGAAAAACCGGTTCGCCCCACCGACTCCGCACCGACCAGCAATTCCCGCATATTAACACTACCCGACACGCACTCTGGGGACAAGTATTACATTTATACCCAGCCAAATAACCTGCAAACGCGTACGCCTTTGGAATGCAGGAGGAAACCGAAGATCTTGGAGAAAACACACGCAGGTCACGGGGCGAACATACAAACAGGAGTCAGGATCGAAACCGTGTCTCTGGCGATTTAAGGCAATTGTTCTACCGCTACGCCACCGTGCCATGTGTTCGTTGCCGATATTGTAGACCATTATCATTCAATCGACAGAGATTATCGTGGATTGTTCTTTTGATTTCAGCTCAAATAGCGTTGAATTTGTTTATCTAGTGCGAAATTATCTTTCTCTTCAATATTACTTAGGATAACGATAGTTTTGGTTTACTATTCGTCATTATTATGCCAAGGGTTGTCCGTGCATGGAGTATGTTGTGCAGTTCACGTCACTACACTATAGGAAGAACATGATTGAGTAAATAGGATACAGAAGCGAATTTCAAAAACGTGACTTTGATTAAATGGTTTGGGCAATCGGAAATTGTTGGTTAAGGTAAATCTGTCTTCTCTGTAGCGAATAGTGCAAAAGGTGACACGATAGACGTATAGAAAGTTAAGAGGGGGAAGAATACGATAAATAGTCAGTTCTGTACCCTAAGTTTGGGTGCGGTCCCAAACTAGAATGCATAGAGTTAATATGAGTAAGAATTTGGTACAGAGTCTGTGGAGCATTTATTCGTACAAGCTTTATTTGGTATAAGAAACGACATTCCAAATAAAGGTTGAAGATTTGAAAGATGGCACCATTTAACATACATCTGACCAGGTATTTTAATGAAAAGAGGATATGTGTATTGCATGCGCGTGGGATTATTATAAAAAATACATAATGATTGTCGGACGCACTGATCCCAGTTCATGGAACACCATGATTCCATAAATTAACTGTGTCAGATCATTCCCCCAATAATCATATTTCCTAATATTGCATAGAATTGAGTTGAGTATTAATCCTCCCCTATTCTCAGCTAGGTCACATCCAGCAAAAAAACATCCGTTTTTTATGTTTTTGGTTTCTGCACAAAGGTACACTGTAAAAGTGTTATGAAAAATGTTATCTGACCTGGCTTCCTGCTAAATGGAAACGTCCCTCTTCGTTATTTTCCATAATCCTCTTTCGGTGCTTCAGAATATGTCAATAAAATATCCCTTCGTTCTGTTTCTGGTTTTCGGAGAGAAAATTCAAGGTAAAAGGCTGCCAAATTCTCACAATAACCAACGTTTTCTTCATGTACATTCCACGCAATTTGAACGTCCACGATCTATTGATCAGCACATTTAACATCATTTAATTTGCACGCATCAATATCACTACATTTACATTTATAAAATCATAAGCCAATAAGTACTAGGAGAAGAATGATCACCCAATATGAATGCATATGTTTCCTCTTCGACAGCACTCGAGAAATTGAAAGAAAATGTTAAAGAGTTGGGTGAGTAAATTAATAATCTATTTGTTGCGGTCCATGCAGCTAAACTGACTTAAAATTACTATTATATTAAGGCACATTCACCTTCGCAACGAAAAGTCAACTTTCTCAGCAAAGATATATTTGTTTACTTATTCAACTAACTGGTGGACATTTGAGTTATTGTGCAGTGATTCTGGACTTTGATGCATGTTAACCGCCCAATTGGCACTCTGTTGTTCGCAGTTCCATACTTCAACAAACATACCATGAATTTTTGAGATCTAGTAGCTTCGTCATTGTATGTCTTTTTTCAGTGAGACAATCACTTGCTGACTACTACAATATATGAATATTTCTCCAATCTGCTCCAATGGAGTAGACATTTCCTTGGCTCTTGTTTTAAACAAACCGAATGCTAGTATGTATATATAAGTTCGATTTTCAAACCACATCGTTTCTCCAAGCAATGTTTTATTTCCGTACAGAAATGAAACAAACCACGCAAGACACAGGTAAGAAGATAAAAATAACTGCATGCGTAGAGACTATTTACATTTCATTTCGAATTGCTCCACATTTTAGCCACAGTAGCAAGGATTGAGCAAATATATGCCATATCATTCAAGGCTGAGGGAAGACAGACCTCTGCTCTTCATGCACAATCTGTTAGATTGACTCACTTCATCTGGACAACGTGCAGACGGGAAGTAGGCAGTGTTAACGATGTGGACGAGAGATGTTGGGCAAAGGTTATCAAGTGATAGTGGACACAGATAACTACAGGTTGATTGGCAGATAGCACCCAAGTGGGGAACAGAATGATAGATATTGCAACTGATGCTAGAAGTTGATGAGAGGAGAAGAAAAGCCGCAGATTCTGGGTTCAAATAGGAAAGGGGATAATGCGTTGATCTAAATAAAGTACGTTGACAGAGTATATAACATGGAAAGTTAATTAGTTGGGTGAGGGTAAAATTAAACAGTGCGTCTGTGTGATGGATGATAGTGTAAGTGGGAGAAGCGGAACAGCAGGATTATGGAACATGTGTGTTACTGTAGGAACAGGGGTAGTGTATTGATATAGCTAGAAATGAAAATATATACGGGGTCCTGGAAGGATACGGGGTACCTGGAAATGTAATGTTCTATATTCCGGTAATGCAAGACACTGTTTCTTTATTTTCGTTTTGGCCATCACACTGGCATTGGAGGAGGCAGCGAACAGATATAACGGATTGTGAATGGGTTGGGGAAATACAATGTTTCGCCAGCGAGAGGTAGATATGGCTACGGCGGACAAAGTGCATGTGCCAGGCATAGCTGTCACCGAATCCATGTTGTATCTCACAGATGTAGGAAGGTCACATGAAAAGCACCAAGTGTAATGGACGGCATTGGAGCCCCCAGCAACAGTTGTACACTGTGCCTCCTATTTATGTCATATTCAAGTGTTATTACTCTTTATTCATCTTTTCATAGTTCGTATCCCCACACACCTATGGTAAAGGGTCATATACAAGCACCATTCCGCATGAGAATATACTATGTTGTCAATTAATTTTCAATTTATTAATGTAGGTTTGAGTCATATACCAAAATATTCCAATGTGGACATGCACAATGTTGACATGTACAATCAGTGTTTCATCAAACGCGACCAAGCGTCAATTGTTCTAATGATACTAATATGCTAATTTTATCAAAATACTATTTGTCCACCTGAATTAAGGCACATTTGTAGAGGCTATTCATTTTTCCTCAGATGCAGTGAGATGGATACCGTGTCTAGCTTCACGGAACTTTTCCTGGAAATTAATAAACACGAACGAAGTATGAATGTGCAAACCTTATTATCATCATTCAAAGAAGACAAATGACGAGGTATCAACAAATTATGTAGTACCACTGGAATATCTGTGTATACCAAAGATATATGGCAACAGTACTGTGAAAACAAATATATCTTAGTAGGTTTATAACAACAACTAATAGAGCTATCGGGATCTGAAGACCCTCATGACCCTGCACGCCCTTGCTGCTGAAGAGGCCCACTATATGAAGGTCAAATTTGCCACAATCGTGTTGACTATTCAACTGTTGATTATCGTGCGTTCTACAACATCTTAAACCTAATCACCTGCAAATTAGGCCATGTTATGTTCTCCGGATACTTTAAAATATTGAATACCATCACACGGCAAGTGCCGACAGGCAGCTCAGCATTTCCAAATCAGATATCGTGGCAACATCTTTCTCTGCAGCTGAAGTGTCTTTTCCCTTCTAAAATGGCTGAACACAACCGTGTCCTCCACTTCTGTTTCCTGGATTCGTCATTGTCCAAGGCAACAAATAACCGACGTCATATGTTTTATTATACTCTCTAGAATGCCTGAAAATGAAGGACAATCTAGATGATAAAGGTATTTTTTTTATACTCTATGCTTAATTGTGTAGCAGCATATGATTCCAAAAACATTACCATACATATAAACATAGAAACATAGAACATAGGTGCAGGAGTAGGCCATTCGGCCCTTCGAGCCTGCACCGCCATTCAATATGATCATGGCTGATCATCCAACTCAGTATCCTGTACCTGCCTTCTCTCCATACCCCCTGATCCCTTTAGCCACTAGGGCCACATCAAACGCTCTCTTAAATATAGCCAATGATCTGGCCTCAACTAGCTTCTGTGGCAGAGAATTTCACAGATTCACCACTCTCTGTGTGAAACATGTTTTTCTCATCTCTGTCCTAAAATACTTCCCCCATATCCTTAAACTGCGACCCCCTTGTTCTGGACTTCCCCAACATCGGGAACAATCTTCCTGCAACTACCCTGTCCAACCGCTTAAGAATTGTGTACGTTTCTATAAGATCACCCCTCAATCTTCTAAATGCTAGCGAGTACAAGCCGAGTCTATCCAGTATTTCTTCATATGAAAGTCCTGCCATCCCTGGAAACAGTCTGGTGAACCTTCTCTGTACTCCCTATATGGCAAGAATGTATTTCCTCAGATTAGGAGACCAAAACTGTACACAATACACCAGGTGTGGTCTCACCAAGTCCCTGTACACCTGCAATAGAGTAGATTGTAAAAGCAAATAAAGTAATGAATGCAGGTATGTTAAATTATGCATGATGGGAACATTTTAAAATTGGAGTTATAGTTCCAGGAAGACATGAAGTAAATGCGTTTTATGCAGTCAACAAATTATATCAATGCATTCCACAACATTACAAAATCCCAAATTTAAATGCACGTTTATAAACAGACGATATCGCAGAAAATACCCGAAATGCGTTGAAAGGCCTCTGATGCATCGATGCATTCTCCATCTTTGTGTACACATCAGTGTTCACTTTAGTCTAATTCTTTTATAAAATACTTAATTTATCTGAAAACTAGTGCAATAAAGAACATTTTTTAAGAAGGAACTGCAGATGCTGATAAATCGAAGGTAGACAAAAATGCTGGAGAAACACAGCGGATGAGGCAGCATCTTTGGAGCGAAGGAAATAGGCAAGGTTTCGTGTAGAAACCCTTCCTCAGAAAAAAAGAACATTGCTAGCTGGCGGTACACAAAAATGCTGGAGATACTCAGCGGGTGCAGTAGCATCTATGGAGCGAAGGAAATAGGCAACGATTCGGGCCGGAACCCTTCTTCACACTGCTAGCTGGTGATCAGTTTCATTGCCCGTATCCTGATTTACAACATTCTTTATTGCAACTCGCTTTCCTTTTTAGACTAGTTACATCGTAAAATTATTTCGTTTTGTAACATGACTTTAAAGTTCCCTTCAGCACGTAGGCCTCGTTTCCCAACGTGCTTACCCAGTCTGTTTGCTCTTCGAGTTATAACTATTTGAAAGCGAAAATGTATTCTTATATTTGCAAGGATGTCCTACATTATACGCTATTTCAGTGCTAAACGATTGTATGAGCCTTTGATACTGACGGACTGCTACGAACTTATCATAGATCGACCTTGTTTAGATTTCATTACCAAGCCTGCGGAGCGCTCGAAAAAACAACAATTGACATAATGCTATTTGTTCAGATGAATTCGTTCTCACCCTCCTCAACGCGAGAATTGACGTGTGATATTAACCGAACATTTGAGAAGCAGAAAGTTAAATCGGAAGTGGCAGTGATGCAGTTGAACAAAGGGGACTATGAAGGCATGAGAGGGGAGCTGGCAAAGGTAGACTGGATAAGGGTCCTAGCAGGAATGACGGAGGAACAGCAATGGCAGGAATTTCTGGGCATAATCCGGAAGACGCAGGATCATTTCATTCCAAAAAGGAAGAACGATTCTATGGGGAGTAGCAGGCAACCGTGGCTGACAATAGAAGTTAGAGATATAATTAAACTAAAAGTAAAGATGTATAACACAGCAAAGAGTAGCCGGAAGCCAGAGGATTGGGAAACGTTCATAGGGCAACAGAAGGAAAGAATACGGGTAACACGGGCTGAAAAGATGAAATACGAAGGGAAACTGGCGAGGAATATAAAGAAGGACAGTAAAAGCTTCTTTAGATATGTTAAGGGAAAAAGAGTAGCGAAGTCAAATGTGGGTCCCTTGAAGGCAGACACGGGTGAAATTATTATGGGCAACAAGGAAATGGCAGAAGAGTTGAATAGGTACTTCGGATCTGTCTTCACTTTGGAAGACACAAACAATCTCCCAGATGCACTGGAGGACAGATGATCTAAGGGCGTAGAGGAACTGAAATAAATTTGCATTATGCGAGAAATAGTATTGGGTAGGCTAATGGGACTGAAGGATGATAAATCCCCTGGATCTAATGGTCTGCATCCCAGGATCCTGAGGGAGGTGGCTCTAGAAATAGTGGACGCATTGGTGATCATTTTCCAATGTTCAATAGATTCAGGATCAGTTCCTGTGGATTGGACGATAGCTAATGTTATCCCACTTTTCAAGAAAGGAGCGAGAGAGAAAACGGGGAATTACAGACCAGTTAGCCTGACTACGGTGGTGGGAAAGATGCTAAAGTCAATTATTAAAGAGGTAATAAAGGGGCATTTGGATAGCAGTAAAGGGATTAGTCCAAGTCAACATTGACTTATGAAAGGGAAATCATGCTAGACTAATCTTCTGGAAGTTATTGAGAATGTGACAAGTAAAATGGATGAAGGGGTGCCAGTGGATGTAGTGTATCTAGAATTTCAGAAAGCCTTTGATATGGTCCAGCACGGGAGACTAGTTACTAAAATTAGAGCATATGGTATTGGGGGTAGGGTGTTGACATGGATAGAAACTTGGTTGGCAGACCGGAAGCAAAGAGTAGTAGTGAACGGGTCCTTTTCAGAATGGCAGGCAGTGGCGAGTGGAGTGCCGCAAGGCTCGGTGTTCGGGCCGCAACTGTTTACCATATATATTAATAATTTGGAAGAGGGAATTAGGAGCAACACTAGCAAGTTTGCGGATGAGACAAAGCTGGGTGGCAGTGTGATCTGTGTAGAGGATATTAGGTGGTTGCAGGACCTGGACAGGTTGAGTGAGTGCGCAGATGCGTGGCAGATGCAATATAATATAGATAAATGTGAGGATATCCAATTTGGCGGCAAAAACAAGGGGGCAGACAAGGAGGTCATTTTAGACTGAGGTGAGAAAAAAACGTTTTCACCCAGAGAGTTGTGAATTTATGGAATTCCCTGTCACAGAGGGCAGTGGAGGCCAAAACACTGGATGGATTTAAGAGAGAGTTAGATAGAGCTGTAGGGGTTGGTGAAGTCAAGGGATATGGGGAGAAGACAGGCACGGGTTATTGATAGGGGACGATCAGCCATGATCATAATGAATGGCGGTGCCGGATCGAAGGGCCGAATGGCCTCCTCCTGCACATAGTTTCTATGTTTCTATGTTTCTATGAATAATTAAATCAGAAATTGAAATTAATATGAATTCTGTCAATCATAAATGTACCCCTTGATTTGAATCAAAATACCATTTGCATTCGAAATCAAATGATCCTGAAGAGGCGATAATTTCACATGTAAGACGGATTAAATATGGTGAATATATTCTCTTATATATATTCGGTGAACATATTCTCTTTGAGTCTGTCCCACTTTCGAAATTGATGCAATTTATTGCAACTGGAACGAACATTTAAAAAGAGTTTCACGGAAATCATCCTTCCTAGAAAGATTATACGTTGAAATTCTCCCCTGTTATCGATGTTATATGATGTAAACCTTTTGAAGCAAACAAAATTATGTCGAACCATACCGTTTTAATTCAAATAATTAGCATTGCATGTCGATGTGATGTTTTATAAACACGTATTAACACAATTTCCAACAGTGCAAGCATTAGCAAAGAAGGACAGAGGCAAGTAGATTTCGATGACCGTGGTCTGTACAAATTACTTGCAGGTCGTTGTAATTTTCGAATGAAACAGGTTTGATCAAATTTGATATACTTTGACATGCCAGTTAGTTATCTATTAATCTGACATGTTCCCTGAAATTGCATTGTACTCACATTTTGTAATATTATCCGCACGTTGGTGCTTTTAGATACTTCACCTACCCTAGAATCGCTTCAAGGGATAGCTGCAAATAGCTAAGCAGCTTAGTGGAAATGTAAGAGTATAAGAGCCCTTGTTATGATATCAATGACATGAAGATGGAACAGAACGCATTTGTCAGGTATAATCTGAAGCAATCATAGTATTTTGTTTCCACTGAAAGATATGTATTAGTTTTATATAGCTTTGGAGTAACCTTTCAAGATTCAGTATTTAATCGCACATCTTTAACTTTGTTCACATTTAAGTGTAAACCTATAACCTCATTGCACGCTGTTATGTCACATTTTGAACCAGAAATGGATTAAATCATTTTCTTACTACACATTGAAAACCAATAATATTTTCATATTTTTGGGTAATTATTTAAATTTTCTCTTTTATAAACCTTCGCGACTGGAAATAATATTTTTAAAAAAGACTTATTTATGAAATATATCCCCCCGCCCCCCCGTAGTAATGAATTTTCACAATTTTAATGTGAATGTGGCCATCACGCTTCGAAATTCGCTGCTGATATATTAAAAATGCACATGCACATAAACTATCAATGTATAATGAGTGCTCCTTATAATTTCAACAAATATCGGTTCACTATTATTATACCAACTGAGAAGACTGTGTTTTGCTATTATAACATTTTCTTCATTTTGTTTCCAAACAGAATTAGAAAAACTAAGGAAATCTCTCACGAATTATGGTAAGTTTAATAAATGAATTCAGATGACTTGTTTTCACGGTAAACTGTTTCTGTAATTGCCTTGCCATCTTTTACATATATTGGGTCAAGGAATTTTAGGAGAAAACGTACAAGATATTTAGTTTGGCGCTATTAAGTTAACTTGAACTCATTATTCAGCCAATCAACCGAGTCACCATCTCTCAGAATAATTTTTTGAATGCATTGCTGTTTCTGAGTTGACAATAGACAACAGTAGTATTAATAAGGAAGCAAACCAATAATTTAGCACTGACTATATTTACTTCAAAAGATAGTAGGTAGTTCAATTTCGGATTCAGAATTCTTCACGCCATAGATATGAAATCGGCAATTCCCTAATTTAATCGATGCCAATAATCTGCAGATCTTGAAATTGACATAAAATAAATCGGGACTAGCAAAGTCGTGAAAAGGAAAATAAAAACAAATGCGTTAAAAGATTTTTAAAAAGTTATCAAACGGAGGCAAATGCGGGACTATTTTGACATGGATCAAACTCAGAATAGCTTGCAGCAGAATTACAGTGCACTGTGATTCGCTACCGAAGAATTGAATCATGTGGCTAATAGTATTTCGGACAAATCCAGTTGACTTCCGATTCCCCACCGTAGTTGACGATAAGGACGCTGAGAGAGGCCGCGAAACTCACAGTTCTTGTCGTGAGAAAACCTGTTCTCCACGCCAAGGCACCCTTCTTGGTATGAAATAGAATGGCAAGGGAAAAATAGTAAGATTAAACGAGAACTTACAGTAACAGTTTGAAGTTTGATCTTTATTTTATGAGGAGTAACGTTGAGGGATTACGTGAAGACCCCGCCAGCACGCATGCGTGTCAATCTTCAAAACAGCGGTGTAAAATCACAGACAACAGTTATTGAACTAAACATAGTAAGACAAGATAAACTAGAATGCCAGTTGACCTTTCTGATAGAGGGTGGGCGAGGTGGGCACGTAATCCCTCAACGTTACTCCTCATAAAATAAAGTTGAAACTTGAAACTACTAAGTTCTCGTTTAATCTTACTATTTTACTTCGTAGTCACGTGAGTGACTACGTGAAGATTTTAAAACTCTGTGATTTCATGCCGTGGAAAAGAGTCCAGGCGTCATAAACTTCATCAGTATGCCAATGATGAGCGAACATTTATAATGCATTCACATATGACATAGATATAGACATGTTGATGATATTAATGAACAATAGTGGCAATATTCACCTCGCTCAACCGGGAGGAAGTTATGAAACAGACCTAACATAGAGTTGGCAAATACCCCCGATCTGGCAATGGGTTTATTATGAATATTTGGACAGATCGTTAGTTTGACCATGCTGCAGCCGCTAGGATGTGGTCCATAACCCTGCTGCTGAGGTGTTGCGGTCCTGATGGAGTGAGACTCAAAATGTCAATGTTTACTCCTGTATTAGCCAGACGCATTTAAACCCCTGGAGAAGGTCTGTAGTGATACCTTCTAACGAGATTTTATGTAACTAACAAGGTCAGTATGAGTCTATATGGCTCATATTGAACTGGACATACTGGTGTAGATGCGTGATCACACACAACCCAAGGTCCATGGGATATGCAATATCTGGTTTGGTCTATGCCCCTGTCTACTCTTCTTGACTTAATCATTAACATAACATGTTATTATTGCCCGCAGATATGATCATCCTATACAGTGTAGCAATGACTGGACCCGTTGTGCTGTACTCAGCGCCATGGCATAACCACTAGTAAGTGAGTTTGACCAAGGACAGGGATGTTGTTGGAGCCCATTGGCGAAATGACGTAGCACAATGTTAACAACCCATCCCTAGGCCTGGGAGGTATGTTCAATATCATCCAGTTTGGCCATAACACTTGTTTTTTTAGCTCTGTGGAGTCGAAGCACTGATTGTAGTGATTTGGTACATAACCTGGGAGCTTAAGTTAGCCCATTTTGCAAAGCTTCTGAGTGTATCATTGCCCCATCCAGTTAAATTTCAGATATCTCCGAAGCCTGTGAGCGAAAATGATCACATGGAAATTATTCAGAAATGTCTATACTGCACATGCGGGTTGAAGCTATTGACAATGAACAGTCCGCATCTCCCAATCTCATGTTATCCCAAACCAGTGTAAATATTTAAACCAGTGTAAATATTACCAACGTATCCATGACAGGACGCATCATCGATGTGGCTCCATAGCTTCACACCGCCGGATGGGGAACTTCCAGGAGTTGCCTCAATCACCTTCATCCTTCCACATCCGAATGGGAGGATTTATGCAACCCGACCCAGGAGCTGCCTCAACCATTTGTGCATGATTTTTGCAACTTTTGCTGCTGGGAGGTAGAGGAACTCGAATACGGGGTTGGCGCATCTTCCAGGAAGGCCTTGGCCGTGGCCTGAAAAAGCCCTTTGTCCTGGTTGTACGGCCCTCAAGCTTTCACCAGCTTCACTGTATCGTGGTTTGCTGGTGGGTGCGTAGGGGTGCTGCCGCAGGAGATGTCAGGTCTTGCCTGATGATGTGGCCTTCATGAGCCCGACGGCCCTCGTCGAGCTTCTTGACCTGTTTCAACAGGTTGCTCCAAATGACAGTATCAGTGGTTGTGTGTTACTGGTCTTACACAGTCCTGCAAATTTGGGGTCCCCAGATAGCTGTTCACCGCAGGGACACTGAGAGATACACAGTTCCCTGGTGCTGGGTATTTGGTAGTTGTCATTCACAGCCTGCTCCTGCTGCTGGTTGTGTTGTTCCTGCACCCCCGGCACATTTGTAGTATCTTCAGCCAAACCCCTGTCTTCAGAATCAGCCCAGAAGTGACTCCTAATGCTCCCCTCTGTCGAGGGAGATGCATAAGGTGCCGCCATGCGCGTCCTAGGACCCCCATTGGTGGCGGAGTTATGCGTTGGGGAGCACTTCGGGTCTAGTTATCACAATACCATTAATTTCAATATAATTATGGAGAGGGTCAGAACTGGACCTAGGGTTGAGATTTTTGATTGGAGAAAGGCTAACTTTGAGAAGAAGCGAAAGGATTTGAAAGGAGTGAATTGGGGCATGTTGTTTTATGGAAAGGATGTAGAAGAGAAATGGAGGACATTTAACGGTGAAATTTTAAGAGTACAGAATCTTTATGTCCCAGTTCGGTTGAAAGGAAATAGTAAAATTTGGAAAGAGGCATGGTTTTCAAGGGAAATTGGACACTTGGTTCGGAAAAGAGAGAGATCTACAATAACTATAGGCAGCATGGAGCAAATGATGTGCTTGAGGAGTATAAGGAATGTAAAAAGAAGATTAAGAAAGACATTAGAAAAGCTAAAAGAAGATATGAGGTTGCTTTGGCAAGTAAGGTGAAAGTAAATCCAAAGGGTTTCTACAGCTATATTAATAGAAAAAGGAAAACAAGGAATAAAATTGGTCCATTAGAGAGTCAGAGTGGACAGCTATCTGCAGAGCCAAAAGAGATGGGGAGATTTTGAACAATTTCTTTTCGTTCGTATTCACCAAGGAGAAGGACATGGAATTATGTGAGGTAAGGGAAACAAGCAGAGTAGCAATGGAAACTATGAGATTCAAAGAAGAGGAGGTGCAGACACTTTTGAAAAATATGAAAACGGATAAGTCTCTAGGTCCTGACAGGATATTCCCGAGGACATTGAGGGAAGTTAGTGTAGAAATAGCAGGGGCTATGACAGAAATATTTCAAATGTCATGAGAAACGGGAATAGTGCCGGGGGATTGGCGTACTGCGCATGTTGTTCCGTTGTTTAAAAAGGGTTCTAAGAGTAAACCTAGCAATTATAGACCTGTTAGTTTGACGTCAGTGGTGGGCAAATTAATGGAAAGGATACTTAGAGATTATATATGTATATATATATATATATATATATATATATATATATATATATATATATATATATATATATATATATATATATATATAAGCATCTGTATAAGCAGGGTCTGATTAGGAACAGTCAACATGGATTCGTGCCTGGAAGGTCATGTTTGACTAATCTTCTTGAATTTATCGAAGAGGTTACTAGGGAAATTGATGAGGGTAAAACGGTGGATGTTGTCTATATGGACTTCAGTAAGGCCTTTGACAAGGTTCCTCATGGAAGCTTGGTTAAGAAGATTCAATTGTTGGGTATTAATGGTGGAGTAGCAAGATGGATTCAACAGTGGCTGAATGGGAGATGCCAGAGAGTAATGGTGGAAGGCTGTTTGTCAGGATGGAGGCCGGTGACTAGTGGGGTGCTTCAGGGGTCTGTGTTGGGTCCACTGTTGTTTGTCATATACATCAATGATTTTGATGATGGTGTTGTACATTGGATTAGTAAGTATGCAGATGATAATAAGATAGGTGGTGTTGAGGATAATGAAGTAGATTTTCATAGTGTACAGAGAGTTTAGGCCATTTGGAAGAGTGGGTTGAAGGATGGCAGATGGAGTATAATGCTGATAAGTGTGAGGTTCTACATCTTGGCAGGACAAATCAAAATAGGACGTACATGGTAAATGGTAGCGAATTGAGGAATGCAGTTGAACAGAGGGATCTAGGAATAACTGTGCATAGTTCACTGAAGGTGGAATCTCATGTAGATTGGGTGGTAAAGAAAGCTTGTGGTGTGCTGGCCTTTATAAATCAGAGCATTGAATATAGAAGTTGGGATGTAATGTTAAAATTGTTCAAGGCGTTGGTGAGGCCAATTCTGGAGTATGGAGTACAATTTTGGTCGCCTAATTATAGGAAGGATGTCAACAAAATAGAGACCGGCACCAGTATGAAGCCGCTGGCTCCACGACCAGCGGCTCGAAAGGCGAATTAACCGCCGCCCGATACCCGCATGCCGCGGTCTTCCGAGCGGGTTCCCTTGGGCCGTGTGCGGGATTCCCCGAGGTCGTGACCGGGATTCCCTGTAGTCGGTGACTGGGGTTCTCCCCTCCATCCGGACATCGCCCCGGACTTTAGCTGGGCCTCTAAGTAGAGGTTCCTGCAAGAAGACGTAACCTTGGAAAAGTTGTAAAACCTTACCTTCAGATCTGACCGCTGGCAGGAGCATCATGCCCCCCCGCCAGTCGTACGCAATGCGATAGACGAACGGCCACGCTTGCGTGCTGGAGGGGTCTTCACGTTGTCACTCACGTGACTCCGAAATAAAATCAGCGTATTCCCCATTCACTTTTTTACGGGGTAATGGAACATTCAAATAGATGGAAGCGAAATTTAATTTCATAACTTCGCAGAGGAAATCAGATACACGTCATTGTTAGCAATGCTGTATTTGCGAAGCCAATTTGTTTACTTTTAACAACGCAAATCATCATGTAAACGTATTTTCTTTCGAAATGATAGGCGCAGATGTTTTGTTAATAGAACGGGCAATTTCCTATTGGTCACTGTAGCCAAACAAACTGACTATAGGGTTGCAACTTGCATTTCACAGAAATGATCTATTGCAAACATTTGATTTATTTTAAGCCCTTCATCAAAGCACGATGCACGCACGTAGAAGAATGATGATATGATATTTGTGGGTCAAATGCGATATCATCCGAACAAATGCTATAATGCAATTTAAGAAAACATTTTGGTCAAAGTAAAGACTAATTATTATTACACCAACTTTTATCCGATTGTGCGCGATAATATATGTAAATAATAAATATCTCACGATGAGAAAGAACGATTATTCTGAGCATTTAACTGGGTTGCAGAACAGAGTGTACAACCAGCAGGAAGAGTATGCCAGAGCAATGTAGTGGAAATTTCCAAGTAATGAAACGATTCGCGTTATAAAACCGAAAAATGCCAATGAAATGGTACCTGCGTCCATTATGTAATATGTGACATCCTGTTCTAGAGGGATATGTAAAATATGAAGTCAGCTAAAGAAAGTTAAGTCAATGTGTTTGTAATTATCCAAAGTCACGGGCATATTGACTCGGACTATGCACAGAAATAGGAATCATACGTAAATTTAATGCAGATGGATTACAAATCAAATCCACAAGACAGTTGAAAAATATAGACTGGAACATTGCCAAGTGGTGCATAATGAATGATTGAATGAATACGTTTATTAGCCAAGTTTACACAAACAAGGAATTGTCCTTGGTGCTCCGCCCACAATTGACAACATGACATACAGTGACAGTTAGGAATGACACATTAACTATTAATCATTAATACGCCGAATGCTATAATTATTTTTTGCAGAAAAATAAAAGATAATGTCAACCTCAGATCATCAATGTTTATCACTACACATCCCATCCGAGAGACTATGTTTTCAAATTAAATAATATTGTCAACGTGTTCCTAATTAGAGGGACATTCTGTTCAGTATTTTGTCACGTTTAGTCGTGAAATCAACCGAAAAAAATGTTCTGCCCAAGCTTGAGAATCAGAAAATTAACCGTGCCTTCACTTGTAATTGTACACGGGCATGTAATTGTCATTTACAGAGGAGAACTGGAGCACTGAAAGCAAAGGTAAAACAAGAAAACTTACGAAAATCCTCTTTCATATACAGTAGTTTACGCTTCGTTCAAAATCCTTAAACGATGTTTTGTAATGTAAAGTGTTATATAACAGCAGCTATGAGAGTTCGAAAGTCATTGAAGTATAGAGCTATACAACATGCGAACAGTTACCCGGTGTCCAAGTTGGCATTCTGGGCTGATGCCGACTCTCACGGTTCGCCACTATCCTCGTAAAAATAACCCTTTCCATCTATCTTCCCAAAGGACTTTTGACAATCATAATTGTATCCACTCTATAACTTCCTCTGGAATATCTTCACAGAAAGGGGCTACTCTGAGTTAAAATCAACATCGAGAAAAAGTTGTTTTTTACAAATAGGTGTAACAGGATCGGGCCGAGTCAGCATGGATATGCGAAAGGGAAATCCTGCTTGACTAACCTTTTGTAATTTTTTGAGGATGTAACTAGGAAAATGGACAAGGGAGAGCCAGTGGATGTGGTGTTCCTGGACTTCCTCAAAGCATTTGATTAGGTCCCGCGTAGGAGATTCGTGGGCAAAATTAGAGCACATGGTTTTGGGGGTAGTGTACTGACGTGGGTAGAAAATTGGTTGGCAGACAGGAAACAAACAGTAGGAATTAATGGAACTCTTTCAGAATGACAGGCAGTGACTAGTGGGGTACCGCAAGGGTCGATGCTGCGATCGCGGTTATTTACAATATACATTAATGATTTAGATGAATGCATTAAAAGTGACATTAGCAAATTTAGAGATTACACAACGCTGGGAAGCAGTTTGAAATGTGTGCAGGATACTATGAGGATGCAGGGTGGCTTGGACAGGTTGGGTGAGTGGGCAGATGCACGGCAGATGCAGTTTGTAGATCAGCGAATAAAAAGAACAAGCAGGTGGTGCGTATTTGTATCAATCCTAGATACCTAAATATTGCGTTAAAGAGACGGCACAGTCTCATGCGTACCGTAGGAAAAGTGACTGCGCACATGGGCAAGGCTACTGAGTTCTCTGTGTTGGATGCCAAGAGCTCCTTCTGGTAAATCCCCCATGACAATCAATCATCGCTGCTCACTACCTTCAGCACAGCCTTCGGACGCTGCAGATTTTTGCGCATGCCGTTCGGCATCAATTCAGCCAGCGAAGTATTCCAACGCTCGATGGAGCACATTTTTGGAAGATACCCCTGCGCGATGATTGCAGATGATATTATCGTAGCAGATAAAGCACTGCGGGAGCACGATGACAATTTGGAAAGGGTGCTTGACCGCGCCAGGTAGGCAAACTTAAATCTTAACCGCAGTAAATGCAGTTTCGAGACATCAAAATTAACTATGTTGGTCATGTTTTCACCAACAACGGCTTCAAATCCGAACTTGCAAAGAAAGCAGCCTTAAGTTAAATGGCAGCGCCGACCGATGTTGCCGGTCTGCAAAGATTTGTAGGCATGGTGTACTACCTGGGCAAGTTCACTCCGCACTTCAGCGAGATTTCAGCTGCGCTACGCCAGGTCACTCCCAAGGACACTGTTTGGATGTGGCGCAAAAAGCAACAGCGAGCCTTCGAACTTTAAAACAACAGATATCTTGCCCATCCACTCTGGCGTACTTCGATGTCAACAAACCAATCACTCTGACCTGCGACGCCTCCCAGTACGGCCTCGGCGCGGCGTGCCTCCAAGAAGACCAGCCGATTGTTTTACGCCTCACGGACCATGATGGACAAAGAGACGCGTTACGCGCAGATCGAGAAGTAGTTACTAGCAGTAGATTTTGCATGTGTTAAGTTCAATTACTGCATCTTTGGTAAAGCCGTGACAATCGAAACGGACCAACAACCACTGGTTTCCATCCTGAATAAACCGATTCACGCTACACCAGCCAAGCTGCAACGAATGATGCTGCAGCTCCAGAGTACGACATCGACCCAATTTGCAAAAATGCGAAGGACATGTACCTGACAGACAACCTGTCGCGTGCACCAAGGAAAATCGACGATAAACATGCAGCCGAGAAAGACACATTCGATTTCATGATGATTGACCACAGTTACCCCTCGGGTTGGATAAGTTGATTGCCCACACGGCAAAGACAACATCCTACAGGGATTTACATCTACTGGCACTGTACCTACCTGCTTCAAGCATGCGGTGGTCCAATCACTCCTGAAAAAACCTAACCCAGACCCCACCTTGCCAAGCAACTACAGACCCATTTCTAAACTGCCTTTCCTCTCAAAAGCCCTAGAAAAGGTAATTTTAAGTCAACTTATGCCTTACCTTCACCAAAACACTATATTGGAAACATTCCAATCAGGTTTCAGGGCTCACCACAGCCCAGATTCTGCCTTGTTGAGGGTACATAATGACCTACTGCTCACCGTTGACTCCGGCGACTGTGCAATCCTCCTCCTTCTTGACCTCAGCGCAGCATTTGATACTGTCGACCACACCATCCTAATTGACCGTCCCCGGAACGGGGTTGGTATTCATGGCACTGCCCTGAGCTGGTTCATCTCCTACCTCAAAGGTAGGAGATTCTCGACTAACATAGGCAACTCTTTCTCCTCCCCAGCTAATCTCTGCTGTGGGGTTCCACAATTTTGCATCCTTGGCCCCATTCTCTTCTCCCTGTATATGCTCCCCTTAGGCCAAGTCATTGAATGACACGGCATTTCCTTCCATTGGTACGCAGACGATACACAACTCTATCTCCCCATGAAGCCCAAAAAACAATGACATCTGCAGAACCTTACCCACTGCCTCGAGGATATAAAGTGTTGGATGGCCCAGAACTTCTTCCAACTAAACGAGAGTAAGTCTGAGATCATCCTTCGGGGCCCTTCGGACTCAATCAAAATGGCAGTGATTGTGGGAGATTTCAATTTTCCACACAGAGACTGGGAAACACATTCTGTAAAAGGGCTGGATGGTTTGGAGTTTGTAAAATGTGTGCAAGATAGTTTTTTGCAGCAATACATAGAGGTACCTACTAGAGAAGGGGCAGTGCTGGACCTCCTGTTAGGAAATGAGACAGGGCAGGTGGCGGAGGTATGCGTCGGGGAGCACTTCGGGTCCAGTGATCACAATACCATTAGTTTCAATATAATTATGGAGAGGGTCAGAACTGGACCTAGGGTAGAGATTTTTGTTTGGAGAAAGGCTAACTTTGAGGAGATGCGAAAGGATTTAAAAGGAGTGAATTGGGACATGCTGTTTTATGGGAAGGATGTAGAAGAAAAATGGACGACATTTAAGGGTGAAATTTTAAGAGTACAGAATCTTTATGTCCCTGTTCGGTTGAAAGGAAATAGTAAAAAAATGGAAAGAGCCATGGTTTTCAAGGGAAATTGGACACTTGGTTCGGAAAAAGAGAGAGATCTATAATAATTATAAGCAGCATGGAGTAAATGAGGTGCTTGAGGAGTATAAAGAATGTAAAAAGAATATTAAGAAAGAAATTAGAAAAGCTGAAAGAAGATATGAGGTTGCTTTGGCAAGTAAGGTGAAAGTAAATCCAAAGGGTTTCTACAGCTATATTAATAGCAAAAGGATAACAAGGAATAAAATTGGTCCATTAGAGAGTCAGAGTGGACAGCTATCTACAGAGCCAAAAGAGATGGGGGAGATATTGAACAATTTATTTTCTTCGGTATTCACGAAGGACAAGGATATGGAATTATGTGAGGTAAGGGAAACAAGCACAGTAGCAATGGAAACTGTGAGATTCAAAGAAGAGGAGGTGCGGACCCATTTGAAAAATATGAAAACGGATAAGTCTCCAGGTCCTGACAGGATATTCCCTAGGACATTGAGGGAAGTTAGTGTAGAAATAACAGGGGCTATGACAGAAATATTTCAAATGTCATTAGAAACGGGAATAGTGCCGGAGGATTGGCGTACTGCGCATGTTGTTCCGTTGTTTAAAAAGGGTTCGAAGAGTAAACCTAGCAATTATAGACCTGTTCGTTTGACGTCAGTGGTGGGCAAATTAATGGAAAGGATACTTAAAGATAATATATATAAGCATCTGGATAAGCAGGGTCTGATTAGGAACAGTCAACATGGATTTGTGCCTGGAAGGTCATGCTTGACTAATCTTCTTGAATTTTTCGAAGAGGTTACTAGGGAAATTGATGAGGGTAAAGCAGTGGATGTTGTCTATATGGACTTCAGTAAGGCCTTTGACAAGGTTCCTCATGGAAGGTTGGTTAAGAAGATTCAACTGTTGGGTATTAATGGTGGATTAGCAAGATGGATTCAACAGTGGCTGAATGGGAGATGCCAGAGTGTAATGGTGGATGGCTGTTTGTCAGGTTGGAGGCCGGTGACTAGTGGGGTGCCTCAGGGGTCTGTGTTGTGTCCACTGTTGTTTGTCATGTACATCAATGATCTGGATGATGGTGTGGAAAATTGGATTAGTAAGTATGCAGATGATACTAAGATAGGTGGTGTTGTGGATAATGAAGTACATTTTCAAAGTCTACAGAGAGATTTAGGCCATTTGGAAGAGTGGGCTGAAAGATGGCAGATGGAGCTTAATGCTGACAAATGTGAGGTGCTACATCTCGGCAGGACAAATCAAAATAGGACGTACACGGTAAATGGTAGCGAATTGAGGAATGCAGTTGAACAGAGCGATCTAGGAATAACTGTGCATAGTTCCCTGAAGGTGGAATCTCATGTAGATAGGGTGGTAAAGAAAGCTTTTGGTGTGCTGGCCTTTATAAATCAGAGCATTGAATATAGAAGTTGGGATGTAATGTTAAAATTGTACAAGGCATTGGTGAGGCCAATTCTGGAGTATGGAGTACAATTTTGGTCGCCTAATTAGAGGAAGGATGTCAACAAAATAGAGAGAGTACAGAGGAGATTTACTAGAATGTTGCCTGGGTTTCAGCAACTAAGTTACAGAGAAAGGTTGAACAAGTTAAGTCTTTATTCTTTGGAGCGCAGAAGGTTAAGAGGGGACTTGATAGAGGTCTTTAAAATTATGAGCGGGTTAGACAGAGTGGACGTGGATAAGCTTTTCCCATTGAGAGTAGGGAAGATTCAAACAGGGGGACATGACTTCAGAATTAAGGGACAGAAGTTTAGGGGGAACATTAGGGGGAACTTCTTTACTCAGAGAGTGGTAGATGTGTGGAATGAGCTTCCAGTGGAAGTGGTGGAGGCAGGTTCGATGTTATCCTTTAAAAATAGATTGGATGGGTATATGGACGGGAAAGGAATGGAGGGTTATGGTCTGAGTGCAGGTAGATGGGACTAGGGGGAAGTATTTATTTTTAATTAAAAAAAAACAAATTGTTAATGTTCGGCCGAGATGGCCTGTTTCTGTGCTGTTATGGTTATATGGTTATATGGTTATATGGTTAAAATGATAGCAGGCAGCCTTGGAAGCCTTACCTCTCTACTCAAACCTCACGTCAAAAACCTTGGCGTGATATTCGACTCAGCACTGAAATTTGATAAACAAGTCAATGCCGTGGTAAAAGCTAGCTTCTTTCAGCATCGGACGATAGCTAAAATAAAATAATTCCTGCACTTTGATGACCTCGAAAAGATCATCCACACGTTCATCTCCTCCAGCCTAGATTACTGCAGCGCCCTTTACACTGGCATCAGCCAATCTTCCCTGCAACTGGTCCAAAACGCCGCAGCGCGACTTCTGACGGGTAACCGAAAAAGGAACCACATCACCCCGATCCTGGCCTCTCTCCACTGGCTCCCTGTGCGGTTCCGGATACATTTCAAGATCCTCCTCCATGTCTACAAAGCCCTCAATGGGCTTGCCCCCACCTACATTAAGAGTCTTCTTACCCACCACGCCACCTCCAGGTCCCTCAGATCGTCCGACATGGGGTTGTTGAATATCCCGCGGTCTAGGCATAAGCTCAGGGGCGACCGCGCCTTTGCGGTTGCAGCTCCTAGACTGTGGAACAGCACCCCCGTTCCCATCAGAACTGCCCCCTTCATCGACTCCTTTAAGTCAAGACTAAAAACGTATCTATACTCCCAAGCCTTTCTTGACGTACTCTGAGCGAAGGCTATATGTATGTACTTTGTTTGTTTATACTATTCTGATAACAAATGTAAAGCACTTTGGCCAACGAGAGTTGTTTTTTAAATATGCTATGTAAATAAATGTGACTTGACTTGATTAAACACAGATGGCCAAACAAGCAGCACTCACTTCCACTTTTGGTCCAGCCATAGTTTCCCGTCAGGGACGAACTGGTAATCGAGAACGGAGTTATTATGAAGGGTCACAAAGCACTGGTTCCAACTTCACTGCAACTTGAGTACTTTCATGCCATACACAGAGGGTACACTGGTTCAGAAGCACAAGTGCAACAGGCCAAGAGCCTGTTCTTCTGGCCTGCCATGTCGGACTATGTGCGCCAGAGGATGCAGTCTTGTGCGGTATGTAACAGTCAAGCACCGCATCAGCAGGTGGAACAGCTCCTGCATCACCCGGTTCCTGATCTACCGTGCACAACCCTGGCGTCTGACATTTTCGATTGTAATGGCAACCAGTACCTGGCCCTAGGGGACTCCTACTCCGGTTGGTTTGAAATTGATTTGTTCCGAACTGCCTCATCGGCAGCAGTAATTCAGAGACTTGCAAGAAACTTCTCAGTTCACGGGTGATGGAAAAATCTAAAATGGCGGGGTCTGATGTCTTCCTGGACCTTCTGAACTTACGTAACCTTTCGCGGGACGCAGTGTTAGGTTCACCTACACAGCGTTTGATGTCCAGACATACGCCCACTATCCTTCAAGTAGATAAGCAGCTGCTAAAACCTCAGGATCGTGACCCTCTCGCGATCCAGGCATAACTACAACACAAACGGCTCGTTCAAAAAACATTTTACGACAGAACCAGCTGCCCCCTCTCGCCTTCGCTTCTCGGACGTGCGGTCCGCCTACAAACACAGAAAGGACATTGACCGCATAGGCGTAGTGGCAGAAACCTGCCTGGTGCCACGTTCATATTTAGTCCTTTCCGAAGGGGGAATTTACAGGCGCAATATAAATTATATCCTGCCGGTGTGCGAACCAAAATCATCACAGCGGTTCTCGTATGGCTACGTCAGTATCTAATGGAGAGAATGTAGGTTCAAACTGTAATGGCTCCCCAATGACCAAAGAGCCACCGGTATTATTGGCGAAATCATCTATTAGACCACCGGTGCTGTCACCCATGAAGTCTCCTCATAAGCCTGTTGACCCACCACCAGATATGATGTCACCCGCCCCTCCAGCAGAGGGCCTGTACCGTACGCGCAAAGGACGGGTTTGTATGCCTAACCGTAAATACAAAGGCTGTATTAAATACTGATTACATACTTCAATTACTTTGGCCACATTGTACTGCTCCTTATTCATATTATTCACGGCTTAGTTGCGATTTATAAAGCAAGGTGTATTCCTACTATACATTGGACGTTTTTTGAATAATCTTCCTACTATACATTGGAAGTTTTAGTTACAGTATGTGCTTATTGAGCTGCATGCTTTTTTATACTTAAGAAGAAGGGTGTAGATCGACCAGTATTAGTTCACCTGATTCATGTCATGTTTTACTGCATACCGCTGTGTACTCAAGCTGTCATCTGATTGAGTGTCTCATATTATCTAGCCTCTTAGTCCAGCCACTAGTTAGATTCGTTGCTGAGATTGATCTTAGAACACCAATGTATTTGAGCTTTGTTTATTTACTATTATAAACAACTTATACTTATGTACGGATCCTGAGTTATTACACTTGTTTATACAGGTTAATGAGGATACATGTAAGGTTATCCTTCTTGGTGCGAAAAACAGGACGGCAGATTATGATCTGAATGGTGTCAAGTTGGAAAAAGGGGTAGTACAACGATATCTGGGGGTTCTTGTCCATCCGTCATTGAAAGAAAGCATGTACGTACAGCAGACAGTGAAGAAAGCTAATATAATGTTGGCCTTCATAAAAGAAGAATAGTTGACTATAGGAGCGAATTGGTCCTTCTGCAGTTGTACAGGGCCCTAGTGAGTCCACACCTGGAGTATTGTGTGCAGTTATTGTATTCAAATTTAAGGAACGGATATTCTTGCTATTGAGGGAGTGCAGCGTAGGTTCACGAGGTTAATTCTCCGGATGGCGAAACTGTTATATGTTGATAGATGGGAGCGACTGGGCTTGTATGCATTGGAATTTAGAAGAATGAGAGGGATCTTATTGATACATATAATATCATTAAGGAATTGGACATTCTGGAGGCACGAAACATGTTTCCAATGTTGGGGAAGTCCAGAACCACGGGCCACAGTTTAAGAATAAGGAGCAGGCCAATATGGGAGAAGGCATGAACGTGGTACTGATTGTGTATGATCGGCCGTGATCACAGTGAATGGCGGTGCTGGCTCGAAAGGCTAAATAGCCTACTCCTGCACCGATTGTCTCTTGCCTATTGTTATGTGCATTCACTTTATTCATGTCCTCCTTATCCTGTATAAGATTAATTCGCATCCTAAATTCGCACCCTCTGCATACAACGCAAACCCGCAAGTTCAGGTATCATGATCAATTCCTTCTGCATCCATCTTCATGACATCCGTCTCATACCTGGAAGACTACAACTACACTCAAAACATGGTCTCAACATTGACATTTGTAGCCGTACCCTAGCCCACGTGCGGAAATGTGTAAAATTGTTTATTGTCCATTTGGTCCACATGGTTCGCAACTTCCAGGGTACATATTGGCATCTCGCATTGTTCTAAAATACTCTCGCGGCCTACACTTTCGCGGTGTCAGTATTACCCTAGTTTGAATTTACAAAATGCATTAAGTCAAACTTGTCAGATTTAAGTACCATTTGCCATTTCATTGCCAAACTACAACGCTGATACAGTTGCGGGTGGAAACGTAGGCTAACAACGTGAACAAAAAATCATCAACCTGGTTAATGTAGATGGCGAAAAGCGATAGGCCCAGTACTGACGCGTGTGACACTCACCTGTTCACATGACTCCAGTCAAATTAACGGTGGAACAATAGACATGGTACAAATATCTGGAAATTTGCCTTTCTCCGAAGCTGATTCAAATATCATTGCAAGCGTCATGACAATTTCTTCTCAATTTTCAATTGTTTTATGGTTCATTGTCACATGTACCGAAGTACACACCCATACTCCCAAGCATGATCTTCTTCAGGCCCTCAGATTTATCCACCTCGGTGAACTTTTGAATTATTAATACTTCCTCTTAGTTACACATTAATGATCTAAGGTATGCCAACTCGATTGCACATTTCCTTAGATTCCAACGTGGTCCCTTTAGTAGACATAAAATACAAATATATATTCAATATCTCCATCGGCATTTATAGATACATAATACACAAACATCCTTTACTTGTCGTTAGTAAAACAACAGTTTATTTGCACTATCTTGCAGCAGTTGTTTGAGTGGATATACACGCTTTCGTATGGAACTGTCTGAAGACTCGCAGCTACTGCCGAGACTCTACGGTTGGCAATAAGCGATTTCGGTATACCGAAAAACGCAAGGAATCATGGGATCTGTCAATGGTTACTCACGATAAACATTCTCGGCAAACGTGCTGCTGCATGTATGCAGACCTGTGTTTCATCCGTAATCAGGTCCGAACCCGTGTCTCCTGCGCTGCAAGCGGTGTTGAATTGCTACTGGACCGTCCCAGTCCCCTCCCGAGTGTCCCATCCCTGTCCTGGTACGGCCAGAGATGTCCGGGGTGACCCTGGACTGATAGGGTACAGGCCCGCAGCAGTGGCGGCCACGTCTTACGGCCAGCGCGGAGAAGAAGCGCGAACTCCAGCTCAACTGTGCCTAGCTCGCCGGGATAACCGACAACCTTCCACTGACGGGACACCGGCCCGCAGCAATGGCGGCCCAGGCTTACAGCCTGAGGGGAGAAGACAATCTATCTCCAGCTGAAAACGTTGCCTGACCCGCCTGGTTAACCGACAACTCTGGACTGACCGGACACCGGTCCGCAGTGGTGGCGTCCAGACTTACAGCCATCGCGGAGAAGAAGCGCTAAATCCAGCACAACTCTGCCTGTCCTGTCCGGCTAATCGACAGCCCTGGTCTGACGGGACACCGGCCGCAGCAGTGGCGGCCAGGCTTACAGCCTGCGCGGAGAAGAAGCGCAAATTCCAGCTCAACTTTGCCTGTCCAGCCAGGTTAACCGACATTTCTGGACTGATGGGACACCGGGACGGAGCACTGGATTTGGCGGTGTTTTTCTCCGCCTGGACCGTTATGCTCCCCTTTCATCTAAGCCTGGGTCGTTATGCTCTCCTTTCATGACCAATCATCTATCATATTGTTTATGTAAAGTGAACTTAATATGATTTTTTTAAACATCAGCTGAACTCTCGTGACGTTATTTGCAAACACATTTAGTTTTAGTTTCGGAGATACGTCGCGGATTCAGGCACTTTCGGCCAGACCAGCGATCCCCACATATTAACACAAACTAGGGACAATGTTTACATTTGTTTTCCAAGCCAATCAACCTACATACCTGTTCGTCTTTGGAGTATGTGAGGAAATCGAAGATTTCGGAGAAAACCACGCAGGTCACGGGGAGAAAGTATAAACTCCGTACATACAGCACCCATAGTCGGGATCGAACCGGGGTCTCCGGCGTTGCATTCCTGTAAGTCAACAAAGCTACCGCTGCGCAGCCGTACACTACAAGCTGCTCGGCCGAATTTAAATTCTGCAAAGTAAGTTACTACATATGATGAATTGTCAAGTGAGTTCGTCAGGGAGTTTCGATGCACCGGCAGTAATGGATTATAAAATATACATTATTCTTTTACCTGTAATTTGCAAACCTACCACGATTCTTGCTTTACTGACTGATCTCGCAAACATTGATCGCAGGCATCAACCCATTTACTAAAAAAAATGACACGATAAACTTGTTCGAGATTCGACATACCGTTAGAAGCGGCTCCGTTAATCCTGCCGAGAAGTTCCTTCAGAATTCCAATGTTTATTGTGCGATCCAAGTATTCTTATTTGCATGGACATGAATATATCCAACATTGATCACTGCAACGTAATATATCAGGGCAAATACATATATCTACGACCTCATTATTTCTATTTCATCACATAATGAATGGAATTAAATGCTGCACAGTATAAATTGTGTTACCTCTCCAATCATTTTGCGGCATTCCCACAAGCCTTGTGTGCAAACGCCTATGAAGCGAAGGGATTGCCTGCGTATTCGATTCTGACGTAATGACCATCCGAATTTTACAACATCTCCCTCGGAAATATGTTGAGGTTATCTATTTTCTTCAAACGATTGAGCAACAGTTTCACTAAATAATTTGAATTTTGACTGACTTATTAATTCATTTTAAATAGTAGTAAAATATTATATTGTGTGTTGCCTTTCTACATAGCACATACGACAAATAATAAATGAGTAGGAAAGAACTGCAGATGCTGGATTAAATCGAAGATAGACACAACATGCCGGAGTACTCAGCGGGACTGTCTGAGTTAAAACGCTTTAACTCCCACTTCCATTACCACACTGACCTTTCCGTCCTGGGCCTCGTCCATTGTAAGAGAAAGGCCCAGCGCAAATTGGAGGAGCAGCACGTCACATTTCGCTTGGGTAGCTTTCACCCCAGCGTTATAAACATTGACCTCGCTAACTTCAAGTAGACTTTGCTTTCTCTCGCTCTTCAGCGCCCCCCCCCCCTTTCCAGTTGTCCTACCAGTCTTAATGCCTCCGAATACATTTTATCTCTGTACCGCCCACTCCCCTGATATCAATGTGAAGAAGGGGCTCGACACGAAATGTCAACCGTTCGCTCTCTGCAGAAATGCTGCCTGTCCCGCTGAGTTAATCCAGAATGTTGTTTCTGTCAAAGAATGAATTCTATGTACTCCGGTCGCTATTTGCAGACAACATGTTTTCGGTGCTCTGCGGCAGTTGACACTATCAATTTTAGGGTAATAGTATTATGCAGCAATACTGTTCGGAGGCATTTCATTCAGCTCATCCTAGCGACGCCGACCAAGCTGCCCCAGTTGAATTACTACTATTTTCCAGCGTTTGTCCTCTCTTGCTTTCCTATCCACATCCCAGTCCAAACGTTCTCAAAGTGCTGTTATCGTGCCTGGCTCAATTGCTTCTTCTGAAATGTATTTCCTTCTACCCACTCACTATCCTCAACGTGAATAGTTCCCCTCAGATTTCTGTAAAATCCTTCCATTCTGACCGCAAATCAATATCCTCATGTTCTTGTTTCAACTACCCAGCGTAAAAATACTTTATATTTTCACCCTATATTTTCCCTATATTACATAATATTCATATATAATTACACATCAGTCTCATGGGCTATGAGGAATAAAGTACTCGCCTTGCAAATATCTCACGATAGATCAGGCCCCCGATTCCTGGAAACATAATCCTAAATCTTATCTGCAGTCTTTTCATCTTAAGTTTGTCTATCCTTCCACTCTGTGACAAATTTGAACATCTTAAGGGCGCCTTTGCTGCATCTCGGTGATACATCTGAACATAATAATCCAACCACGTCTCACTAATATCTTGTTGAATTTTACCATATCATCCCAACGTCTATAGTGAAATACAGACTACTAAAGACCAGCGTCGCTTCTTCATCAACCAGGCTATCTGCAATGCTACTTTCAGGAAAGAACGTACCTGTAGTCTTGAATCGCTCTGCTCCATGACACTCCTCGGGGTCATAGCGTTCAATGCTAATTTTTTACCCAATTCTAAGAATCCAAAATTCAACACATCAAACTTAACTGCATTAAACTTCACCAAACGGAATTAAACCACTATGTCCCGCTTATCAAGATCCTATTTCAAATCTTGATACTCGTCTTCGCTCCCTACGACAGCACCAACCTTACTGTCTTCTTCAATCTTGTCAATTATGTTCAGTTCATCACAAAGCTTTGAAATAGTTAACAAACAAATAAAGGCCCCAACCCGTTCTCAGAGGCACACCTATATTCATAGGGCTCCAGTCCGAAAGACAAAATTCCTCCAAGATCCCATACTTCCTACATCAATGCAAATTATATATTCATTTACAATGCTCTCCCTGGATCCCACGAGTTCCAACATTCAAAAACAATCTAGAATGTCCAAATATGTCAAAGATTTTGCGAAATTCGTACACTATGTCTTCGATCCCGCCGCCAACAAATTTGATTGCTTCTGGAAAATACTGAAATAAATTCGTGACAACATTCAAAAGTAATGTAGCATGTGAAAATATATAAAATATCTTGCTAAAATTGGTACACTATGTCTATGACCCTGCCCCCAACAAACTTGATTGCTTTAGACAATACTAAAATAAATTCGTGACATACCATCTCTCACGCACAAATCCATGCCTAGATTTCTTAATCAAACCGCTCTTACGAAATGCATGTTTTTTAAATCCTTGCCAGTTACATTCCTACCACAAATGTTCGTCTAACTGAACTATGGTTCCCAGATGTAACTTTCTATATTTTCTTGAATAGACACAAAATATTATCGCACGTTTCGTCTTGCAGCACATCGCCTCAGCCGAACTGTGATTCACATATCTCTGTCAGGGCTCGTGCAATTTCTTCCTTATATTCCCATAGTGTCCTTCGTCATATCTAATAAGGCTAGGGTTGTTTATCTCCCTTTGAATTGTCGTAACTCGTGCAACAACTCGCCACATATAATACAGATTGCTCTTAAAACAATTCCTTGACTTTCCTAAGTTACATGGTGTTCATATCTTTCTCTGCGTATTGGCGAAATATTCATTGGTTACCTTGTACATCTCCTGCTTAGATTACCTCTTTTGTTTCTGAGTGTTCTTATTTCCTCTGCAGTTCTCTTTTTCTCCTTTAATATATATTTAAAATGTGCTTGTATTCTCCTGATATTACCTGCCCCAGCCAGGCCATCCATCCATTTATTTGTTAAGTCGGTCCTTCAAAACCCCAGAAACCCCTGAGGATGTGCTTAATCAAAGGTGCCTATATCTGCCGCAGGGCACATTATTTTCAATGAACTAATCGTCATTTTTCTCTGGTTCAGCGTATCGTACCGGCGTCCGTTTTGCCCTTCATTCCTAAAGGAATTGGCATACACCGAACTCTCACTAATACAAGCATTCCGCATTTCGGTATTCCCCTATATCCGAACACACCCGATTCCAAACAAACTACTGTCTGATTCATTAAATTCGGCTGTGCTGCAAGTTAGACTGTTACCTTGTTGACCGAACCTGTCCTTATCGTTAACAATTTTCAAGATAATGGGACTGCAACCTCTGTCCCAAAAGGATCGCACACACACATTTCGGTCAACTAACTTGCCAAATTCTCTCCTAGATGTCCACGCCCCGGCCCCTTCTAAATATTGCCCGAGGACACCTTCCAGAACAGCTTTCACAAATTTTACTCCATGCAGACTCTTGTTAATATTGCAGTCTCAGTCTCTATAAGAAAGTAACAATCACATAGATTGACAACAATAACAGTCTTGCAGCTGTTTGCAATCTCCCGTCATATTTGCTCGCATAATTTCCGATGTTTATTTGCAGACCCACAATGCAAACCCAACAAGGTGTCACAATTTATTTTTGATCTCAGCTCACCCATTTAGTCTTACTGCACGACCATTTAGGAATTTCACCTAACTAAAGTATGGGTACCCTTTAAGGACAGTGAATACCCTGGTGTTTTCCTATATTAACAAAATACCTCTTCCTGCTACTAAACCTCCACCTCGCTTTCGCCTCCAGAACGTGGACCGTGGAGCATCAAGCTTCGGTTCTGTCCATCACTTGGCCAGTTTTACGTAACGCCCTGAGTTCCTTCACTGTCAGGCACCTAATATGAAGTAAAAGCAATTTAATCCAACTGTTTCCCCTCGCATCCGCTGAGCACCTATCTATCATATGCACAGAACTTGCTGTCATATACTTATGTGCCAATTTCCAGCTTCTCAATAGCCACACTAATTCATTAGATCTATTTTCTGTGCAAATCTATTGAAAACCTGCTGAGCAGCATAAACACCATGACTCTACAGGGCTGTTTTGAGGTCAAGGTCTCGGATACACTCGGGTCCCTGTGGAGATCCCGAGGTGCGTGGCAGATGCAGTATAATGTGAACAAATGTGAGGTTATCCACTTTGGTTGCAAGAACAGGAAAGTAGACTATTATCTGAATTGTGGCCGATTAGGAAAAGAGGAGATGCAACGAGACCTGGGTTTCATGGTAGTCTTTTAGGACCGAGATGAGAAAAAAATTCACACAAAGTGTGGTGAATCTGTGGAATTCTCTGCCACAGAAAGAAGTTGAGGCCAGTTCATTGGCCATAATTAAGAGGGAGTTATATGTGGCCCTTGTAGCTAAAGGGATCAGGGGGTATGGAAGGAAGGCATGTACAGGATACTGAGTTGGATGATCAGCCATGATCATATTGAATGGCGTTACAGGCTCGAAAGGCCGAATGGCCTACTTCTGCACCTATTTTCTATGTTTCTATGTTTCTATGAGATGGACAGACGGACTATGTCACCAACTGCATATAGATCTGCGTTAATGCCGTTGTCCCTGAAGAGACTTACACAGTTTCCCCAACAGCATGCCCAGTGACATAAAGGCCCTTCTTAACCAGAATCACAGGGCCTTCAGGAACGGGGGCGGGGGGGGGAGGGGGCGGTGCACCCGGTGTAGAAAGACCTGAATGCTAAACAAAGGCAGAGCAAGGACGTCTATAGGAGGAAGCTGGATCGGAAACTTTAGCAAAACATCATGGGGGAAAGTTAGGGCTACACGTGTTGCTAGGGCTACACGTCTATGTTTAAACTAAATAGTGGGGGCGGAGGGATTGACACATTGGGAGTATAAAGATGGAGTTGAAGGGGAAGTGGCTACAGGAAAAATTACAAAAGATTCTCGAAATAATGGGACGGAAATCTTGAGAAAGGACAACGGAGTAAGGCCAGGGCCAATTGCGAGGGGGATGTGAATACGGAAGTCAAAGTACTGTGAATGAAAGCGCGAATTATAAGGAGTAAAGTGGACGAGCTTGAAGCTCAGTTGGAAACAGGCGAGTATTATGTTCTGGGAATTACTGAGACATGGATGCAAGGGGGCCAGGGCTGGGAACTGATATTCAAGGCCATATCTCCTATCGAAAATACAGACAGGTGGGCAGAGGGGTTGGGGTTGCCCTGTTGGCGAGGAATGAAATTCAGTCCCTTGCAAGGGGTGACATTGAAACAGGAGATGTAGAGTCAGTATGGATAGAACTATGGAACTGTAAGGGTAAAACTACCCTAATGGGACTAATCTACAGCCCACCAAACAGAAGCCTGGACATAGGACGCAAGATGAATCAGGAGTTAAAATTGGCATGTAGGAAAAGTAATGCTGTGGTTGTTATGGAAGATTTCAACGTGCAGGTACACTGGGAAAATCAGGTTGGTACTGCAGTCCAAGAAAGGGACTTTGTAGAGTGCTTTCGTGATGGAATATTTGAACAGCCCGTATTGGAGCCTAGCAGGGAGAAGGCAATTCTGGATTTAGTGTTATGTAATGAACCGATTTGATAGAGGACCTCGAGGTTAATGAGCCATTAGATAGTGACCATAACATGGACAGGTTTAATCTACCATTGGAGAGGGAGAAGAGTAGATCGGAGGTGTCAGTGTTGCAGTTGAATAAAGGGAACTATGGGGCCATGAGGGAGGAGCTGGCCAAAGTTGACTGGAAATATACACTAGCAGAGATGACAGTGGAACAAAAATGACAGATGTTTCTAGGAATAATACAGAATGTGCAGGATCAGTTCAGTCCTAGGAGGAAGAAAGATTCCAAGGGGAGGATGGGACGGCCATGGCTGACAAGGGACGTCAGCGATATAAAAAAAAATAAAGCGAAGAAGTGCAACGTAGCAAAGATGAGCGGGAAGCAAGAGGATTGGGTAATGTTTAAAGAACAACAGAAGATAACCAAAAATACAATACGGGGAGAATAGATGATGTACGAAGGTAAGCGAGCCAAGATTATAAAGCAGGATAGCAAACGCTTATTTTAGTATGTGAAGTGGAAAACATTAGTTAAGACCAAAGTTGGACCCTTGAGGAAACGAAAAAGGTGAATTTATTATGTCATGAAATTAATGAAATGTCAGATGAGTTGAACGGGTACTTTGGATCTGTCTTCACTAAGGAGGACACGCCAAGCTTCCTGATATAGTAGTGGCCAGAGGATATGGGGTGACAGAGGAACTGAAGGAAAAACACATTAGGCAGGAAATGGTGTTGGATAGACTGATGGGACTGAAGGCTGATAAATCTCCAGGGCCTGATGGTCTGCATCCCAGGGTACTTAAGGAAGTGGCTCTAGAAATCGTGCATGCATTGGTGATAATGTTCCAATGTTCTATAGATTCAGGATCTGTTCCTGTGGATTGGAGGGTAGCTAATGTTATCCCACTTTTTAAGAAAGGGGGGAGAGAGAAAACGGGGAATTATAGACCAGTTGGCCAGACATCGGTGGTGGGAGGATGATGGAAACAATCATAAAAAAATGAGATAGCCGCACATTTGGATAGCAGTAGCAGGATCGGTCCGAGTCAGCATGGATTTACGAAGGGCAAATCATGCTTGACTAATCTTCTGGAATTGTTTCAAGATGTAACTAGGAAAATGGACAAGGGAGAGCCAGTGGATGTAGTGTACCTGGACTTTCAGAAATCATTTGATAAGGTCCCACATAGGAGATTAGTGGGAAAAATTAGGGCACATGGTATTGGGGGTAGAGAGCTGACATGGATAGAGAAGTGGTTGGCAGACAGGAAACAAAGTTTTGAGATTTTCTTGTCCCTTTCTGAATGTCAGGCAGTGACTAGTGGTGTACCGCAAGGCTCGGTGCTGGGACCGCAGCTATTTACAATATACATCAATGATTTGGATGAAGGGATTGAAAGTAACATTATCAAATTTGCAGATGACACAGAGCTGGGTGGCAGTCTGAACTGTGAGGAGGATGCTGTGAGAATGCAGGGTGACTTGGACAGGTTGGGGGAGTGGGCAGATGCATGGAAGATGAAGTTTAATGCGGATAAATGTGAGGTTATCCACATTGGTAACAAACACAGGAAGGCAGATTACTATCTAAATGGCGTCAAGTTGGGAAAAGGGGAAGTACAACGGGATCTGTGGAACCTTGTAGATCAATCTATGAAAGTAAGCATGCAGGTAGAGCTGGCAGTGAAGAAAGCGAATGGCATGTTGTCCTTTAGAACAAGAGGGATCGAATATAGGAGCAAAGAAGTCCTTCTGCAGTTGTACAGAGCCCTAGTGAGACCACACCTGGAGTATTGTGTGCAGTTTTGGTCTCCTAACTTGCGGAAGGACATTCTTGCTATTGAGGGATAGCAGCGTAGGTTTACAAGGTTAATTCCAGCGATGGCGGGACTGTCATATGCTGAGAGAATGGGGCAGCTGGGCTTGTACACTCTTGAGTTTAGAAGGATGAGAGGGTATCTCATTGAAACATATACGATTGTTAAGGGCTTGGACACGCTAGAGGCAGCAAACATGTTGCCGATGTTGGGGGAGTCCAGAACGAGGGGCCATACTTTAGGAATAAGGAGTAAATCATTTAGAACGGATACGAGGAAACACTTTTTCTCACTGAGAGTGGTGAGTCTGTCGAATTCTCTGCCTCAGAGGGCGGTGGAGGCTGGTTCTCTGGATGCTTTCAAGAGGGAGCTAGATAAGGCTCTTAAATAGCGGAGTCAGCGGATATGGGGAGAAGGCAGGAACGGGGTACTGATTGGGGATGATCAGCCATGATCACATTGAATGGCGGTGCTGGCTCGAAGGGCCAAATGGCTTATTCCTGCACCTCTTGTCTATTGTTTGGAGCGTTATGAAGAGAATTACAGGCTACAAGACCAGTAGCCTGGCGAGGGCAAGCAATCACGACAGGGCCAACAATCTAAACATGTTTTTGATAGATTTGTAGGCGTGGTTTCTGTCCCTCCCCTCCCCTGCTCCCCGACAGACTCCTCATCCGACCCAGGTCCACTTCCACTGTCCTTTCTTAGTCTCACCTGACCATCGAGGCTGATCACGTCAGGAAAGAGCTGAGCAGACTCCGCCAGACAAAGCCACGGTACCGATTGTTTCAGCCTTAGGGTACTTTAGGCGTGTGCCAGCCGGTTGTGCAGAATCCTCCAGCATATCTTCAACGTCCTGAACCTGGACACGGTTCCTGTGATGCGCAAGACATGCAGCTTGTACCATATAGGATGCGCCCCAGATCCTCCAATGATTACAGACCAGTAACGCTGACTTCACACATCATGAGGTATTTGGATAAACTGGTGCTCACTCACCTGTTACCCCTGGTTAAACCGTACTTCGACCTCCGGCCGTTCACTTATCAAACAAAGATGGGGGTTGAGGACGCCATCGTCTACCACCCCCATCTATGCTCACCTGGATACGCCTTGAAACGTCGTGAGAATCATGCTGTTTTCAGTTCTTCAGTGCTTTTAACACCATTCGGCCAGCACTGCTAAGGGGCACTCCGACGAACATGTGGGTGGATTCTCCATTGATGTCCTTGATCACCAACTCCCTTACTGGACGCCCACAGTATATCAGGCTAAATATCTGTGTCTCGGACATAGTGGTGAGCAACGCAGTGGCCCCACGAGGGACAGTACTCACTCCCTTCCTGTTCACAATCTACACCTCGGACCTAAGATATAACGCCAATTCCGTCACTTGTAGAAGTCTTCAGATGACTCTGCAATTGTGGGCTGCATCAGTGCGGAGAGGGAAGCTGAATACAGAGGTGTAGTCAACGAATTTCTTTAGTGGTGTGGGCTGCATCACCTGCATCTCAATACCGATAAGACTCAGGAGTCAATAATGGATTTTAGTTGGAGTGGAACAATCCAGTCCCCTGTCTCCGTCAATGGTGTGGATGTGCACTTTACTAGGGAGTACATATAAATTGGAGTGTACCTGGATAGTAAACATGACTGGTCCAGGAACGCTGAGGCACTGTACAAGAAGGGACAGGCCCGGCAGTACTTTGTAGAACGTTCCGCTCCTTCAACATCGGCTGTAATCTGCTGCAGATACGCTACCAATCGGTGGTTGCCAATGCTATCTTCTTCGCTGCGGTGGGGCAGCAGAACGAAGGCCGCGGACAACAATAGGATTTACAAACCCATCGGGAAAGCCGGCTCCGTGCTGCGGGCGGAGTTGGTACATGGGAGATGGTCTTGGAGGGGAGGATACTCTTCAAACTGCGGAGCAATATGGACAATACAGCTCACCCCCACCATGACACATTGGTCAAACTGAGTGTCTTCAGCAACAGTTTGTTTCCACAAAGAAGCAGGGCAGAATGCCACAGGGGATCCGTGTTCCCTATGGCTATCAAACTGTACAACTCCCCTCTCCCCTTCTGTCGTGGGGTAGACTGACTCCACTCCCCTCCCCAATCTTTTCACATCCATAATCCTTTCCACTCGTCACTTCAATTTCATATTTCATGCATTTTGTGTTTTATGACTGTTGGCAGATCAATATCCCTCCTGGGATAGATACAGTTCTATCGTATCGTATCAGATCGTATTGTTGGCACGAAGATATTGCCACTCCGCCGCCATTTTAGACGAGCCCGTCTCTCATTTAGAGGTCACTTCTGCCCCAAACGAGAACCCAGCCGCGTATTGATCTGAATCCCGGAGTAATTCGGAGTTTACTACAGTTTATGTCCTCTTCTTTAACCTTTTGCTAACTTAGAAACAGAGAAACATAGAAAATATGTGCAGGAGTAGCCCATTCGGTCCTTCGAGCCTGCACCGCCATTCAATATGATCATGGCTGATCATCCAACTCAGTATCCTGTACCTGCCTTCTCTCCATACCCCCTGATTCCTTTAGCCGCATGGGCCACATCTAATTCCTTCTTAAATATAGCTAATGAACTGGCCTCAACTACCTTCTGTGGCAGAGAATTCCACAGATTCACCTCTCTGTGTGAAAATATTTTTCTCATCTCGGTCCTAAAAGACTCCCCCTTATCCTTAAACTGTGACCCCTTGTTCTGGACATCCCCAACATCGGGAGCAATCTTCCTGCATCTAGCCTGTCCAACCCCTTAAGAATTTTGTAAGTTTCTATAAGATCCCCCCTCAATCTTCTAAATTCTAGCGAGTATAAGCCGAGTCTATCCAGTCTTTCTTCATATGACAGTCTTGCCTTCCCAGGGAACAGTCTGGTTAACGTTCTCTGTACTCCCTCTATGGCAAGAATGTCTTTCCTCAGATTACGAGACAAAAACTGTACACAATACTCCAGGTGTGGTCTCACCAAGGCCCTGTACAACTGCAGCAGAACCTCCCTGCTCCTATACTCAAATCCTTTTACTATGAATGCTAACATACCATTAGCTTTCTTCACTGCCTGCTGCACCTGCATGCCTACTTTCAATGGCTGGTGTACCATGACACCCAGGTCTCTTTGCATCTCCCCTTTTCCTAATCGGCCACCATTCAAATAATAGTCTACTTACCTGTTCTTGCCACAAAAGTGGATAACCTCACATTTACCCACATTATACTGCATATGCTCTCCTCTGTGCTTATTTTCCTTTACTCGCCATTAGTGTCATTGTGTACAATTATTTCAGGCTGCTGAACCTCCCCCTTTGAGATTGTTCCGAAACAGCACCCAGATATTTTATACTTTGGCTTGCGGGAAATAACACATTCTACCGAATTCCTGTTTAATTTAATTTCCTTTAGTTTTAGAGATACAGCGCGGAAACGGGTCCTTCGGCCCACCGAGTCGAGGACGACCAGCAATCCACGCACATTAACATTATCCGACACACACCAGAGACACATTTGCCCATACACCAAGCTAATTAACATAGAAACATAGAAACATAGAAATTAGGTGCAGGAGTAGGCCATTCGGCCCTTCGAGCCTGCACCGCCATTCAATATGATCATGGCTGATCAACCAACTCAGTATCCCGTACCTGCCTTCTCTCCATACCCTCTGATCCCTTTAGCCACAAGGGCCACATCTAACTCCCTCTTAAATTTAGCCAATGAACTGGCCTCGACTACCCTCTGTGGCAGAGAGTTCCAGTGATTCACCACTCTCTGTGTGAAAAAAGTTCTTCTCATCTCGGTTTTAAAGGATTCCCCCCTTATCATTAAGCTGTGACCCCTTGTCCTGGACTTCCCCAACATCGGGAGCAATCTTCCTGCATCTAGCCTGTCCAACCCCTTAAGAATTTTGTAAGTTTCTATAAGATCCCCTGTCAATCTCCTAAATTCTAGAGAGTATAAACCAAGTCTATCCAGTCTTTCTTCATAAGACAGTCCTGACATCCCAGGAATCAGTCTGGTGAACCTTCTCTGCACTCCCTCTATGGAAATAATGTCCTTCCTCAGATTTGGAGACCAAAACTGTACGCAATACTCCAGGTGTGGTCTCACCAAGACCCTGTACATCTGCATTAGTACCTCCCTGCTCCTATACTCAAATCCTTTTGCTATGAAAGCTAACATACCATTCGCTTTCTTCACTGCCTGCTGCACCTGCATGCCTACTTTCAATGACTGGTGTACCATGACACCCAGGTCTCGCTGCATCTCCCCTTTTCCTAGCCGGCCACCATTTAGATAATATTCTGCTTTCCCGTTTTTGCCACCAAAATGGATAACCTCACATTTATCCACATTATACTGCATCTGCCAAACATTTGCCCACTCACCCAGCCTATCCAAGTCACCTTGCAGTCTACTAGCATCCTCCTCACAGCTAACGCTGCCCCCCAGCTTAGTGTCATGCGCAAACTTGGAGATATTGCCTTCAATTCCCTCATCCAGATCATTAATATATATTGTAAATAGCTGAGGTCCCAGCAATGAGCCTTGCGGTACCCCACTAGTCACTGCCTGCCATTGTGAATAGGACCCGTTTACTCCTACTCTTTGCTTCCTGTTTGCCAGCCAGTTCTCTATCCACATCAATACTGAACCCCCAATGCCATGTGCTTTAAGTCTGTATACTAATCTCTTATGTGGGACCTTGTCGAAAGCCTTCTGGAAGTCCAGATACACCACATCCACTGGTTCTCCCCTATCCACGCTACTAGTTACATCCTCGAAAAATTCTATAGGTTTCGTCAGACATGATTTACCTTTTGTAAATCCATGCTGACTTTGTCCAATGATTTCACCACTTTCCCAATGTGCTGCTATCCCATCTTTAATAACTGACTCTAGCAGTTTCCCCACTACCGATGTTAGATTAACTGGTCTGTAATTCCCCGTTTTCTCTCTCCCTCCCTTCTTGAAAAGTGGAGTTACGTTTGCTACCCGCCAATCCTCAGGAACTACTCCAGAATCTAAAGAGTTTTGAAAGATTATTACTAATGCATCCACTATTTCTGGAGCTACTTCCTTAAGTACTCTGGGATGCAGCCTATCTGGCCCATGGGATTTGTCGGCCTTTAATCCATTCAATTTACCCAACACCACTTCCCGACTAACCTGGATTTCACTCAATTCCTCCAAGTCCTTTGACCCGCGGTCCACTGCTATTTCGGGCAGATTATTTATTTCTTCCTTAGTGAAGACGGAACCAAAGTAGTTATTCAATTGGTCCGCCATATCCTTGTTCCCCATGATCAACTCACCTGTTTCTGACTGGAAGGGACCTACATTTGTTTTAACTAATCTCTTTCTTTTCACATATCTATAAAAATGTTTGCAGTCAGTTTTTATGTTCCCTGCCAGTTTTCTTTCATAATCTATTTTTCCTTTCCTAATTAAGCCATTTGTCCTCCTCTGCTGGTCTCTGATTTCTCCCAGTGCTCCGGTATGCTGCCTTTTCTGGCTAATTTGTACGCATCATCCTTCGCTTTGATACCATCCCTGATTTCCCTTGTTATCCACGGATGCACTACCTTCCCTGATTTATTATTTTGCCAAACTGGGATGAACAATTTTTTGTAGTTCATCCATGCAGTCTTTAAATGTCTTCCATTGCATATCCCCCGTCAACCCTTTTAGAATGAATTGCCAATCTTGGCCAATTCACGTCTCATACCCTCAAAGTTACCTTTCTTTAAGGTCAGAACCATTGTTTCTGAATTAACAATGTCACTCTCCATCCTAATGAAGAACTCAACCATATTATGGTCACTCTTGCCCAAGGGGGCACGTACAACAAGACTGCTAACTAACCCTTCCTCATTACTCAATACCCAGTCTAAAATAGCCTGCTCTCTCGTTGGTTCCTCTACATGTTGATTTAGATAACTATCCCGCATACATTCCAAGAAATCCTCTTCCTCAGCACTCCTGCCAATTTGATTCACCCAATCTATATGTAGATTGAAGTCACCCATTATAACTGTTTTGCCTTTGTCGCACGCATTTCTAATTTCCTGTTTGATACCATCTCCAACTTCACTACTACTGTTAGGTGGCCTGTACACAACACCCACCAGCGATTTCTGCCCCTTAGTGTTTCGCAGCTCTGCCCATACCGATTCTCATTTGGAGGTCACTTCTGCCCCAAACGAGAACCCAGCCGCGTATTGATCTGAATCCCAGAGTAATTCGGAGTTTACTACAGTTTATGTCCTCTTCTTTAACCTTTTGCTAACTTAGAAACAGAGAAACATAGAAAATATGTGCAGGAGTAGCCCATTCGGTCCTTCGAGCCTGCACCGCCATTCAATATGATCATGGCTGATCATCCAACTCAGTATCCTGTACCTGCCTTCTCTCCATACCCCCTGATCCCTTTAGCCGCATGGGCCACATCTAATTCCTTCTTAAATATAGCTAATGAACTGGCCTCAACTACCTTCTGTGGCAGAGAATTCCACAGATTCACCTCTCTGTGTGAAAATATTTTTCTCATCTCGGTCCTAAAAGACTCCCCCTTATCTTTAAACTGTGACCCCTTGTTCTGGACATCCCCAACATCGGGAGCAATCTTCCTGCATCTAGCCTGTCCAACCCCTTAAGAATTTTGTAAGTTTCTGTAAGATCCCCCCTCAATCTTCTAAATTCTAGCGAATATAAGCCGAGTCTATCCAGTCTTTCTTCATATGACAGTCTTGCCTTCCCAGGGAACAGTCTGGTTAACGTTCTCTGTACTCCCTCTATGGCAAGAATGTCTTTCCTCAGATTACGAGACAAAAACTGTACACAATACTCCAGGTGTGGTCTCACCAAGGCCCTGTACAACTGCAGTAGAACCTCCCTGCTCCTATACTCAAATCCTTTTACTATGAATGCTAACATACCATTAGCTTTCTTCACTGCCTGCTGCACCTGCATGCCTACTTTCAATGGCTGGTGTACCATGACACCCAGGTCTCTGCATCTCCCCTTTTCCTAATCGGCCACCATTCAGATAATAGTCTACGTACCTGTTCTTGCCACAAAAGTGGACAACCTCACATTTACCCACATTATACTGCATATGCTCTCCTCTGTGCTTCTTTTCCTTTACTCGCCATTAGTGTCATTGTGTACAATTATTTCAGGCTGCTGAACCTCCCCCTTTGAGATTGTTCCGAAACAGCACCCAGATATTTTATACTTTGGCTTGCGGGAAATAACACATTCTACCGAATTCCTGTTTAATTTAATTTCCTTTAGTTTTAGAGATACAGCTCGGAAACGGGTCCTTCGGCCCACCGAGTCGAGGACGACCAGCAATCCACGCACCTTAACATTATCCGACACACACCAGAGACACATTTGCCCATACACAAAGCTAATTAACATAGAAACATAGAAACATAGAAATTAGGTGCAGGAGTAGGCCATTCGGCCCTTCGAGCCTGCACCGCCATTCAATATGATCATGGCTGATCAACCAACCCAGTATCCCGTACCTGCCTTCTCTGCATACCCTCTGATCCCTTTAGCCACAAGGGCCACATCTAACTCCCTCTTAAATTTAGCCAATGAACTGGCCTCGACAACCCTCTGTGGCAGAGAGTTCCAGTGATTCACCACACTCTGTGTGAAAAAAGTTCTTCTCATCTCGGTTTTAAAGGATTTCCCCCTTATCATTAAGCTGTGACCCCTTGTCCTGGACTTCCCCAACATCGGGAGCAATCTTCCTGCATCTAGCCTGTCCAACCCCTTAAGAATTTTGTAAGTTTCTATAAGATCCCCTCTCAATCTCCTAAATTCTAGAGAGTATAAACCAAGTCTATCCAGTCTTTCTTCATAAGACAGTCCTGACATCCCAGGAATCAGTCTGGTGAACCTTCTCTGCACTCCCTCTATGGAAATAATGTCCTTCCTCAGATTTGGAGACCAAAACTGTACGCAATACTCCAGGTGTGGTCTCACCAAGACCCTGTACATCTGCAGTAGAACCTCCCTGCTCCTATACTCAAATCCTTTTGCTATGAAAGCTAACATACCATTCGCTTTCTTCACTGCCTGCTGCACCTGCATGCCTACTTTCAATGACTGGTGTACCATTACACCCAGGTCTCGCTGCATCTCCCCTTTTCCTAGCCGGCCACCATTTAGATAATATTCTGCTTTCCTGTTTTTGCCACCAAAATGGATAACCTCACATTTATCCACATTATACTGCATCTGCCAAACATGTGCCCACTCACCCAGCCTATCCAAGTCACCTTGCAGTCTCCTAGCATCCTCCTCACAGCTAACGCTGCCCCCCAGCTTAGTGTCATCCGCAAACTTGGAGATATTGCCTTCAATTCCCTCATCCAGATCATTAATATATATTGTAAATAGCTGAGGTCCCAGCAATGAGCCTTGCGGTACCCCACTAGTCACTGCCTGCCATTGTGAATAGGACCCGTTTACTCCTACTCTTTGCTTCCTGTTTGCCAGCCAGTTCTCTATCCACATCAATACTGAACCCCCAATGCCATGTGCTTTAAGTCTGTATACTAATCTCTTATGTGGGACCTTGTCGAAAGCCTTCTGGAAGTCCATATACACCACATCCACTGGTTCTCCCCTATCCACGCTACTAGTTACATCCTCGAAAAATTCTATAGGTTTCGTCAGACATGATTTACCTTTTGTAAATCCATGCTGACTTTGTCCAATGATTTCACCACTTTCCCAATGTGCTGCTATCCCATCTTTAATAACTGACCCTAGCAGTTTCCCCACTACCGATGTTAGATTAACTGGTCTGTAATTCCCCGTTTTCTCTCTCCCTCCCTTCTTGAAAAGTGGAGTTACGTTTGCTACCCGCCAATCCTTAGGAACTACTCCAGAATCTAAAGAGTTTTGAAAGATTATTACTAATGCATCCACTATTTCTGGAGCTACTTCCTTAAGTACTCTGGGATGCAGCCTATCTGGCCCTGGGGATTTGTCGGCCTTTAATCCATTCAATTTACCCAACACCACTTCCCGACTAACCTGGATTTCACTCAATTCCTCCAAGTCCTTTGACCCGCGGTCCACTGCTATTTCCGGCAGATTATTTATGTCTTCCTTAGTGAAGACGGAACCAAAGTAGTTATTCAATTGGTCCGCCATATCCTTGTTCCCCATGATCAACTCACCTGTTTCTGACTGCAATGGACCTACATTTGTTTTAACTAATCTCTTTCTTTTCACATATCTATAAAAATGTTTGCAGTCAGTTTTTATGTTCCCTGCCAGTTTTCTTTCATAATCTATTTTTCCTTTCCTAATTAAGCCCTTTGTCCTCCTCTGCTGGTCTCTGAATTTCTCCCAGTGCTCCGGTATGCTGCCTTTTCTGGCTAATTTGTACGCATCATCCTTCGCTTTGATACCATCCCTGATTTCCCTTGTTATCCACGGATGCACTACCTTCCCTGATTTATTATTTTGCCAAACTGGGATGAACAATTTTTGTAGTTCATCCATGCAGTCTTTAAATGTCTTCCATTGCATATCCCCCGTCAACCCTTTTAGAATGAATTGCCAATCTTGGCCAATTCACGTCTCATACCCTCAAAGTTACCTTTCTTTAAGGTCAGAACCATTGTTTCTGAATTAACAATGTCACTCTCCATCCTAATGAAGAACTCAACCATATTATGGTCACTCTTGCCCAAGGGGGCACGTACAACAAGACTGCTAACTAACCCTTCCTCATTACTCAATACCCAGTCTAAAATAGCCTGCTCTCTCGTTGGTTCCTCTACATGTTGATTTAGATAACTATCCCGCATACATTCCAAGAAATCCTCTTCCTCAGCACCCCTGCCAATTTGATTCACCCAATCTATATTTAGATTGAAGTCACCAATTATAACTGTTTTGCCTTTGTCGCACGCATTTCTAATTTCCTGTTTGATACCATCTCCAACTTCACTACTACTGTTAGGTGGCCTGTACACAACACCCACCAGCGATTTCTGCCCCTTAGTGTTTCGCAGCTCTGCCCATACCGATTCCACATCCTCGAAACTAATGTCCTTCCTTTCCATTGCCTTAATCTCCTCTCTAATCAGCAACGCTACCCAACCACCTTTTCCATTCTCTCTATCCCTCCTGAATATTGAATATCCCTGGATGTTCAGCTCCCAGCCTTGGTCACCCCGGAGCCATGTCTCCGTGATCCCAACCATATCATAGTCATTAATAGCTATCTGCATATTCAACTCATCCACCTTATTACGAATACTCCTTGCATTGAGAAACAAAACCTTCAGGCTTGTTTTTACAACACTCTTACCCCTTATACAATTATGTTGAAAAGTGGCCCTTTTTGATTTTTGCCCTGGTTTTGTCTGCCTGCCACTTTTGCTTTTCACCGTGCTATCTATTGCTTCTACCCTCATTTTACACCCATCTGTCTCTACGCTCACACATTTAAGAAACCCTTTCCCTTTAACTTCACCCTCCACTATCCCATTCGACACCCCAACCCTTATTCAGTTTAAAACCACCCGTTTAGCAGTGGCAAACCTGCCTGCCATAATGCTGGTCCCACACCTGTTAAGATGCAATCCGTCCCTATTGTACAGTCCCCCCTTACCCCAAAACAGATCCCAGTGATCTAAGAATCTAAATCCCTGCCCCGTGCACCAGTTCCTCAGCCACATGTTCAGGTCCCGTATCTCCCTGTTCCTGCTCTCGCGAGCACGACTAACTGGAAGCAAACCGGAGATAACATCCCTGGAGGTCCTGCTTTTCAGCATTTTTCCGAGCACTCTAAAGTCACGCTGCAGAATATTCATCCCCTTCTTTCCGACATCGTTTAAGCCGACATGCACTACCACTTCCGGATGTTCACCTTCGCCCTTGAGGATTTTCTGCACTCTGTCCGTGACACCCTGGATCCTGGCACCAGGAAGGCAGCACACCATCCTCGCATCCCGTCTGTTGCCGCAGAAACCCCTGTCCGTACCTCTCACAATGGAGTCTCCCACTACAATGGCGTTGCCTGCCTTAGGCCTTTTTGGTTTTGGCTCAACAGCCCTATTCGCATCTCAAGCCAGTCCGCCGCTCAGTGTAAACACGTCTTCTGTCCCAACAGCTTCTAAGCGGGTGAACCTGTTCACAAGAGGTACAACTCCCGGGGACGTTGGCATTCCATGCTTCCCTCCCTTTCTCACCGTCTCCCACCTTCTCACTTCCAGTACCTTAGGTGTAACAATCGTACTGTATGACTTGTCGAGGAACGACTCCGTTTCTCGGACGAACCGGAGGTCATCCTCCTGCTTCTCCAGTTCCCCAACACGGCCCTTCAGGAGCTCTACCTGGATGCACTTCTCGCATTTGTAGCAGCCAGAGGCACCAGCGGTGTCCTTGACCTCCCACATACTGCAAGCATCGCACTGAATCAGCTTGCCTGACATCTCCTTATTTCGTCTCTACCTCTCAAGCGTATTGCGTGGTCTCCTCTCCTCAGCCTCCTCGAAGACTCTCGTGCCAAAGACTCACACTTTACTCACGGAGCACTTCCCTCACAAGGCCGCTCACTCACTGCCGCTCACTAAGAACCGTCTTGCTTAAATTAACGGATACATTGCCTGATTTACCAATTTATAAACCAAATTCCTCAGTTTTCATCTGTTTTCCCGGCCCTGACTCACTTCTCTCCTCCCACTCGGCCTAGAGCCAATCAATCGTATCTCTTGCTAATCTCCTGCTGCTGTTGCTCCCAAATCTACAGCAGTTCTGAGTAAAGTCTGCCTGTGCTTGGCTTCTACTTTACAACTGTTTTCCCCCCTCTGACTCACTTCTCTCCTCCCACTCGGGCTAGAGCCAATCAGTCGTATCTCTTGCTAATCTCCTGCTGCTGTTGCTCCCAAATCTACAGCAGTTCTGAGTAAAACCTACATACCTCTACGTGTTTGGAGTGTGGGAGGAAACCGAAGATCTCGGTGTATACCCACGCCTTCTTGGGGAGAATGTACGAACTCCGCATAGACAGCACCCGTAGTCGGGATCGAACCCGGGTCTCTGGCGCCGCCAGCGCTGTGAGGCAGCAAATCTACCGTTGCGCCACGGTGACAAGACATATTTTCCTGTCTGCCCCCAACTCCTCGGTAATGATGTTCCTTTCACGATAGCATGTTTGACTTGCCCTACACCTGACTGCCGGTCCTGCTGTCTACGGATGAGGGAATGGCAACAGGGGATTCCTGCAATATGCGACTGCTTTTTTCCCCCCGATTATCACCCATCTGCTTTCTTCCTGTACCTTAGGTAGGATCACCTCACGATTACTCCGACCAATGACTACACTAAGTTGCCTACACCTCTAGTCCACCACCCCCCATCCCGCGATATATATGCGGAGCTGAACTGTAAGTATTTCTCCCATGTGTAGTCCTGTGGGACACGGGACGTCTCCCTGTTTTCCATCATTCATCTGGGGCAACATACAATTTTTGCTATCTGCCATCTTCATTGTTAAAAAGAGAGAACATACATTGTTTCGCCGTCGGCCTCTGCTCAGCCTACACGTCGAAGTCTGACGAGCTAAATCTCGATATTTGGCTTCAAAATACAGCATTGAACCATTGATGGTCCCAGAAAGCCGCTCCCTTGATACCTGTCTTCATTTTATGCCCCAGCGGATGCAGTCATTCCGTTAGTAACAGCTGTTTTTTTAATCATCAATTCTGCCTCTCCTCTCAGATAACCACTCGCAATTTTTATCAGTATTATGCTTCCTGAATTTTTGAATATTTTTTTTCTTCTGATAAACAACTTTGTAATCAAATATCTAACGTGCAATACCACTTTGCAGAACTACAGAGGTTGAAAGACTCCTTCCATGACCAAGGTGAGCAAAGCAATGCAGCGATCTCGGACGTATTTCTTATTTTATTATAATCCCATGGCATAGAAAACATACGCTTACTTGTTTCAGGATTCGACGTTTGGTGCACCGAACTGATCAAGTTTATTTATTTATTTATTTATTTAGTAATTATGGGGTCAGAGTGGCGCAGCAGTATATTTGCTGCCTTGAGCGCCAGATGTGCCTTTTCTATCCAACATTCCGGAGACGTACAGTTTTTTAGGTTAGTTAGCTTCACTAAATATCCTCTAGTGTATACGATAGAACTAATAATCGCAGGCGGGCGTGGATGTGTGGGGCAAAGGATCAATTCCCACGCTGTGTCTCTAAACTAAACTAAAAGCTGAACGTGCGATTTTGAGACTATTTGCGTTACGTTCAGCATCCGTCAGAAATATCTGACGGGACACAGGTGTCGGCTGATGTTGTCATAACCCAAAACTCCCCTCAACACTTGTCATTGTAATCCTTTAAAAATGCTCTTGTCCGTCATTTTTAATTTTAATCACTGAAAAACACAGTTATGTATTCCAGTGATAATTAAACATTGCATTTAGTTAATATGCCAACCTTACAGAGAAATTTGAAAACAACCATGATCACAATTACGTTAAGATACTCTACAGCCGTAAATCGACTGTATCGTCGGGCCGCTGCACATGTTATGTGATTTAGCCTGTCTAATTATAGTTAAGCACAGTAGTTGAATCTTTTCGCGTCATTGGTAAAACAGAAAACACGAACATGTACTCCATTCACTTGTTTCCTCGTGCAGGACAACAACTTGGAAAAAAGGATAGAGGTAACAATACATTTTCTCTTTTGCTGAAGTAAATCATTTCGATCATTTAAATATCTACAAACATACTTGGCCATGATTTTATGTTCTTAAATGTCTTACATTACGCTATATATCTACAGTTTTAAAGACACTGCATGAAGTGTGTAATTTTGTTTTGTTTCCTTGCCAACCCTGCGAGGACATAGACACATGTTTTAACAGTGGTCGTAAATTAAATAGCTGTATATTCATGATTACGTTCTAATGTCGCAGAACGATTACTTGACGCAGACGAAGTATAACGGCATGTAGATAATAATTTAAAGCTATCTTTTATAGAGCTGTTTGTTTGAAAATTCGCCCGGAAGTTTTTCATTTATGCGGTCGTTTAAAAAAAACTGTTCGTGTTTTGGTACATTTTGTTGCTGACGATAAAGTTAGAATCCAATTAATTCCTTTTGAGCATTAATTTTACTTCGGAGTCACGTGAGTGACTACGTGAAGAAGACCCGTCAGGGCGCCTGCGCGTCATTACGTCAGACGCATTGGCGCGAACGGACGTGAGGAGCAGCGCCCCTCTAGTGGAAATGTACTTGTGAACTACAAGGTAAGTATAAACTTTTCAATAGTTTCCGGGTCCGTTTGCTATGGGTCTGTCGGGATTTTTTTCCATAGGTGCAATGGAAAAAACGGGCAAGGGGAAGAGGCAAGCAGCAAAGCCAGTGGAAAGTCGCAAGATTGCGGTCGGCGAACAGCTGCCTAAGACCCCTGTACAGTCGCCGTCTGGGAGCGTAGCGACTGTGGACTTGGGGTTGAAAATAACTCAGTCAGCGCCAGTGGGGCGCAAGGCTAAATTCAAGTCCATGAGGCCCACGGAGGAGGAGTCCGATCACGAGGATGCGACTCCAGAGCTGGATACCACTTTTGAGCGGATTGCTCAGTTGGAAAGCCTGTTACGCAGGTTACTGAAGAAAAGCACACTCAGGGAGAGTGTAGCCAAAGCCAGGCTCCAGAAGCTAGGTCAGCAGCACCTAGCAAAGGGCTGTTTGAGAGCACCCTTATTGATGAGGCGCGTGCACAGGGTCAGCAGAGTTTTCCAAAACAAGCGAAGACGGCAGCTGCCAGATGGTCTATTTCTGGCAGTACGATTCGCTGCCCCGTCAGTCAGGAGAGCGACTGGGAAAGGAAGTGACCTCTACGATCAACTATTGTGTCTTCCATCAACTCTAGTAACTTACGATGGATGGAAATGCCAAACAAGCATGAGACTCCAAGGAACCGCGTATTGCTGAAAGTACAAGCAGTGAACCAAGATATAAGTGGTCAGATGGGCGAGGGCATGTGAGCCTAAGAAAAGTAAACTGCAGAGAATATTAAAGCTGCTGGGTTGATGAACAACTGCAATTTTGCAAAAACAATGGATGGGGGCCAGGGATGGAGATGCATCGTGGCTCTAGGGTTGCTATGCAGCGCCCACTTCGAGATGAATTGTTTCAGGAAGTATGCCATTCGATCTACCATCAACCCTAAGTAGCAGCAACTCTGTAAAGCCCAGCAATGTTCAGTCATTCAACTTACTCTTCAGAGAAAAACCTCACGAAACGCGGGAAAGAGTTGGATGATGAGGCAAAAACAGCAAGTTTGATCAAAACATCAATGGTCGGCAAGTCTGCAAAGAGGAGGTATCCTTTCAGACATCATACAAAATTCTGGGCCTACACCAGTAACAAATCGACCATTGAAGCAGGGGCGCAGTTGATGTACTGCAGCGGGAAAACGAAAAAGCGTGGGTTTTCCTGACAGGAGCCAGGGACCACAGGTCACTCAGGTGACAAAGGGGGTAGGTGGACCTGGTACTCATGGGAACATATTAAGGCAAAAACAGCCAAATATTGGATGCAAATTACTTCAGATTTATTATTCTGAGTATTATTCAAAGGTTGCGAATTGATTCGATCCAAATAGTGATTTGCATTCCAGCATGTTCCAAGCAGAACACTCCAATTTCACAAAATGAAGTGATGGAGGTACCAGCTGAATTGAAAACTTGTCTATAAACAAGTAATTTAAAGGTCGGTTTATCAAAATCACCAAATTGTGTTTAACATTTCTCGACCTAAAAAGGTGAGGAGTATTTTAGATCTGACTAGTCTTTAAAATGTTGTGAAGTATAGACACTTCAAAATGGAGACTTTGAGACTGCCACCCAACTTATTATAAAGACGTTATATGGCACCTATAGATCTGAAAGATGTATATTACTTAGTGTCTGTTCATTTGTAAGATAAAAATATTTGAAATTTATCTGAATGAACAATTATGGCAATTCAAAGTTCTGTCTAATGGGTTAACTTCAGTTCCTAGAATTTCACTAAGTTGGTAAAACCAATTTTTGGGGAAAGTTTCCAAAAGAAGGGAGTTACTGGTGTATCCGATAATTGGAGAGTAACATCCGTTATATGCCTGTATGGATCTGCTAATTTGCAGATTTTAAAAAGAGGATTGTCTGGGCATACTGTGGGCATGCTTACAGTAGTCTGCCGGAAGAGCACTCAAAACCAGTACATTTGCGAATCTGAGGTTGTGACTCTGTAAATGCTGCTTTCCCATTATGTAAAGAATGGGGGAAAATGTCTGTGTACAAAAGAATATGGAATGTTGTACGGCACATGTCTCAAATTGCTTGGGTTTTCTCAACACTCTATTTGAGGGGTTGAGTTATATTGCGATTTATTTAGCCATAAGTACATTATTCTCGTTTTTTAATTGATAAGGTCGGAAAGACATCCTGTTGAGTCTCATTCTTTCATTTCCAGATTAATGAAAGGAATTTTAATTCCAGACCATCTAAACCTCGTTATGGGAATCTGTAATATAGAGTTGTTTTAAGCTACTTCATCAATGGACTCTTGGTACGATTCTGATTTGGCCATGTTCAGCATGAAGGTAGTCATGCTTATGGCACTTGTAACAAGCACTGAGAGTGCAGACATTACAAAAGTTACAGATACACAGGATGGAAGTAACTCAGGATTATGTTACATTTTACATTTTGTGACCTACTCAAATGAAGTAGGGTCAGGTATGACAGGATTCAAGAGTGTTTTATTAGCATATTCCATGGATCCATGTCTATGTGTTAAGACATATTTGTTGCAATACATTGAGGCTACAAAGGTCTTATGAAATATGAAAACAAGATTGTTTATCATTCACGTAAAACCATACAAGATAGTGTCAGTTCAGACTATTTTAAGATGGTTAAAACAAGTTTTGGTTGCTGCAGGTGTGAACATTGATGTTTTTACATCTCATTCGATTTAGCAGCAACATTGGCGGCCAGGGCGAAGGACGTCCCGTCGACCATATATTCGCAGCCGCCGGGTGATCTAATAAGTTGGTGTTTCAACACATTTACCATCGGCCTATTGCCAATACGGGGCTGTTTGCAGATAATATATTAAGTTCTGCTTAAATTTCCCTGGGTTAAAGGTGATACTGTTAATTATTATATTCAAATAAATGAATTACTGCATTTGTCATGCAAATGTCATTATTAATGCATTATTGATTATTTCTCGTTCCGAGTCAATCAATGCAGTGAGAAGCCGGGATTTGTATCTGTGGCATGAAATCACAACGCTTTAAAATCTTTTCGTAGTCACTCACGTGACTCCGAAGTAAAATAGTAAGATTAAACGAGAACTTACCAGTTTGAAGTTTGATCTTTATTTTATGAGGAATTACGTTGGTGATTACGTGCCCACCACGGCCCAACCCTCTTTTATAAAGGTCATATGGAAGTTCTTAATTTTCTCGTTTTATTAGGTTACTATATTACTTCCTTCTTATTGTTTGTGATTTCACACCGTTGCTTTGAAGATTGACGCGCAGGCGCCCTGACCGGTCTGCATCACGTAATCACCAACGTAACTCCTCATAAAATAAAGATCAAACTTCAAACTGGTAAGTTCTCGTTTAATCTTACTATTCTTATTGAAGCAAAACAGGAAATGCTCTCGTTTTTGCACCAACATTCTGTACGAGTGGAAGGCGATACATATATGTATACATCAAACAGCATGTCACAGTGGGATATACACTATACTATTGGTAGAATGTTATAATAGCAAAAGGATAACAAGGAATACATTTGGTCCATTAGAGAGCCAGAGTGGACAGCTATCTGCAGAGCCAAAAGAGATGGGGGAGATACTGAACAATTTCTTTTCTTCGGTATTCACCAAGGAGAAGGATATGGAATTATGTGAGGTAAGGGAAACAAGCAGAGTAGCAATGGAAACTATGAGATTCAAAGAAGAGGAGGTGCAGACACTTTTGAATAAATATGAAAACGGATAAGTCTCTAGGTCCTGACAGGATATTCCCGAGGACATTGAGGGAAGTTAGTGTAGAAATAGCAGGGGCTATGACAGAAATATTTCAAATGTCATTAGAAACGGGAATAGTGCCGGGGGATTGGCGTACTGCGCATGTTGTTCCGTTGTTTAACAAATGTTCTAAGAGTCAACCTAGCAATTATAGACCTGTTAGTTTGACGTCAGTGGTGGGCAAATTAATGGAAAGGATACTTAAAGATAATATATATAAGCATCTGGATAAGCAGGGTCTGATTAGGAACAGTCAACATGGATTTGTGCCTGGAAGGTCATGTTTGACTAATCTTCTAGAATTTGTCGAAGAGGTTACTAGGGAAATTGATGAGGGTAAAGCAGTGGATGTTGTCTGTATGGACTTCAGTAAGGCCTTTGACAAGGTTCCTCATGGAAGGTTGGTTAAGAAGATTCAATTGTTGGGTGTTAATGGTGGAGTAGCAAGATGGATTCAACAGTGGCTGAATGGGAAATGCCAGAGAGTAATGGTAGATGGCTGTTTGTCAGGTTGGAGGCCGGTGACTAGTGGGGTGCCTCAGGGGTCTGTGTTGTGTCCACTGTTGTTTGTCATGTACATCAATGATCTGGATAATGGTGTGGAAAATTGGATTAGTAGGTATGCAGGCGATACTAAGATATGTGGTGTGGTAGATGATGAAGTCGATTTTCAAAGTCTACAGAGAGATTTAGGCCATTGGGAAGAGTGGGCTGAAAGATGGCAGATGGAGTTTAATGCTGATAAATGTGAGGTACTACATCTCGGCAGGACAAGTCAAAATAGGACGTACATGGTAAATGGTAGAGAATTGAGGAATACAGTTGAACAGAGGGATCTAGGATAACTGTGCATAGTTCCCTGAAGGTGGAATCTCATGTAGATAGGGTGGTAAAGAAAGGTTTTGGGGTGCTGGCCTTTATGAATCAGAGCATTGAATATAGAAGTTGGGATGTAATGTTAAAATTGTACAAGGCAATGGTGAGGCCAATTCTGGAGTATGGAGTACAATTTTGGTCGCCTAATTATAGGAAGGATGTCAACAAAATAGAGAGAGTACAGAGGAGATTTACTAGAATGTTGCCTGGGTTTCAGCAACTAAGTTACAGAGAAAGGTTGAACAAGTTAGGTCTTTATTCTTTGGAGCGCAGAAGGTTAAGAGGGTACTTGATAGAGGTCTTTAAAATTATGAGCGGGTTAGACAGAGTTGACGTGGATATGCTTTTTCCATTGAGAGTAGGGAAGATTCAAACAAGGGGACATGACTTGAGAATTAAGGGACAGAAGTTTAGGGGTAACATTAGGGGGAACTTCGTTACTCAGAGAGTGGTAGCTGTGTGGAATGAGCTTCCAGTGGAAGTGGTGGAGGCTGGTTCGATTTTATCCTTTAAAATAGATTGGATGGGTATATGGACGGGAAAGGAATGGAGGGTTATGGTCTGAGTGGAGGTAGATGGGACTAGGGGGAAGTATTTATTAACAAAATAAAAAATAAAACATGTTCGGCACGGACTTGAAGGGCCGAGATGGCCTGTTTCCGTGTTGTAATAGTTATATGGTTATATGATAGTCAGATAAAACATAAAAAGAGATAAGGAGGTTATGTATCCGTCGCCATTATATTTTCAGTTTACATATCGTATATTGCGGGAGTGGATGTGAATAACGAGCACGGTGTACTAATCGTGCTATATTTTAAGAAAGCCATTGTTTTGAAGGATTGCTGTATTTCACCGATTTCGGGGGTACCATGGTAGTAAATATACAATTCGTTACGAGGCAAACAATAATGCGATTATTTTTCGCATAGAACTGGAGAAATTGAAGAAAAATCTTCAAGAGAACGGTGAGTTATAAAATTGAATCCTATCCCGATTATTTTTTATCACAAAAGGAATATTAGTGTGGCTCTTTGACTTTCTTGCCTCCTTATGTATACATTCGACCCACGTGTGAATTTGGCATCATATAACACATATAGCATTACGTTTTGTTCAAAATAGTACACGTTATTCTATGATCAGACTAATCGCTCTAATAGTTAAATAGAATGAATCAAGTGCATTAATTACATCGATCCGTCACTTTGATTTAACCAAAAAAAATTGTTGACAGTGTGAACAGAGATCCTGCCCTTGTCGCTCAAGTGTCACATAATTTAGTTTAGTTTAGTTTAGTTTAGTTTCGTTCATTATGATACCGGGGTGCAGTGTAAAGTTTTTTTTTGCATGATGTCCAGTCATATAAATCACTATACATGATTACAATCACACCGTCCACGGTGCACAGATGAAGAATAAGGATACAATATTTTGTGCAAGATTAACGATAGCTCAACGTCTCCAATGAGGTAGATGTAAGGTGAAGGCCGCAAAGTAGCTAATGAGAGGACCATCCTGTTGCTTAATAACAGCTGGGGGGAAATATTATTGAATCTGGAGGAATGCGTTTTCAAAATTGTTTCCCACTTGCTTGATAGGAGAAGGTATAAGAGGGAGTTTCCTAGGGTGAGAATGGTTTTTGTTTAGACTTATTGCCTTCCGGAGCAGCGTGAAGTATTGATGGAGTCAATGGAAGGGTGGATGGCTTGCGTAGTTGTCTGGGTGACGTCGACAATTATTTTTTAATTTCTTGCGGTCTTGAAGTAAGATGTTCCCAAACCATGCCGTTCTGCATCTCGATTAAAATGTTTTCTACGGCGCAACTTTAGAAGTTGGTGAGGGTTGTTAAGGGCATACTGAACCTGCTAAACGATTGAAGGGAGTAGATGCATTGTTTTGGAAATAGGAGACACGTTCAATTTAATTTGTAGAATTAAGGAAAGCTAGTTTTGTTTTTTAATATGCGGTCTGAACTGTTGGATACGGAAGTCTTTGGGTTCCGTGACACAGTGATGGATTCGGATCTTAATCGTGATTGGAAGCCTGCGGTAGCTGAACGGATGGAATAGTCGTAAGTTTTGTGACAACTCTACACTACAAAATAAATCCCATTATCTCAGTTTTGCCCATCATGCAAGTTAACCATATGGGATATATGGGCAGGTAACCCGACTGAAATAACTACAAGGCTCATTAATATAAGACCAGAAAGTGATGCGCGCATATACGATACGTGCTACAAGGATCTAAGCGATATGTAGTGAGATTTTAAATAACATCTCAATGGGCAATTATGTCAGACTATTGACTGGCGGTTGGCAACCGCATTCATCTAGTCATGAAAAGCAGGCGATGCACTATGTATTTTCACAACAATCGAAGCAATAATTCCGGTATATTGTAAAATGCAGAACACGATGTATCTATTTGATATTCACGATAATCCCAAGATTTATTATATCAGTTAGATCAGTTTGTGATTAACCCCAACCTTTATTATGCCAACGCACACCAAACCTTAATTCATTTATTACTCCCTGAATTAAATAGTGAAAGGCTTGGAGAGCGTGGATGTGGGTGGTGTATGGGGGGGGGGGGTGGATGCTTCCATGACTGAGACTGTCTAGAACTAGAGGTCATAGCCTCATAATTAAATGACGTTCTTTTAGGAAGACGATGAGGTGAAATTTCTTCAGTCAGAGGGTGGTGAATCTGTAGAATTATTTGCCACAGAAAGCTGTAGAGTCCATGTCAGTTCCCCCTCATGTTACCCCTGAACTTCTGTCCCACAATTCTCAAATCATGTTCTCTTGTTTGAATCTTCCCTACTCTCAATGGAAAAAAGCTTATCCACGTCAACTCTGTCTATCCCTCTCATCATTTTAAAGACCTCTATCAAGTCCCCCCTCAACCTTTTGCACTCCAAAGAATAAATACCTAACTTGTTCAACATTTCTCTGTAACTTAGCTGCCGAAATCCAGGCAATATTCTAGTAAATCTCCTCTGTATTCTCTCTATTTTGTTGACATCTTTCCTATAATTTGGCGACCAAAATTGTACACCATACTCCAGAATTGGCCTCACCAATGCCTTGCACAATTTTAACATTACATCCCAACTTCTATACACAATGCTCTGATTTATAAAGGCCAGCACACCAAAAGCTTTCTTTACCACCCTATATACATGAGATTGCACCTTCAGGGAACCATGCACAGTTATTCCTAGATCCCTCTGTTCAACTGCATTCCTCAATTCGCTACCATTTACCATGTACGTCCTATTTTGATTTGTCCTGCCAAGATATAGAACCTCACACTTATCAGCATTAAACTCCATCTGCCATCTTTCAACCCACTCTTCCAATTGGCCTAAACTCTCTGTACACTATGAAAGTCTACTTCATTATCCACAACACCACCTATCTTATTATCATCTGCTTACTTACTAATCCAATGTACAACGCCATCATCCAGATCATTGATGTATATGACAAACAACAGTGGAACCAAAAAAGATCCCTGAGGCACCCCACAAGTCACCGGTCTCCAACCTGACAGCAGCCATCCACCATTACTCTCTGGCATCTCCCATTCAGCCACTGTTGAATCCATCTTGCTACTCCACCATTAATACCCAACTATTGAACCTTCTTAACCAACCTTCCGTGTGGCACCTTGTCAAAGGCCTTATTAAGTCCATATGGACAACATCCACCGCTTTACCCTCATCAATTTCCCTAGTAACCTCTTCAAAAAATTCAAGAAGATTAGTCAAACATGACCTTCCAGGTTCCCAATCAGACCCTGTTTATCCAGGTGCTTATATATATTATCTCTAAGTATCCTTTACATTAATTTGCCCACCACTGACACCGCTGACGTCAAACTAACAGGTCTATAATTGCTAGGTTTACTCTTAGAACCCTTTAAACAAAATGGAACAACATGCGCAGTACGCCAATCCTCCGGCACCATTCCCGTTTCTAATGACATTTTAAATATTTCTGTCATAGCCCCTGCTATTTCTACACTAACTTCCCTCAATGTCCTAGGGAATAGTTTGATTTGAGATTACTACGTGTCACATGTTATGCAGAGAAGGGGGGAGGATGGGATTAAGAGGGCTAGATAGATCAGCCATGATTGAATGGCGGAGTAAACTTCATGGACCGAATGGTGTAATTTTACACCTATTCCTTATGCCTTTATAGCCTTAAGTCATTCCGCGGTAGCAAAGAGGCTGGCATATCGGCAACTCTGCGAACAGCAAAATCTCACCTTTTTCTCAAAACACGTTTTAATATGGTTTTGCGTAATATTCGATCTATGAATAGTCCACATGCGGTGGGTAATGAAGGTGACGTTCGACCGCATTTCAGGAACATAAAATAGGCAGGAAAATATATACTCAGGACCTTGGCAAATCGTTGGCGAGTCGCATTAAATAAAATCCCAAGGTTTTTTAAAGGTGCATTGAACTGAGCAGACTCAACAAGGGGAAACCAGGACCACTCAGGGAAGAAGCAGGAAGGATTTAGCGGAGGGTGATGAAGTAGTTGAGGTTTTAATATAGTAATTTCCGTCATAAATTGGAGTGAGATCAGTTTGGGGAAGCATAATATGCTTGAGCTGTTTGAGATTAAAAAGAAGATGGTGTTGGGATTCTTGAATAATTATGAATTGAACAATCGCCGGGGCCTGATGGGATCGATCCCACGTTATGGAGAAGGGTAAGATGTAACTTTGCCGGGGCATTGATGGAGATCACTATATTTTCTCCTGCCGAATGCATGTTCCCGGAGGATTGGAGAGCAGTCCAAATTGCTCCTTTTTTCAGAATGATAGTAGAGATAATCCACGAAATTATAGGCCGTCGATCCGTACTTTATAGTATAGAAGCTGTTGGTGATAGATACATAGGTACATAGAAAATAGTTGCAGGAGTAGGCCATTCGGCCCTTCGAGCCTGCACCGCCATTCAATATGATCATGGCTGATCATCCAACTCAGTATCCCGTACCTGCCTTCTCTCCATACCCTCTGATCGCCTTAGCCACAAGGGCCACATCTAACTCCCTCTTAAATATAGCCAATGAACTGGCCTCAACTACCCTCTGTGGCAGAGAGTTCCAGAGATTCACCACTGTCTGTGTGAAAAAAGTTCTTCTCAGCTCGGTTTTAAAGGATTTCCCCCTTATCCTTAAGCTGTGACCCCTTGTCCTGGACTTCCCCAACATCGGGAGCAATCTTCCTGCATCTAGCCTGTCCAACCCCTTAAGAATTTTATGAGTTTCTATAAGATCCCCTCTCAATCACCTAAATTCTAGAGAGTATAAACCAAGTCTATCCAGTCTTTCTTCATTAGACAGTCCTGACATCCCAGGAATCAGTCTGGTGAACCTTCTCTGCACTCCCTCTATGGCAATAATGTCCTTCCTCAGACTTGGAGACCTAAACTGTACGCAATACTCCAGGTGTGGTCTCACCAAGACCCTGTACAACTGCAGTAAAACCTCCCTGCTCCTATACTCAAATCGTTTTGCTATGAAAGCTAAGATACCATTCGCTTTCTTCACTGCCTGATGCACCTGCATGCCTACTTTCGATGACTGGTGTACCATGACACCCAGGTCTCGCTGCATCTTCCCTTTTCCTAGTCGGCCACCATTTAGATAATAGTCTGCTTTCCTATTTTTGCCACCAAAATGGATAACCTCACCTTTATCCACATTATACTGCATCTGCCAAACATTTGCCCACTCACCCAGCCTATCCAAGTCACCTTGCAGTCTCCTAGCATCCTCCTCACAGCTAACACTGTCCCCGAGCTTAGTGTCATCCGCAAACTTGGAGATGTTGCCTTCAATTCCCTCATCCAGGTCATTAATATAAATTGTAAATAGCTGGGGTCCCAGCACTGAGCCTTGCGGTACCCCACTAGTCACAGTCTGCCATTGTGAAAAGTACCCGTTTACTCCTACTCTTTGCTTCCTGTTTTCCAGCCAGTTCTCTATCCACATCAATAATGAACCCCCAATACCGTGTGCTTTAAGTTTGCATACTAATCGCTTATGTGGGACCTTGTCGAAAGCCTTCTGAAAGTCCAGGTACAACACATCCACTGGTTCTCCCCTATCCACTCTACTAGTTACATCCTCGAAAAATTCTATGATCCTCGCAATACGATTCACGCGCACCGGGAAGAATGCCTTAACCATGGCAGGTCATGTCTCAAGAACTTGGTTAAGTATTTATGAGGACGACAACGTGGTATTCGATGCGAGTAGGAAATTAAACGTAACTACATTGGTTCTATTAAGGCATATGATAATGTCCTACTTTGAAGTGTGATCCAGAAGGCTAAGCTGCATGGAGTCCTCAGATACTTGCTCGAGTGTATGCGGAATTGTTTCATAACCATTCTACGACAATAATATCCGAGGAGTTGCAGAAGAAGACGAGTAATAATGTACATAGCGGAATACAGATCAGATACAAATGTTGGCAAGAAATGGCAGATGGAGTTTATTCCAAGCAAGCATGGTGTGTTGCACATTGAGAGTCCCAATCTAAGGGCAATTATACATTTAATAGCAAGACCTTCAGAATATTTTTGTACAGAGTGACTAGATGGTCAAAGATCATAGCTCCGGTGAGTGGCAAATCGTTTGTGCAATAACGAAAACATACGGTATGCTGCCCCACATCTGTCGGCAACAGCGTATAAGAATCAGGAAACCATGTTGCGGATATATATGAGTTGCGTTAGTTGGTATTAGGAGTATGGTTTACAGTAATAATGCCCGCATTACACGAGGGACGGGGAGGATTCGGAAGGATCCTGAAGAAGTTCACCAGAATGATGCCTAGATTATAGGGTTGTAGCCATAACTAGATTATCCATGTCCTCTCAATCTTCGACAGTTTTCTCTGAAATGTCGAAGATTGAGGGGATAGAGATATGTATGCAAAATTATTAGAGAAATAGACGGGGCACACTGCCAAAATGCTTTTCCCCAGTCAAGGACCAGAGCACATAAATTAATATAGAGGTACGAGCGTAAAGGCAATTCTACGGGGAAATATGTGAGACTGGGCCCTGCCAAAGGCGATGTTGGAGGACGGAACGATGGTGGCGTTTATGAGGCTTTTATATAGGTACATGTATATGCATATGCGGAGATGTGTGGGACGTTGCTAATGTGTATCAAAGGAGATTACATTGCTTTGCCATGATGATCGATACGGACATTGTGGGCCGAAAGGTATGCGTATTTAATGCACTGTCCGAAATTCTGTATTCTATGCTCCATATATGTAGATTGCTGAATATATGGACAAGCCTATAATTTCATTGAACATTTTGATCAGTGCGCAGGAAAATCAGGGAGCTGACATGAACACATCTTGAGACGAAATCCTTTTGAAATGCTCCATATGATTGTAAACATATCACGACTGGCATGGGTATAAATTGCTTTTAAAAAGTCAAAGCATTCATTTACTGTTTCTTCCAAGCGAAAATTAGCTACTGCCAAACAAAACATTGCTTATTGATACATGTTTTTCCTTCATAAAAATATGCAACTCTGGCGCTCCTTGGGGGTTAGGCCACTTCTTGGATCACCCCCCTCGGCTCTCGAGGGACAGGGACAATTGTCTGCCCAAGTGGTTTCCCGGGTCCTGCTCGTGGGCATTCTGTGTGTTTTGGCATTATTAATTAAAAACGACTTCTGAACGTGCCTAGCGTCTTTCCTTTGCATGGCCTCATCCAGGCGACTACAACTGGTGACCCCGATGTTCATCACGCATCGTGATGGAAAAGAACGTCGTTGCGCTGAAGCTCCCGACTTTGTGGACCGAAGAGCATGATATCCAGCTCCAGCATGCAGAGGCACAGTTTGCTCTGCGAGGGGCGACGGTAGATGACATTAAGTAATTTTACTTGGTCAGCGCTCTTGACCAGGCGACTGCGAGGCGAACCTTACCTAAGACCCCCCCCAAGTTAACTAACAAATATAGCGGCCTTAAGGACCTGTTCTCAGGAGATTTGGCCTTAACGAGTCTGAGCGGACAGCTCGAAAGGACGGCCTAGGTGACCGCCGGACGTCGGCGCTCCTGGAAAACATGCTCGCCCTCATGGGCGAGCACGAGCTCTGTTTTTTATTTAAATATGCCATCCTTCAGCAGCTCCCGTCCGTCATCCGCCTGCTGCTCACCACCGATTCCTTTGCTGACACGCAGGCGCTGGCTGAGCGCGCCCACCAGCTGTGGATGTCCCGCCAGCGGGACCTGGAAGCGCTGGCCGTCCTTCCCGCGGCGTCGGGATGCGCGAAGCGGGCCGGGGCCGCTATCGACCGCGTCTCCGGCCGTCATCGGGCATTCCAGCGCAGGCACGTCTATCCAGTGCGGCCCGTGGACAGTTCCATCCGACGCCAGCAGAGGTCGCTATGGCTCAGCCCAGCCAACTTCACCTGGTATTCCACCAGACGCCAGCAGAGGGGGTAGGTGCTATTAACACCGCCGTTGGGGAGCTGCAGCCAGGCAATGTCGCCCGCCCTGTGCATTCCCGGGAAACGCAAGGGCCGGTCGTCAGTGATTCCTTCCACGTCTGGCAATATTCATCGGGTCTTCGCCTGGTACCACCGCACCGGGGGTTCGGTTCCTCCTGGACATCGGGGCAGAGGGGAGTGAGCTGCCTCCATCCATCGCTGACATCCGTGCGGACCAACGCAGCCCCCTCCTCACCGCGGCGAACGGGAGCGCTATGTGCACCTAAGGAGTTCGCACCATGTCCCTCAACTTTGGCCACAGCTGCTTTTCGTGGGAGTTTGTCATCGCCGACGTTTCCCAGGTGCTGCTGTGCGCCGACTTCCTTCGAGTCCATTCGCTCCTCGTGGATGTCAAGCGGCATCGCCTGGTCCACTCCATCACGCTGGAGCCTGCCTTCCTCCGCATTGGTGATCCGGTTGCACGCCCCGTGGATGCGACTTTCGCGCGCATCCTGGAGGATTTTCCGGACATGCTCGAACCCCAATTCCGCTCCTCCACCTGCAAGCACGTGGTGGAGCACCATATTCTGACTACTGGTCCGCCCGTGTACACCCGCGCGCGTCATTCCTGGCGGGGAGATTTGCAAAGGCTACTGGGGAGACTTTAAACTAGAACGGTTGGGGGGAGGGACTCAAATAGAGAAAGCTAGTGGAAAATGTGGGAGGCAGGAGGCAGAGAAGGGAAGCACTCGGACCCAAAATGTAGGGGAGAAAGTAGAAAAAGATAATAAGCAGAGAATAAGTTGTGGTGGGTTTCTTAAACGTGTATATTTTAATGCTAGGAGCATTGTAAGAAAGGTGGATGAGCTTAGAGCCTGGATTGACACCTGGAAGTATCATGTTGTGGCGATCAGTGAAACATGGTTGCAGGAGGGCTGTGATTGGCAAATAAATATTCCAGGATTTCGTTGCTTCAGGGGTGATAGAATTGGAGGGGCAAGAGGTGGGGGGTTTGCATTGCTTGTCAAGGAAGATATTACAGCAGTGCTTTGGAAGGATCGATTAGAGGGCTCGTCTAGGGAGGCTATTTGGGTGGAACTGAGAAATGGGAAAGGTGTAGCAACACTTATAGGGGTGTATTATAGACCGCCAAATGGGGAGCGAGAATTGGAAGAGCAAATATGGAAGGAGATAGCAGATATTAGTAGTAAGCACAAGGTAGTGATTGTGGGAGATTTCAATTTTCCACACATTGACTGGGAAACACATTCTGTAAAAGGGCTGGATGGTTTGGAGTTTGTAAAATGTGTGCAAGATAGTTTTTTGCAGCAATACATAGAGGTACCTACTAGAGAAGGGGCAGTGCTGGACCTCCTGTTTGGAAATGAGACAGGGCAGGTGGCGGAGGTATGTGTCGGGGAGCACTTCGGGTCCAGTGATCACAATACCATTAGTTTCAATATAATTATGGAGAGGGTCAGAACTGGACCTAGGGTTGAGATTTTTGTTTGGAGAAAGGCTAACTTTGAGGAGATGCGAAAGGATTTAAAAGGAGTGAATTGGAACATGTTGTTTTATGGGAAGGATGTAGAAGAAAAATGGAGGACATTTAAGGGTGAAATTTTAAGAGTACAGAATCTTTATGTCCCTGTTCGGTTGAAAGGAAATAGTAAAAAATGGAAAGAGCCATGGTTATCAAGGGAAATTGGACACTTGGTTCGGAAAAAGAGAGAGATCTACAATAATTATAGGCAGCATGGAGTAAATGAGGTGCTTGAGGAGTATCAAGAATGTAAAAAGAATATTAAGAAAGAAATTAGAAAATCTAAAAGAAGATATGAGGTTGCTTTGGCAAGTGAGGTGAAAGTAAACCCAAAGGGTTTCTACAGCTATATTAATAGCAAAAGGATAACAAGGAATAAAATCGGTCCATTAGAGAGTCAGAGTGGACAGCTATCTGCAGAGCCAAAAGAGACGGGGGAGATATTGAACAATTTCTTTTCTTCGGTATTCACGAAGGAGAAGGATATGGAATTATGTGAGGTAAGGGAAACGAGCAGAGTAGCAATGGAAACTGTAAGATTCAAAGAAGAGGAGGCGCGGACACTTTTGAAAAATATGAAAACGGATAAGTCTCCAGGTCCTGACAGGATATTCCCTCGGACATTGAGGGAAGTTAGTGTAGAAATAGCAGGAGCTATGACAGAAATATTTCAAATGTCATTAGAAACGGGAATAGTGCCGGAGGATTGGCGTACTGCGCATGTTGTTCCGTTGTTTAAAAAGGGTTCGAAGAGTAAACCTAGCAATTATAGACCTGTTAGTTTGACGTCAGTGGTGGGCAAATTAATGGAAAGGATACTTAAAGATAATATATATAAGCATCTGGATAAGCAGGGTCTGATTAGGAACAGTCAACATGGATTTGTGCCTGGAAGGTCATGCTTGACTAATCTTCTTGAATTTTTCGAAGAGGTTACTAGGGAAATTGATGAGGGTAAAGCAGTGGATGTTGTCCATATGGACCTCAGTAAGGCCTTTGACAAGGTTCCTCATGGAAGGTTGGTTAAGAAGATTCAATTGTTGGGTATTAATGGTGGAGTAGCAAGATGGATTCAACAGTGGCTGAATGGGAGATGCCAGAGAGTAATGGTGGATGGCTGTTTGTCAGGTTGGAGGCCGGTGACTAGTGGAGTGCCTCAGGGGTCTGTGTTGGGTCCACTGATGTTTGTCATGTACATCAATGATCTGGATGAAGGTGTGGAAAATTGGATTAGTAAGTATGCAGATGATACTAAGATAGGTGGTGTTGTGGATAATGAAGTAGATTTTCAAAGTCTACAGAGAGATTTAGGCCATTTGGAAGAGTGGGCTGAAAGATGGCAGATGGAGTTTAATGCTGACAAATGTGAGGTGCTACATCTCGGCAGGACAAATCAAAATAGGACGTACACGGTAAATGGTAGCGAATTGAGGAATGCAGTTGAACAGAGGGATCTAGGAATAATTGTGCATAGTTCCCTGAAGGTGGAATCTCATGTAGATAGCTTTCGGTGTGCTGGCCTTTATAAATCAGAGCATTGAATATAGAAGTTGGGATGTAATGTTAAAATTGTACAAGGCATTGGTGAGGCCAATTCTGGAGGATGGAGTACCATTTTGGTCGCCTAATTACAGGAAGGATGTCAACAAAATAGAGAGAGTACAGAGGAGATTTACTAGAATGTTGCCTGGGTTTCAGCATCTAAGTTACAGGGAAAGGTTGAACAAGTTAGGTCTTTATTCTTTGGAGCGCAGAAGGTTAAGAGGGGACTTGATAGAGGTCTTTAAAATTATGAGCGGGTTAGACAGAGTGGACGTGGATAAGCTTTTCCCATTGAGAGTAGGGAAGATTCAAACAAGGGGACATGACTTGAGAATTAAGGGACAGACGTTTAGGGGGAACATTAGGGGGAACTTCTTTACTCAGAGAGTGGCAGCTGTGTGGAATGAGCTTCCAGTGGAAGTGGTGGAGGCAGGTTCGATGTTATCCTTTAAAAATAGATTGGATGGGTATATGGACGGGAAAGGAATGGAGGGTTATGGTCTGAGTGCAGGTAGATGGGACTAGGGGGAAGTATTTATTTTTAATTAATTTTTTTTTTAATGTTCGGCACGGACTTGAAGGGCCGAGATGGCCTGTTTCCGTGCTGTTATGGTTATATGGTTATATGGTTATATGGTCATCTCGCCCCGGTGAAGCTCCGTCTAGCTCAGGAAGAGTTCCACCTGATGGAGGCGATGGGCATCGTGCGACACTCCGATAGCCCATGGGCGTCACCGCTCCACGTGGTCCCCAAAGCGCGAGGGGCTGGCGCTCGTGTGGGGATTACCGTCGTCTGAATGATGCGACCGTTGCCGACAGGTACCCGGTCCCGCACATTGAGGACGTCAATGCCCATCTGGCCAGAGCATCGGTGTTGTCCAAGGTGGACCTCGTGCGAAGGTACAACCAGATTCCGGTCCACCCCGACGATATACCTAAGACAGCAATTATTACACCGTTTGGACCGTTTGAAGTTTTGTGGAAGATGTTTGGGTTGAAGAATGTCGCGCAGGCCTTCCAGCGGCTTATGGACTGTGTGTGCCGTGGCCTGCCCTTTGTATTCGTTTACTTGTACGACATACTCGTGGCCAGCCGCTCGCGGCAGGAGCACTGCACCCACCTCCGTCATCTGTGTCAGCGCCTCAGTGATTATGGATTGGCTATCAAATCGTCCAAATGCCCCTTTGGGATGACGGCAATTGACTTCCTTGGCCACCACGTAACTCCGCAAGGGGTGGTGCTTCTGCCGGCCAGGGTGAATGCTGTCCGCCGGTTCCCCCGTCCGACCACAGTTATGGGCCTCCAGGAATTCGGGGGATGGTTGCGTTTTATCACCATTTCTTGCCGGCGGCGGCCACCATCATGCGCCCGCTTTTCCATCTGATCGCTGGTCATCGCAAGGAGGTTGACTGGTCCGATGAAGCAGTAGCGGCGTTCCAGAATGCTAAGGGGGCCTTGGCTGGGGTCATGAATCTTGTCCACCCATAAGAGGATGCGCCGGCCGCCCTGAACGTGGACGCTCCTGAGGTGGCGGTTGCGGCAGTGGTGGAGCCACTTGCCTTCTTAAGCAGGCACCTCAGTGGTGCTCAGCGCCGGTACAGCGCTTTCGACCGTGAGGTCCTGGCCCTGAACCTCCCCGTACACACAATGCGCTACTTCCTGGAGGAGAGGCGTTTTACTACCTTCACGGATCACAAGCCGCTAACTTTCGGGTTTGCCAAGGTTTCAGACCCGTGGTCTGCGCGGCAGCAAAGGCAGTTGGCCTCTGTGTCCGAGTACACCACATCCATCCGTTTCGTCGAGGGCAAGTACAACAGTTTGGCAGACAGCTTATGGCGACCTGCGGTTCAAGCCGATCTCCATGTCGCTGAGGGTATTCATTTTCCGCCCTGGCAGCCGCATAGCTGGTCGATGAGGAAATGGCCGCCTATCGCACGGCGGTATCGGGCTTGCAGTTGGAGGACGTTGTCCGTGATCCTGGGGACGCAACGCCGCTGTGCGATGTCTCCACTGGAGTTCCGCGACTCATCGTCCCCGTCCCCTGGCGGCGCAGGGAGTTTGAGGTGCTCCACGGGCTTGCTGATCCCTCCATCCGGGTGGAAACGGCCCTTGTAGCCTCCCTTTTCAGGTGGCACGGACTGCGCAAGGAGGTTGGAAATTGGGCACGCACGTGCATCCCGTGGCAGACCGCCAAGGTGCAGCGACACGTACGTGCGCCGTTGCAGGAGTTCGCCATCCCTCGGCGGCGGTTCGACCACATTCACGTGGACATCGTGTGGCTGCTGTCGCCGTCCCGGGGCATCTCTTCACCGTGGTGGACCGCTTCACGGTGTGGCCTGAAGCCATTCCGCTGGCTGATTCCTCAACGACCACGTGCTTGGGCCTTGGTGGCACACTGGATCGCCCGGTTCGGTGTGCCGCTGAAAATAACATCCGACCGGGACCTCAGTTAACGTCGGAACTGTGGTCGGCCATGGCACGCCTCCTGGCGGTTCGCCTAAACAACACAACGGCGTATCATCCTCAGGCGAACGGACAGGTGGAGCGGTTTTACCGCCAACTCAAGGATGCTCTGAAGGCACGGCTCAATGATCCGCACAGGGTGGACGCTCTGCCGTGGGTTTTGCTGGGGATCCGCACCGCACCCAAGGAGGACTTGTCCTCCTCCTCCATCGAGTTGGTGTATGGGTCCCCGTTGACGGTGCCCGGCGAGTTCATTCCACCGGCACGGGGCCGGGAGGAGCAGCACTGGGATGCTCGGCAACGGCTTCGGCAGACGGTGGGCAAGCAGGCGCCGGTGCCGACATCTCGTCATGGGTCCTTCCGTCCGCAGGTTGTTCTGCTCTGGAGGACTGTCAGTTCATCTTCCTGCGTAAGGATGTTCATCGGGCACCCCTCCAGCGGCCTTACGAGGGTCCCATCCGGGTTCTGGAACATGGCTCGTCCACTTTCGTCCTGGACATGGGGGGTCGGCATGAGTCTGTTTTGGATGCGCGGCTGGAGCCGGTGCATATTGACATTGATCGGCCGCTGATGGTAACGTGGCCCCGTAAGTGAGGGCGCCCTTCGTATTGGGTACCTCCTCCAGTGGCTACTCCGTCCCCAGCACCTGTTGGTCGATTGCCCGTTCCTGTGCCGGGCATGGTGCGCACCCCTCTTGTCCGTTTCGTGCCTCTGGTCCTTGAGGGTGGGGGGGGGGGGGTTCTGTGGCGGTGCCTGTTTGTTAGGCCACTCCTTGGGGCATATCTCCCTATGTCTTGAGGGACAGGGACGATTGTCTGCTCACGTGGCTTCCCGGGTCCTGCTCGGGGGCGTACTGTGTGTTGGCCATGATCCATTAAAAACGTCTTTTGAACCTTCCTGGCGTCTGGCCTTTTCATGACCTCATCCAGGCCACTACACAACTGGACATGTCGAATACTTGGGAAAAAATTACAACACCGATTCATTTAATTCAGACCAGAAACAGAGTAACTACTGGCGTAAGTTAATGTCGCATTGAATGTTGTTGATTTTCAGGGAATTGTTGAATTTGGCAAGATGACAGAGATTTGAATGTAAACATAGAAACATAGAAACATAGAAAACAGGTGCAGGAGTAGGCCATTCGGCCCTTCGAGCCTGCACCACCATTCAATATGATCATGGCTGATCATCCAACTCAGTATCCTGTACCTGCCTTCTCTCCATACCCCCTCATCCCTTTAGCCACAAGGGCCACATCTAACTCCCTCTTAAATATAGCCAATGAACTGGCTTCAACTACCTTCTGTGGGATAGAGTTCCAGAGATTCACCACTCTCTGAGTGAAAAATGTTTTCTCATCTCGGTCCTAAAGGATTTCCCCTTAATCCTTAAACTGTGACCACTTGTCCTGGACTTCCCCAACATCGGGAAAAATCTTCCTGCATCTAGCCTGTCCAACCCCTTACGAACGTTGTACGTTTCTATAAGATCCCCCCTCAATCTTCTAAAATCTAGCGAGTACAAGCCGAGTCTATCCATTCTTTCTTCATATGAAAATCCTGACATCCCAGGAATCAATCTGGTGAACCTTCTCTGTACTCCCTCTATGGCAAGAATGTCTTTCCTCAGATTTGGAGACCAAAACTGTACGCAATACTCCAAGTGTGGTCTCACCAAGACCCTGTACAACTGCAGTAGAACCTCCCTGCTCCTATACTGAAATCCTTTTGCTATGAATGCTAACATACCATTCGCTTTCTTCACTGCCTGCTGCACCTGCATGCCTACTTTCAATGACTGGTGTACCATGACACCCAGGTCTCGTTGCATCTCCGCTTTCCTAATCGGCCACCATTTAGATAATAATCTACTTTCCTGTTTTTGCCACCAAAGTGGATAACCTTACATTTATCCACATTAATTGCATCTGCCATGCATTTGCCCACTCACCCAGCCTATCCAAGTCACCTTGCATGATGTTGCATTCAATCCCCTCGTCCAAATCATTAATATATATGGTAAATAGCTGGGGTCCCAGCACTGAGCCTTGCGGTACCTCACTAGGCACTGCCTGCCATTCTGAAAATGACCCGTTTACTCCTACACTTAGCTTCTTGTTTGCCAGTCAGTTCTCTATCCACATCAATACTGAACCCCCAATATCCTGTGCTTTAGGTTTGTATACTAATCTCTTATGCGGGACCTTGTCGAAAGCTTTCTGAATGGCCAGATATAACACATCCACTGGTTCTCCCTTATCCACTCTACTAGTTACATCCTCGAAAAATTATATAAGATTCGTCAGACATGATTTACCTTTCGTAAATCCATGCTGACTTTGTCCAATGATTTCACCACTCTCCAAATGTGCTGCTATCCCATCTTTAATAACTGACTAGCAGTTTCCACACTACCGATGTTAGACTAACTGGTCTGTAATTCCCCGTTTTCTCTCTCACTCCCTTTTTAAAAAGGGGGGTTACATTAGCTACCCTCCAATCCTCAGGAACTACTCCAGAATCTAAGGAGTTTTGAAAAATTATCACTAATGCATCCAGTATTTCTGGGGCTACTTCCTTAAATACTATGGGATGTAGCTTATCTGGCCCTGGGGATTTATCGGCCTTTAATCCATTCAATTTACCTAACACCACTTCCCGGCTAACATGGATACACTCAGTTCCTCTATCACATTTGACCCGCGGTCCCCTGCTATTTCCGGCAGATTATTTATGTCTTCCTCAGTGAAGATAGAACCAAAGTAGTTATTCAAAAGGTCTGCCATGTCCTTGTTCCCCATGATCAATTCACCTGGTTTCTGACTGCAAGGGACCTTCATTTGTTTTAACTAATCTCTTTCTCTTCACATATCTATAAACACTTTTGCCGTCAGTTTTTATGTTTCCTGCCAGTTTTCTTTCATGATCTATTTTTCCTTTCCTAATTAAGCCCTTAGTCCTCCTCTGCAGGACTCGGAATTTCTCCCAGTCCTCTGGTAGGCTGCTTTTTCTGGCTAATTTGTACGCTTCATCTTTTGTTTTGATACTATCCCTGATTTCCATTGTTATCCACGGATGCACTACCTTCCCTGATTTATTCTTTTGCCAAACTGGGATGAACAATTTTGGTAGTTCATCCATGCAGTCTTTAAATGCCTTCCGTTGCATATCCACCGTCAACCCTTTAAGAATCAATTGCCAGTCAATCTTGGCAAATTCACGTTTCATATCCTCAAAGTTACCTTTCTTACGTTCAGAACCCTTGTTTCTGAATTAACAATGTCACTCTCCATCCTAATGAAGAACTCAACCATATGATGGTCACTCTTGCCCAAGGGACCACGCACAACAAGACTGCTAACTAACCCTTCCTCATAACCAATACCCAGTCTAGAATAGTCTGCTCTCTCGTTGGTTCCTCTACATGTTGGTCTAGAAAACTATCCCGCATACATTCCAAGAAATCCTCTTCCTCAGCACCCCTGCCTATTTGATTCACCCAATCTATATGTAGATTGAAGTCACACATTATAACTGCTTTACCTTTGTTGCACGCATTTCTAATTTCCTGTTTGATGCCATCCCCAACTCCACTACTACTGTTAGGTGGCCTGTACACAACACCCACTAGCGTTTTCTGCCCCTTGGTGTAGCTCTACCCATATCGATTCCACATCCTCCAAGCTAATATCCTTCCTTTCCATTGCGTTAATCTCCTCTCTAACCAGCAACGCTACCCCACCTCCTTTTCGTTTCTGTCTATCCCTCCTGAATATTGAATATCCCTGGATGTTCAGCTCCCAGCCTTGGTCACCCTGGAGCCATGTCTCCGTGATCCCAACTATATCATAATCATTAATAGATATCTGCACATTCAACTCATCCACCTTATAACGAATGCTCCTTATATTGAGACACAAAGCCTTCAGGCATGTTTTTACAACGCCCTTTTTGATTTTTGCCCAGGATTTGTCTGTCTGCCACGTTTACTTTTCACATAGTTACCTATGGCTTCTACCCTAATTTTACACCCCTCTGTCTCACTGCTCACATATTTCAGAAACCCACCACCTCTTATTCTCTGTTTATTATTGTTTCCATCTTTCCCCCCTACCTGTTGTGTCTGCGCGCTTCCCTTCTCTGCATCCTGCCTCACACACTGTCTAAAAGCTTTCTCTATTTGAGTCCCTCCCCCAACCGTTCTAGTTTAAAGTCTCCCCTGTAGCCTTTGCAAATCTCCCCGCCAGGATATTGGTCCCCCTCGGGTTCAAGTGCAACCCGTCCTTTTTGTACAGGTCACACCTTCCCAAAAATAGGTCCCAATGATCCAGAAACTATAATCCCTGCCCACTGCACCTGTCCTTCAGCCACGCAATTATCCTCCACCTCGCTCCATTCCTACTCTCACTGTCGCATGGCACAGGCAGTAATCCCGAGATTGTTACCTTTGCGGTCCTTCTCCTTAACTCTTCTCCTAACTCCCTAAATTCTACTCTCAGGACAAATGCTAGAGCCAAGAGTGAGTCAATCGTTTTAGAGAATTAAGTCAAGCGTGTTTAATTGCCATATGTACCGAAATGGAAACATGAACATGTTACTCGCGGCATCATAACAAGGTCTGTATTTACAATGCTCCATAGAGAACACAATAAAACAAACAGAAGAAAACGTCAATAATTCAAAATAAATTATATTGATATGAGACAAAACAAAAGCCAGGCACTGGTACAACCAAGCCAGTTCGCACTCCAACGTTTAGTCAATGTCTGTAGTGTCCGTTAGCCTGATGGCTGTTGGGAATCTGTTGTTCCTGAATCTGGCGAGAACGGCTATTGTGAAGCTGCTGCGCCCAGGACAGATCTTCAGAGATATGGATGTACAGGTACTCTCTCCACACAGACCTATAAATAGATCGCGGGGTTCTTTCTTCTTCGATCAAAACAGCTGATTTGCCTGACTGACGCCGAGAGCAATGTTATTCATCAGGCTGTTGATCTCCCTCCTATGCATTGAATAATTATTACCCTATTTCCTGGAACAACTGTGGTTTCAGTAAATTGAATGTGCGGGTTAGAACCGTGTACAGTTGCACATTCATGGTTATAGAGTTATTAGATGAAGGGACTGGCGAAAAACGTTTCTTATTGCTATCGAAGAGGAAGTGTTGTTTTCAATTGTTAACGATTGTAGTCCGTTTTGTCGAATATGAGGATTCAGTCCAAAAGGGGTGCGCAGTGAACCAGTTCCCAGAGTTCGGCAACATGCTTGGAGGGGATAATGGCGTTGAACGTCGAGACGTACTCGATGAGCAGCGGCCTGACGGTTGTGGTTTTATTGTCCGCGAAATTCATTTAAGAGTGGGGGACCAGCGAGATAGCTTCCCCGTTTGATCTATTCTGGCGGTTTGTCCAATTGTATTGAGTCTATAATCTTGCTAACGTCAAATTAGATTTGCGCTATAACCAAACACTCAGAGCTCTTTGTCACCACTGACATTAGTGCCACAGCGCGTGAATTATTAAGGCATTTAAGACGGTCCTTCTCCTTAACTCTTCTCCTTACTCCTCTCAGGACCTCTTCCATTTTTCTACCTATGTCATTGGTACCTATATGTACCACGACCTCAGGCTCCTCTCCCTCCCATTCAAGGATATCTTGGACACGTTCAGACACATCCCGGACACTGGCACCAGGGAGGCAAACTACCATCCGGATCTCCTGACTGCGTCCGCAGAATCGCCTATCTGACACCCTAACTATAGAGTCCCCTATTACTACTGCCCTCCTCTTCTTTTCCTTACCCTTCTGAGCAACAGGGCCGGTCTCTGTACCGTAGGCCTGGTCGCTGTCGCTACCCCCAGATAGGCTGTCCCCCCCAACAGTACTCAAACAGGAGTACTTATTGTCAAGGTGTACTGCCACTGGGGTACTCTCTAGTCCCTGCCTCTGCCCCTTGCCCCTCCTAACCGTCACCCACTTGCCTGCCTCCTGTGGTCTTGGTGTGACCACCTCTCTATAACTCCTCTCTATGACTTCCTCGCTCTCCCTGACCAGACGGAGGTCATCGAGCTGCTGCTCCAGGTTCCTAATACGGTCCCTTACGAGCCCCATCTCAATGCACCTGGCGCAGATGTGGACGCATGAAAGGCTATCAGATTCCTTGACTTCCCACATCTGACATCCAGAACAGTAAACTATCCTGGCCCTCATACTCCTCCTGTACCTAGGATACAATACAAATACAATACAAGTACAATACAATACAAGTACAATACAATACAAAGAACAATCTGCTGGAAGAAATCAGCAGGGATCTGACTCCCAATCAGCTGCTTCCTCTAGTCCGCTTCCACCAATCAGCAGCTTCCTCAAGCCCACTTGTTTTGGACTGTAAACTGCGAATGGGACGTTACCGATTTGGGTTCCTCCCATACCAACAGCTCCAACGGCTCCCGGGCCTCTGTGGAACGAATCCCCGAGATGGGGTTTTGTACTCACCGCCCGGACTTTACACCTCCCACTGCAACAGCTCCAACGGCTCCCGGGCCTCTGTGGAACGAAGCCCCGCGATGGGGTTTAGCGCTCAACGCCCGGACTTTACTCCTCCCACTGCAACAGCTCCAACGGCTCCCGGGCCTCTGTGGAACGAAGCCCCGCGATGGGGTTTTGTACTCACCGCCCGGACTTTACTCCTCCCACACCAACCGCTCCAACGGCTCCCGAGCCTCTCGTAGGACGATTGTTCCCAGTCCTTACACTGCTGAGCGTGTCAGAAATAGCGAACTCAAATTAGTATGGGTCTGTGCCGTGCTTGTAAATAACCGGGTACAATATGTGTATTTTAAAAGTGTACTTCTGGATTAATATCTGTTATTTTAGGGTGAGAACAATGGGATTAGGAAGCACAATTGGGCACGTGTGCATTTATATCAATGATCTAATTAAACATTAGACGGAAACCCCTGAATTTGGCATTGCGATTTAAATCATAATTACGGATGATTAATTAGTGTATTTATCATCTTTTTTTAGAAGTAAAATTGAGTACGGAGGAAAAAGGTAATGAACTGTTCATGCTTTACAATTCGGAACACATTTTACGCAAACCTCTACCCCACCCTCGCTTGTTACATTAACATATCCAGCGATTGACAACGTCATCGTAAATATTACACCACAGTTTGGATTGTGGCCACAATAATCGAATACAAATTAATAGCTCTATTATGCACGTTATCACCCCCCAGTGCGACTCAAGAAACAACTCTTTTAATGTCAATGCAGATAACGAAAATAGTTACCGAGGGAACATCTAAATGATATACATGCCGCAGAGTCGACCAATGTGCTTTACTTCCATCCTTCCATCCCAATCTCACTGTATGATCCATATAATATTCTCGATTTTTTTATTGGGACGATTCCCTTTGCTTAACTGATGTGTCGGGATTCAATCAAGACTTCAACCGACAACGGTAAAGTTTTGTCTGCTTGTTTCCGTTGTGTACAAGTGGTCGGCGACTGAATAACATTATTATTAATTGGACAACACATATACTAGAGCCAAGAGTGAGTCAATCGTTTTAGAGAATTAACTCAAGCGTGTTTAATTGCCATATGTACCGAAATGGAAACATGAAAATGTTACTCGCGGCATCATAACAAGGTCTGTACTTACAATGCTCCATAGAGAACCCAATAAAACAAACAGAAGAAAAGGTCAATAATTCAAAATAAATAAATAAATAAACTTTATCAATTTGAGATGTGCTGTTGTCAATGTGCAGCTGCATACCCTGGCTCGTTGAGAAGCTGTTGTTAATAGATTTACGTTATTTCCTTCCAACCACGTATTAGAGCTGAAGAAAGCAAAAGACTTCTTGAATGAACAAGGTCAGTATATAATGTACGGAAAATGAACTACAGATGCTGGTTTCAGAAGGGTGCTGACCTGAAACATCACCATCGCTGTTCTACAGAGATGCTGCTTGACCCGCTGAGTTAGTCCACTATTATGTCTACTGTAAATTCAGTGTATAGTCATTTTTGTACCATATTTGATGTATGTCTAACGAGATAAATTCTGATATCTGGTCGGGATAGATTGTGACCATTCTCTCAATAGAATCACTATTGTAGGTGTATGTACTGCACACAATAAAATGATAAGTATTTAGAGAAACGCGAAATATCATGTGATACTTGTAACGGCAAATTTTCATATCTTTCAACACGCTAATAATCTAATTAGCACCCTAGCCGCATTTTGGATGCGAATGGTTCTAAACGCATGCGAGCTCACTCGCAGAGACCTTCAGCTTCTTCTCAGATATGGCTTAAAAACAGTCTTTTGATGTATACATGCTTTATTGTTGATAGAATACAGTGAGATACATCCAAATTTCTTCCGATTCGTTACTACAATCTTATTCGAACTCCAGCTTTATTACTTTAGCATTAGAAAACTCATTGTGTCTCCGTAACACTGGCATGATCTGGCATGTGGCCCGCATGATCCGCGTGATCCCACAGGGTAGAAGGGTTAACCTTCCCCATCGTCTCCCCAAACTAATCTAAAAACGAAACTTCTGCGCAAGCATCTAAGCTCCAAACGCGCCCAAAAACACGTCATAAATCCCACCCACAATATAGCGGGCAGTCTAAAATTTAAAGGCACATGCCATCATCAATGACATCCAAAACAGGCCAAATGGAAACTACATACTGGCCCCTAATTGTTCCGAGTATATAATGAGGCAAATACTAATAAACATTTTAAAAGTGCCCATAAAGGCATAACATATATCAAAAGCAAAAGGTCAGGGAATAAAACCCCGCGGCTCCTCGTAGGGAAATTGAATGCCGGTCTACTGCGTGACAGGCGGGGATACTAACCACTATACTAACGAGAAAAAACTAGCATGCACTATAAATCCGCAATCAGAATTCTTCATCGACGCTTCCATTTGACTCTCGCCTTCTAGAAGCAAGCACAACTAAATTATTAATCTTATTACAACAGTGTTTTGAATTCAAAGTAGTACCGTGCATACCAAACACTTAAAATCAGGCATGATACCCAGTATATAGTCCAAAAGATAATAGTCCAAAGCGTTTACAGCATGAAACTTCTTCCTCCATGTCCCATCAACTCAGTTGTAACAGTAATGTTGAAGTATGAAGATCCGTCAAAAGAATAATCGGATATTTAACAATAAAGTTCACCGTTAAGTTTGATTTAATGTCCGAGTCATTAGCAGAGATTTCAAATCCCAACTCAAGCTTTGGCCATTCTCTGTCTGGCTTGCAAAGAGATTTTAGTTCATGGATCCATTTCTGCTCGCTTAAGAAGCGCTTCACTGTCAGTTCTCTGTCGAGCTAAGATCTCGTTGAATTCAGATTGCTTATTCAACAGTGCCAATAATCCATCCTGAAAACTCTGGCTTTGTTCCACCTGTTGATAAACAGGCCTTTGGGATTCAAACTGGCTTGCTCGAGCCTGTGCACCAGGCATTGGAAAAGCGTGGTCCGCTTTTGGTGTATCTCGAGCTTGAACGGACGCTCCAATAGTAGTTGGTTTCATTTTAGCACCGCTTTTCTGAGATGACGCTTTACCCAACATACAGGTATTTAGGTTTTCCAAGCCAATGTATCCGATGGACCTTGGCCGTGGAATCGATCTAACTGCCAATTCACTTTGAGCAGTTTTTCCTCTTGGTCTAGAGTTCATCGTCTTCGACGATCTAGAGCTGCATCTGGACCCCTCACTTTCCAGTATGTCCCCCTTGGCTTTGGCCACCGCCATCTTTGTGTCTAATTCCAATTGTTCCTCATCTCATATTCTTGTCGCGTCATCTGTTCTTGTTATCGCGTCATCTCTTCTTGTCTATATCGTCTCATGGCTTCCTGATCCCGCTCGATCTCATGTTTTTTGTTCATGGCATCCGCTTCTATTGAGAGCGCAACTAACTCAGCTTTAACTCCCAATTAAGCGGAAGCCCTTGAAACCGAACTAGCTGAAGAACCAGATTACGTTGCCCCTTTCCTTCTCTTTCCTTCGCTCCATAGATGCTGCCGCACCCGCTGAGTTTCTCCAGCAATTTTGTCTACCTTCGATTCTCCAGCATCTGCAGTTCCTTCTTGGACATTATATTCTGAACTATCTGAGGTGCTACTGCAGCCTCTGCTGCTGCTGTCGGCTTTTTGGGCCACAGACTTTGCAGGCGGTAATGAAGGCGTGGGCTTTGCCATTCGTAGTTGGGCTACGGGGGTATTCAACTGAGGCTCTTCATCGCTTGAAGATTGTTCGGTACTTTCAGAATCGGACTCGCTGTCCGAGCTGGTACTGCCATTCTTGGCGCACGCTTCTGACCAGCAGCAGCCGCCTTGGCAAGCATGGGGTCGGCATTCTTCTGTGCAATTGTTGTGGCAGGTTTTATGGTTGTCTCTTCATCGCTACTGTCTGAGTTGTCGTCTGACATGTCACTGATTTCCATTTTACTCACTCCTGCGGCTGCTTTCTTCTCGGTCACGCCTGCTTTTCCATTCTGAACTTTGTGAGGTGGTACAGCACAGTACAATCCTTGTTGTGCTTTGACGTTCGCAGTAGACTCATCATTTGAACTGTCAGACACTTCACTGCTTGAACTTTCATCTTCCATTCTGGCACCTTGTTGCTTCGCACTTCCAGCTACTAAACTCGTAAGTTGTCATATAATTTCAGATAACCACATCTCTGCCTTATCCATGAAACCATTAAATATCTTCCACTTGTCTTCCCACCACTGGGTGTGTCTTCTGGCTTCTTCCCGAGACAGCTGTGAACACAGCAGTACATTCTGTTTCTTTGCAACTCTTCGCAGAGGTTCCGTAATTGGCTCATATTAGATTTCACCTTGATCACGTTCTGTTCTGATTACATTAGTTTTTTTCTCTGCATTAATTAATCTGTTAACCTGTAAACATAATTCGTTTCTCTCTCTCTCGGTTTCCCTCAAGCAGGCAGTATGTGTATTATCTGTTTCTTCTCGATACACGAGTTCTCTGTAGCTATCAATGGATTCGTTAACTTCTTCGCATATCGAGTTCTCCTTTCTCTGTGGGTACACAAAAATGCTGGAGAAACACAGCGGGTGCAGCAGCATCTATGGAGCGAAGGAAATAGGCAACCCTGCTTCAGACCTTTCTCCGTGTTTCTTTAAGTTGTCTGGGTCTTTCTTCACCACCGCGTGGTTCATCTGGGGTAGCTCTTTCTTCATCTTCTAATTCCGTGATTTTAAAGAGGTCTTGGCAGTTTGCCAAGTCTTTAACTTAATCGATCAAAAGTCTCTGGCTCTGTTTTGTCAACATTTTTGTTTACAAAAACATAACATACTGATAATGTGTAGAACATCTCTCTAACTCCAGGTGCAAAAAATGATGCTAATTCAAATGGAATGCGCTTATCACAAGCGATTCAGAACAATCCAAGGTCGGTCTGCTTTCCCCAGACAAGCTGGAGAAAACACCTTCTGAGTTCTCTGTTGCAGAAGTCATTTAAAATAAAGCTGTGATGTCAATGCAAAGAGTAATAATCGATTTGTACTCACAAATCCAGTGATACTTCAGATAAGGCTCGATGCTGTCGATAGAACTTAAGGCCTCATCTGGCCGAGATCTTTATCTTCAGATCCTCCTGGAACCACTTTCTCCTCTGGCTAAGCCTCTCCGAGAATGATAGCCAATCTCCTGTCCCAATCTCTGGGACTGGTATTTAACACCCCTGCCGGAGGTTCCCTTCGACTTCATATTCTGTTCCTCTCTCTGGGACCAGTATTTAACTCCCCTGCCAGAGGTATCCTTCTACTTAATGTAACGGCAGATTTTGAATTATTTTAGGTAATTAGCACCCTACCCGCTATTTGGATGATAATGGTTGGAGGGGGTGTCTTCAAAACGCATGCGTGCTAACTCACAGAGGCCTTCAGAGTTTCTTCTCAGATATGGCTTAAAAACACAGTCTTTTGATGAATAAATGATTTATTGTTGATAGAAAACTGTGAGATACATCCAAATTTCTTCCGACTCGTTACTACAATCTTCTTCGAACTCCAGCAAATTACATTTAGACATTAGAAAACTCATCGTGTCTCCGTAATACTGGCATGATCTGGCATGTGGCCCGCATGATCCCCATTATCCCGCATGGTACAAGGGCTAACCATTTTCATCGTATCTCCAAACTAATCTAAAAACTAAACTTCTGCGCAAGCATCTAAGCTCCAAACACGCCCAAAACACGTCATAAATCCCACCCACACTATATCGGGCAGTCGTAAATTTAAAGGCACATGCCATCATCAATGACATGCAAAATAGGCCAAATGGCCACTACAATACTTTCAGCATAGAGCTGACAGCGCGACACGTCTGTGCAATAATATGCATGGAATGCGGAGGTTGTAAATACTTTGATTAATATATTAGACGGGTATTGTCCGAAAACCGAGTTAAAAATCCGGCGGCCCATCGAATAACGTGTATAAAATGGAGTTTGACATTACCATCAATGAATAGTTTCGCGTACAACCATTTGAAAAGCACACATATATTGGATTTTACAAAATGGATTCTATTGGTTGAGAAATAAAAGCTTTAAAATTAAATTATACGGTTTGAAATTAAATTATTACAACTTATTTGTAATAACTTACAACTGAGTCGCTTTGTTCCATATTTCTGTGAATATCGTTGTAACCATTTCATTATTCCACTTTGTCTCAATAGAAAAAGAGCTAAGGAGGAAGGATAGAGGTAAGGATATTATCATGTGTAAATATACGCGTTATTTTGTTTTCGTTTTCAAATTGAATGCCTACCAATTTTCAGTATATCATATTACATGCTATTATATAATTATGTGGACATCTGGGTTAATTCCACATCATATACGATTTCCCAGTGTGAAAATAACGTCGATCCCATTTCTCCTTCTTAGATTCCTTTATAAGTTTATCACAAATCACCCTCTCTCTCCTAACATGCACCCCGTCAGGGGAAAATATACAATAAAAAAGCATAGAACACGCCACGATTTGTACTACTCATTCTTTAATATAATTTCCTATTTTCTTGCCTTCAAACGTAAAGTGACGATTTCTGTTGAGTACACAATGTTGAAACAACACTTTATTTGCGCAGTCAGTGGGACATGCCAGGTAGGTAAAGACACGTGTTTAAGAAGGAACTGCAGATGCTGGAAAATCGAAGGTAGACAAAAGTGCTGGAGAAACTCAGCGGGTGAGGCAGCATCTATGGAGCAAAGGAAGATCCTTCGCTCCATAAATGCTGCCTCACCCGCTGAGGTAAAGACGCATGGTGCGTTGATTAATTTCGTACTGATTTGAAAGTCGCCTTCGATATGTCACCAATTTATTTTGCCGCAAACGATCCAGGATCTTCTTTCGCAAGCTCTGTTCTTACTCTGTTCTATACGAGCTGAATAGGAAACAGTGAATAACCTTAAATAATGTGGATGTGTGTTAAAATAACGACACAACGTATAGAAAAATGAACATTAAAATCAATGAATGTTTAAGCGACAAATATAGTTGACACAAATTTAAGCAACACGGTACGTGGGAATTATACTGCTATGAAATATATATTTGGCACATATTTTTTATCAGTTTATTATTGGTACCTTACAACTGCCATTATCTTACCCCAAAAAGTGATCAATCATTCAGACAGTGAATGGTGATGCCATTCTGAAAAACGGAGATGAACACTATGTAGATTTATATTTCAGAACATTACATGCAACTTCATACCGTTATTTAGTACTTGGGTGAAAATTTGGATTATAATTCAGTAAGACTTCGTATCGTTAATTATGTAGCATCTTCCAAAATGTTGACACTTTATTTGGGAATTGGAAATATTTCTCCTCCTTTAATTTTCCAATTATAAATCTCGAATAAATTCCGGTTGCTATTTCTCCATCTCTCAGAAATAGACAGATTGAAAAGCAATCTCCAAGATAACGGTGAGCCAATCTAACATCGATATTTCCATTTAATACTCCCGAAATTTGGATCAGTGATTAATTTGTGTCATTTTGCGCACGTTTATTAAAGGTAAATCACGCTGAACAAATTCGCTGGCCTTATGGAGAATTTAAACAAGTTGCTTCAAGTAGCGACTTCGACTTTTAGCAGGCTTTTAACAATGTATAAAATTACGTCTTCTTGATCAAATATAAAGAAGTAGAAATGGTAGCCTTTTATCGGTTTGATTTGAGAAGTCTCTGCGGAAAAAAGAATTAGACGAAACGACAAAATTATACTATCACAGACAACGAGAGGCGAGAGAGAAGGAATGAGGGAGAGAGCAAACGAGAGAGAGGGAGAGGGGGATAGAGAGGTGAGAGAGAGAGGGGAGAGAGAGAGAGTGTGTGTGTGTATGTGTGTGTGTGTGTGTGTGTGTGTGTGTGTGTGTGTGTGTGTGTGTGTGTATGTGTGTGTGTGTGTGTGTGAGAGAGAGAGAGAGAGAGAGAGAGAGAGAGAGAGAGAGAGTTCGTCAAAATTTATATAGAATGGAAAAAGGCCCTTCATGCTAACTTGCCCACGCCGACCAACATGTCACATGTGCCCTAGTCCCACCTCCCCGTTTTTGTGCCATTTCCTTTTGAACCTACCCTATCCATGTACATGTACACATGTTTTATACGTTGCAATTGACGTTACTATTACTCAAGTGAGGTTAAACGCCTGTTGAGATCTCTTCTCATCCTCCTACGTTTCAATAATTATGTCTAACCTTTTTCGAACCATCCTCCAAGCAAAGTCCTTCGAGTCCTGGCAAAATCCACGTAACTCATCTCTGCACCCTTTCCAGATGAACAACGCCTTTCCTATAATATTTCCCATAGTCTTACAAAAACTGGACATATTATTCCATGCGTGGCCTCAGCAATACTTTGTACAACTGTAACATAACCACGAAACTGCTATATTCAATAACCTGACGGACGAAGGACAATGAGCTGAAAGCCGCCTTGACCACCGCATTTATCTCTGACGCCAGTTTCAAGGAATTACGTTCCTGCACTCATTCATCCTTCTACTGTACAATACTACTCAGAACGCTGCCATATATATATTTATATATATATATATATATATATATATATATATATATATATATATATATATATATATATATATATATATATATAAATACACACACATGCTGGTCATGCACCATATATATATGGGTCATGCCCGAGATAGATTCCCGAAATGTATATCCTTGCACTTCCCTGTAATAAAATACATCAACCATACGTCGGTCCACCTTCCCAAAGTATTAAATTACTGTTACAACTATTCACAAGCATCCTCGCTATCTATAATAACACCTGCTGTATTTTAACATCATCTGCAAACTTAGCAATCATGCCTTGTACGTTTTCTTCTTATTCGCTGATATGGATGACAAAGAGCAACGGGCCCAGCACCGAATCCTAAGGCACTCACAGGCCTCGTCTGAATATTATCTTCCATTATCACCCTCAGCTTCCTTCCATAATGGCAATTTTGTATGCTGTCGGCTCGCTCTCCTTGGATCCCATGAGATCAAACCTTCATGATCAGCCTACCATGCCCATCATTGTCAAATGCTTTGTTGAAATCCTTACATAAATACAATGTCTACAACTCTGCCATTATGAACCTTTGCGATCACGCCTTCACAATACTTACGCAGCTTCACGAGACACGATCTCCCACATATAAAAAAAATGAGCTGACTTTTCCTATTCAGCTCTTGTTCATCTAAATGCAAACTTATCCCTCTGGATAATCTCTCGTAATTTTCTAACTACAGATGTTAGAATTATTAAACTTTTGCTCACAGAATTTTCCTTGCAGCCCTTCTTAAATAGCGATGCTATATTTACCAATCTCCGACCTTCCTGTACCTTACCCGCATTTAATGATGTATCATCAATTTCAGCCAGGGAATCTCTAATCTTTTATCTCGCTTCTCGTGGCGTCATCGGATATATCTGATGAGACCCGGGGGACGTGTCTACCTTGATACGCTTTAGGACCTTACCCCCCCCCCCACACACACACGTGACCATACTACTAACTGCTCTCAAGACACGTCCATTGACTGTCTCCAGTAATCCAATCCCCGTGCCTTTCTGCACTATTCAAATACAGGCGAAATAATCATAAAGGAACTTGCACAATTCCCATGGCTGTAGACACATTTGACGACTTTGATTCGTGAGGGGTCCTATACTTTCTATGGGTACCCGTTTCCCTTTAATCTTCTCATAACTCTTGGGATTATCGTTAATCCTTGCTGTTATCCTTATTCTATCCCCCTTTTGCCGTTTTGATACTTTTTTAGCGTACTCCTCATTTCACGATCTTTTCCAGGGATGCACTTGATCAAAGCTGCTTACATTTGTTTCATGTCTCCTTCTTATTCTTGAGCAGAACCTCATTATTTTTCACGACATCCTACCTTCCATACGCGCACAGAATTATATATGCCCATGACACTTAAAAAAATATCACAACTTGCGCACGTTCTTTTACCTTCAAACAAATTTATCCAATCAGCTTGAGCGAGAGCTTGTCCAATAGCTCCAAAGTTGGCCATGCCCCAATTTATAATTTTAACTCGTGGGCCTTCCCTACCTGTCCATTACTATCAGAAACCTAACAGAGCAATGGATGCTGCTCCCCAAATACTTGTCACGGACAGCTCATCCACTTGCCGCTCACCCCTGTGTAAGACTTGTTCACGCGATGCCCTCTCCCGTGTCGGGCCCTCTACATATTTCCTGAGAAAACATTCCTGAAATCCTTTAACAATTTCCTTGGGTCTAAGTCTTTTGCACCATGGCAATCCCAGTCAATTATAGGAAATTGAATATCCCCTGCTATAGCACCCTTATTAGTTCTGAAGCTGCATGCTTTCCCCTGTTTTATTTGTTCTTCTAATTCATGTTGACTATATGGGGGTCTTTAGTATACCCCCAGAGATATGGTCATCCGTTTCTTATTTCCGAACATAGCCGCTCGCAGTTCCTCGCTCCGCTACACTTGGCATTATTTTTTGTCAGCTGCGCAACTTCGAATCTCCAACCAATACACTCGTTAACTTTTTTCTTGTCCATAATCTCAGGTTCAGCTGGCTCCAATGATCCTTTTAAATTCTCCCACATTTTTCCGAGATTGAAAATTGGACTCCGTATGTGTGTCAATGACGAAGGGAGTCCGAAATGGATTAGTGCTTGCGTCTTAAGGAGAATTCCGTTCAACATTTCGAAGTTTGCTAAGCACAGTTTTGGTTTGGAGGATATGGTGGTTGCCTGAATAAAGCAGAGATTATAATGCAATTCGATGCTGTGTTGGGTGTCTATATGCTTGGAGGTTGTAGAGGAAATATGTATAACTGGGTGGGTGTTGGTGTACAGATTGGATTATAGTTCGGAGTTGCACGTCATTATGTGAATTGGCGTAAAGTAAAACACTCGAGGTGGACTGCGACCAGAAGCACGGCATACAGTGAAAGCTTCACCGATCGGCATGGAATCCAATACCAAAGTCCACATACCCGGATTACGAGGCAAATGTTTTAGAACTAGAATGGTAAAGTATGAATTAATTGACAACTTCGTGGAGATGTATAAATCTACATGACAGAAAGCAACAAATAGTACGTATTTATATAGTTTTAAATTGCAGATGACACGCTTCTAACGGCAAAACAATGTCACTAAATATGTGGACGAGACATGGCCATTATGCAGAAATTGATCAACGTCGATTATAATATTGAGCAGAATTCAATAGCAGAATTGCATCATCTTATTTTCCTTTCAAGAAGTCTCGACCCGAAACGTCACCCATTCCTTCTCTCCAGAGATGCTGCCTGACCCGTTGAGTTATTCCAGCATTTTGTGTCTATCTTATTTTCCTCTTCGTTTGTGCCTTTATACGATATCATATTGTAAGCTGATACCGTAGGCCGCCACATGTTTACTTTAATAGAATGAAACGAATATTATTTGCGAGCACGGCGTGTAAAGCACCAACTGGCATAACGACGCACAATACGATTCTCCGCAGGCTGAATGTGTTATCACAGCTGCGAAACCCGTCCAGTTATTGCTTTCTTCCTCATATCAATCAATTTTCCTGTAGTTCAGATGTCGTGTCCTTGCTTGTATAGATCACTTTATCTTATATCAAAATCGAACATAGAACGTAGAGTGCTGCAGTAACAGTACAAGAACAGTGGGCGCACATTGTCTGTGCCGAAAATAAAGACAAAATTATAATGTCAAATAACGACAAAACCAACCAAAATGAATATGCACAAAATCCATATTCATCTATCCCCTGTATATTACGTGCTTTTCGATAAGGCTCCTAAATGTCACTAGCTTGCCGCCCCTGCAATAAACGGCAGTGCATGACTTTTTTACCGTCACTATCTACTTGTGTTGACTATTTAGGAAAGTAATGGGCTTGAACACTAAGCTCACTCTTTTTGTCAATGTTATTAAGATCCATGCCATTAAATGTTTATTTCCCCTTTACATTCGACCTCCCAAATGTAACACCTCACAGACGCTTGGACTGTGCTCCCTGCTATTACTGCACACTTTTCTCTCGTAGCTACATACACCACTGCATAATTTAACAAACTTCTTCAAGGCCAACTATCCCAGCTATCTTGCGTCATAAACAAACTTCCTAACCAACCCGTCCGCATTTACGTCCAGCTCCACTCGTCACATTCCTCAGCCTAAATATTGTCATTTCACCACAACCGTCTGTCTTTTATCAGTAAATCTTTTTCTGAATCCATACGACCAATCTTGCGTCACAAACAAACTTCCTCACCAACCCGTCCGCATTTACGTCCAGCTCCACTCGTCACATTCCTCAGCCTAAATATTGTCATTTCACCACAACCATCTGTCTTTTATCAGTAAATCTTTTTCTGAATCCATACGACCAATTAAATGTTATATCCGTGCATCCTTATCTTCTGGATCAGCTTACTATGGGAGAATTAATCAAATGCTTTAATAACTTCCTCACACCAACATTCACCAACCTACTCTGATTGCCCACCTTCGATACCTCCTCAAAAACCTCGCCAAATTAGTAAGACATGCAGCGTACAACCCCATGCTGATTGTCCATAATTAGCCCATTCCCTTCCTAATGAAACAAAATCCTAATAAGAAGAATTATCTCCAATAAGTTCCCCAAGACTGACGCGAGGCTGACTGTCCTATAATTCCCGGGACAGGCCCGCTTTCCCTTCTCCAATACAGAAGTAGCATTATGTGCTCTCCAGCATTATGTGCTCTCCAGTCCTCTGGTACCACGTCTATGGTTATAGAAAATGCAAATATTTTCGTCAAGGCTACTCTAGTACCCGCATGTGGTTGATATCCCTCCAAAACTGTCCAATCCATGTACCAGTCTAACAATTTCTTAAATTTTGGGATAGTCCCTGCTTCACCTACCTCCACTTCTGCTTGTGCTACACATTATCGACGTTAATGTTTCTCAAGAGCACCAACCCATTCTTCCATAATCTCAAACTGCTCATGTATATTAATATACTCCACATTGATCTCATTGTATTCCACATCATTTTCCATGGTGAAAACAGATGCATGGTATTCATGTAGTACCTTGAATAAATCCGTAGACCCAACACCCACATTCTATACTTGCTTCCTGAGCATTCCTACCTTCCCCATGAATGGCGACATGCCTTTTTAATGTAAGTATAAAAAGCCTTGGTGTTTTCTTTAATCCATCCAACGCGATTTTATGCCCCGTTCACCCCCACCAGTCGCCCGCTTGAGTTATTTCGTTATTTCTTTATATTCCTCAAGGTCCGTGTCTCATGTCACCCACTTAATCATTAAATGCGATTTGTTGAAATTTTTTAAATGCTGAACTTCCCTTGTCATCGATGTTCCCTTTACATTTGTATTCTTATATCCGCTTCTGAACCAACAGCTTCTGAATCAATATTCAGGAGGGATGGACAGAAAGGAAAAGGAGGTGGCGTAGCGTTGCTGGTTAGAGAGGAGTTTAACGCAATAGAAAGGAAGGACATTAGCTTGTAGGATGTAGAATCGATATGGGTAGAGCTGCGAAACACTAAGGGGCAGAAACCGGTAGTGGGAGTTGTGTACAGGCCACCTAACAGTAGTAGTGGAGTTAGGTATGGCATCAAACAGGATATTAGAAATGCGTGCAACAAAGGTAAAACAGTTATAATGGGTGACTTCAATCTACATATAGATTGGGTGAATCAAATTGGCAGGGGTGCTGAGGAAGAGTATTTCTTGGAATGTATGAGGGATAGTTTTCTAAACCAACGTGAGAACAGGCTATTCTAGACTGGGTATTGAGTAATGAGGAAGGGTTGGTTAGCAGTCTTGTTGTGCGTGGCCCCTAGGGCAAGAGTGACCATAATATGGTTGACTTCTTCATTAGGATGGAGAGTGACATTGTTAATTCAGAAACAAGGGTTCTGAACTTAAAGAAGGGTAACTTTGAGGGTATGAGACGTGAATTGGCCAAGATAGACTGGCAAGTGATTCTTAAAGGGTTGACGGTGGATATGCAATGGAAGGCATTTAAAGACTGCATGGATGAACTACAACAATTGTTCATCCCAGTTTGGCAAAAGAATAAATCAGGGGAGGTAGCGCATCCGTGGATAACAAGGGACATCAGGGATAGTATCAATACAAAAGATGAGGCATACAAATTAGCCAGAAAAAGCAGCCTACCAGAGGACTTGGAGGAATTCAGTCCAGCAGAGGAGGACAAAGGGCTTAATTAGGAAAGGGAAAATAGATTATGAAAAAAACCTGGCAGGGAACATTAAAACTGACTGCAAAAGTTTTTATAGATATGTGAAGAGAAAAAGGATTAGTTAAAACAAATGTAGGTCCCTTGCAGTCAGAAACTGGTGGGTTGATCATGGGGAACAAGGATATGGCAGATCAATTGAATAACTACTTTGGTTATGTCTTCACTAAGGAAGACATATATAATCCGCCGAAAATAGCAGGGGACCGGGGGTCAAATGAGATGGAGGAACTGAGTGAAATCCCGGTTTGCCTGGAAGTGCTGTTAGGTAAATTAAATGGATTAAATGCCGATAAATCCCCAAGACCAGACAGGCTGCATCCCAGAGTACTTAAGGAAGTAGCCCCAGAAATAGTGGATGCATTAGTGATAATTTTTCTGAACTCTTTCGATTCTGGAGTAGTTCCTGAGGATTGGAGTGTAGCTAATGTAACCCCACTATTTAAAAAGGGAGGGAGAGAGAAAACGAGGAATTACAGACCAGTTAGTCTAACATCGGTAGTGGGGAAATGCTAGAGTCAGTTATTAAAGATGAGATAGCAGCACATTTATAAAGTGGTGAAATCAATGGACAAAGTCAGCATGGATTTATGAACGGTAAATCATGTCTGACGAATCTTATAGAATTTTTCGAGGATGTAACTAGTTGAGTGGATAAGGGAGAACCAGTGGATGTGTTATAGCTGGACTTTGAGAAGGCTTTCGACAAGTTCACACATAAGAGATTAGTGTGCAAACTTAAAACACACGGTATTGGGGATTCAGTATTGATGTGGATAGAGAACTGGCTGGCAGAAAGGAAGCAAAAAGTAGGAGTAAACAGTCCTTTTCAGAATGGCAGGCAGTGACTAGTGGGGTATCACATGGCTCAGTGCTGGGATCCCAGCTATTTACAATATATATTAAAGGAATGGATGAGGGAACTGAATGCAACATCTCCAAATTTGCGGATGACACGAAGCTGGGGGGCAGTGTTAGCTGTGAGGAGGATGCTAGGAGGCTGCAATGTGACTTGGATATGTTGGGTTAGTGGGAAAATGCTTGGCAGATGCAGTATAATGCGGATAAATGTGAGGTTATCCACTTTGGTGGCAAAACAGGAAAGTAGACTATTATCTGAATGGTGGCCGATTTGGAAAAGAGGGAGATGCAACGAGATCTGAGTGTCACGGTACACCAGTCATTGAAAGTAGGCATGCAGGTGCAGCAGGCAGTGAAGAAAGCGAATGGTATGTTAGCATTCATAGCAAAAGGATTTGAGTATAAGAGCAGGGAGGTTCTACTGCAGTTGTACATGGCCTTGGTGAGGTCACACGTGGAGTATTGCGTACAGTTTTGGTCACCAAATCTGAGGAAAGACATTCTTGCCATAGAGGGAGCACAGAGAAGGTTCACCAGACTGATTCCTGGGATGGCAGGACTTTCATATGAAGAAAGACTGGATGGACTCGACTTGTGCGCGCTAGAATTTAGAAGATTGAGGGAGGATCTGATAGAAACTTAAAGTATTCTTAAGGGGTTGGACAGGCTAGATGCAGGAAGATTGTTCCCGATGTTGGGGATGTCCAGAACAAGGGGTCACAGTTTAAGGATAAGGGGGAAGTCTTTTAGGACCGAGATGAGAAAATTATTTTTCACACAGACAGTGGTGAATGTGTGGAATTCTTTGCCACAGAAGGTAGTTGAGGCCAGTTCATTGGCTATATTTAAGAGGGAGTTAGATGTGGCCCTTGAGGCTAAAGCGATCAGGGGGTATGGAGAGAAGGCAGGTACAGGATACCATGTTGGATGATCAGCCATGATCATATTGAATGGCGGTGCAGGCTCGAAGGGCCGAATGGCCTACTCATGCACCTATTATCTATGTTCCTATGTTTCTATGTTAACATGCCGCTTCTGAAATGCGATCAGCTGGTATTTAAACGATCCCCGCATGTCACATGTGGGATTACCCCCAAACTAGTACTCCCAGAGTATACTGCCAAGCTCCTGCACAACGAAGTTTTAATATGCCTTAGTCAAATGGGTACCGTCTCAAGATCCATACTTTTACCCATTCCAAATTATTTAAAAACAAATGGAATTATGATTACTATTCCCAAAATGCTGTTCATCGCGAACACCAGTCATCAACCTTGGCTCATTCCACAACACGTTCCAATATGTCCTTCCTCTGGTGGGATATCGACATTCTTTTCCAGGAAAACTTCGTAATAACACCGAAGTAAATCCACCCCCCTTTCTGCCTTTGATATTGAGCAAGGCCCAATGTATATTGTCGAAATTTACACCAGCCACCAAGCCAACTCTATAGACATACTGGGTTCTCTCTGCGTATCCATATGCAATCGAGTCCTGCAGGAACACAATGTTTTCACTGTATCTCGGTACGCGTGACAATAACTGTAATGTATTCATACATATTCATGAGTTGGTGTTAAATGTAAGCAGGGAATGTTGGGTAATAAATCTCTCTCTCGTGATCCAGGCAACCAGTGTGTATGTCTTGTTCTTCATTCTACCGTCCGGTAAATAACAAAATTGGCGACGAGGACCGGAGAGAATTTGTGAACTCATACTTCAAATGCAGAGCAGGGCTGTTTTGCAACATGCAGTGTTGTTTAAGATTTTAAACAGCAAATACAAAGCTGTGTCGCTGTTGTTTGCGAACTGGATACGATAGGCCGCAGATCTTTCGACGCAAGCCATGATAGTTTAAAACAGCAGCTGTACAAATCGTCGAGAGATGTCAGGCTATCTCTGTGTCGTGTCTACGTGGCAAGGCGTCCTTGGGATTGTATAGGATTTTAGACTGAGTTTTCTTTATCGAGTTCCTCAAGCTGGTATAACCTTTGTATAGCTAAGTTTTAGTTGAATTGCTACACCAGAACAGACAGGAAATCGTGGTTTTTGACCGGACTGAAAAAAAAGAGAATGACACGATGGAGGCGTCCCCGGGCTACATCGGAAACCTTGGCACTTTCGACAAGAGTAGAGAGCCATTCAGCTCCTATTTGTGGAGAGCGAACATGTTTTTCATGGCAAAGAATATAATGGAGGTTAGCGGTGAAGGATAGGTGGTGACTGAAACAAATCAGGCCTTTTGCGAACGCATGAAAGCAATTCTGCTCTTCGAGATCAGTCCTGATTCCTGAACACTCGTGAATCTCCTTGCGCCCATAAAGTCAACAGACGTGCCATTCAATGACAGTATGAAGATGTTAGATGAGCACTTCAACCCAAAGCCTCTGGAAATTGCAGAAAGCTATAAATTTGGCACTAGAAACCAGAAGCAGAATGAGACAATCAATGAGTACATTGTTGCCGTGAAAGTCGTTACTTTGGAACCTTTATCGGACGCCCACTACGCGACAGATTTGTGTGTGGTCTAATGGATGAACAAATTCAGTCTATGCTCATGAACACTCCAGATCTTACATTCGCAAAAGCATGCAAGATTGCTACGACAATGGAGATGGCATCGAAGAATTCTCGGAGGTTCGTCCACGACAGACTGCAGTGGCCGTTTACAGTCACAAGACAGTGCCTATGGCCAAGAGGCGCTAAACCAAAGCCAACGTATGGTGGGGAGCCGAGTTCAGCTAGTTGTTATCGTTGTAACGGTAATCTCTCAGCCGAATTTTGTCAATTCAAAATGGCCAAGTGCTATGAATGCCAAAAGAAAGGCCATATCGCCTCAGCATGTCAGGTCAAGTTTAAAACAGGAAACCAACATTATGTGGGAAACAAGCGACAACACCAAAAAGGAGTTCACAACTTGGAGTTGAACCCGAGTGCAAATGAACTTGGGTTGCACACAGTTTATGAAACCAACATCAATAAGCCTACAACCAGCCAAGGCAAGGACTTTCGAAATAAACTATTGATTAATGAACAGATAATCGATACGTTTATTGACACGGTAGTAGATTGTTCGGTCATGAGCAAAGACCTGTACGAAACAAAGTTCCCACAGACACCATTGCTTGAGAGTAAGGTCAAGCAGAGAACCTACTTTGGCGAAGTTTTGGAGACATGTGGACAAATGAACGGTAAAGTTCAGCATAATGGTCAGTCAGTAACACTGCTCATCATGGTGGCCAGCCCCAGAGATACACGGACCCTCCTTGGATAGGAATGGCTCAGTAGAATAGAGTTAGACTGTGAAGAACATTTTCAGCGTCGATGTGTGCACATGACGTCTTGAAAGCGTCATAAGCAAACATGCGGTCATTACACGGGAATAACAAGGTATTTTGCACACATTCGACATACGCAAGATGTGAAACCTGTGTATTGTCGATCAAGACCTGTACCATGTGCACTAAAGCAAGTGGAGGAAGAATTTGACAGGCTAGAGCGGAATGGAGTACTCATGAAGACAGACCAGAGTAACTGGGCAACGCCAATTATGGCCGTAGCCCAAGGCCCAGAAAATTGTTTGACTATGCGGTGAATACAAAATCACAATCAACCAAACTGGATTGGTCTCACGCCTACGCCCAACTTAATGTCGACAATGAAAGTCAGCGGTACGTGACTATCAATACACATAAGGGCTTGTATTAAAATACAAAGCTGCCCTATGGTTTGAAATATTCCCTGAAAATCATCCAGTCTGTCATGGACAAAATATTACAAGGCATTCCGCACTGTGTGTGCAAACAAGATGACCTACCGATATTCACAGAGGGCATGGTAGACCATCTGCAAATCCTCGAGCAAGTTCTCACACGACTGAACTGCCACAATGTCAAACTGCGACAAAGCAAATGTGCATTTGCGTAGTCAGAGGTTGTCTTCCTTGGACTCCAAGTAGACGCCAACGGACTTCAACCTGTGAAGGCGAAAGTTGAAGCAATACTGAATGCTCCAATACCCAACAATGTATCAGATTATACCTTGGCATTGTGCAGTTCTTTGCACGATTACCTCAAGGTTTAGCAACGGTTCTAAAGCCACTACATAATCTGGTACAAAAATATGTGAAATGGATGTTTAGAAAGGAACATCAACGTGCATATGACATCTGCAAGGAAAACTTGACAAGTGACACACTCTTTGTTCACGACGACACGACACGGGATATGAAACTAGCTTGTGATGCTTCAAGTTGTGCTGTAGGTGCAGTGATCTGCCACGTAATGAATGACGGACAGGAAAAGCCTACTGCTTTTGCATTCCGCACCCTATCACCGAGTGATCGCAATTATGCACAGATAGAAAACGAAGCAGCCAGTATCGTGTTCAGAATCAAGAAATTACAGTAGTTTCTTCTCGGCAGACCATTCACCCAAGTGAATGATCACAAGCCACCACCAGTGATACTTTGTCCCAAGTCAGGTAAACCTTCCACTGCGGCATGAAGGATGCAGCTCTGGGCATTATGCTGTCCCAGTATGACTACAAGGTTGACTACCGAAGCTCCAGTGCAACGCAGTTGCAGATGCGTTGTCCCGGTTGCCGCATGAGAACTCTGATGTGGGAAGTGAAAACTCAATCTACACACTGCAAGTAGTAGAGGAAGACTTTCCAGTGACTGCAGCAGAAATTGCAGCAGAAACAGAGAAAGGCACTGTGCTGAAGTGTGTCTATGAACAGACATTGAACGGTTGGACTGAAATCGATAGTAAATTGAACTCAGTTCTGAACTCAGAGCTGAAGCCTTTCCATAATCGACGCCATGAATTATCATGTGAGGAGGGATGCATTGAGTGTGGTTACAAGTTGGTCGTACCAGTGTCTTTGAGAAAGAAAATTAAGAATGAACTTCATGCCGAACATCCTGGCATAATAAGGGGGAAGTCACTTGCCAAAGGTTTTGTGGATTGGCCTGGTCTTGACAGTGACATCGAGTCACTGGTGCGCAAATGTACCGTCTGCCAAAATTGTCAAGACAAGTCAAGAGATTGTATTGTCATGTGTCCCATATAGGACAATGAAATTCTTGCTTGCTGCAGCACAGCAGAATATTGTAAGCATAAAAACAGAACAGTTTAGTGTGTCTATATACCATAGACCATATATATACTCATAAATACACATATATTTATACACATAAATAAATTGCAATAGGCTGTTATAGTTCAGAGTTTGGTCGATGTCGTGTTTAATAGCCTGGTGGCTGTGGGGAAGAGTTGTTCCTGAACCTGGATGTGTCAGATTCGAGGCTCCTGTAGATTCTGCTTCGTGGCAGCGGAGAGATTAGTGTGTGGTCAGGATGGTTGTGGGTCCTTGATGATGTTGTCCGCCTTTTTGAGGCAGCGACTGCGATAGATCCCTTCGATGGAGGGGAGGTCAGAGCCGTCGATGGACTGGTCAGTGGTCACAACTTTTTCATTATTTACCGCTCCTAGGTTCTCAAGTTGCTGAACCAAGCCACGATGCAACCAGTCAGCATGCTCTCTACTGTGCATCTGTATAAGTTCGAAGGAGTTGTCCTTGTCATACCGACTCTCCGTAATCTTCCCGGGAAGTAGAGGCATTGGTTGCTTTCTTTATAATTGCACCAAGTCGGGGCGGCCCGGCCCGGGGGAGAAGCGACGCCCATGTCGGGGCAGCCCAGCCCGAGGCTGAAGACGGCACGGTACTCACGTGAGGGTGGCTGGGACGGTGTTCTGGCGGTGGTGTCCCGAGTCCGGGGTTCGACCGCGGGCCAGCGGCTGCGTCTGCAGGACTGGTGGGCGGCAGCTTCGACCACCCCGGACCGCGGTGTTTGATCCGCGGGAAACATCGCCCGGGGGGTATCGCTTCAGCGCAGAGGGAGAAGAGGAGGGAAGAGACTGCAGACCTAAGACTTTTGCCTCCATCACAGTGAGGAGATGTTGGGTGGACTCACTGTGGTGAATGTTAATATGTGTTTATTGTTGTTTTATGTATGACTGTTGCAATTTCGTTCAGACTTCGGTCTGAATGACAATAAAGGGCTATCTAATCTAATCTATCTAATCTAATGTGCTCTCACCAGAAAAGAACGACGAAAATATGCATGCCCAGGAGTTTGCAGTTCTTGACACTTTCCACCATCGTACCGTTGATATAAACCGGATTGTGGGTCCATATCCAACCCCTTCCAAAGTCCACAACCAATGCATTTGTTTTGCAGGTGTTGAGAGCCAGGATATTGTGCTGGCACCATTTGGTCAATCGGTCGATCTCACTTCTATACTCTGACTCGTCACCATCAGTGATACGTCCCACAACAGTGGTGTCGTAGGCGAACTTGATGGTGGAGTTCGCACAATGTCTGTCTACGCAGTCATTAATATAGAGTGAGTAAAGCAGGCTGAGAACGCATCCTTGAGGTCCTCCAGTGCTGATTTTTATCGAGGATGACAGATTTCCACCAAATCGGACAGACTGTGGTCTATGGATGAGGAAGTCGAGGATCCAAATGCAGAGGGATGCGCAGAGACCCAGGTCGGAGAGTTTGGTAACCAGCTTGGAGGGGATGATGGTGTTAAATGCCGATCTGTCGTCAATGAATAACAGCCTGACATATGTGTTTCTGTTGTCCAAGTGGTCCATAGCGGAGTGGAGAGTCAGTGAGATCGCATCCACCGTTGATCTGTTGTGGCGGTAAGCGAACTGCATGCAGTGGGTCGTGGTTCTTGTCGAGGTAGGAGTTGATATGCGCAATAATAAACCTCAAAGCATTCCATCACCACAGACGTTAGTGCCACTGGTCGATAGTCATTGAGGCACGTCACCTTGATCTTCTTGGAGGAGTAATTGAATTGCCGTAGTAAACCGCCAAAACCGCACTGCAACCCCGGTCATGGCCAAGTAGACCTTTTCAGAGAATTCATGTAGATTTTTCTGAAGAATGTAATGGTCACTTTTTGGTACTGGTAGATAGTCATTCCAGCTCGATTGAGGTTAAGCATATGGGGTCAAGCATTCATAATGAGTGTACCATAGATGAGTTGAAATCAATTTTTGCATGCATTGTTTTACCGGAAGAACTTGTTTCTGATAACGGGACTCAGATTCGTTCGGAACGGTTTAAAGTTCTTGCAGCGGAATGGTGTAAAAAACACACTTTTCCCCCCATACCATCCAGCCTCCAACGGGGCGGCGGAAAGTTCTGTTAGATTTGTCAAAGATGCTCACAAAAAACAGATTTTGCACGGTTCTTCAAAACACAGCATGGAACAGCGTTTGGCTAGTTCCTTGCTGAAGTGCAGAACCACACAACACAGAACAACGGGTTACTCACCCGCAGAACAATTGATGAAGAAAAGGCTAAGAATTCGCCTAAGTCTAGTTTAACCCAATCATGGCCATGAGAGCTGAGCAAAAACTGTTAAGTCATAAACGATATTTCGACTCCCATAAAAAGGAGAGGAACTTCAAGCCAGATGAGCAAGTTCCTGTTATCTGTCCTCCCAACAACTCCAGTCGAGACAAATGGGATGTTGGGAATATAGTGCAAGTGTGTGGAACAAAAATGTACTTAGTTGAATTTGGAGATAGGACCAAACGTGTTCATGTTGATCAAATTATTCAAGCCAAAGAAGAACCAAACACTGAGCATGAAGTCCTAATCTCTGAGTTTTTATCTGAAAGTGGGTTGGAAGAGACCACTGCGATTGAAACATGAACTTCAGATAGTACAGATAAAGAACAAGATTCCTCTTGTCAAAGTCAGGGTACTGAAACAGAGCCAAACAAGCCTAAAGTTGCGTCAACACTTATACCTGTTACACTTATTCATGTTAGACGATCAGGCAGGATCCGCAAACCAGCAGTCAGGTTAGGATTGCAAGCTAAATAACTCAATGCACAAGTAAAAAAAAAGTGTAGATATGTAAAATAAATATATTATGTTATCGTTTACAATTTCATAAATACTGATACAAGTATCACAACAAGAAAACTGTGACTGAGTAATTCGATATCATACTTGCAAAAAGGACAGCAGTGTAATGTATTCATACATATTCATACATATTCATGTGTATGTTAATTAGTTGGTGTTCAATATAAGCAGGGAATGTTGGGCAATAAATCAATCTCTCGTGATCCAGGCAACCAGTGTGTCAGTCTTGTTCTTCATTCAGCCGTCTTGAATATAACACGAACTTAACTCATACTGAGCTTAATTCAAGTCAAACCTTTTCTTTTTTTAAGCTCCACACATTTCGCATCAGCGGATGAATGCCACAGTACGTCCTTTGTGAGTGCTGCCATGGGAGTCTTCCTAATCAGTAGCGCAAATCCTCCATATGCTGTTCCTTCAACTCCATGGCGTGTGAAACAACGAAAGCCCTGAACATTGCACTACCAGGCGTGTTCATTTCGCCACCTGGTTACCGCAATGCCGGAACTTGAATAAAATAAACAATACAAATCAGTGCTCTAAATGATAAATCCAAGGTAAAGGCATAAACAATGGCAAGAAGAAGCCGCAAACCGGATACTGGGAGAAATTTTGAACTCAACAGATGAGGACAAAGGGGCTAATTAAGAGGGAGGGGGGATCATGAAAGAAAGTTTGCGGGGAATACGAACACAGATTCCAAAAGCTCCTTCCGATATGTAAAAAGATAAATATTGGTTCAGCCAAATGTGAGACCAGTATTTATGAAATTGTAAACGATAACATAATATATTTATTTTACATATCTACACATTTTTGTTTTACTTGTGCATTGAGTAATTTATGGTCTCGAGTCGAGACCATTCTTCAGACTGTTGTTCTTCAGGCTAGTGTTCGTCGACTACAGCACGGCGTTCAACACCATCATCATCTCGTGTAACTGGGTCTTTGTAATTGGATACTCAACATCTTCATCAATAGACCCATATTCCATCATCAATAGACCCACATTCCGTTCGAGTTGGCTCAACATTTCCTCCGTGATAACCATCAGCACAGGAGCACCTCAAAGTCATATCGTCAGTCTATTCCTCCAGTCACATTATACCCTAGAAATTGTAGCAGGATATGGTTTCAAATCCATCTTTCAATTTGCCGACGACACCGTCGTTGTTCAGCGAATTACTGGTAACGAAAAGAGGAACACAGATCTCCTGATTGAATGATGCCAAAACAATAACATTTATTGCAAGGTCATCATGACGAAATATATGCTTTTGACTTTGGAATATAAAGGCCGAGGGTCCACCAATCAGTCTTCATCGACGGATTGGCGTTGGCGCGAGTCAACAATTTCAAATTTCGGTGCTGGTATATATCTGCCGATCTGTGCTGGTCCCAGCACATTGATGCAATCTTAAAGATGTACCATGAGCACCTCTACTTCCTTAGAAGATTGAGGAGATTCGATAAGTTAACGAATAAACTCTTAAATTTTTACGGGATTACCGTAGTGCGCAAAATAGGTAAGGATGTAAAGTCAGCAATTAATCATGCCGATGCTTTGTCGAGTGGAAGTTACAGCATATATTATGACGCTGCTCAGATTACAACGGCTGCATTGACCGTCAACGCAGCAAAATACATGTTGATGCTCGTTGGTGGAGTGACTGGAGACAATAGTTATTCTTGAAATCATCAAATTCCATATGTAACAAAGAAATAAGCACAAATTAGTAATAGAATGGATTCTGTAATAAGACAATATTTGGTATATTAACGCGGCAGATATCCGTGTCGTCACGACCTCTTTAATAGACTTGAATGTGAATGAAAATGTTATGTATTATAGTCGACGATAGACATAAATAGTGCAAAAGGAGGCGCACTTTATATCTTTGACAGGATTCGAAAGACTTTTCCAAACCAGCAAGCACGACATATATTTTTTAATTTAACATACAAGATAGAACAATCCAACACAGTAACAGTCCCTTAGGCCGACGGTGCCTATGCCGCATAAGATGCCAAATCGCATTCAATCCATCTGCATGCAATTCATCTCAGTCGCTCCACTCGCTCTGTATTTATCTACCTAATTTGTTTTGTTTATAGTAACGTGCACTAAGTCAGAGTAAAACTATTTTAGTTCCGTGCTAATCAATCAGCGGAAAGATTATACATGATCATAAGTAAGCCATCCAGAGTGTGCAGATACATGAGAAATGGAACAAGTTGAGAGCAAGGTAAATCTGACAAAGTCCGATTAAAGATAGTTCGAGAGTCTCCAATGAGGTTGATAGTATGTCGGGAATGCTGTCGGACTTTGTAGCGTGGTTCAGTTGCTTGATTACTGCTGGGAAGAATCTACAATTTAATCTGGAGATATGCGTTTTCTCACTTCGGTACCTCTTGGTTGATGAGAGAGGGAGCAAACGGGCGAGACTGGTCCTTGATTTTGCTGCTGCCCTAGGGAAAACAGACGGATGTACAGATATAGTCAATGGGAGGGAGCTTGGTTTGCGTGATGGTCTGGGCTTTGTCCGCATTTCTTTGCAATGTATTAAATCATGGAGGAACCTGTTCCCAATTAATGTTGTGAAGCATCCGGATAACAATACTATCTGCCGCACATCTCTAGACGGTGGTGAGGGATGTTAGGGACATGCCAACCATTTAAAGTCTTCTAAGTAAGTAGTGTGTTGGTGTGCTTTCTTGGCCGTTGCTTAGACATGGCTATTTCAGGGCAGGTTGCGGGTGGCATTTACTCCCAGGAAATTGAAGATTTAAATCATCTTAACTTCGGCGCCAGGAATGTAAGCCAGGCTATTTATACCTCTTCCTGACGTCCATCACTCGTTGTTCTGCCAACATTGAGCCAAAGGTTGTTGTCTTCACACTAGGTCATACATTTTTTTAATATCCTTCCTGTACTGCGTCTTGTCATTACTTGATTTCCGGCCCACAATGGCGTCGTCTTCTAATTTATAAACTGAATGCTATTTATACTTGGCTGTACAGTCATAGGTGCATCAAGAGTAAAGAAGGGGGGTATGTATGTAGACAAGCCCCCATGTACACAACATTCAATGTTGGCTTTCGTCTCAGCGAAGCCCTCGAAAAACACATTTGTATGAAACGACCTGCCCCTTACAACTCCATGCTGACTGTCCATCATCTTTCAAATGTGAGTCAACTCTACCCCTTAAGAACACTTCAACGGCTTTCCTACAACTGATGTCAGGCTCACCGCCCTATAATTTAATTGATTGTCCCTAGTTTAATTCATAAGCAAAGGAACAGCGCCTGCTTACAGAGAGGACACTACAATAATTGTTAATGCACCAGAAATGTCCCCTCTTGACTCTTATAATAACTTAGGCTAGTCCCCATCAGGCCTGGGGACATAGACACCCTAATACTTTTCAGGAGAACCAACACCGCTTACTTTTTCAGTTGAAAATCCCTTAACGTTTGCGTATAGCAACCAGAATCTGAATACCCTCTGCGTTCATCACCTTGGTGAATATCAATGCGAAGTACCCTACAGTAGTTCTCCTGCATACCTTTTCTTCTTGCAAGAATCCGCTTATACTTGAACAGCTTTCCCTTATTCGTAGTTAACGTCCTGTTTTAATATGTGGATACAAGTTCATAGACTCTTTTAAAATTCAACTTGCAAAGGGTATTTCATGGTCCCTTCTGGTCATCCTAACTCCCTGATCGGGTGCTTTCCTCTTTATATTATTGGTAGACTCTGTTTTGTTTCATCTTGCTGATCGGTACAAACGATTGCTCGTGCTTTTTTGCGACTTCTCTCGTTGTGTAAGGTTATTTTTTCTTGCCATCCTTTCGGAGAGATAAACGTTCCGAACTTGGATTAACTAGTTTTGAATAGACAACTTACCTGTGGACATCCAAATAACCACTGTTCATAATTTACTCTCCCTAGCATCTGCCTAAAATTGTTACCATTTCCTTCCCCTAATTTCATACCTTGCTCCAAAGTCTATACTTTCTATTCATAAAAGTATTAATATTCAAGTAGTTATTCCCAAAATACTCTCTTACGGAAGAGCTACTAACTGAAATAATCTCGTTTCACAATCCAGGCGAACGTATCCTGTTGGGCCTTTGACGCAAGGAATAACAATTCGATACTGAAGAATGGTGCATTGACGCATCTGATACCGCTGTTGCTTGTCAGTCCCAGAGGCCGTTCGATCCTGACTTCGGAAGCTGCCTATCAGGAGATTGCTCGTTCTCATGTGATAGCATCGGTGCTTTCGTTACCTCGCACAGTCCAAGGACCTGTATGTTTGGTTACTCCAAGGACCTGTATGTTTGGTTATTCGGTATCTGTAAATTGACCTAATATGTAGGGAGTGGATGCGAAAGTGGGAAAACAGAGAACTTGTGTCAACGTGATGGTCATGTGGACTTCATTGTCCGAAGAGCTTTTTCCTTTACTGCATCTACAAGCTAAACATATCATCGTGCATTGGCATGTCTTCTGATCGGAGCCATGGAACGAATACTTCATAAAATAATGCAATCATTTTGAAAAAAATGACTAATGTTTCGAGATAGATTTTGTTAGAAATATAAATTGGATATTTGGAACCATAAAACTGCACACTTGTGTTTCCCAGTTCTCATGATTAACATAAATATTGATGGCGCTCATCAGTGTTCATACAGTTGTAAGAGCCCATGAAAATCTGCTTGACATTTTGCTAATTGAGACCAATAAAATGCCTTACCTTTACTGAAATGCTGACAAATAATATGAATTGTTTTACCTCAAGCACATTCTATGGGCTTCAACTATTTTTTCGTGAGATGTTTCCTATCTGTTTGTAAAACGTAAAAAGCAGCAATTTATTTCCGTCGTTCTGCGTTATAATGAATAATATTCTAAATCGTCTTTATGTTTGCTCTACAAATATGGTCTGTCGAATGCATCGGCATAATTTATTAGACAATTATTTACACGTGACAAAATGATTCGACAACACACGCGTCACTGATCGATGGCAGTGCACTTGTAACTGCCTTCATTCTTTTCCTCCTACTAACTTCTCGCTTTCTTTAGAGCAAAAAGTGAACATTAGGGACAGGGGTAAGCAAATTGTTTATATGTGTATTGTAAATAACATTTACCATTTACCAAGATCATCCATTCTCAAATTAGGAGATTAAAACTGCACACAATACTCCAGTTGTGCTCTCATCAGGGCCCATGTACAAATGCAGTAGGACTTCTTTGCGCTTAAACTCAACTCGTCTCGCAATGAAGCCAACTTGCCATGACCTTTCTTCAGTGCCTGCTGAAGCTGCATGCTTACTTTCAATGACTGATGTACAAGGACACCTAGGTCTCCTTTTCCTAATCTGACACCGTTCAGATAATGTGTAAGAATGAACTGCAGATGCTGGTTGAAATCAAAGATAGACACAAAAAGCCGGAGTAAATCTGCAACTAGCTTCTTTTTCCGCGCTTATATTGTGGGAGAGGGTGCTGACGTGACAGCATGTTACAAAGTTATTTCTCTCTTCTTGTAATCCGTCTTCTCACTGTTCGCGATCATGGCCACCCAACAACATATGTTGTGTGCAACCGTGCACATGGTGTTCGAACGGATATCGGTCGAAATATATTTGGGAAAATGAAAAGCATTCTTGCGAGACACCGGAGTTGGTAATAGTTTGCGCGCTTGTGTTGTCGGCTGTCCTCAATGAATGTGGTCTGTGGGGCATAAACTCGAGTACAATAGACAATAGAAAATAGACAATACGCGCAGGAGTAGGCGAAAATGGCCCCTCGAGTCAGCACCGCCATTCAATATGATCATCGCTGGTCATCCAAATTAAGTACCACGTTCCTGACTTTTCCGCATATCCCTTGATTCAATTAGCGCACCGAACTAATACTATTGCTGCACTCCCTCAATAGCAAGAACATCCATCGTCAAATTAGAAGGTTAAAACTGCACACAATTCTCCAGTTATGCTTTCACCAGGGCCCTGGACAAATGCAGTAGGACTTCCTTGCGCTTAAACTAAAATCGTCTCGCAATGTAGGCCAATATGCCATGACCTTTCTTCACTGCAGATCAGATAATGTGTATGAATGAACTGCAGATGCTGGTTGGAATCAAGGATAGACACGAAAAGCCGAACTAAATCAACGGGACAGGCAGCATCTCTGGAGAGAAGAACGGGTGAATTTGCGGGTCCGAGATCCTTCTTCCGACTGGTTAGGGATAAGGTGAAGGAGAGATATAGATGGTGTGGAGGAGAGGTAAAGAACAATGAATGAAATATATGCAAAAAAGATGCGATGATAAAGGAAACAGCCCATTGTCAGCTGTTTGCCGGGTGAAATGATAAGCTAGTGTGACTTGGTGGGGGAGTGATAGAGACAGAGGGAATGCCGGGGCTACCTGAAGTGAGATAAATAATATTCATACTACTGGTCTGTATGCTGCCAAAGCGAAATATGTGATATTGTTGCAGCAACTTGCCACACACACTTATAATGGAGGTGAATGAGGACATAAATGTCTGTGTTGGAATCTAAGGAGCGTGTGCGGACGTGGCGCCGAGGGAGGAGAAGTCGAAGCCAAAGAACCGAATGGAAACCAGGCCGAAACGTAAAAAAATCGAAAGAGTACGAAGTCGAAACGTCAACTAAACCGAAATGATGGGACGATTAATGCAAATTAACCGAAAGGGGCGGGACGCCTAAAGGCCAACTAACCGATAAGCTGCGTCGCATAAAAGCAAACTCACCGAATGGCCGCTCTGTCGAAACGCCACCTACCCGAAAGGCGGAATCGCCTGACACGCCAAAGGACTTACTGCCGCTGAACAGAAACGTCCAATAAGGGACATGACGTTGCTGGGGGCGGGACTTGTCAGCGATTGGTCCAGAACCCCGAGTCCATAACATCACTGTGAAGGAATGAACATTGTCCCAAACCTCCGCTCCCACCCGACCCCCTGCCCGCGGAGGGTGGCCGTGGGAGAGTGGGGGCTGTCCCGAGGGATGCGATCCTTCGGCCGCTTTCCACTTAGTGCTTGGGAACATATTGTCCAGTCACCTATGACTTGTGTGGGGAAAACGACCCCACGCTTCGTCTCCCCCTTCTCTCTTTCCACTTCCTCATCCCCTTCTCTCTCCCCCTCTCTCGCACTCCCTTCTCTCTCCCCCCTACTCTCTTTCCCCCTTCTCTCTCCCCTCTCTCTTTCTCTACCCATTTCTCTCTAACCCTCCTCTCTCTCTCCCTTCCTTATCCCTTCTCTCTCTCTCTCTCTCTCCCCTCTCTCCCCCCGTCCTCACCGTCCACCTCTCTCTCCCTTCTCTCTCTCCCCTACTTGGCAAGAGAGAGAGAGAAGAGAGAGAGAGAGAGAGTGAGAGGGGATGTGGGAGGAAGTATAGAGAAGAGAGAGAGAGAGAGATAGAGAGAGAGAGAGAGAGAGAGAGAGAGGGATAGAGAGAGAGAGAGAGAGAGGAGAGAAGAGAGAGGAGATTGGCAGAAAGAGGGGGGGGAGGGCGCAGGGAGAGAATGG